>CM051823.1:110800957-111400957 GCA_028451465.1 Erethizon dorsatum
TCCTTATAGCCAGAAGCAGAAGTCGCAGTGGGATTTCACACAGCAAATTTTACAAACAGATATTTTTAACCAGCATTGTCATGCAGTTTCAGTATAATAGCTGATGTTCCTAGTGCCAACCTTGGACATTCTGATCCTAATGTGCCTTCTGAATCATCAAAGATTAAATTGAAATAAGAATAATTTTAGCGTTTCATACATTTAATGAGTTTTAATTCATTTTGCAGGTAATGTGTAAATAGTGTATGAAAATTTGCCTTCAAAATATTTCTGTCAAGGTCTTCCCTTATTTGATTTATGTAGCACAATCCTGAATAATTAATTCTGCCATATGAGTATTTGAGGAGGTCATAAAGCTGCTTCTTAAGTAACGTCTTAGGAGGAAAGTCATCACAGCAGGCGATAGGCAGCAGTGTTCATGATAGGCTGAGAAGCTCCCCGAGATCCACAGGTACTCAGAAATGGGGGATGAACAAAAAATCAAACATAGGGAAAACAACTTGAAGAAGCCCAACAGAAAAACTCCAGTATCAAGGGTGTTTAGGAAAAGAATCAGGGCTGCCTTTCAGTCCTGGAACTGCTTACAGCCCAGGGCCAGTGAATGCCCCACCCTGGGAAAAGATCTAACCCACCCCGTACCCACATCAAAGAAGCCAAGTACAGCAGCAGCTCCAGGTCTGCTGTGAATCACACCCAGGCTAGCAGCCACCACCCAGTACCTCCCCATCCTTCCTACTGGGAGAAGGAGCCCAGTGAACAAGGTAATTGAAAGAGAGGGCCTCCTCAGACCAAGGGCACTAAGGAAAGCGTAAGCCAGAGAATTACTCAGAAGGTAGTGACTGAATCAGGACTGGTGAGCCCTGGTCAGACAGGAACAAGGACATGGTTGTAAGACAGTGAGTCACAGGAAGAAGCAGTGACTCTGACTGATGTGATCAGGGAGTACAGAGAAGACACTGGAGAGGTGCCAAAGTGGACACTCTCCCAACATGCCCCCAAATGCTGCTGATCTCTGTGCTCCTGTGGTATCCTGCCCGCTGCCTGCCCTCTAAATGTTGTAGAGTTCACCACCTGTGCTGGATCACTCCCATCACCCACCAGAAGCTGCTGAGCTCTGCACCTGTGTGAGCTCCTTCCCAAACACTACTGAATTACAAACATTAAGGCCTCTTTTGCTGATCCCTGAATGCTACTGAATTTGTGGGCTGAATACTCATTGTGAGGCACAGACAGAATTTGGCATGGCTGGAAAGCCAAAGAGAAGTGGTGTGGTCAGAAGGTATTGCACAGCACACTCAACCAGAAAGCCATAGAAAGACAAGATATGAGCACCTTTGGGGGTTATTGAAGAGAAAAGGGGGCAGAGATCAAGGAAGCCCCTCCAGAGGTCAGTGGAAACCTGGGCACTTGACCAATCCAGCTGTGTCCTTCTTCCCTCTGATACAATTGAAGACGCCCTGTCATATGGCAAAGGTAAAAACCTCAGGCTAGTCATGCCCACAGGAACACAGTTAAAACCCAGTACACCTCTGTCTGCAGAAAGAAGAGAAGCAGACCTTCCAGATGCCTCAGCTCTTGCATTCATTGGTAGGCCAGAGAACACATCGTTTGAGGGGGACCAGCCCAAGCACCAGTTGAAATACCCAGCCTCTTGTCACAACCATAGAGCACTGGCATTTAGCCCTCCACAAGTGCTACAAGACAAGGGTTCTTTATAGTTGAACTAAGGGGGAAGAGCACACTGTTTGAATTCTGACTGAAGCATTAATAGGACTGAGTTTACTCTTTACTTTTGTGATTTGTAGTGACAAGGACTGATTCTACTACCTTGAGTATGCCTGAACACCAAATCGTAACCAAAGCTAAGAGCACATCACAGAGTGACATACACTAATTAAAGAGATACTCACAGTAGTGACGGAGTTTTCTACCCTAAATGATCTTTAATCCTCATGACAGAAATAATAGAAGCTTGAGGAAACAAGGTAACAGGATGCCTCCAGAAACTCTCAGCTCCCCAAAAGCTGATCTCATGGACACTAAAGTGGAGGAAGTTTTAGGCAAAGAACTCAAAAACCAAATAGCTGAAATATTTGAAGAGATCAAAGAAGACATAATGTTCTGGAGCTCAAAGAATATGTAAATAAAGAGATAAATGAGTTAATTAGCAAGTGTTCAACAAGTTTAAAGAAGATACAAACAAAAAGCTGAATTAAAGAACACAGAGTTAGCTATGAATGACCAAATTAGAGGTCACGAAAAGCAATTAAGCAGAATTCCTGCATATGAAAAATTCTATTGCAAGTATGAGCAGCAGGAACAACCAGTCTGAGGAAACACCACCAGGACCTGAAGACAAGGTTGATGTAGTAGATCATGCACTCTGTTGTAGTCTGGTTTGCAGGGGAATAGATTTAATACAGGACACATAATTTATAGGATTATTTTATAATATTTATCCAAAATACAGAAGAGTGCAAGAGATCTGTCCACACACTAGGGACCCAACGAATCCAGCTGAAGGCCTCCATCCCACAGTAATGTCCTGGATGACTCTAGCTGAAGACCTAGAGCCATGGCAATGTCCTCCATGAGTCCAGCTGGAGGGCTAGAGCTCACAGCAATGTCCCATTCATGTCTGTATCAAGGATCTGCACTGGGAAGGCCTAAAGGTCAGTGGTGGAAGCTAGAAAGTCTGTGTCAGCAGGATGAAGGATCTGTGCCAGCAGGGTGAGGGATCTGCACTGGAGCCAGGAAGCAACACTCAAGGTAAGGACCAGAGCTCCCCTGAAGAGTATCACAGCCATCTTCAGTGACAGCAAGGACACAAGCTCCTCTGATGATGAGAACCGCTGAGTTCACATCAGGAAAATCAGTGTGACAAGCTTCTGCAGGAGAATCAACAGCACAACATCTTCCCCTCCATTTCTCCTTTTATGCTGTTGGCAACAATCCTCGGGTGGGCCTCCCACACTCAGCACCATGCTGATTCAGTTCAGCTGGGTATTACAAGTTGACCGTTAGTTAATCCACCACACATTCAACAATATCCTGAAAAGAAGATGCCATGGAAACTGAACTCAACAACTTCTATATTGTTCCAGAGGAACTAACCTAAGAGTTATAGGAGTTAAGAAAAGATTAGAGCATGACACCAAAGCTATAAAAATTTATTCACTGAAATCATACCAGAATAATTTACAAATCTAGGGAAAGAATTCAATACCCAGTAAATGAAGCACATAGAACTCCAAGTATGGCCAGAAAAGAATTGCTCCATGACACATTAAAATAAAAAGCCCAGAAATTTAGCACAACAAGAAAATACTAAAAGGGGTTAGAAAAAAAAATAATATAAAGAAAATAACAGCAGATTTTGCAACACAAATATTAAAGGCCCTGAGAGCATGACGCACTATTTTCCAAGCCCTAAAAGAAAACAATTGTCAGACCAGATTACTATATTCTGCAAAATTATTCCTCAGAATTGATGGAGAAATTAAGAGTTTATGTGACAAAAATAATCTAAAGAAATGCATGACCACTAAGCCAGCATTACAGAAAGTACTCAAAGGAATCCTAAACAGAGACAGCGAGGCCAACATCACTACAGAGACAAAATAAAGAATGTGTCTAACTTGGAGAGCAGTTAAACGAAAGGAAAAAATAAAAGAATCCACACTGGAAAAATAATGCAATGACAGCATTCAGTAAATAGTTTTTAAAAATAGCACTTGAGATAAATGGACTTAAATCACCAATCAAAAGATGCCAACTGGTAAATTGGATCAAGAAACAAAATCCAAATATATGTTGCCTGCAAGAGACACACTACATCCACAAAGAAACACATCGACTGAAAATGAAAGTATAAAAAATGATACTCGATGCAACTGGAGCCCAAAGGGAAGCAGAAGTGGCTATCCTATTTTCACATAAGTGAACTTCAAGCCAAAACTGATCAGGAGAGACAAAGAAGGTCACTATATATTGGTAAAAGAAATAATTCAACAGGAAGAGATAACAATTGAAAATATATATGAACCAAATGCCTGTGCACCCAAAAGCATAAAACAACAATTATTGGGCATAAAAGGACAGATAGGCACCAATACAATCATAGCAGGGGACTTCAACACCCCACTGTCACAATAAACAACAAAGAAATATTGGAGTTGATCAAATGGACTTAACAAATATCTGCAAAATGTTTCATCCAACAGCAACAAAATATAAAATTTTCTCAGCAGTACATAGAACTTTCTCTAAAATAGACCATATCTTAAATCAAAAAGCGTACTTAAATAAATACAAAAAAATTGAAATAATCTTTTGTACACTATCAGATCATGGTGGAATTAAAGTAGAAATCAAAAGCAAAAGAAATCACAGAAATTATGCAAACATAGGAAGTTAAATTCAACATTTTGAATAATCAATGGGTCACAGAAGACATCAAAGAACAAATTAAGCAGGTCCCAGAATTAAATAACAGTGGAAACACAACATACCAAAACCTAGGGGACCCAATAAAAGCAGTTCTAAGAAAGTTTATAGCAACAAATATTCACATTAAAAAAATACAGCAATCCCAAATAAATAATCTAATGATGTGTCTTAAGGTCCTGAAAAAACAATAGCAATACACATCCAAAACTTGTGGAGAAAGAAATTACAAAGATCAGAACAGAAATTAATGAAATTGAGAAGAAAAACACAATGTAAAGGATCAATGAATGTAAGAGTTGGTTCTTAGAAAGTATAAACAAGATCGACAAACCCTCAGCCAAACTTACCAAAAGAAGGAAAGAAAAGACTCAAATCAATGCAATCAGAAATGAAAAAGGCAAAACCACAATGGACATTGATGAAATCCAGACAATAAGAAATTACTTTGACAATTTATATACTAATGAATTGGAGAATGTAGAGCAGTGATGGCAAAACTTTTAGAGACCAAGTACCCAAACTGCAACCCAAAACCCACTCAGTTATTGCAAAGTGCCAACACTGCAATTAAAACTGAATGTTGAGGTTTTAGTTTAGAAAAAACAACTCATACAACTAGTGACATCATCGCAGAGAGAGGTCTGTGTGCTCATTGAGGCACATGTATCATAGCTTCGCCATCCCAGATCTAGAAGAAATGGATATGTTTCTAGATATACATAAATTTCCAAAACTGGACTGAGAAGATATAAAAATCCTATGTAGATCCATAATTGGCAATGAAATAGAGGCAATAATAAAATCCTTACTAACTAAAAAACCCCAGGACCAGATGGACTGACTGCTGAATTTTGCCAGAACTTCTGGGAAGAACTAATGTCATTACTCCTCAAATTCTTCCATGCAATTGAAAAGGAAGAAACACTGAAGAACTCATTCCTGGAAGAAAGAGTTTCCCTGATACCAAAACTGGACAAAGACTCAACAAAAAAGAAAACTACAGGCCAATTTCCTTAATGAAGATACGTGCAAAAATCCTCAACAAGATATTTGCAAACAGAATGCAACAAATCATTAAAAAGGTCATACATCATGACAAGTCGACTTCATTCCTGAGATGCAAGAATGGCTCAATACACATACATGAATAAATGTAATACATGACAAAAACAGAAGTAGGGATAAAAAATCACATGATCATCTCAATAAATGTAAAAAAAAGCCTTTGACAAATTCCAACATCCAGTGATGATAAAAACCCTGACAAAAATAGATATAAAAAGATCTCACTTTAAACTGATAAAAGCTATTTATGACAAACCCACTCCCAACATCATACTAAATGGGGAAAAACTGAAGGTGTTGCCTGTAAAATGAGGAACAAGAATGTCCACTTTCATCACTCCTGTTCAATATAGTACATGAAACTTTAGTCAGAACAATCAGGCCAAAGAAAGAAATAAAAGGGATCTGAATAAAAAAGGAGAAACCAAACTACCCTTATTTGTAGACAACATAATCCTTTACATAGAATATCCAAAAACTCCACCAGAAGACTCTTAGAACTAATAAATAAATTTAGCAAAGTGGTAGTATACAAAACCAAAACGCAAAAATCATTAACATTCCTGTATACCGACAATGAAGCCACCTAGAAAGAAGTCACGAAAACAATCCCATTCATGGTAGCCTAAAAAACATTAAATATCTAAGAATTAACTTGACCAAAAACCTCAGTAATTAAAATTATAGTACTCTGAAAAAACAGATTGAAGATGATATTAGAAAATGAAGCCAGGTGTGATGGGGTATGACTGTAATCCCAGCACTTGAGAGGCTGAGGCAGGAAAATAACTCAGAGTTTGAGGCCAGCTTGAGCTACACAGTGAGTTCAAGGCCAGCCTGGACTACACAATAAGTCCATGTCTCAAAAAAAAAAAAAAAAAAAAGAAAGAAAGAAAAATACCCCATTTCTGGATAGGTGGAATCAATATTGTCAAAATGGCCATAATTCCCAAACTGATACATAGATTTAATCCAATTCCAATCAAAATACCAATAGAATTCTTCAAAGAACTAGAAAAAACAGTCCTAAATTTTATATGGAACCAGAAGAAACTTGGAATAGCCAAAATAATCCTGGGCCAAAAAGAAGAAAGCAGGAGGCATCTCAGTCCCAGATTTCAAGTTATACTACAAAGCCACAGTAATAAAAACAGTGTGGTGCTGGCATAAAAATAGACATATTGATCAATGGAGTAGAATTAAGAATGCAGGAACAATCTTATGCACTTTCATCCATATGGCTTTTGATAAAGGGGCCAAAAATACATACACTAAAGAAAATAAGGAGACTTTAACAAATGATCCTAAAGGAATTGTTTACCTACATGCAGATCTAAATCCAAACCCATATTTCTCACCATATACTAAGTTTAAATCAAATGGATCAAAGTCCTAGACATAAAAACAGGAACACTGAATCTGCTGGAAGATAAAATAGATAAAATCTTAAAGATATAGGCATAGGCAAGGACTTTCTGAACAAAACCCCAATTGCACAAGATTTAATGCCAAGAACCAACAAATAGAATTATATCCAATTAAAAATCTTTTGTATAGCAAAGGAAATAACCAACAGAGTGAAGAGACAACCTACAGAATGGGAAAATGTTTTTGCCACCTACTCCTTGAACAGAGTATAGTATCTAGAATATATAAAGAACTCAGAAAATTTGGACCCCTCAAATAAAAGGCCCAATAAAAAATGGGCAGTCGAAATGAACAGACACGTTTATGGCCAGACCACCCTGAACGCACCCGATCTCATCTGAAGTGAATAGACACTTCTCAAAAGAAATACGAATGGCTAGTACATACATGACAAAAGGTTCAGCAACTTTGGCTATTAGAGAAATATAAATTGAAACAACGCAGATTCCATCTTACTCCGGTTAAGAGTAGCCATCATCAAGGACTCAAAATTAACAAACTCTGCAGCTGTGAGAAAAAAAGGAACTCTTTAACATTGTTAGTAGGAATGTAAAGTAGTACAACCACTATGGAAATCAATAAGGCAATTCCTAAAAAAAACTAAAAATAGAAATTCCATTTGACTTAGTTATACCTCTTCTGGGTATCTCCTGAAAGAGTGGAAGTCATAATATTACAGTGATACCCATGGGTACAGCATACCCATGTTTATAGCAGCACCATTCACAATAGCTAAATTATGAAAGTGGACTATATATTTATCAGCATATGACTGGATAGAGAAAACGTGGTATACATACACGGTAGAATACCATTCAGCCATAAAAAAGTATAAATTTGAGTCTTTTTCAGGAAAATAAATCAGACACAGGAGATTAAATATTGCATGGTTTCTCTTACATGAGAAGCCTAAAATATAAATAATTTAAAGAGCAAAATAAAAGAAAGATAGTAGGAAATAGGTAGGTAGACTCTGTGGAGATGGGAAGGGGATCTGCGGAAGGAGGGAGAAGGCTGACTGTGGGGAGGGTTGTAAAGTGATCATGATGTAATATGTATATGTACAAATTCCCCAACATGAATATAATTACTATGTTTGCAAACATATACTACTAATAAATAAAAATGAATTTAAAAAAGGAAATATCTTGGTCTTCTCTACATTCCAGAACTTCGGTGTAGAAGACGGATACTTTCCATCCTACTCAGCAAGTACACATGGCAGGCTATTTAGTTTTCATATAAAAATATTGTCTTTGCTAACAAGATGCTTAGAATCTAAAGTGTATGACTCACCTAGGCTTGAATTGTTTGCTTTTGAGCTCTTGCCCAAAACCTATCTGAGACTAAGAAGGTATTATCTAGGGACATGCCAATCATCCCTTTCTAGCTGCATAATAGAATAACTTTGAGAGAGGGAGACTGACTATGGACTCTCCCCATACTGAATTGGAACAACTTGGACCTTTTTCAGTAGCGCCTATAGTGTATCTAATGGGCAGCCAGGTATTTCTAAATATTTTTAGATCTCTAGAAAACTGCATACCTAAATTATATCCATTTTGCTCCTGGGAGAAATATCTTAACACAGATGTGATTTAATGTTGGACTGCCACCTTTTATTGAAAGTGAATGTGAGAATATAAATGTGAGCAACAGTTTATGTCATCCGTAAAATCATTTTGGGCAAAATTTTCTATCACATGGTTCAATATTCCTTATTCAAAAGACAATTTGACTTCAACAGGAGCTACTCATATGGCTTCAGCTACCACTCAGTGTACCATTCAGATCGGTGCACTCAAGTATCTATCTTGCTCCAAACCTCTCTCCTGAGCCTATGGCATAACTCTACATTGTTGTGCAAATTAAGAGCATCCTTAATATCTGTTAATGGTCCAACTCCCAGGCACATCTAATGCTCTTTTTGATTCAGTCAATGAATGACATCTGCAATCACCCTGGAGAGAAACCTGGGAATCACGAATGATTTCCACATTTTTACCCTCACAATCAAACAGGTGGTATCTCTCACATTTTCATTCCTTTATCTATCCGTTTCCAGCTCCTGCGTTCAGGCTTGTGATTTCTCACCCAGATTCCTACAAAAGGCTTCTAACTGGATTTTTTGTTTTCCTCTTTTTAATCCATTTCCACTGTTAATCCATTTTAAACTATTTCCAAAATCAGCTTTCTCTCAAAAGCCAAAACCTGACCATGTCATTCCCTTATAACATTCCAATGCTCCTCTACTGTCTTTACAGTAAGATGAAATCTCTGTGCATTACATTTAAAGTTCTTTATAATCTGCTTCTTGCCTACTTCTTCATACTCATGTCACACCTCACTTCTGCCTTGGTCTAGCCACATTCTCAAATCCAGGCTTTTCTTCTTAGGCTTTTCTGCTTAGAATGTTCTACCACTGGTCAAATCCAATTGGTAATCCATTATTCAACTCAGGAATCACCTCTTCCTGGGAATCTGCCTTGACTCCTGTACAGTAGCCTATGGCCTCCCCTTTCATGTTCCCAAAACATGAGTGCTTGCCTTATTAAACTGTAACTATATTGTTCATTTATTTATCTACATTTACTCTATAAATTCTCCAAAATGGGAAATTGGTGACACTGTCCCACAAAATAATAAGCATGGTACAGGTTCAAAGTGTTTCCATAAATGAAATTTTAATGTGATTTTTCCAAATAAGAGAGCTATTTCTCAAGAATATTGCAATTTATTTTTCATTTCATTGTCAGAAGTTTAGAATGAGGATTTGTCTTAATTACAGTATCTTGTCTCAAAGCAAAGTTTCTAATCACATATGATTCCATTCCCACCATCCCATTTTCATCACTTGACCTCTGATCTTTAATGTTGTTGTGACCTAAGTGGACTCAGCATAGTATGGACTTTGCAATTAAACAGAACTTGGGTTCAACTTATGGCCCTACATGTTTTTTAGCTGTCTATTACCAGATAAGAAACACAAAAACATCTCTAAGCCTATTTACGTCATTTGCAAAGTCAGGATAATAATAACACCCATTTCACTAGGGCAAGAGGTGTCATAATTGAATAAGATAATATACAGTGTTTTCATCAATCCAAAAATAAAAGTTCAGTAAACATCAATTATTATTATTATTGTTATCAATATTAGTAGCACATTAGCAGGAGAGACGTTACAATTGGCAGACATAGTCAACCTTTACTGAACTATTCTAAAGGTAGCAGAATACCTGCTATATTGGCAATTGCTTAGTAGGTAGTTATTATTAGTCCTATAGGCTCCAGATAACCTGAGCCTATGCCCTACTCTTATACCATCATTGTGTTTTTTTAGTTTTCTTTTTCTTGTGTCATGTTGTCACTTAGCCTGCTTGATTTTTATAAGATTTTCAGAGTTTCTATATGCTGATACTGCAACTCATGATAATGATTATCAACACTGTTATCATCCTGGCACATTAGATACAGGACCCTCTGTTTCCATTTCGTCAAGACTATTCCTTTTCTTATTCCAAAATTGACAGATTCATGAGTCTTCTCTTCTTAAACCCTGAATTAGTAAGTACACAATACCTAACACCTAATTTAAAGGAGGAGAGGTTTAATTTGGGTCATACATTCAGGGGATTCAGTCCATGGTTGACTGGATGTGAGGCAGAAATATATGATGGAATGATGTGGCTGAACCCATGACAGCCCAGGAACAGAAAGAGCCAAGAGAGGAGTTGATACCAAAAACACACCCTTCCAGATCACTACCCCAGCACCCTCCTTTCCAACCAGAACCTACCTCCCAATAGCATATTCAAGTATGAACTCATCAATGAATTATCATCCATTGATGAGTGCAGTGACCCCATGATCCAATCTCCCTTCAAAATCCCTGCCTCTGAACACATGAGACTTTGGGGGGATATTTTAGTTCTAAACCATAACAAACCCTAAAGAAGAGTTGGGAACTAGAGGGTATGAAGCTTAGCATTCTAGGCAGGAAAGTGCAATGAGTTGAGTGCTAATGGATGAATGGTAACATCAAATGGGAAATAGGAAAACTGCAATGAGAAGATGACCAAAAGTGGCACTAGAAAAGATAGAGTCAGGGAGACTGAGCTTGGGATTACACATATCCAGAATCGGAAATGAGCATAGTGTAAAAGCAGTAAGAATGAATTAAAGACAAAGAGGCTGAGAGTTGATTGGCCTTTTCTTTTGGCTCCCTCATTCCCTCTAAAATGTTTCAACCTTCAAAGCATTCTAAGATTGGTTGGCTTAAAGAGACATCTCAGTACTTTTCAGAACTCAAAATTTCATTAACCAAGATCAAAAGTTTTGGTTTCACAGATGAAACATTTAATATGCAGAACTATGTGAACATGGGCATGAATGAGACGGTAAAGGTGTCAGTAATTTGATCCGCACCTTTCTGTGGTCAGAAGAGCACCTAGAAGTCTGAGGGACACTGATGGCCTATCAAGGAGGCAAAATGGTTAGGAAAGATACTATGAAGGGAGAGAAGGGCATAAAAGTGGCAAAATCTGAAATTTGCATTTGTACTTTTTTAATGAATTGAACTGTGCCTGGGATCATGACATAGATTCTCCCCCTCACCTCCTTCAAATATTTTAATTTTTGAACTACTTAGAGAATTTTGAAAAATATACCCTCTTACACATTTATAAGTTGATATCTAATACTTTTCATTGTGCTTAATCAGTTATAAAGGGTAGAATTTCCAGTTTGTTGTCATTATTCATACCTTAAGACAGTAATGCGTTTCTTTTATTTTTCCTTTTAAAAATTTCATTATAGGGGGCCAGTGAGATAGCTCAGCGGCATAAGTGCCTGCCTGGCAAGCGTGAGTTTGACTCTTGGAACCCAGATAAAGGAGAAAAAGGGCCAGTGATATCACTCAGCGGCGCAAGTGCAAGGTCCTAGGGTCAACTCCTGGTACCCACATTAAAAAAATTTTTTTTTCATTATATTTTATTAGGGCATATTAATATTACATAATGGTGGGGTTTATTTTGGGAAGTTGGCACACATATTTAATGTATCTTCATCAATTCCAATCTCATTACCCTCCTCTCTCCTTCCTCCCCCTATAGTTTACTCCCCTCTCCATCTCCAGAAGTCTACCTCTGGGCTTCCTACCATATAGATTCTCAAATAAGCTAGTAGCACCATCCTTGAAAGACCATAAAAACACGAAGATTGGGGTAACACTGTCCTAGAGTAGCGAGGTCAGTGGCTCTGCAGTTTGGAGCAGAGGGAGCCCCCAGTGACAGCAGTGAGAAGCTGGAAGCAAGAGACAGAAGAAATGACTTGGAGGCACAGAGAAACTGAGTCAAAGTTCTTTGTGGCCTTGTTTTTTTTAAACTTCCAGCCCCTAATTGTAATCTCTTATTTGAATTGGTTTCCAAACTGCAATCCAATAATTCCAATAAAGCAAGGAAAATGTTTTAATGTAAAAGAGAAAAGATCAGAGATTAAACATTTTTACTATGTATATATTAACTTGTCTGTTATCATTTATATCCCTTAGATTTAAATCCATAGACTATGTTTATTTTCCCTGACCTTCCACAATACTTTCTAACCATTGATGTGAGGCTTTTTTTCAAATAACGAATAATAGCCAAAAAAGTGAGTTAAGCTTGTTTTTGCCACAATGTGAACATTACTGTGGTACATTTTAGCATATTAATCACAAAGAAGAATCTGATTATTTAGTATTTGCTGGAAGCAACCAAAAGCATTTATGATCCTATTTTCAAATGTATTTTTTCCTTTTTTTGTTGAGACTTTGAAGAAGCCAGAATTATATACATAAGTCTTTTTGTAAATGATGCATAATTTTGGGTAGAACATAATTTACACATATTCTGACACATGTATTTTATTTTGATGAAGAAAAATATACTGAGTTTCCATTTCCTTGTCTGTATTACACAGAGGTTAGACTAGATGATTATGAATATTGCTTAGAACTTTATGATTATATGACCTTATATGAGATTTTTTAAAAAACCTTAGATAAATGCAAATCCTCTCTCAAGGTAATATGATTTTTAATCAACATATTATGATGATTTCCTTACATGTAGCCATTTACAGTGGTTACAGTCCTAGAGGGAAAAATGATAAGTATCACAGAAAAATATTCAAATGAATAATAAATGTATAATGCCTTTCAAACAGGATTCCTAAAAATGATTCATAAGTCATAAACAAAAGTCAATGAGGATTATCAGGAGATATTAAAAGAAAAATACATAAGTAAAATTAATAACAATATTTTCAATTTCTCTACATTAGAAATTTGAAAATCTAGTTTTATTATATGCCTTTCATAATTCCTAATACTATGAAAACTACAGAAAATATATTTTTCCTTTCCTCATAACAGCATTAAAAGAACAATGCTAACAAGAAATAATTGGAAAAAAGTAACACTGCATTCTTATATGATTAAGTCTAGTGATCTACATAAGATTTGGCTTTCAGAGAAAGATTTTTTAAAAGACATAAAAATGATGATTTTCTCAAATGAAAATTAACAGACCCTTGGAACTCTTACAGTAGACCTCAAGTCTTGTGACAGGAAGCATGTCTGCTGGATTGTTGTCTGAGTTAATCATGCATTCTGTCTCCATCTCCTCTTCAATTTTTGAATGACAAACACAAAATAAAAGAACAAAAAAACACTAAAAAATAAGAAATTTATGAGACAGCGTCACTATGGATTTAATGTTGATTAGCGACATTACGATTAATTTTAGCTCCATGCAACAGTGATTCAAAATAACAATGACTTTAACAAAACAGAAAGTTAGTTAATCTAAACTAAAATTCAAAAGGTCTGAGGACATACAAATATGCTCTATACAATTTACAGAGACCCATGCTATCGACAGTGTGTTTCTACCATAGGGACCTGTCCTCATTGTTCAAGCAGTCACAGGGCTACCCTAGTTTTAAGCGGTTTGAAGAGATCCCACCTGGCCCCAGTGAGTTGATGAATTTACAGAACCCTTCAATCTATCAAAACTGCAAAGAAGGCTAAATACTAGAATGAGTTGAGTCTTACAAATATTATTCATGGCAACCGAAGAGACTTTTGAAAGTTGTTCTTAAAGAAAGGCGACAAAGTAAGGAAGGCATTGTTTGATTGATTTGGATTAATGGTATGAAATAGCATTGAAAGACAGAAAGAAAGTAAAATATCTCAACTTCTCTGTCAAAAAGAAATGCTAATTTCTTTTGACAAAATTAACATCGATATCAGGGAATTGCACCCAAGTAAAGCAAACAGAGAGAAAGAGAGGAAGAATTTAACTTCTCAAAATGACATTTTCCCCTTCCTTGAATAACTCAACTTTCAGGCTTTGCACAGAAATAATCAATTTATTAATACATGCCTAGTAATTCACAGATACTCAAGATTTATGAGAGAATGAGAAAGGAGAGGAAGAGAGTGAAAATGAGAGGAAGGGAGAGGAACAGAGGGGGAAGGAGAGAGGAAGAGAGGGAGAGGGGAGAGAAGGAGAGAGGAGAGGGGAGAGAGGGAGAGCGCGAAAGAGGGAGACAGATTGATTGATTGATTGGTGTTGTCCTGGACCTCAGAAATCTTACAGGTCAATAGACACTGAAAGAACATGCCAATTTGTTGAGCTGTCAGTGTATTTGATGTCTGGGGACCACAAAAAATGCAAATTAAACTTATCTGGTGTGTTTAAAGATCAAGTTGATTTCAACAGAAACAGAGATCATAGGGCCCATTGAGGAGAATGAAATTTAATAGGAATAATCTTCAAAAGCACAAATTCAGGATAGAAGAGAAATTATTAAATAACTACATATGTAAAAAGGGGTAAAGGATTTTAACTTATTTCAAGTGTAATGTGATTCATGATGACAAGATAGCAAACAAAGTAATAAATTCTTAAGTTACAGTCATATGCAAACAGTCTGGAATACAGAAGAAGATAAACTTACTCTGCTTGGATACGACAGCCTGTAGCACTGTATTTGATGTTAGGGCCTTACTTTAAGTTCATGGCCAATATCCTGGGGAGTGATCCCTAGAGGAATACCTAGGAAAAGATTGTGAGGAATGTAGTAAACAGGATACATGACAAGGAGATAATCTTTTAGCCTCGTGGGAAGAAAGCTTTCCATCACCCACGGTAATATTTTTCAAATGTTAAAAGAATTTTTATGCAACTCTGACTCATAATAGGAACTTTCTAATAGAGGTGTTTGATGAATAAATATTTATTTAGATTTTTACTCTCATGATTTAGGTCTCTTGTAGGTTCTTAAGCAAATAATGGATTTGGTGAGGTGAGAAATAGAAGAGAAAAAAATAGAAATTGTAGAGATGAAAAATTATATATATTATGTATAAATATTATACATATTTAATAGGGTAAACAATGCAGATAGTCATTGCTGAAGACTAGATCAGTAAACTTAGAAATATAATAACAGAAGCTGCGTGTGGTGGTACACTATAATCTCAACTACTAGGGAGGCTGAGGTAAGAGAATCTTAGAGTTCAAAGCCAGCCTGGGCAACTTAGCAAGACCCTGTCTCAAAATAAAAAAATTAAAAAGAGTTGGTAATGTAGTTCAGTGGCTTGCCTTACATGTAGAAGAACCTGGGTTCAATCTCAACTACCAAAATAAATCAATAAGTCAATATAAATTACGTATACAAAGTAATAGAAATTATTGATAATTAAGTAAATAAAAGGGAAAAATCCACAAATTAAAAGTATACCAGTGACTGTAGAAAAATATCAAATAGCAAAATATAACTAATTGGATTAGCAGGAAAAGGGGAAGGGGGACATGGGGATAGAAAAATAATTCAAGCAATAATGACGGAAAAATATCCAATGTCTTTAAAAAATAAATAAACCTCAAGCTAAAAAGCATAATCATAATTAAATTGCTAAAAATCAATGACAAACTAACAAAAAGATAGGCTATGTACAGAGTAATAATATTAAGAAAGATAATAGAAGTCTTGTCAGTAGGATATTAGGATAAATGGAACAAAATCTTTAAAGTTTTGCTTTTTAAAAAAATCTTGTCAAGTGAGAATTTTATACCCACTTAAAATATCTTTCAAAAATGAATCCAAAACAAAAACTTTTTCAGACAAAATCTCAGAAGATACATTGGAACCAAACATGCATTAGAAAAAATAAACAAATAAAGGAAGCTTTTCATAATATAAGATGGAAATTTGAATCTATTCAGAGGAATACTAAGTAAATGGGTAAATATAAGACTTTTTTCAAGTATACATCTCTTAATAAAGTAAAAAGAATTGCAATATATTGCAGTTTATAATATACATAGAAATAAACTAGATCAGTGATGCGAACCTTTTAGAGAGTGAATACCATATTGCAACCCAAAACCCAGTTATTTATTGGAAGGTGTCAACACTGCAATTAAACCTGAATACTGAGGTTTTCATTTCCATTTAGAAAAAAACAACTCTACATTATCATTTTTTGTCTTAAGAGAAAAACACAATAACACGTGCCATAGGTTCAACACCACTGAACTAGATAATAACAAAAACACAAAGGATGGGAGGGAAATGAAAGTATAATGACTGCTACAAGTTTCTTTTGCTATATGATGAGTGATATAAAATTATTTGAATATAGGTTATGATGAGTTAAAAAAACCCTGAAGTAACAACCAAAAGTATTAAACAAGGCAAAGTATGGATAGTAGGCAATTAAGACGATAAAATGGAATAATAGAAAAGCTTACTTAATTTTTTTTAAAAAGCAGGAAGTTAAAAAAACTCATTAGGCACCTAAAAAACAAATAGCAAGATGGAAGAATGAAGCCAAACCTTAAAATTATTACTGAAACCAAGTGATCTCAATATTCTAATTAAAAGACAGAGATAATACCATTAAATGAAAAAAAGAGACTCAACTATAAGCTACATGTAAGAAGTCAATGTAACAAAGATGTACATAGAATGCAATATTGGAGTGTAGAAAAAGATATACCATAAAAACATCAAAGGAAAGCAGAAGTGACTATATTGATATCATACAACTTAAATTTCAAAAAGAAGGAATATAACAGATGTAAAAAACATTTCATAATGATAAAGGTATCAGTTCATCAAAAGAACATAAAATTAGAAATTTTAACACTTTACTCTCAGTAATTTATAGAATAGGAAGATGGAAAATTATAAATATAAAAGACTTTTAACAACACTTTTAAACATCCTGAACTGATTTTTGATATTTTAATATTAAACCAAAACTGCATTCCTGGAATACTTCCTCACCTTTCTCTCAAAGATACATCCTTTTATATATTCCTGAATTTGAGTTCCTAAATCAAATTTTCTCTGGAATTTCTATTCTACATGACAACAGAAGCATATGTATGTTCTTCTCACATATATATGGAACATTCATCAAGATAGAACATATTCTAGAGAATAAAGCAAACCTCAATAAATGTAAAAGTATTAAAATAATAATAGACCATTAGTTATGTTTTTTGACCATGTAAGAATTAAACTAGAAATTAATAGCAGAAAATATCTTAAAAATGGCCCAGGGGGCCAGTGAGATGGCTCAGTGGCTTAAGCACCTGCCCGGCAAGCGCGAGGGCCCGAGTTCGACTCCCGGAACCCACATACGAAAAAGGGGCCGGTGATATTGCTCAGCGGCACAGGCGCCTACTGGCGCTCGAGGTCCTGAGGTCGACACCCCGGTACCCACAAAAAAAAAAAAAAAAATGGCCCAAATGTTTGGAAATTAAGCAACTTTTACATAACCCTTAGAAGAAACCACAGGGGAAATTTTAAAATATTTTTTTACCAAATAAAAATAAAAACACATATAAAAACATGTTGGATATAACAAAAGCAGTGCTTAGAAGGAAACTTACAGCTTTAAATGCTTACATTAAAAAAAAAAAAAAAGAAAAAACAAGCTCAATAAAATAAGCTTTTAAGCTGGGTGTGGTGGCGCACACCTGTAATCTCAGTACTTGGGAGGCTGAGACAGGAGGATCACCACAAGTTCAAGGCCAGCCTGGGCTACATGGTGCATTCAAGGCCAGCCTGAACTACACAGTGAGACCCTGTCTCAAACAAACAAACAAACAAAATAATCTTTCTTTTCTACCAGAAGAAGAAGAGCAAACCAAACCCAAAGTAAACAGAAGGAAAGATCATAAAGGTAGTAGAAAAAAATCACTGACATAGATAACCAAAATTTGTATTAAAAAATCATGAAATCAGAAAATGGCTCTTTGAAAAGGTTGATAAAATTGCTAGTTTTCTGGAATTGTTAGGTGGAGAGAGAGAAGAATTACCAGTGTCAGCAATAAAAGAGGAACCATTGCTAAAGATTACACAGACATTAAAAGAATAACAAGAAAATGTTATAAACAGCCTTACTTCCTTAAATTCAAGATCTTATGAAATAAGCAAATTCCTTGGAAGACATAAACCTCCAAAGCTCACTGAAGAAGAAATAGGTAACTTGAATAGCTTTCTTCTATTAAATAACTTAAATTCATAGTTTAAACCCTTTGTACAGAGAAAACTTCTGGCTAAGACAGCCTCACCAGCCAGTTCCATGGAAAGTAGATTAGTTGTTGCTAGGAAAGTAGATTAGTGGGCACTATAGGGGACTGATTGCTAAGTGCTCAGACTATAGGACTAAACCAGGAAAACTCAATAGAGACTTCTAATACTAAACACTGAAATTTCACAACCTTTCACTTTTTTTTTTTTTTTTTTTTGAAGTTTAAATGGAGTTAGTTTGGCAGCGTTATTGCTCCCAACCTTACTCTGCTACTTTGTTACCTTGCCAAGGGTATTTACAAAACCATTAGGCAATATGCTGAAAAGTTAACAATTATAACTTTAAAATGTGGGTTATAGAGAAACAAAAATGCTTTAGACTACAGCTGAAATATAGTCGCCCAAGAACATATGTGAGATTCCCAGATGGCTTAATCCCAAGGGAACATAAGTAAATATATACTTTTTATGAACAATCAGAAAGCCCTGAAAATCAGTCTTCAGAGGGGTGGGAGAAGAGATGGGGGTGTGGGGAGATTGTGTGTAATGAGTTTTTATTATTCAATATATCACATTTAAAATTTTATTTTTTGTCTGAAAAACCAATATTTTTACAAATTGTTTTATTAGACTTTTATTTTATTTTATTTATTTATTTATTTTTTTTGTGGGTACCAGGGGGACGACCTCAGGACCTCGCGCGCCAACAGGCACCCGTGCCACTGAGCGATATCACCGGCCCCTTTTTCATATGTGGGTTCCGGGAGTCGAACTCGGGCCCTCGCGCTTGCAAGGCAGGCGCTTACGCCGCTGAGCCATCTCACCGGCCCATTAGACTTTTATTTTAAAGAAGTAAATACTGGTGTTTTCTCTAAAGATTTATGCCAAAAGGATTCAAATTTTAAAGTCAAGGAGTACATAAGCAGGTAAGTTAAAATGATACTTTAGTGGTCTTTCTTGATTTGCCTTTTCTGTTATAAATACCTTCTTTTATTTCTTGTTTAATCTAGTTCCTCCTCAAATTCTTTTTATTTTCATTATTAATCTCAGAGTTTTAATGACATATAATTTGTGGAAAATATATTCTCTGGGTTCTAAAATTAAAGTTATGAACAGCTAGCACTTTTACAAAAATCTGCCTCAATAATATGAGTCTTCATTTTTCCAGTTGATTTATTGTTCTTCTTGACTATTTGAGTAGATTTTCTTTTCCTTATATCCCCACATCATTTAGCATTTAATCAGGGGATTGAATTAATATTATATATTTTTGGATTTGAAAAAACTTTTTTCATATTTTAACAATTCTAAAATAGGAATATACCTTATAGTCCATGTGTTCATTTAATGTAACATTCTTAACATTTCTATGAAAACTAATTAAGCTGATGAGCATCTTATGACTGAATAAAGCCATAGTTTTGACTAGTTATTTTATTTTATTTTATTTTATTTTATTTTATTTTATTTTATTTTATTTTAAATTTTTTATTTCTTTTTATGTGGGTACCGGGAGTTGGCCTCAGGACCTCGCACTTGCCAGCAAGCACTTGTGCCGCTGAGCGATATCACTGGCCCTTTTTTTTCCTTTATGTGGGTTCTGGGAGTTGAACTCAGGACCTCGCGCTTGCCGGGCAGGCGCTTATGCCACTGAGCCATCTCACCGGACCGACTGGTTATTTTATGATCAGCAGAAAATGTAAACTCCATCTTCTATCAAGAAAACAGCTTTACATGAATGTTCTTCACTAACAAGACATCAGTAGGAATAATCCATAGAACCAGGTACAGTGCATATGCACATTCCCATTATATCAGGTAAGTTTTCTACTCCTTTCCTATCTGTCCAACTCTTCCCATTGTATTCCCAGTGTCACAAAATAATAAAGCAAGTCTGTGCCTGATTTTTCCATGGTGTTGGACAACCCCAGATGATTGCTAATCAAATTACCAATCCCAGTGTTTATACAAAGGAGGACAAACTGAGAAATTATTTCTTTAGCAAATTAAAATATTTAAAGTCTACCATAAATAATAAGTAAAAACAGGTCTAGAACCCAAATTCCTAATATCCTTCTCACTATTACAATACACCATGAATACATCCTCCCAGTGACATTAGTGTAGGATAATTGTATTTCTTCAGAACTACGAGGATGTTAATCAAAACTGAATGTTCAGAAAATTAATCTCATGTTTATAAAGCCAGGGTATTTGCAAAAAAATGACTTGTCATGTTCAATGTAACACCTTAAAGACAGCAGATTCTTGAGTCAATCAAACTGTCTTTCTGTGCATTTAATTATAGATTTGCATGCTATAACTGTGGAAAACTTTATAAAAGAAAGAACAAAATCATATAAATGCCTGGGGGGAAATGTTATTCAGTGTTAAAAAAGAAATCAAGCTTGTCTAATCATCCATCATATTGCCAGAATAACAGTATGCAAATATATAGTCAAAGATTAGATGTTTATTTCTTATCCTCCCCCTTAGATCCTTTTACACTTCAGTTTTATTTAATATCATAACTGAATTCCATTGAAATTAGTAGGTAAAACCAGAGTAGCCTCACATCATGGAAAACTACTGTGATACATCCTAGAAGCCTCAGGGAAAACCAAATAAACTAACTGAGGAAGACCCTGAGATTTGACCTAAAAGCCTCAACCAAAATGCATCATGACTCAAAGAATAAAAATAAGTTTTTTCAGGTTCTGTATTTTACTCTTCAGACCAAACCACAGTGTTATTTTTGAGCAATACTATGTGGATGCCTCATTCTTACTATTTGAAATTGTATTGAGAAAAATGTCAAGATGCAATCCATAAAAAAATATCAGAATAGAGCAAAATGTTGGCAGTATCCAACTTGAAGGTGACCTCCATTATGCCTCTTATATAACTAGTACTTGTTACCCCTGTGGTCTAGCTTTCACCCTAAGTTCCTTGCTTTGGCCAAGTTTGAGAAAGGCAGAGACAGAAAGTTGTATTCTGAACATCCAGTTAAGTGGGTGTGAGGTTTTCAAGATACTCCTGTTTTCTTAAGATACTCTGTAAATTTTTAATTTAGCTTCTTTTCTAATTCAGATGTCACAGGAGACTTAAAAATAGAAACAAGTTATGCATCACTGTTGAGATAACAAGTGCTTTATGGGAGTTTTCTATCTAGGGTGTTTTGGAAATGTATACTGAGGCAAGGAAAGGGAGGGAAAAGGTGCACAGGAGATTTCCAGGTGCCTTCTAGGGTAGACAAAGATGCTTCTGGTCTTTTGATGAGAAATTCAGAAACTGCCTGAGAAAGGGGTGCTTCCAAAGACTTGGAGAATATGCAGCTAACATAAAAATGGACTGATATGCAGGCAAAGAAAGGACAGCGATTCAGAAATGGAAGGTACTTTCTTGGGCAGAGCAGCTCCCCTCCAGGACTAGAAATGGGAATCTGGTGTAGTCAGAGTTTGCAAGAGAAACAATACAGGACATATAATTTATAGGATTATTTTATAGTAGTCACACAAAGAGTCAAATACAAGAGAGTGCAGGAAATCTGTCCACACACTAAAGACCCAAAGAATCCAGCTGAGGGCCTGGATTCCACGGTAGTGTCCTGCATGAGTCCAGCTGAAGACCTAGAGCCCATGGCAATGTCCTCCACGAGTTCAACTGAAGGCCCAGAGCCCACAACAATGTCTCATGCAAGTCTGTATCATGGATCTGCGCTGGGAAAGCCCAAAGATCAATGGTGGAAGCTAGAAAGTCTATGCCAGCGGAATGAAGGATCTGTGCCAGCAGGCTGAGGAATCTGCACCGAAGCCAGGAATTGATGCTCAAAGTAAGGACCAGAGCTCCCCCGAAAAGTACCACAGCCATCCTTAGTGACAGTGAGGTCCTGAGCTCCTTAAATGATGAGAAGAGCCAAGTTCCTAACAGGAAAGCCAGTGTGACAGGCTCCTTGAGGGGAACCAACTGCACCACCTCTTCCTTTCCAGTTCTCCTTTTTATGTCTTGGCCACAGTCCTCAGGTGGGCCCTCCACACCAGCACCACGCCGATTCAGTTCAGCTGGGTGTTACAAAATGACCACCAGTTGTCAATCCACTACAGAATCTGAGCACTGGAGCACCCTTTGCAGACAGAAACTTGAAATAGAGAATTAAGGACCGATGAGCTGGCAGTTCCTGTCCTCAGTGGTGGCAGAGGAATGAAAGCTCCCCAAACAGCAAGTGACATTCCTGGCTGTAGAGTTCTCTGTTTTGACATTGTCTTGACCAGGAAAGTTATTAAGAAAAACAAAATAGCTTGTCTCACTTTTCTATGTATTTGGCATTTTCAGAAGGTTCTAGTAATTTGAAGAGTTGGTGCCTAATCTTCCACCATTACTAGGAATTAGGCTTACCTCTCCATTCTCCCTTCTGCTTGTGACACTGCATACCTGCGAAAGAAAAAGAGTACCCCAGATCTAAACCTCTCCCCAGTTTCTCCTGGCAGGGGACTTGGAGGTGACTGATAGGGAGGAGGTGGTAGTGGCCAAAATAGAGTGATATGAGGACTGTGCTTTATTTACCTGGGGCTTCAGAAGAACAATGGAAATGCATGGATCCTGGGATCCACACACTGTTTTCTTCATACTCAACTAGAGTTCTTACTGGAAAATGGTGATGCGGGAACACACTGATGTGGTTAGGCTGGACCACGAGTAGGTGCTGGTCATTAGAAAACTCTGCTAGGAAAATCAAGGCATGAACTCTGAATGTCCAGTCTCAAAGAAGACCTGCTTCCTTGTCATTATTTGTCTAGGCTTTCCAGAGTACAACTGTTCCTCTCCCTCTTCTGATCTTCTGAAATTTCAACCTAACTCAGCAGTTGGCACTGAATTTAAGAAGAATTTTGCAACCTAAGCCTCTCTCCATAGGCTCAGGGTTCATGCAGGGATGCTTCACTGTGGATCCACTCTTTGTCACAGCCCTTGGTTCCCACAGTTTCCCAAATTAGATCTCTTTTACCCCTTTGTCTCCGAGTTATCAAACTAGGTCCAAATGGAAATTGGATCCAAATTTGGTTCCATTTAAGTTGCTTAAGCCACCAGTACCTTGATTTAAATAGTCAGATATTCAGCTTGTACCCACAATTGATTAAAAGAGTGATTTTTAAAGAAAAGTAATTTAAGAGATAGTCTCCTTTCCTAGGCACACAAAGTTCTATCAGTGGGCTAAATTAAGTGAGATCCCAGGGAGGCTATCCTCTAATTCCCATGCCCATAACTAATTCCCATGCCCACTCACATAAATACCTTTGCCAAGCATCATTTTACTGTAAAGCTTTGGTATTTTCTTTGTCTATACCCTATTAATTTATAAAAATAATTTGAGCTTGTTTGCAAAAATGATAACTACGAAAAACTAATAAAATGGAAACAAAAATAGAAAGCAATATGTTACGAGAATCAAAGAAGCAAAGCAGATATGAAAGTCTCTACCATTACTGAAAAGGAATATAAAATCCAGCTTCAAGTTTCCTGGCAGCAAATGTATAAGAAGGAACTAGTTGGAAGAAAAAAGCATACCAATGCTTCATAAGAGATAAAGTTTATCCTACCTTACAGAGAGAAATTTTGTCCCATGGGGTTGTCTAGGAAGGTGGGAGTGGAACAATGCATAGTATTCTTAGGCACAGCCTTGCAGAAAACTAAGATGAAGTACTCAAAAAGCCATTTACATAGTAACTTTTGGTAAAAATAAATATAGGAAGAATGGAGAAGAGTATTCATTTTGACAGGAGGCAGAGAAGATGCCTTCAACATTAATGCAAAGTGTAATTTGACCAGGTAGAAAAGAGAGAACATGGATCTTTCCAAAGCAAAGGTATAAAGTTCTGAAGCATAATAATGTGTTCCAAGAAGCATCAACAGTGTGACAGTGTTAGACCAGAATGTAGGGAGCATAAGGACTGAGGGTAATGTGGGACCAGGGTGCAAATCTTGGGTCCCCTGCCCTTGGTGGATTCTTTCCAAGTTTGTGTGAACCTTAAGCAGTGGTATCTGTGGCTCTTGCAGCCCACAGATTTTTCCCTCACAACTCCTAAACCTTAGGTAAAATCTAAAGTCAGCCCCATGGAGCTTCTCATGCAGAGCAGAAGATGAGTCTTTCTGTGTACAGGTTCAGCCCAGTTGGGGGTATGGAGATATTCTGGTTTGTATTTCACAGTCTTTCAGATAAATCTCAGGTTTTCTTTGGTCTCTATATCAAAAGATTGATGGGAAATAAGAAAGAGGGCATCTGTTAGTAAAATTAGGTTGCCTGGAGCTGCAGGTAGTCAACTTTAGTCTCTCGGCAGCAGACAGGGAGTCCCAGTCAACTTGGCTCAAAGTGCTGAAGGTGAAATAAGTTGTTCCAGTGCAGTGTGCCTCTTGAGATTCTTTGGGCCAGAGATAGGACATTGGAGAGGTCCTGGTCTGAAAGTCAGTTATAAAACCACCTTCATTGATGACCTCTTGAGATATACTAACAGGATAGACATAGCTCTTGTTAGGCATTTTCTATGGAAAAGAGCCTAAATTTAACCTCATGTGTTGTTTTGTGATTAAAATTAGTTCTGGATATACCAGAATTATTAAGAATTTGAAAATCATATTGAGTAGATGATACTAGAAAGTATGTCATTAGATTGGGGTATTAACCTCCCAAAATAGAGATTCTTCTCCTTTTGTATCTAATTTCACAGAAGTTGAAGAATGACGCAAGACTGTGAGCTCAGCCATAAAGAAGGCAAACTCAGCACTGCTGTGAAAGTATTCCTGGACTATCTGAGCTTTAATTCTACTTCCTTTTGTGAGTTTTCATTTTCAATATAAAAATCTTGGGCTAGGACTGAAAATTCCGTAACAGTATGCAATCATATAAACAGGCTTGACATTATGACTTGTGAATGATGGCTCTAACTACTCCAGGGTGAAATTCCCACAAAACACTTATTGATGAATCCATTCCCTTGAATGCCAGTTATCATTACAAAATGTTACCAAAAGATATGCTAATTCCCTTCCAGAACACTATTGCTTTATGTCCATCACTAATCATGGGAGGGAAAGCTGTTCAATTTTTTAAGATAAAAATAATCCAAAAGCTAGACATGGAATAATCCTTGCCCTGTAAATTCCATTCTAACAGTCCGTTGTGTTTTTTTTTTTTTTTTTTTTTTTGTGGGTCCCGGAGGGTCGACCTCAGGACCTCGCGCGCCAACAGGCACCCATGCCGCTGAGCGATATCACCGGCCCCTTTTTCGTATGTGGGTTCCGGGAGTCGAACTCGGGCCCTCGCGCTTGCAAGGCAGGCGCTTACGCCGCTGAGCCATCTCACCGGCCCCCATTGTTTTGATAATAGAGTTTGAGTACATATTTCAATCTGTCAAAGAGAATTCTAAACTATATGCATAATATGAACTAAAGATTCTGAGCTATTTCCTGAATATGTCAGACACATTTTGAAGCAGAATTAATATTTTTTAGAACTTCAGTGTTTGAATAAATATTGTAGTCTTAATTTAATGACTAGCACTTGAGTAACCTGAAGAAATAAATGTATCCTCCAAATTTATACAAGGGTAGGAAAAGGTTTTCTAGTAGGAAAATCCAGTTTAGGTGATAACATCTGTTAATACAGGTCTAATTCAAATCACTGTTACTTCCATTTGCTAAAAATAAGTGCAAATGTGTTTGTCTAGTCTTTAGTAATAGTGAACAGAGGAAGTAGTTCTCTGCATCATATTATTTAAGGGTTGTCTTCTTCAAAATTCTTTACTCCCATCATTGTTGAAAACTAAAATATGATGTTCAAGAAATTTTCTTATAAATAAAGATATCATTGGGACATTGAGTACAAAAAGCATTAACACACTAACATAAATTAGTTGACAGTAGCATAGCTACATTTTCACCTTTGATTCTTAATTATGTCTTTGTACTTACTAATTTCTAAATGGTTATATTTTATTTGTCTGTGTCTGCAGAACCTAGGAGTCCTTCAGACTGGAAATCTCCTTATTAATCCCCTTCTGCTTTTGTCCCTACCTCTTCTTGACCTATTTGTTCGTTTGATAAAGTAACAAACAATTAGATGGCTGTAGGAAAAAAGAATTAACAACTAAACATAACAAGGTATCTCATTGATTCAAAAATTCAGGGGTGAAAGCATAAGAGACTTTTTTCTTCTTTTCAATCATTAAAAACAAATTTAAAGTATTTTATTTATGACAAAATTATACCTCAATAAAAGATTAGGTGTAATGAACGGTAATGGATTGGAAAAAGCACAGAAGAGTTGTAAAGTCCTATTCCAGCTGTATGTGGTTTATCCTTTTAC
The DNA here is from genome assembly GCA_028451465.1 of Erethizon dorsatum. Lineage (NCBI taxonomy): Eukaryota > Metazoa > Chordata > Mammalia > Rodentia > Erethizontidae > Erethizon > Erethizon dorsatum. The sequence continues at coordinate 110,827,851 of CM051823.1, forward strand.
TCTTCAGCCATTTTACAACAAGTATCTCTACACCATTGCTTCCACGAACAGTTCCAGAAAAAAAAGCCAAATCTATATTCAGTAGTGCTTTGAACTTTCATATGAAAGCTCTCCTTTTGGAAGTATTACTTTTCTCAAAGTAGTCATAGTTATTACTAAAAATCACAAAGGTATATCCAACAAGGACTTTAATCTGTGATTATTTTGTTTATTTTGTTATGATGAGAAGAAATTTTTAAAATAATTTCTCTGGGACAATTTAGTTTAATACCATAATCCAAGGTGTCCAAGATAAGCTTGGCATTTGTTACAGTTGTGGTTATATGAACTGTTCTGAGATATTTGTAAGTGAATTTACTACCAAGGTGAAACACCAGTAACCTGTAAATGTCCAGCTGAGGCAGAACAAGAGCCATATTGCTGTACCGTTTAGCTGGATGGCTTTAAACTACAAATACTGGAAAACAGAACATGTTTGAACAGTAAGGAATCATGTTGGCAGAGGCTAGAACAACTGCAAGCCCAGAAATAAGGAGCTTGAGGGTTATCACACTTAGTAGATGCTATTTCTTTGCCCTTTGGTTCCTTGTTTCTGATAATACCATATGTTAGCCTCATCCTTAAGCTGAATTCAAGGTGGCTGCAGCTCTTCTGGGCCTCATACCCATACACGGCAATAACAGAGGAACAAGAAGACTCTTCTTTCTTGTGTTCTCTCTTAAGATAAAGAAAATGTTTCCCAGAAACTTTTCAAACTTCATATGCTCACCCTTGAACCAGTGTCATACTTTGTAATAATCCATGCCTTGAAACTGAGACAATTCTTCCAAGCCTGGGACATCCATATAAAATGGGGGTGTGAATTGGGCATCAAGGAGAAAACTGTCATTTCTAGCCACATCATCACTATGCCAGAACCTAAATGTATTTATTTTGAAACTTACCCAAAAGAACAATAAGGAGGAGACAGCAACCTTGAATCACATACTAATAAAATAATTACCAAATATATATATTTGACTTTAGGCAAAATGCAGGTGAACTTATCTGAGTATCCTCAGAGAAGCCTATCCAAGGGTGTTCTGATTAGAAGAGCAAGGTTTTGCTGTGCATTGGGTAGCTGCAGTGGCTATAGGAAACAAGTAATGTGCTGTGACAGAGGTCACTAGACATAATTGCCAGACCAAAGAGATGCCACAGAATCTCTGAATGGAATTCTGAAGAATGAAACAAAAGATATTCTTAGGCTTTGGGTCTACAGTGTCCCCCAATGGCTCAGATGTTAAAGGCTGTGGAGCTATTGGGAGCTGGTAGAATCTTTAAGAAGTGGGACCATAAAAACAGGTTAGGCCACTGTGGCATACCAGTACAGGGGATATTGGGACCCCAGGCCCCACCCCTCACACCTTGCTTCCAGCCACCATGAGTTGAGCAGCTTTGCTCCACCCACACTCCTTGCTGTGATGTTCTGCCTTGCCTCAGATCCCAAAAAGTAGAGCAAACTGACCACAGACTGAAACCTCTGAAACTGAGTCAAAATAAATCTTTCCTCCTTTTGAGTTGTTTATCTCAGGTATTTTGTCATAGCTATGCAAAACAGATTAATACACATATGAAATTGAGAAAAGTATTCAACAGTATAATAAGAGAAATATTACAGAATTATTCATGTGGAATAATTGATAAAACTGAATCTACAAGTTGGAAGAAAAACAAACCCAGAAAAATGTGATGAAGAATCATCAACCCTAAACCATATCCTGGTAAAATTACTCATCTTTAAGAACAACAAAAAATGTCTTATATTCGCCCACAGGTAAAATAAGTTTCCTAAGAGGCAGGAATAATCAGGCTGACCTCAGACTCCCCATCAGTTAATAATTAAGGCCATAAATAATGGATCAGTGTCTATAAATTTCATATTCAAGAATTGAAGGAGGTTATAAAGAAGTGGGCCTTTTCTTTCAATTAAATGTCAAGAAGCAGAAGTAATAATTTTGCAATAAGCTGCCTTAATAATTCTTTCTAAAAGGTGATAACAATTAAACTTGACTAAAGTTTTAATCAGTGAAGAATCAGGAGTCACTCATACAGAATAGGATGTTTGATCATTTTGGAGGCTTGGCAAATATTTATGTTTTTGTTTGAAATATTTTTCTGTAAAATTATGTTCAACAGGAGAACATAAATGGTCTATTTTGTGAATACCAGGTCAGCTCCTAGCCATCAGGGGCTGCCAATGTCTTACTCACCTGTCCATAGTAGAAAGTTACATGATGAATACAAAAGGCTATATGCCATACTTTAGGAATTCTGGTACTCCTAAGGAACTTTGCACTCTGAAAATAAAATTAATACTTAAAACTTACTGTAATTGGGAAGCAAATATGGATCCAAGATTTTGTTAAACATTGTATTTCATTAAACTAATAGTTCTGCTATTATAAGTGAGTGTGAGGTTTGTGCTGCAGTGGTTATAAAAATTATTATAATTACTATAATAATAATAGCCATCAATCATTTTACCTAACAATACCAGACAGCACATTTGGTATTCTATATTTTAATTCTCTTCACTTCTTCTCAAACTCAATAAGGTAAGTATAATTATAGATAATGAAAGAGAAATTCTGAGAGTGTACGTAATCTCCTCAAGGTCATACACAAAGTGTCAGAGACACAATAGATTTCTACCTTTCTAAACCTAATTCCCATATTCTAGGGTAAATGTTACCAAGATTTTAGAGCCTGATATTTTCTGCTACTGAAAGAGAGTAGGAAATGCTAACAATGATAGCAATAGGAGCAGAAACAACAATGTAGAAAAAAAATTTTTCTTAAAAAATACTTGTGGGGCTGGGATGTAGCTCAGTTATAGAGCACTTGTCTAGCAAGTAGGAGCCCTGGGTTCAATCCCCAGCACCAAGGGGAAAGGTTTGCGACTGTCCCCTTTCCCAATGTAAGGTTTTCTTCCCCTCAAATTTACTGGGTTACCCAGTATTTGCATAACGTTCATCTTGTCATCACTTTCTTTCAGCTGATCCCAGCCAATTGGCTGAAAATTAGTTTCTTTTTTCCCTAGATTTCTAGTCCCACTGCTAGGTCAAACTTAGATATACAATTTCTCCAAAACACAATGAAAAACCCATCTGTGATTATATAAATCACAGATTATCATAAAGGACAAAATTTCTTACTGAGCATCAGAAAGTTCTTTTCTGGCCCCTTTTTGGTAGATAGGCTGATGAGCAGAGGGAGACTGAGGTAAAACAGAGTGACAATTTTAGCTTACAATTCTTTTATGCTTCCTTTTCTTGAGCTGCCTTTACTCTTCCTTTTCTCGAGAATATTGCATGAAAGATGTCACAAAGAAAATAACCTTCCCCAGGAATCTGCTTACCAAATGAATTTTATCTTTTATAAATTTTATCCCAGGTCCCCCAAAAGGTCCAGGACTACTAAATAAGGGGTTGTGTCCTTAAGGTTATAATACTTTGCTGTGCCACTTTGCCAGTGTTTTAAATCTGATTGCCCTCTAGAATGTGGAAGCAACAGCAGAAGAGAGATAAAGGTTTATATTGGATTAGGATTTGGGGGAAGAGATAACCTGGTCTCAGAAGCCTCAGAGGACCAAAGGGGATCCATTAGTTCCAGGGGAAGACACTCTGAGCTGCAGAGAGGGAGGTGAAAGTCTGATTCCAGCTCATCCTCAAATGAAACCCTTGGTTTAGACAGAAAATAATAAAATGACAGAATACGAATTTCTCAGGTTTTTGTGTGAACTAATCAGCAGGAACAAGGAATTATTAATATTTATTTCACTAACCATTGGAGCTGACATTGATGTGAAAATTTTTACAGAGGGGTAAAATTTTTGACATTCATGGTCATATTTTTACCAGCTGTCACTTAACCCTGTTTCAGTGACAGCGTTTCTTTCCAAGGCCTGCAGGGCCACGGCTTGTGCTTCCCGTCCACTTGACTAGAGGAGTCCAACCCTTGACAGAGCTCCCTTCATTGAGTATTTACAGAACTCATAAGGAATGCTTGCAAGTTCCTCAAGCCTGACATGGCTGTCCTCTATCACCTCGTCACCCTCACCAGTTCCTTAGTCTCTTCACATGGCTGCCATCTTCCTCTCACCATTTCTTCCAAGTGTGTGCCCAGATTTGTTCCTCAGTTCTCCAAAGCCCAGCTAAAGCCAGAAAGCCATGTTTAACCAAATCTTACCATTGGCTTAGGAATGGCAAAAGCGAATTAAAGTACATAAAAGGTTTCTTTTTTAATGATGTGAAGCTAATCACGATCTCTAGACCATGCCCCCAAAGGGTCCCATATTAGGGTCCCATATTAGTGTCCCTCTCTGTAGCCACGGCCTTCATCCCAGGTGCCACTGCCAGCCAGATCTTATCTTCACTGTGCAGTGCAACCCCTCAGCCCTCAGAGCGTAATTTTTCTTCCAGGCTCCCAACAGCTTCTGCTGGGATATAGCTTCTCTCAGAAAAGAACAAACTTATGACTGTGCTGTAAAACTCACCACTTGCACTCTTATCACTTAAAATTTTTCTGATCATAAAGCTAAAATAAAGGTAAAATAAATTTATTTAAAATGAACAAATAAAAGGATAATTGTATCTTAAAGTAGAACTCTATTAGAAGTTTCAGGGCTTTTTTCCCCCACCTCCATCAAAGAATATGAGGTGTAAGATTTCTTCTAGTTTCTAGTATAGCACTTATGAGATACAGATAATATATTGTTGATATTACCATAAATGTGATCACCTCCATTGTTAAAACAACGATTTTATCAATGTTAAAAATGCTTAATCAGGGGCCGGTGAGATGGCTCAGCGGCTTAAGCGCCTGCTCGGCAAGCGCGAGGGCCTGAGTTCGACTCCCGGAACCCACATACGAAAAAGGGGCCGGTGATATTGCTCAGCGGCATGGGTGCCTCCTGGCGCACGAGGTCCTGAGGTCGACCCCCAGTACCCACAAAAAAAAAAAAAAATGCTTAATCATGTCTATCAGATTTTTTTTAAATGGTGGCTATGTTTATCCAAGCATCCTTTCTGGAACGAAAAATCTGTGGGAGATTCCCCTGGCCCAGAATAATGTCAAATTGGGAACATTATTATGGAATTATATCAATGTTACTAAACAATTTAATAGCATAAAGCACTTTCTTTTCCTAGCAAAAACACTAAAATGTGATTTAAACCATCCTTGATCATGCAGTGGGAGGCTTCTTATCCTCTGTCCAACACAGCAGAGGAGTTGGGACCCAGTTGTTTTTCCTCAGAAATTAGCACTTCTTGAAGCCATAGTCCCTTTTTTCAAATTGCCACCTCAAAAACTGCTGTTGTCACCGAGCCTCATCTGACTCCTCCACTTTTCCAAAAGCCTTTAAATTATGAAGCAATTATCTCTGTACCTCAGGTTTATTTTACATTTTTATGAAAGGAGCTTGGAGCTGGGTTTTGCCAGTTTTGTTCAATGTGCTTGTGTTTATTAATGATGGGACTTTTAGCCATCTGTATCACGTTATTTTCTCATGCTCCTAGGTTCCACGTCCCTTGTTGAGAATATCATTTCTTTGTTTTTACATAATTCCCTCCACACTCCCCCCTGGCCTTTCCCTGTGGAGTTTTGTATACCAACCTAGCCCCTTATAGACAGTGTCACAGACTTCTGACTTCACATAGAATCCTTTCTTCTTTCTTCTGATACTAGCCCATTCTCTTCCTGGTTCCATGGTCAACTCACACTGCTCGCTCTGGCTTTTTAGACAGCTGAGTTAAAGTGGCATCTGACATTTGTTGCTTGTCTCATATCATCTTGTACAGTTATGAGTTTCAGGTTTCTTTTGCATTAAAATGCTACAACACAGCTTTTGTTAGGGCTCATGCAATTTCTAATCTGAGAGTAAAGCTGGCTGAATGATTGCTTTGGGTCCCATGTGTTTGTCTGTTAAATTCTGCCTTTGCCTTTAAAAACATCACCCCCTACATACATTCAGAATTTCTGCTTATCTTATTGCCATCTTTAATGTAGCATACTCATAAATTGGTGGTGATTTGTGGGGAGGGAGCTGGACTTCAGGTTGGAAAACAAGGTTTAAAATCTATTACTGATTATTCACATAATATTGTGGAAGTCTGCTGTCTCCTCTTTAGAAAGAGGTTAATACTGACTTCACAAAGATATTGTAAGAAGTCAGCAAAATCATGGGCCAAGTACATAAACTCTTCAGGTCTGTTGGTTATATTTATACTCAAGGGCATCTCAAGTAGCATCAGAAAGGTTTCTTGAACCACTTTTAGATTAAAAAGCTTAATATGTGTTCAAGAGCAACAACACTACCACTTCAGCTCTCTTGAAGTTTGTAACTCTTCCAACCAAGTCTTAATGTACAGGCTAGAATGCAGACCTGTGCCTTTTGCCTGTACTGAAGCTCTCACCGTGTGAGTGAGTAGAGCAAGAAGATAGACAATCTCTGAATAATCTTTTAGACTACACTGCCTGCCTGTTTTTAGACTATGGCATAAGAGAGAAAAATAAGTTTCTATCTTATCTGAGTCATTAAATGCTTTGGTCTCTTTATCACAGCGGCTTTTGTATAATGGTAAAAAAGAAAGTTTTACAATGAAATGGATTGAAGGTTGGCTAAGATTTATATTAAACAGGAAGTGAAGAGTGAGAGATAGAAGAAAATAAAAACTCCTAAAGGGAAAAAAAAAAAAAGCAAACATGTGGACATAGCCCATCGACATACTTGAAAGGGTATTGATGGATTGGCTTTGTTGAAAATAAAAATATACACACAGGAGGGATAAAATAGAAAGTTCAAGTTGAGTTTGGGCCAGATTGTGGAAGCACTGAATAAAAACTAAGAAAAGTAAAATTCTTAAGAAATAGGATAAATGTTTTAATAGAGCGACTGATCAGAAGGGCACTAGATGGCAAGAGGCAGCCTGAAGAGTTACCATCCAGGAGGGTTAAGGGAAGGTGAGTCTGAACTGAGATGGAAAGACTATTTGGATATGTAAGGGTGAGGTTTTGAGCTTAGATGACTAGAGAAGTGATACCACAGAAGAGGTTTTACTTATGTAAAGGAAATTTCAGTTTTCTATAGTGGTGCATTCATGAGGAAATATCCATCTAGCAGAAATGCAAAAGTAAAGGTCTAGGGGTCTGTTCAGATTGAAAATATGTAATTAGGGGAATCCAAAAGAAAGACTGAAACCATAAGGAAAGGGATGACAGAGAGGTATATGGAAAGCAGTCCTATTGAAGGTTGAGAGGATTTTTTTTTTTTTTTTTTTTTTTTTACAAAATAGGGGCTAACACGGGAATAGGTAAGAAAGAAGGTAACTATGGAAAGAGATTAAACTTGGCTCTAGGGTTCATGTTCTCTTATCTGCATAACCTCATATCTAGCTTTACTTAAAAAAATTTCCCCCTCAAATCTTTTTTATTTCTCTCTGCTGCCAGCACACTCATCATATCCTGCCTTGATTTACACAAACTCCTTCTCCCTGGCCTCTTAACAGTTCTACTCTAGTTTTTGACAAATGTTACTGCCAAGTCCATTTTCCTTTCCTGCTGTCCAGACTGTGTTTCTCCCACTCTGCTTTGGCTCCTCTTCGCCTTCCCTGCAACTCTGCACCCACAACTCTCCTGCACCCTTCCCGCAGCCCCCATCCCACAGCCCACGCCCAGTCCTTCCTCTGGCCCTCTCCCCTGGCATCCTTAACTGCCAAATTCAGGCTCTCATAACTCGAGGCCCAAAGCTGACGTTATCCTCCCCCACAAACCTCCCGACTCATGCACATCAACACAGCTCCCACTTCTGTTGCACAGGAACCCAGAGTATCCATTTCTCTGGTGAAGCTTGCTAGTTGTAATAACTGCATGCTGCTTTCCCCAGAGTATACAGGAGAGTATTGCTTGTACCGTACTCTTTCCTGCCCCTACTGTCTCTGGGGCCTTATATTGTTTGTTCTGGAAGAACATGATTTCATTACTGTCAGATGATTTCTGTTCCTTGTAAAGCACGACTTGGTGTTACCTTGGGGTACTGCATAAATAATAGAAATCTTACAATGCCTCTCTGATGAAAGGGATTAAACCCAACTAGTGTGCCCAAAATCACCTTGAGCTTTGTCTGAGTAGTGCCTGGAAGAAAACCATATCTGTCAAGAAGAGGGAGAAGATTAATGAACGGAATAGAAGCTTTTATGTTTCTATTGTCCTCAACAAAACATGCTCATGGAAAAAAAATTATGTATTTGAGTGAATAAGAAATTCAGTGAGCATTACTGTTAGCTCAGCATAAACTCTTCAGCTATGGAACATTCTCAAGGACATATCCTATTGTCATCATAGAAAGTGAAAGTTTGTACTGCCACCTCTGAATGTTTGCTTATGCCAGTTTCACCTAGCATACTAGTATAATGTACTTCACTTTCGGTGAAAATACATACTATAGAGCTTAAAGGATTAATTTCAAATAAGGCCAATATTTATAAATACATAGACAGGTAAAGAATAATACACTAGTATATGTGCATCTAAGAGCATACTTTAGTATTTAATCCTAACTTTTCTTCTCAAGAATCAAAAAACATGAAAATTTGTCATTTATTTTCTGTACCTTTTATATTATCATAAAACGTAAAAATTGAAAATCAAAGAAAGGTTTACTCCTTTTTTTATTTATTTCTTTTAAATGGTGAAGAAAAAAGCCCTTGATATTCAGCAACCAAGTTTTATTTTCAACAAGAATCAGAAACTATCAAAGACAGTTTTTCATCATATAAATGACTTGATCACAGATAATAAAATTGCACAAACCTAAAAGCCTAAATAACCATGTAAATGGGTTTTATGGTTTTTGAGACAGATGGTGGAGCACAACATTAATGGGTTATGAATTCCAAGAAGAATGTCCTCCAGAATATAACAAAAATGACTGAAGAAGCAGGAATATAAAGTGGAACCAAAATAGAAAAATCACATAAATTTTTAAAAGGTCAAGAAGACAGAAATGGAGAACATATAGATTATGTTAGAATCACTCTAGAAAGAAAATCATTTAAGCATTATGCTTATGTTAATAGAAGGAAATAGGAATGCATTTCAACAAGATCAGTAACATCAACTGCTTCGTTCCACGTCATGTACAAGATGGTAGAAAACTTGTCTATCAACTACTCTATCAACTGCAGCTGGCCAAGAGGTATGCCCACCAATCAAAGTCATTGTAAGGAACTCTTAAATCTCCTTATCTAGTTTTAAGCTGTATAACATGTGAATTAGAAACCACTGTCAAAGTGAAGTTCTCATTTATAAGGTCTTGTAGTCCCACTAGGACGCAAAAGAACCAAAATTAAAGCACAGACTATCATATGTAGATGAGAATCAACAGTCACAGTTTGTCAAAGGTCAATAATAAATGAACTCCAGGAAGGCATGAACAAATAAAATATAGTAAAATATTCAGGAGTGCCAACTTCAATATTGACTCTGTCTTGGGCCATTTACAAAATAATATAACTAAATGGCTTGAGAATGCATATTAAGCAGCATATGATCGTTATAATGTGCATAATATATATGTATGCATGTGTATATGTAAATAATATATTTTCACCTACCTCTGCCTCATCTTCTACCACTCTCCTCCCCTTCCTCTGTACTCTGGCTCTGTTAGCCTTCTCTCAGGATGTGTCGTGCTCCTGCCTCAGTTTTCTCATCTTTTCTCTTTGCCTGACCCTCTTCCCCTTTAAACAGAGTTAACTCCTATTTAGGCTTAAGTCTCTTTTACATGTAATTTCCTCTCTACAGCTTCACAGAAACTTGCAGGTTTCCTTACCTTTCCTAGCTGTGGCCAACTGCAATATCTAGGTCTTAGGTAAACAATAAACTCCAAGAAAAGAGGGATCCTATTATTTTTGGTTTTCTTTTCACAGTTGTGCTCCCAGTGCCAGTACCTAGCCACAGGAATAGCTTAATCAATATTTGTGGGAAGACTAAATGAAGGATTCTCTTAGTGATTAGGGTGTTATTCTGGACACTTTATAAAATCCCACTGCTGCACAATGACTTGATGTCCAAAAGGGAGATCTCTTTTTGATATGAGGGATAAGAGAAAAATACAGTGTTTAAATTTTTAAAGTGAAAGACATAGTGCAACTAATTCCCCTCACAATACTCCACCCTTAATTTGAACACACTTTTCCTATTGTTCTTGCCACTTTCCGAAATGGTTCTGGAAGTTCTCTTTTGTGGCTTTAGTTGTTCTGTTGTGGCTCCCTACGTGTCCTGAATTAATTCCAAACATTTATCTTTCATGGTCATTTTGACTTCGAGGAAGAGTCAGAAGCTGCATAGAACCAGATCTGGTAAACAAGGTGACTGAGGACTGTCTTAGTTACTTTTCTCATTGCTGAGACCAACATCCACTGTTAAAGGGGAAAAGGTTTATTTAGCTCACAGTTTGTAGAGGTTTCAGTCCATAATTGGCTGGCTCCAAGGCAGGGTAGCTTGGCAGAGAACAGTTCATGGCACCCACATGGCAGCAAAAGCAACAAGGGAGAAGACAAAGCTCTTTCTGTCCCTTATATTATATGTAGGCTACCCACCCTAGGGTGGGTATAGCACTCACACCCTTAATCCCAGCCTCACACACTCTAGATTTAGCCACCTCTGAAAGAGTCCTATGACCGCATGGGGCTTTGGGGGGACATCTAGATACAAACCATAACAAGGACACACCATAATGTTTTTATGAGCCTATCTTTTCATTGGATGGCATTTGGCAGCCACATTTACCACATTTTTTTATCACACCTTGTAAAGATGCTAATGCAAGAGAACTTCAAGAACTACTTCAGAAAGTGACAAGAAGGATGGAATAAATATGTTCAAAGCAAGAAAGGGTATTGTGAAGAGGATTAATGGGAATGTGTCTTTTACTGTAATTTTTTAAACACAATAGTTTTTTATTTTCCCTTGTACATTGCTGATTGAATTTATTTACCTTCTGAAAGCAGATGCACTACTCGAGACTTCCCCCGAGAATATTTTGGTGATCAGAAAAGTAGCAAGAAAAAAATTTCAATCTGGAATTTAGAAGAAGCTAGGAGCTAGATGATCCTCTCTTGCCTATTCAGGCTGAAGAGGGAAGCGACTCTGTTAACACTTAGTCGTGTACAATGAAAACCTCATGGACCATGACTAGGAGGGATCTCCCAACCAAGTGGCAAATACCAGGAGCTCTTCGTGAGCCTGGAGTGATTTCATGGAGACCTGGAACGTGATATAATTTGCTTTACAAATATGGTGTGTTGATTATTTTAATCTAATGCAATGTAGTCATAGTACCACATCTCTTGAGAGAAGGCCTTGATCTGGGGAGTAGGAGGGAAAGGCCATCAAGGTAGGACTACAGCAGAATGACCAGTTATACCCATAGATCTAAGGGGAAGTGATACTATCGTCAAGGTGTATTGCTGATGTGCTGTGTGTTACACGTTGTGAAAGACTAGCTCACTGAGGCCTGGCTCCTCATAAGCAGACCCTCTCAGGAATAGTCCTGCTCAGAAGTGTAGAGTACACTATTAACACACAAGTATGGTTTCATTTGCCTTCCCAGACACCAATAAGTTTGAGAAATACTGAATCTATACCCTTCTTAGAAAGTCAAAAGGTTGTAACACACATGGTTTTGACGAGTCCTACAGTAAAGAAGGTTCTTCAACTCATTTGACCATGAAAACTTATTTTTCAAGAAAGACATATGCATCATTCAGGATAATCTTAGTAAGGACGTCATTTCACACAACCGCTAAACCTCAATGGCTTCAAATAACAAGGTCTATTTCTCTTTCATGTTGTATATCTACTGTTGGTTGAATGGAGATCCCGTGCCACACAGTCCTTACTCTGGCAGCCAAGGTGTCACAGCAGCTGCCATCTGAGCGTTTGGGTTGCTCTTTCAGAGAGAAGGTGAGGCTTCTCACCTCAGAGTCACACATCACTTTGGAATTTGGGGTCATAACTCCTTGTCCAGAACTAGACACATGGCTCTTCCCAATACTAAGGGGCTAATGAAGTACTATCCTATCCTGCACCTGGAAGGTGGACAGCCAGAAATAGTCTACGGGCACCATTAAGGACGAACTAACCCTGCTAACCCAACTGAACACTAATGTTTACTTAAGGACATTTGGGACCTACTGCTGTTCATGATCTTAAAAACAAGGATTGAGGGCCGGTGAGATGGCTCAGTGGCATAAGCGCCTGCCTGGCAAGCGCGAGGGCCCGAGTTCAACTCCCAGAACCCACATACGAAAAAAGGGGGCCGGTGATATTGCTCAGCGGCACGGGCGCCAGCTGGCGCGCGAGGTCCTGAGGTTGACCCCCCGGTACCTACAAAAAAAAAAAAAAACACACACAAGGATTGATAGTTACTATTCAAGAATATTTAGCATCTGTTACTAACGTTACATGACCATACTCAGGAAGAAGAATTGGAAGGCTGTTTTATAAAAATGTTTATTGGGGGATGTGTTTTGGAAGATTGTATGAAAACAATTTCTTTCACTTATAGTCTCCAGTGTATTTCCCATGACAGATAAGAAAATGATTTTCCAGCCAGTTCCTCACTGCTTCTCTCAAATACAAATGTTATATAATAGAAAACACAGATAATTTCATAACACCCCCTATTTCTAGACTGCTAGAGAGAGGTATGTTATATCATAAATGCCCAGTTACAGTATCTTCTGCACAGGTGTACAGAGAATTAATGGTATAATCAGATAAATCTCATAATAATAGTAATAAAGGACTCATCTAAACATAAAAAATCAAATGTATTTTGTGCTACTATGTAACCTCTGAAAATTAATTCTGATGAAGTCTACTGAATCAAATTATCTATTTTGGCATCTTGTCTGATAGTTGGTCATAAGTGTATCACATAACGACAGCACAAAAAAAGAACAATGATAATGCTCAGAAATAAGTACAGGTTCTCAGATGTCATCACCTGCATACTAAGCACAGTAAAGGTGCTTATCAAAGATCATTCAAGAGTCTTTAATTCACTGTTTCTGTGAGAAACACAGGCTGTTAAATTCATGTCATTTCCTCAGCCACCTCCAAGTTCATCTTCAGTTCTACCTTATATATTTCCTTTGTACAACCACAATTAAATAACCAAATACATATAAATTGATTTTAGCAGTGCTTAGGACATAGTGGTCACTAAGTCTTGGTTATTGTTACTATTTCATGTCTTACAAATGACGCTTCGTATGTCACATGGCTGCAGAGGGTCTAAAGTGTGATTTGGTTTAACAAGTTTGATCCAGTGCTCCTGGGAGGAAGTCTAATACCAAGGCACATTTTGCACTACATTTTCCTTATTTAAAACAGAAAGGCAAATGACCTTAGAAGTGATCAAAAACATTTGTGTCTACCTTTAGATAAATGCCTCTAAGCTACTGCCTTAAATGGTAAATGTTGAGAACAATTCAAAAGTAATTTTTGAGAACTGCCACAAGGATGCACTGATTAAAACAACCTTCCCTTTACATTGCGTATCTCCAGACTGTGGCAAATTTACTGCAACATTATTAAAGCATTTTTGTAAATATTTTATTTTTATTTTTATAATAATGAATCTGATAACTCTAATATCCTTTGGTTCGGCTTATATCATCCACACTTCCTTCATTCCATTCACTTAATGCATCATCTTCCTGTCTGGGTACTTCTGCTGGTGCTTGGTCAAGAGAAGTTGCATCTTTGTATTTTATAGAACCTATCTCAGAATGTATCTCAGTTGTAGAGGCCTTTGCCCCCCAGAAAGCTTTCACTGCCACCCTGGGGGAAAAAACAAAAGACAAAAACAAAAACAAAAATATGAAATAAAAACCAAAACTAATGAGATTCATATTTACACCATATATATATATATATTTTTTTTTTTTTGCCTTTTACCCACAATTCAATTTTAGTTTGTGATGTATCTGCTTCATTGGGATAGTAAATGAGTCCTCAGACTTACCAAGGTGTTATTCTCATACAGACATTCTATTTTCGTAAAAACCAATTGGTACGTTTCAATAGTCAAATTTTATCATTGTGAGAACTACAATTGGACAACGCAAATATTCATTTAATAAGCTATTTTTTATTTTAGCAATGGCTTTGTAACATTGTAAAAATTTCACTTAAAAGCTCTCAAAAGCCATGAGATTGTTTTAAAAAACATCCACTAGATGTAGTGGTACATGCTTATAATCCCAGCACTCTGAGAGACTGAGGCAGGTGGATTACAAATTCAAGCCCCGTCTAGGCAATTTAGTGACTTAGCAAGACCCTGTCTCAAAATAAAAAATTAAATTAAATTAAAAAGAGGGCTGAAGCCGTAGCTTAGTGTGAAGGCCCAGGGTTCAATCTCTAGTACCATCATAGACAGACAAGAAAGATAGGAAGGAAGGAAGGAAAGAAGGAAGGAAAGAGAAAGAAAGAAAGAGGAAAAGAAAAGATGGGGTAGTCCAAGCTAGGAAGTCACAGGAGCAATGAAGGGAGTTGGACAGTCTCAAGACACATTTAGGAGACATTATGGACTGTGTTTTGCAATTCATTAAGGGAGGGAATGAGAAAGAGGATGTCAAAAGTGACAATGCAGCCTAGCCATTCACCTACCAATTTATAATTATGAAGATCAGTATGAAGATTATGAATATACAGATAATGACTCCTGTGGTCAGCACAAATACGAGGACTATGTCAGTGTCTGGTCGGCTTGATCTCATCTGCATTTCTAAAGAAAACATGCATATAATTATTTCTACTAAAGACACAGAAATAAATATTTTAGTGGAAAGTTTATATTTAAAAAAACTAGAAAAATACAAAAACAAGAAAGAAAATTCTTAGTGAAATTTCTCTGCATGTTTAAAATATCTTTTTAAACATGCAAAAAAGTTGAAAGAACTTGACAGTGAACATTTATATCACTACCACCTATATAGTCCATTAATACAGTATTTTGCAATTCCTCTATCCATCCAGTCCTCTACAAATCCATCAATTCACCTAATTTTTCATGAATTCCAATACCGTTGGCAAACATCTGCACATTTCCCCCAAATTCATCAGCAGGCATATTATTAACTGGAGTACAACGTTGGCTTACATTTTTTCTTTGCACAACTTACATACAATGAATTGCTCAAAGATCTTAAATGTATATTTGCTTAGTTTTGGTAAATGCAAACATACATACATAATCTAATGCTGATCAAGACAGAATATTATTAAACCCCAGAAAGTTCTCTTCAGCCTTTTCCCAGTTAATCCCTTCCTCATCCTCCAAGTGCAACTACTGTCCTGATTTTCTTCCCAAGCATAGATTAGTTTTTCCTGCTCTACAATTTCATATAATAGATATACAATGTACTTTTCTGCATTAAAGCCTTTTTTCCTTCTTGGCACAATGATTTAGAGATTCACACTCTTAGATGTAACTTTGGTTTTTCCTTTTTATTCCGAGTAGTACATTGTGGTTTATTCTCCCATCGATGGAAACTTAAGCTGTTCTAGATGTGGGATATTACACATAAAGCCCTGTGAACATTCTTGCACAAGTCATCCTGTGAACATTTACTTTCACTTCTCTTGGGTAAATACTTAGGAGTGGAACTGCCATAGGCTAGAGGTATGCTTAGTTTTCTAAGAAACTGTGAGGAGGCCCTGGATTCAATCCCCAGTACTTGAAAAAGAAACAAACACCCAAAGCATCCAAACCACTGCATCTCCCATTGAAATTTTCTAAAGAAAATTAGGCTAAATTTCAATACTCTCATGTTTTGGATAAACAAAGCTTGTGTATGTATTGGTTTCCTATGGACACATAACAAACTACTGTCCTGATTTTCTTCCCAAGCATAGATTAGTTTTTCCTGCTCTACAATTTCATATAATAGAAATATATACGATGGACTTTTCTGCATTAAAGCCTTTTTTCCTTCGATGACTTAAAAACAACAGAAATTTATTGTTTTATAGTTCTAGAGAATAGAAGCCAGAAAAAGATGTGTTGGTAAAGAGCCATGATCTCTCTGAAGCCTCTAGCAGAGGACCCTGAACTAAAACAGCAGAACTATCCCACCAGCCCCGGGCTGCAACAATATAGGGAAATCAACTTTGTCTTGAGAAAGGAAAGGAATTTTGAGGTCTGTGTTCCAGGCTTTGACTTACACACTAGCAAGTACATGTTCCTTTCTAGTCATGAAACAAGCTAAAATCCTACCAGGCACCAGGCACTGGGGACAAAGTTCAAGAAGACCCAGATACCTTGATATCATAAACTAGGGCTTGTTAAGATGATTTTTACTTTTTTTTTTTTTAATGGGTACCAGGGTTTGAACTCAGGACCTTGTGCTTGCCAGCAGGTGCCCGTGCCGCTGAGCGATATCACCGGCCCTTTCTTCCTTTGTATGTGGGTACCGGGAATCGAACTCAGGACCTCACGCTTGCCAGGCAGGCGCTTATGCCGCTGAGCTATCTCACCAGCCCAAAGATGATTTTTACTTTGATCTTTTGGTCTTTTTTGTCTTTTAAAAGTATTTTATCAAAATTATCCTTTTAGGGCCGGTGAGATGGCTCAGCGGCATAAGCGGCTGCCTGGAAAGCACGAGGTCCTGAGTTCGACTCCCGGTACCCACATACAAAGGAAGAAAGGGCCGGTGATATCGCTCAGTGGCACGGGCACGGGCACCTGCTGGCAAGCGTGAGGTCCTGAGTTCGACCCCCGGTACCCACACACACACAAAAAAATTATCCTTTTAATGACACCTGATATCACAACAGAAGAGTGCTTATTAGCTTTCATCATAAAAAAGTTTCTTAAGGTGATTACTAGCACATTAAAGTAAGCTTAAGTAAACAGTTGATTTTTAAAAAATCACCCCAAAACACTTGACCCCATTTTTATTTCAACAAAGGGTATATGTTGTGTGGTATCTCCAGACTACAACAGAAGCTTTTTACTTGGGGTTCAGAAATTGCTTCAAGAGATATCTAAATTCCCTTAAAGTTACATATAACTTTTGACATCCTTGTGTATAGGGTCATTTTTTCCCGGGAAAAGGCTTCAGAGCTTTGATTGGGCTCTTTAAAGAACTTGTGGCCAAAGCCCTCATAACAAAGATGAAAACATTATAAATGGTTAAGAGCAACTGAACAAAAGGAAATAACTACCTGGACACAGAGGACGGCAGGGATTAAATTAAAGGAGCTGCTGATGGATCCATCACACGAAGGAAGCACAATTTCTAACAGGTAAAATCACATTCAGAACAAGACTCGCCTTTTGTGACATATATCAAGAACTGTATTCTTGCATCATCAAAAATATTTTTGTCAAATAAATAGGTTTTAGAGAGAAATGTTCTTTTATGTTTCTTGACTTTATTTTTCTATACATGCATTTTTGTAAGCATGAGAAATCCACTTACTCATTTTCACTTTTTTGATGAAAGTAAATACAAAAATATATTTCAAGTTAAAAAATTAGTCTTTAAAGGACCAGACGTATCTGACTCTACTTTGTAAAAAGGAAGTACTATCCGATAGAGAAGTCCCAGTGATATAAACCAGTGGTTCTCAAAGTGTGTTCTCTGGAGCAGCAGCAACAGTGTCATCTGTGAATTTGTTAGAGATGCAGCCTCCTGTGCCAGCTCCACCCCAGGTCTACTGAACTTGAGCTCTAGAGGTGGGGCTGCGTAGACAGCTGCGCTTTAACAAGTGCTCCAGGTGACTTTCATGCTCTTTAACATTTGAGAAATAAGCAAACCAAACACTGCTGGGCACTTACCATTCACTGTATAGACTGTGAATCTAACAGTTGCTACCACTTCATTGTTATCCAGGGTGTCACACTCAAAAGCCCGGGGGTGAACATCTCTTCGTACTTCCAGGATTGCTGAATCATTTGCAAGTATAATAGGTTGCTATTTAAAAAGAAATAAAAAGGCTAGCAATGTTCTTCACTGCATTAAAGTCAGGTAACAACTTCTTTCCTTTAATAAAAGAAAAGTCAGCTGGGTGTAGTGCAGCACACCTGTAATCCCAGCACTCGGGAGGCTGAGGCAAGAGGATCCTCACAAGTTCGAGTTCAGCCTGGGCTACACAGTGAGTTCAAAGCCAGCTTAAACTATACAGCAAGACCCTGTCTCAAAACAACCAAAAAAAGAAAAAGAAATAGAAAACTCACTGACTCTTAGCCTAGTAAGGTAACTGTGCAAATGGAATTTGGAGTTCGAAAATCCAGATTTCAAATTCAACCCTACCACTTCCTTCCTGTGTGACTGTGAACAAGTTACTTGCTATATCTCAATTATTTACCTGTAAAATGGTATAATGCTACAAATTACTTCAGGGTTGTGATGTGTATTAAAAGAGACTCTGAATTCAGAATATTCTTGGTACTTAAAAAGCCTTTAATTAATATTAGTCAGTTATTATTATTATACAACTCCTTCATGAGCCAATGAAGGAATGTTTTGCTTCCAAAACAGAATGTTTTATACAAAATGAATGCTTTCAAGTTCTGATTATATCTGACCCTAAGACATATATGAAATCTTAGTCTCACTAAATAATGAAAACATTTGAATTCCAATAATAATAAAGTTGAACAATTTTTAACTTCACTTTTGGAAACTGCTTTGAAAGAGAGTTTCCTGACAGTTATCAGAACTGGGAAACAGATTTTATCTCTCACTAGAAAACACCAAATTACATATGTTCATTACGTACTTGGTCTGGCCTTAGAAGTTTCCACATGTATTTGAACCGGTTTACAGGAGATGTACGAACGCAAGCCATTCTAACACTTCCAAGACTTTCTGAAATGGGTTCACCCCCTAAAAAAGAAAAATTAAATACATAAATCCCATTGGGCATTATACATTACTTTAAACATATTACTACTTTTAAAAACCTAGCCAGACGTGATGGTGCATGCATGCCTGCAGTCCCAGCACTTGAGAGGCTGAGGCAGGAGGATTTCTGAGAGTTCGAGGCCAGCCTGGACTACAAAAGTGAATTCAAGGCCAATCTGAACTGCATAGCAAGACCCTGCCTCAAAAAGACAAAAACAAAACAACACAAAACAAAACAAAATCAACCTCAATTTTAAAATATCAGTTATGTGCTGGAAGTTACAAAATCTTATAATTGGGAGTTTGAGTGTAGCAGAGCAGTGTGACAGACCCAAAGACAAAGTCACTAAATAAGCAGGTGAGGAGACACCTTGAATCCCTGTTTTTTTTTTTATGTAGAATCAACTGTGGTGAAGAGAGTAGGGTGATCAACTTAGTGATCTGTTACACTGAACTCTGAGATATGCTAGTGCTTTCCACTTTACTGGTTAAGAAACCTCATTAGAGATACTGAAGTATCAGGATAGCATAATTTGATACAGAACAGTTTTCAAAGTTCTCAATTTTAGGTTTACCAATCTATTGATAAAATGCCATGACCAAAACATCAAAGGCGTTTCACTGTGGAACAGACTGAACCACAAACCTCACATACAATGAGGCTTCAGTGGGTTATAGAAGATGTGTTTGTTAAATTTTAGATATCACTGAAGAAAATGTAAAACAAAAGCAGGAAGTTACTCAGAGCTATAAGTATTTAGAGAAGAATTATTTAAATTTTTATAATTTCCTTTCAATGTATCAATTGATTGTCTCCTTGCACTCTGTAGCCATCTGAGGTTAAGGATATTCCCCCGGAGCAAACTTTCTCCCATTCACCCTCCAATACAGAATTCACTCACAGCCACAATCTACTGGTCCACGGCATTCTTCTACCCGAACAATACACTTGGATTCACCTCCAGGACACCCATTTGTTAATATAACTTCTCTAAAACCAATACCTTTGGTGAAAGAAACGGGCAAATGTTAAGAAAAAACTAGTTGCAGAGGAGGACTTTTACTTTCCTATCCAGGTGTGTTTTCCTTCCTTCCCTTTCTTCCTTCCCTTCTCCCTCTCACTTTCTCCCCTCCCTCCCTTCCTTCCTTCTTAATTTCAGAAATTAAACTCCTAAATTCAGAATAATGACATTTAGAATTTTCTTAGGTCCCTCATTCTGAATTGTTTCATAAAACAGTATTTTCTCAAGTGACTTACAAAAAGCACTAGTCTCTCTGGGTGTTACCATAAGAAAAAGGATTTCATGACCATATACGCATTCGAAAATGGTACATGAAATAAAGTTAAAGGGGTCTCTTTACTAAGGAGTTTTTAGAAACTTTTTAACATGTCAGTAAATTAAAGTGTTATTGTATATAAATTTTCACTGATCTAAGATGTAAACATTTTTGCATTTTAACGTCTTCAGAATCAGAATACATTTATAATTGTGGCATGTCATAAATTGATACTAGCATTTTTCTTTTTTGAAGCATGTAAACTGTGCTGCTTAGAGCCAATAAACTCAGATTTGGTGAACTACATAGTACACAAGATCTCCCAGGAGTATTTGACCATAAAACTATTTGGGTGTGAGGTGGAACTCACACTCCAAAATGTGAAGATTAGAAAAATTTTTCTGAAATCACCTGGAGATTTTACTGAAATACAAATTCTGACCAAATCTGTCTGGAGAATGTCTAAGAGTCTGCATTTCTAACAAGGTCCTTGTTGATGCCAAGGCACCAACCTTTTGTGGAACACTCTCTGAATAGTAAGGGAGAGGAGTAGGACCTTAATACTACGGGAAAAGGGGATGGAATGATGGAAGGTGAAAGTTATCTTTTGATTAAAAGAGATGGCTGAGAATGGCTGCAGTATGGCTCCACTTAAATTTATGAAAGATACCTGCATAAATATTTTCCAAGCAGGCATTTTATGTATTTATTTAGCCAAATACAGTTCATTGAGAAGTACATAGGTGTGAGATTTTCCAAGCAACACCTAAAAATCCTAAGTAGAACCAGAGATTAGAATAAAATTTTTGACTGCTAAAATATTGTTTTAGGACTAAAATAGCTTTTTCACTAAATCATTTGTCTTTTCCACATATGTAGTTGTTTTAAATGAAAAGATTTCTAACATTTTAGAAATGAAATATTAAGTTTTTTTCCTTAAAATTCATTACTATCTAAATACTACATCTTTTACATATTACTTGTCCACCTGCCCCTATAAAAGTACGCATTTCTTCAAGGCAGAGAATTGTGTCTGTTTTGTTCACTCCTGAATCGTCAGCATCCATGACAATTCCTGATAGTAAGTAGACAAAAAGATTGTAAACAACCGCAAAATCACTTGTTAAGTAATTTCTTTAATAAAGGATAATAGCAATTACTGGAGTTATCACAAAAATAATTCTCTTTGAAAATTTCCTGAGTAAGCAGCAAAAGAAAGATAAACTGTAAATGAATAATCACAGGTTTTTACATAACTTCCCTTCATTTGGTCTCCTGACTTACTATAAAGTTAAGGTAAAAGCCAAATTTAAAACTACCCTAAGAAGATGGGCATGGTGGTACATTCCTGAAATCCCAGCGCTACGGGAGGCCCAGACAGGAGGATCACAAGTGTGAGTTCAGCTTGGGCAGCTTAGTGACTTAAGAAGGACTGGGGTTGGCAGCTCAGTTCAAAGGCCTGGATTCAATCTCATCACTGCAAAGACAAGCAAACAACCGAAACACAAAAAACTATCCTAAGAGGCAGAAGGAATAGGGGTTGCCCGGAGAAGGGAGAAGAGGGCAGTGGAGAATGAGTGTTTAATGGGTGAGGGGTTTCAGTTAGGGCTACTGAATTTAAAATTGATTAAAATGGTAAATTTTGTTAGGTATATTTTACCACAATAAAAAAGCTATTATCAAAATAATTCAGATATACATTTTGATGAAAAATTTGACCAAAAATATTCTGATCTAGATGGAATGTTTATATTCTTATCTTCTAGTTATTATTTCCTTCTCATCACTATCATTTTTTCCCAGTGTAGGTTCTACTTAGGATAAATTTAATTTTATTGTGAATTACCTATTGTCTTCTCAAAGAATGGTTCTCTAACCAGTGAGATCAGCTTCACTGTAAACTTGTTAGAAATTCAAATTCTTAGGCCTATCCACAGTCTTAGTTAGAAACTCTACAGTAGGGTAGATGTTTGAGAACTACTGATCTATTATAGCATAGGTAGCCTTAATCCCACCCTCATGTAAGAGAATGTATGTGCAACTTTTATCCATGGAATGATAAAAATAAGTCATGTTCTTTTACCATTATCTTCCCCAGAAAGCCAATACCTCTTTCCTCCAAGATATAACATAAAAATTGGAGAACAGAGAATTTAGAATAGACTATTACAAATAAGCATATTTCTTGATAGATTTGCCAACACAGTATGTGGGAAGACATCTGTGAGGGAAATTTTTACTTTTGTGAAAACAGTTTATATGTCAAAAAGTTATAGTTGGCTTAAAACTTAGGGGTTATGAACTGAGAACATCTTACCTTTTGAAGCAATCAGCTGAGTGTTGAGTGTAAACTATAGTTATTAGATACAGAAAGCAGGAAGAGATGAAAGCACACAAATTGCAAATAAACAACAGTTACATAATCTGTTTTACCCCATTATAATACGAGTTATTCATCTGCTTTGTGGTACTTACCACATGTGGCTGTGCACATTCCAAATTCTACTTCTTTGACTACTGTCCTGTTCAAAACTAAACATAAAGTATAAAATGCATTATTTAATAATATAAGACCTGTTATTATTATGCATTTTATTAGTGTACAGGCTAATGGCTTTATTTTGGCAGACTCATATATGCATATAACATACTTTGATCATTTCTGCCCCCTCATCCCATTGCTCTTCCTTCCCCCTTCCTCTTGTTTGAGTCCTCTTCTCTAATAGTCCCCCTTCTACTTACATACAAAAACTTTTCTAAGTGAAAAACTTCTTACTTGAGGGTGAGAGATACAAAGCCATTCCTTGTATATCTACTGTTATCATCTAAATTAAAAGAAACCTAACCTTTTAAAGAAGTTCATAAAGTAGGAAATAAAAGAAGGTATTTCAACTTTGTATATAGCTTAAGTGTTTTTTCCATCAGTTAATACATAATGAGTTAAAATTCTATTTGAAAGAAAAACACAAAGAAGCCTTTGAATTTTATGAACTTTTTTCTACTTCTTATTTTCCAAAGAAAAAAAAGGTGAAGTGCATAATTTTCATCCAAAATGAAAATTTTAATATCAAGTGTTCATTAAAATTATAAAAGTTATAGATTGGTTTTACTCAGTTCCAGGTTAAGATGATAAATTTAAACATTTCAAAGAATTTATTTTAATGATTTAGCAGGACAACCTAGGAATATAATTATTTGGAAATTATTCTTGGTTCTAAATCACATTTCCTTTTTTCTAATCATATTAAAGTCTGGCATGAATTCCAGTAGCTACAGTGTATAACCAGCTCCTCATAGCACAGATTAGGGCTGAAATCTCAGTAGAAAAAACAAGGTGTTAAAAGATAATTTGTAAAACGCATTGTATCTTGCGGCAAGAAATCACATGGGAAAGCACATTGAACTTGAAGTCCAAAGAGCTGCCTCTACTACTAATTAGCTGTGAGTTTGAGCAACTTAATTAAATTCTGTCAGGCCCAGTTAACTCTTCATAAAATTTGGAAGAATTTATCTCATCTGATTCATACTAAATAAGAGTGTGTATGTGAAAGAATTCTATAAATTGTTTAGCACTATAAATATGCTTAAGATATCTTACCCAATTCAAACTCATTTTGTAGTTATTAGTTTCATATATTACTAAGAATTCTTTTAAATTTTGATTATTGTAAAATCTCAATAGCTTCATAAACACTTTATCCTGTACTTGCAAGCACCAAATTCAGTATCTTGAAGCACTTGATACATATAAGTAAAGCAATATTGACTTCATAAAATAAATGATTTAGACTATCATAGTGATCAAATTTGATTTGACATTTTTCTGCTTTGAATGCTTCAGTACTTTCAGCTGGTACTTTATGAGATATAATGAACACAGAAAACATGGGTAAGGGTTGGGGATGCAGCTGAGCGTTAGAGCTCTTGCCTAGCATGTGGGAGGCTCTGGGTTCAATCCCACAGCCAAGGGTTTAACAAACGCTTATCTATGTAAATGGCATAAAATATATTTTAAAGGTATATAAATGGCATATAAGGTATATAAAAGGCATAAAGGTATACATCTAACATAATATTTTTGTGATTTTGCCCTTATCTTGAAACATGTTATTACATCTTCCATAATGATATTTCATCACTATGTTTTTAAAAGAATAAAAAAATAAAATTGGAGAATGACTGGAGTTTCCCAGAAATATGATGCAATTGTAAAATAAATCATAAGTATTACCATCAGTGTCTGATTTTTTATTTCTTTACCCGACGTGCTGCATTATCTTTCAGGAGTACGTGTGAAAAGTCTAGAAAAAGTCTAGAGGCATCCTCCTTTGTAGTCTGTTTCTGGTTTACAATGAACAAAGTTGAGATTTCAGAATTTTTCATTTTTTGCCCACAGTGGCAAAGAGAATAAAATTGACAGAGAAAAACATTTCACAATTGTCGAATGAATCAGAAGATGAATACAGAAAGATAGCCGCACTTTAGATCATGATGATGGTGAGACTGACCGTGGAAGCAAAAATCTCAGTGATAGATGAGATCTACGCTGTACTAATTCTAAGACAATATCTTAGATGAATGTCCTGGATGAATTTTCTCTAACTTAAGAATCAATGAGTGAACACTGTATTTATAAAGATGAAAAGAATATATGCTATTCTCATCCACTTACATCTTTCAAGAGAAAGGATTTGATCCTGACATATTTTATGACAATAACCTAAACCACACTGTTTTTTCAAAAAGCTGTGAACAGTATTTTTCTTTTTTATGGTGTTTACCCACCAACATTTACTTGATAAGATTTATAAATGGATAAATCATGATGGCAGGTGTGTATATAAAGGTGACTAAAAGAAGATAGCTGGTGTAGAAATGAATAAAGCATATTGAACTAATCATTCCAATTGGTGTTTATAAATCTAAAAATGAAAATGTTTTGCAATTATGCAGCAAAAGATGGCATTCTTTTCAACAAAATATGTGCCTTCATAGTCTTAAAAAGTATTGTTTTGACAATACAAATAGAAAAAAAGCTACAGTGAAGATAAACCAGACTCTACTAAGGATGTACTTGAAATCTGGAAGCAATATTTACACAATGAATACGTTCCAGGTTCATGCTTAACATCTGAACATTTAGTTGCATTCAAATTACTTGATC
This sequence comes from Erethizon dorsatum, assembly GCA_028451465.1. Classification (NCBI taxonomy): domain Eukaryota; kingdom Metazoa; phylum Chordata; class Mammalia; order Rodentia; family Erethizontidae; genus Erethizon; species Erethizon dorsatum. The sequence continues at coordinate 110,853,258 of CM051823.1, forward strand.
CAGGTGGAGCATGTACATCTTCAAAACTATGATATATTGAATAAAAATTTGGGTTTTGCTTATGTTTAAATTCTACTAAAATTTCTAACGAAGATGTTTTCACCGACCATTCTAAGTTTTGTAAATTATTCGGAAAATGACTTAAAACTGAAAAAAATTTAGAGTCTCCTAGCTAGTAAGTAGTGATGATTGTTTTTATTGGTCCATTAGGGTTAAGAAGAGCTGTACAAATTTTATCAATGGTGCTGGAAATTTTCAGATCTCTGATACCTCTGATGGCTTGCAGTTCTGGATTCTCAATTTCCCCTGAAAATGCACTCGTGCATTAAATTGTATATATGATATTCCAGAGGGTACCTGGACTCCCTAAAGTCCACAGATGAGGAAACTGAGACACTTAAGAGAATAAGTAACTTATCTATATTTGAATCTGAATGTAAGGCATTATAACTCCATCACTTGGGTTTAGCCTAAACGATATCTAGCATTTTACAGCTAGAAGTATCCTGTGACCAGTGTAACACTAAAACCGTTCGCCTGATTACTTTAAAGGATAGAATGAAGCAATAGCTATTATGCTTTTGAATGTTCTCTTCTTTCCTAGTCATTTTTCTTTTTCACATTTCCAAAGAACCTATTCAAGCTCTCTGTAATATAATGTTATCAAGACAGTACAAACCTGGATTCTACTATTAACCTCAAATAGTCAATTTCTTTCTGAAGCTGGTCACTATCTGTCATCGGGGGGAAAGAAAGAAAGAAAGAAAGAAAGAAAGAAAGAAAGAAAGAAAGAAAGAAAGAAAGAAAGAAAGAAAGAAAGAAAGAAAGAAAGGCTGAGAGACACAGCACCCACTCTACATGTACAGATTAAGGAGACGAGAATGTCAAGAATATTAAAGTTTTCAGCTGGATCATTTATGGGGGGAAGGGATCTTCCTTTAGAAGGCTGCAAACTTGCAACTGACCTTTTGCCTACCAGCATGTGTCACTAATCCGTATAACATGTACCACAGCTTGTCAAGTTTTATTGCTTAATGAGCCAGCAGTATAACACAGATTTATGTACCAAGCACAGGCTTGGTTAACACGTTATCACTTAACGATGCCATTAGTTTGGATCCCTTGATTGGTGTTTTCCATTGCCACTATTCCTTTGACGTTAAACATTACAAATTAAACACTATCGTGCCGCAAAGGTGCTGAATGGTAGGAGGCGCATGAAGCTGCATGTGACTTTGCGACAGTTTTGACAGCATACTAGTCTAGATGTGTCACAGTAAAGGGAATTATGAATTCCATTGTGTTTCCATCAAATGGAAGGAGGACGACTTCAAGCACTCTGTAACTTCAAAAAAAAAAAAAAATCTACAATGGAAAGGGGAAATGACTGCAACAATAGTCAAGATGATTCCCCTGCGTGGAATAGCCTTCCTCTTAATTGCACCTCTTAAAAATGTCTCTCCTTTATTTAAAAGTATACATCCTTCTTCAAGGCCCTAAAATGCACAGAGTCGATAAGCTCGGGGCTGGTGTATGAGAGAGCGCTCTACGGAGGGTAACATGGCTAATTCTGGTCTGGGACAAAGAGCAGGTTTCACCCTCCACAGGGGCCTCGGCGAGCCCTGCAAGGTGCCTCCTCCCTCACCATCATCCCCGGCCTCAGTCGGGCCTTCCGTCTCCTCCACTTCGTTGTAGCTGTCCTCGTCGTTCTCGTCCTCGCCCTCGTGGGTGTAACCCGGGTCCTGAAGGGCGGTGACGTTCGTCGCACTCGAGGACCGAAGGCCCGCCAGCAGCAGCCAGCCCACGGTCAGCAGCAGCCCAGCGGAGCAACCCGCACCCCCGGGGCTCATGGTTCCGGGCCCGAAGGCCGCCCAACACACAGCAGCAGTGCCCTCTCCAGGGAGAAGGCGCGTCGAGGAGAGAAGCCACGCCACAACCACTCCGAACTTCGGTGCCCGGCCCAGGCAACCATTGAGGCGTCAGGACTCGTCACGGCCTTCGGCGCGCGGCCGCACCGGGGCTCCACGCCGGGACGCGCGCGGGGGGCGGGCGGGGGCTGCGTCCCGCCAAGGGCGCGGGGCGGGGGCGCCCTTTCCCCAACTGCAGTTCCCTCCCTTGGGCGCGGCCGCTGGGTGCGTGCGTTGCCTCGGGTTAACCTTTATGGCATTCCTTTTTCGTGCTATTTATCCCTCTCTCCATATTATACTTCTAGACCCTGAAGCGCTACTCGTGTGACTTGGTTTCAGAATTCGCTATCCAAAATATCCAACCTGGTATGTATCAAGAAAGACTCGTCTCAGCCTTGTTAAGTGTGGGACCCCGAACTGGATACCAGAACTGCAGGTGAGCTTGTCTGTAGAGCGTGTCCCAGAGTGCTTTGGTTCTGTGGCCTGAGCACCACTGTGAATGCAGCTCAAGTGTGTATTCATACTTGAAGATTTTGTGTAGCACCATCAACTCTGTGGAAGACTTCTTGAGCTGATTGTTGTGGGGAGAGAAAGAGAAGAGCTGTCACACTAATATGTCCTCATTCTATTTCTAGGTAGCTGATGTTTGGGGTACCGATTATGGGACATAGGACTTGACTTTCATTCCTGTAATTTCTCTTCTTGCTTTTGACCTTGTGTGTTTTCTTCCCTCGTCTGGAGTTACATTTGAATCCTGATTCTGTGGTCTTAACATATTCAACATCTCTCCCAAGGTTGATCTGAAAAGTACTTCTTCAGGTCACTGCCAAAAATGAGAAAAAGTACAATAGGTCAAGAATAAAGCCTTGTGACGCCACTTTGACAAATGCTTCATTAATCTACACATTGACTGAAACTAAGAATCTGTTCTTTCACCAAAAAAGAGTTAACATCTTTTACTAAGATTGAATTGGACTAGAAGCAAGAATAACTTCGTACACTATCTTGGCATTTTCATTTGAATCAGTAGAAAATATTAAGGCTTGAGTAGAACTCCCCACTGCTTTATTCAATATCAGTTTGTCCAACTATGTCATAGCAAGAAATGAAATTGAATTAAGTTCCTTTGGCGGATGATGTTAATTTTGATGGTCTAATTAATTCACACTTCTTCAGGAATAGAATCATAGATGTAGAAGCTTAGAAATATTTTATAGATTCCAAACCCCTCATTATTGAGGACATTAGGAACTGGAGAGATTAAATGACAAGCCCAAGATCATCCAGCAAACTACTTGCAGAGTTGGAGTTCACAACCAGATGTCCTGAATGCTCATGCAATGCTTTGTGATTCTTATAACTTAAAGTTATTAATGAAGATGTACTTAGTGGAATGATTCCAAGTCTGCATTCAAGCACTGAAGACAAATTAGGGTTGACATTTTCTGTTTTTGTTAGTCCAAGTTTGACTTCATCTAGTAATTACAATATGACAGCTTTTTGTTATGTTGTTTTTGAAAAGGTGCATATGGTCTCATATGTACTTTGACATTCAGTGTTTAAATTCCTATCACACATAGAATGAAGAGTCACATACTACAAGGTGAATTTGAGGCTTGAACTCTGGCTTTTGGAGTATTTGTCTATCCAGTCTCAGTAGACTAACAAGTAAGCAGGGAACTCTGAGGTTCTTCAGAGCCACTTATTTGTAACAAAAATGGATGACCTGAAGCAAAAGTCACCATTTTTATTTGAATTGTTTTTCCTCAAAGAGGCTTCTAGTATTGAAAAGGCAAGAACTTCTAAAAATGGTCAATATTAACATTTGAGTTGGTATTAGTAAGGAATCTCTGGGAATATTACATATGAACTAAAGTACCATAAAATACTGTAGCACTTAATAAAATTATGAGGGTTATTAAAATGGGAAATTTAAAGACAGATTTGAGAAGTAGAGCTGTTTTTGATTCATGAGCAAATAAATCATTTTTTTTTTTTTGTGGGTACCGGGGGGTCGACCTCAGGACCTCGCGTGCCAGCAGGCGCCCATGCCACTGAGCGATATCACCGGCCCCTTTTTCGTATATGGGATCCGGGAGTCGAATTCGGGCCCTCACGCTTGCAAGGCAGGCGCTTACGCCGCTGAGCCATCTCACCGGCCCTATAAATCATTTTTTGAATGCTGAGAAAAATAAGTAAAATAATTATGGCTTCAAACATGAACTTTAAAAAGGAGATCTATAATATTGTCATGGATAAATTGTTGAGTTTCAAAGTCAACTTTAGGATCTGTCTTCCTGAGGGTACCCATTTTGAGCAGAGAAAGTGTCACAAACCCTACATTGATGGCTTAATGAACAGCTCCAAAGGCAATCCAAATGAGTTTCAAAGGGGAACTGGAAAGTATAACTCCAAAATAAAGAATATTAAAATTATATCTCCAACAGCAACAATATAAGTCACTTGTAAAATATTGAAGGATTTGTATAACAAATTGTGTTCTTGTATAAGAAAAAGCATATCTGTCCTTAAGAAACATATACACTCTCTAAGCAATGCCAAAAATAAGTGAAAGGCAAAATTTTAACCAGGGTGTTCGGAGGGTTTCACCCTATTCTTATCTATGGACACCAAGGAGCAGGAATCCAACCTCAGTCCTCAATTTGCAGCTGTGACTCCTCCCCTCAGTTTAGTTTGTTAATATGATAAATTGTATTGACTGATCTTCTAATGCTGACCCAACCCTTTATTCCTGGGAGAAATCCACTTAGTTATGATGCATTACCCTTTTATGTGTTGATGCATTCATTGGCTATTTTGTTTAGAATTTTTACATCTATATTCATGAAGAATAATGGTTTATAGTTCTCTTTTTTGCAGTATCTTTGTGTAGTTTTGTTATCACTGAACACTGGCCTCGCGGATTGAGTTGGTAACTCTTCCATGTGCCTTTTCATAGTCACTTTCTAGTCACTGGAACAAAATGTCCAACACCCACAATTTAAAGGAAGAGAGGTTTATTTGCCTTACAGTTCCCAGTGGGTTTCATCCAGTTTAGCTGGCTCCAAGGCAAAAATGGAATAGTGGAAGAGCCTGGCAGAGAACAGCTACACATCCCATGCAAATCAGAAAGCAGAGAGAGAAAGAAAAGAAGAGCTGGGGACAAGAGTACACCCTTTCAGGTCATGCCGCAGCAGCCCACCTATTCTAACCAGGCTGTGCCTCCTAACAGCACGTTCAGCTATGAATTCATCATTGTACTACCCCCATGATTCAGTTACCTTCCAAACACATGGGACTTTGGGAGACATTTTAGATCTAAACCATAATGGCCTTGACACAGATGTATCCTTTGTCACTTCGGAGTGGAGACTTCTTTAAATGCCAGCTAGGTCAAGTTGGTTGATAATGTTTATCAAGCCAACTAAGTCCTTGCTGATTTTATGCTTGCTTGTTCTATCAATTATCAAAAAAAGGATATTGAAATCTAGCTATAATCATGGATTTATTCTTGCTCCTTCCATTTTCTAGAAGTGTTATGGTTTTACATTTTATATATAAGTCCATCACTTACTGTGAGTTAATTTTTGTATAAATGTGAGGCTTGGATTTTTTAACACACAGATATCCATTTACTCCACCATGGTTTTATAAATTGAATTATGTTGACATTGCCAGAGATCAGTTGATCTATTTCCGGGTGTTCTGTTCTGTTCCACTCATCTGTGTGTATCCCTGTGCCAGAACTACACAATCTACTATAAGTATAAAATTAATCTTGAAATGGGGTAGACTCTTCTCCCACTGTATCTTTTTCAAAATTGTCTTTTTTTTAGGATTCTAATTCCTTTGCCTTTTTATATAGATTTTTAGAATAATCTGTGTATATCCAGAAGAAATCTTGCTGGAATTTTGATAGGAATTGTGTTAAAACTATCGATGTGAGAATTGATATTTTTACTATGTGAGTCTTCCAGGCATAAACATAGTTTTTGTTTCCATTTATTTAGTTCTTTGATTTATTTCTTCAGTGTTTTGCAGCTTTTACCTTATGTCATATATAGGTTTTGTTAGATTTATACATAAATATTTATTTTTGACCAATTATAATTGTTATTGTATTTTTAATTTGGGTTTCCATATGTTCAGTGCTTATATAGGAATATAATCCATTTTGTATGTTTATCTTGTATCCTGTGAACCTGTTACACTCACTTATTACTTCTAGGAATTTCTATACTTGGAATTTTCTTTTTATTTATTTTTATTAGTACATAATGAATACATTCGTTGTGGAGAATGTGTACCTATATGTATTGCTTCTTAGTCCTTTTTACTTTCTCTTTACCTCACCTTCCTCCCATCTTCCTCCATCCCTTGGTCCCTTTCCAGTTTGCAAAAGGTCTACCTCTCAGTTTCTTATCATCTATCTTTTAATTTGCTCTTTTTTTTTTTTGTGGGTACCGGGGGTCGACCTCAGGACCTCGCGCGCCAGCAGGCGCCTGTGCCACTGAGCGATATCACTGGCCCTTTTTTCGTATGTGGGTTCCGGGAGTCGAACTCGGGACCTTGCGCTTGCCAGGCAGGCGCTTATGCTGCTGAGCCATCTCACCGGCCCTAATTTGCTCTTTAAACTATTTATACTTTGGGTTTCTCATATAAGAGTAACCATGAGATATTTATCCCTCTGTGTCTGATGTATCTCACTTAGCATTATAATATTTTCTTTGTCCATTCATCTGTTAATGGACACATAGGACATTTCCAAGATTTAGCTGTTGTGAGTTGTGCTACTGTAAATAGGAATGCATGTATCACTATAATATGGTATTTTTAACTCTTTTGGGAATATGCTCAGAGGAGGTAGAGCTGGGTTGAGCAGAATTTCTATTTTTAGTTTTTTGAGGAATCTCCATACTGATTTCCATAGTGGTTGTACTAATTTACACTCCCAACAGCATTGTAAAAGTTTCTTTTTTTCTCTACAACCTTGCCATCCTTTCTTGTTTTTTGAGTTTGTGATATAGATAGCCATTCTTTCTGGAATAAACTTCTGAGAAGTGTCTATCCATTTCAATTGCCCTTTTTTTGATTGGATCTTTTATTTCGGGGAGGTTCAACTTTTTTTTAGTTCTTTCTATATTCTAGATATTAGTCCACTTCTGATGAATAACTGACAAAAAATTTTGCACATTCTGTAGATTGTCTCTTCAGTCTCCTGCTTGTTTCCTCTGCTGTGTGAAAGTTTTCTAACACATAATCCTGTTTGTTGATTCTTAGTGTTCTTTCTCTACAACTGGTGTTCTGTTCAATAAGTCCTTGCCTATATCTGTGTCTTCAGGAGTTTTACCTACTTTATCTTTCAGCAGATTAAGTGTTTCTGTTTTTACATTTAGATATTTGATTCATTTTTATTTAATTTAGTGCATGTGAAAGATATAGATCTAGATTCTCTCTTCTGTATGTAGATAACCAATTTTCCCAGCACCATTTGTTAAAGAGGCTATCTTTTCTTCAGCATATGTTTTTGGCCCCTTTGGCAAAGATCAGATAGTTTAATGTGCCTGGGGTTGTTTATACATCCTCTCTTCTGTTCCATTAATCCACGTGTCCGTTTTTGTGCCAGAACTGAGCTGCTTTTGTCACTATAGCTTTATAATATAACTTAAAACACCTGATTGTGAAGCCTCCTGTTTTGTTTTTGTTGCCAAGAACTGCTTTTGCTATTCTGTGTCTCTTCTGGTTCCACATAAATTTAGGATTTTTTTTTTTTTTTTTTTTTTTTGTAGTTCTATGAAGAATGCTGTTGGCATTTTGTTTGGGATTGCATTAAATCTATCAGTTTTGGAAGTATGTCCTCTTTTTAATTAATTAAGTTTATTGGTACATTTTAGGTATACATAATAATTACATTCATCATAGAGAATTTGTACCTGTACATGATATATCTTGATTCTTTTTTTTCTCCATTCCCCTACCTTTCCTTAAACCCCTCTTCCCCTCCCTATTTACAAAAGCTTTGTTTCCATTGTTTTCATTCCTTTCTCATTTATTTTCTTTTCCCTTCCTTCCTTTCCCCCTCCCTCTTCCCTAGTTCCCCTTCCCATTTGAACATTTTCTTCCTATTTTACAATATCTATTATACATTTTGGTCCTTATTTACACTCTTGGTTTTTCATACCAAAGAAACTATGTGGTATTACATGTGTGTCTGATCTATTTCACTTAAGAGTATGTTCTCAAGGTACATCCATTTACCAAGAAATGTCTCAAGATTATCCTTCTTCATGGCTGAGTAGTACTCCATTGTATAAAAGAACCACACCTTCCTTATCCATTTATCAATTGATGGACATTTGGGCTGTTTCCAAGATTTAGCTATTACAAACTGCCACAATAAACATGGGTATGCATATATCGCTGTGGTTTTCTGCTTTTAATTCTTTTGGGAAGATATCAAGAAGGGAAATACCAGGTCCAATGGGACATCTAGCCCTAGTTTTTTGAGGAATCTCCATACTGATTTCTACAGTGGTTGCACCAGTCGACACACCCACCAACAGTGGAGAAGAGTTCCTTTTTCCCCACAGTCCCTCCAGCATTTGTTATTGGTTGATTTCTTGATTGCCATTCTTTCTGGGGTGAGATGGAATCTCAGTGTTGTTTTAATTTGCATTTCTCGAATGACCAGTGATGTTGAACATGTTTCATATATTTGTCATTTCTACTTCTTTATCTGAGAAGTGTCTATTCATTTCAGATTTTGGATTGGGTCTTTAAATTTGGGAGGGGGTCTGATTTTTTCTTGAGTTCTTTATATGTTATTGATAGTAATCCTTTATCTGAGCAACAGCTGGCAAACATTCTTTCCCACACTGTGAGTTGTCTCTTCACTCTGTTGGTGGTTTCTCTTGGTGTGCAAAAGCTTTTTAATAAGATGAGATCCCTGTTGTTGATTCTTTGCGATAGTTGCTGTGCAGTTGGGGTTTTCTTATAATGTCTTTGGCTACACCAATATCTTTTGAGTTCTACCTCTTATCTCTTCTAGCAGGTTTAGTGTTTCTGCTTTAATATTTAGATCTTTTATCCATTTCAATTTTAGTTTAGCGCATGGCAAAAGATAAGAGTCTAGTTTTAATCTTTGGCATGTGGAAAGCCAGTTTTTCCAGCACCACTTATTAAAGGCTGTCTTTATTCCAGTGAAAGTGTTTGGCTCCTTTGTCAAAGATAAGGTGGCAGAGTATGTCTGGAGTTGTTTCTGTATCTTCTAATCTGTTCCACTGATGCTCAGGTCTACTTTCTTGCCAGTACCATGCTTTTTTTTTTTTTTTTTTTTTTTTTTTTGTCACAGTGACTTTGTAGTACAGTTTCAAGTCTGGGATTGTGATGCCTCCTGCCTTGCCTTTGTTGCCCAGAATTGCCTTTGCTATTCTAGGTCTCTTCTGAATTTTAGGGTTGTTTTGACTAATGCTGTGAGATATGCTGTAGGAATTTTGATCAGGATAGCATTAAATCTGCATAACAATTTTTGGAAGTATGGCCACTTTCACTATATTGGTTCTTCTTACCCAAGAATAAGGGATGTCTTTTCATTTTCTGGCTAAAGTTTCATGTAGTATATTGAACAATAGTGATGAAACTGGACATCCTTGTCTTACTCCTGATTTTAGAGCAAAAGCTTTCAGTTTTTTCCCATTTAGTGTGATGTTGGCAGTGGGTTTCTCATAAGTAACTTTTATCAGTTTGAGATAATATCCTTCTCTACCTATTTTCATCAGAGTTTTCATCCTGAATGCCTGTTGGAATTTTTCAAAAGCTTTTTCTGTATCTATTGAGATGATCATGTAATTTTCGTCCTTGTTTCTGTTTATATGATTATTACATTTCTCGATTCATATATGTTGAACCATCTCTTCATCCCTGGTATGAAGCCATCTTGGTCATAATGTGTGATCTGTGTTATGGTTTAAATCTAGATATCTCCCAAAGACTCATGTGCACATAGGTGGGGCATTTGGGAGGTGACTAGATCATGGAGGTATAATACTCATCAGTGGATTAGACCACTGATGAGTTCATAGTTAAATGTGATTTGGGAGGCAAAGCCTCTTTGGAGGAAGTGGATCACTGGGGGAATGGCCCAAGGGGTATATCTTCTTCACTTCTCTTTTGATGTATCTCTCTCCCCCATCCCTCTTCTCCTCTCTCTCCCCATCTCCCTCTCCCTCCCCTCTCCCTGTTTCCCTCTCCCTCTCCCCCTCCCTCTCCTTTTCACTCTCCCTCTCCCTGTCCTCTTTTTCTGTGCTTCCTGCTTCCATGTCATGTCATGAGCAACCATCCTCTGCCATGCCTCCATGCCTTGGAGCCAGCCGGCTGTGGACTGAAATCTCTACAAACTGTGAGCCACAATAAACCTTTCCTCCCTTAATTTGTAGGTGTCAGGTATTATGTCTCAGTGACAAGATATTAACAAGGCAAACTTTTTAATGATTTGTTGCATTCTTTTTTCCAGAATCTTGTTTAGGATTTTTGCCTCTATGTTCATAAGGAAATTGTCCTGTAGTTTTCTTTTTTTGATTGGATCCTTTTCTGGTTTTGATATCAGGGAAATGCTTGCTTCCAGGAATGAGTTTGTCAGTACTCTCTCCATTTCAATTTCTGGTTAAATTCTGCAATGAATCCATTGAGTCCTGGGTTTTTCTTTGTTGATAGAGTTTTATTATTGTCTCTATTCCATTGCCTGTTATTTGTCTATTCAGAGTTTTTATACCTTCTTCATTCAATTTTGGTAATTTATATGTGTAGGAATTTATCTGTTGCTTCTAGGATCTCCAATTTATTGGAATGTAAATTTTTTAAATTGTTTCTTAAAATCCTCTGGATTTTGGCTGTACCGATTGTGATTTTGCCTTTTTCATTCATTTTTAATTTCATTATATGGGTTTTTTTTTCTTTCCTCTTTTTTGGTAAGTTTGGCTAAGGCGTTATCAATCTTGTTTATCCTTTCAAAGAACCAACTGCTCGATTCATCAGTCCTTTGTAGTATTCTCTTTAGTCTCGGTTTTATTCATTTCTGCTCTGATTTTCATAATATCTTTCCTTCTACAAGTTTTGGGTTTGTATTCCTCTTGTTTTTTGTAGGACCTTGAGATGCATCAATAGGTTTTTTTATTTGGGATTGTTCGTTTCTTTTAATGTGTGCCTTTATAGCTATAAACTTCCTCTTAAAAATACTTTCATCGTGTCCCATGGATTTTGGTATGTTTTGCTTCTATTGTCTTTTGATTCTAGAAACTTTTTTTTTATTTCTTTCCTGATTTCTTCTGTGATCCATTAACTATGTAGTAATGTATCGTTTCATATTCATGTGCCTGTTTAATTTCTGTGGTTTCTTTTGCTGCTGATTTCTAACTTCATTCCACTATGACCCAAAAGTATCCAGGGGATTGTTTCAATTCCTTTGGATTTATTTCAGCATGCTTTATGGCCTAAAATACAGTCTATTTTGGAAAAAGCCCCATGTGCTGATGAGAAAAATGTGTATTCTGTTGTTGGATGAAACACTCTGTCGAATATCTGTTAAATCCATTTCGTTCAGTAGTGTTTAACTCTGAGATTTCTTCGTTAATTTTTTGTATGGTTGACAAGTCTAATTGTGAAAGCAGAATATTGAAGTTCTCTGGTATGGTTGTATTAGTGTCTATCTGTCCCTTTATGTCCAGCAGTTTTTGTTTTATTAAGTTGGGTGCCCCAACATTTGGTGCATAGGTATTTACAATTGTTATCCCTTCCTGTTGAATTGTTCCCTTTACCAGTATGTAGCAGCCATTTTTGTCTCTTCTGACCAGTTTTGGCTTGAAGTCTGCTGTGTCTGAAAACAAGATAGCTTCTGCTTGCTTTTGAGCTCTGGTTGCATGGAGTATCATTTTCCATCCCTTCACTTTTAGTCTTCCTTTTGGATAAGGTGTGTCTCCTATAGGCAATATGTGGTTGCATTTTGGATTTTTATGCAGTCTGCCTGGCTGAGTCCTTTGATTGTGGAGTTAAGACCATTGACATAGAGAGTTATTATTGTAAGGTGTTTACTGAATCCTATCATTGCATTATTTTTCCAATGCTGGTTCCTTTGTTTTCTTCCTTTGTTTAACTACTCTCCCACTTAGGTGTATACTTTCCTTCGGGCCATTTGGTGCTGGTTGCCTCCATGTCTCTAGTACTCCCTTGAATATTTTTTTGCAGTGCTTATTTAGTATCATGTATTTCTTGGTCATGGAAAGTCTTCACTTCTCTGTCAATTTTTGAGGCTAATTTTGCTGGATGTAGAAGTCTGAGTTGACAATTGTTTTCTTTTAGGGCTTGAAAAACATTACTCCAGTCTCTCCTGGCCCTTACTGTTTGTGGTAAGAAATCCACAGCTATTCTAGTGATATTGCCTATATAGGTTCCTTACTGTTTTTCTCTAATACCTTTTAGTATTCTCTTCTTTTTGTGAATTTCTGGAATTTTGATAATGAGGTGTTGTGGAAAGGTTCTCTTCTGGTCATGGCTATTTAGAGTTCTATATGCTTCCTGTACTTGAATATTGAACTCTTTACCTAGATTTGGAAAGTTTTCCACTATGATTTCAGCGACTAAATTTTTTAGACCTTTTGAATTGTCTTCTCATTTTTCATTTATTCCTATAATTGTGATGTTGCTTTTCTTTTAGCCATTTAGAACCTGTTGGATCTAGCTTGCATGGTGTCCTGTCACTTTTAGGATATCATTGAGTTTATGATCTACTACATGTACCTTATTTTCAATTTCTGAAAATCTACTGGCCCTGCTTTCTATTACTTTCATATCTTGTATTTATTCTTGTCTTTTTTTTATAATTTCTAACTCTTTATCAAACTAGTCATTCATGTCTTATATTGTCTTGTTTAACTTAGTTTCTTCTTTAAGCTTGTAAAATATTTTATTAGTAAAATAGTTTATATGTTTAGTAAAGTCCTTTTTAAGCTTGCTAAACATGTTATGAAATTTATTATGTGTTTCTTCTTTGAGATCTTCAAACATTTTGACCATTTGGCTGTTGAGTTCTTTGCCTGTAACTTCCTCTACCCCCAAATCTGTGAGATCAGTTTTTGAGGGCCTAAGGGTTTTTACAGCATCTTTTTGCCTTGCTTTCTTATATTTCTATTGTTTTTGTGCTGCAGGTTGATGATCCATTAGGGTAGAGAAACTGTCCTGACTGTGTAGATCTCTTTAGTTAGAATCTGTCTCCCTGTGATGTGTCCTTGTGTTTAGTTGTGTTTTGGTGTTTGCACCCCTCTTTAACCTACTCAGCATAATATGTAAGAGTTTTCTTAATATCTAACCTTGTTGTGGAGGCTTGATTCCCCAGCACCACACAGAGAGAAAATGAACCACAGTAATGTACTAAACTAACAGTAAAATGGCTCAAAGATATAAATCTTAAAATAGTAATACTTAATCTACTGGAAGATAAAATAGGTAAAACCTTTGAAGACATAGGCATAGGCAAGGACTTTCTGATCAGAACCCCAATTGCACAAGAAATAACATCAAGAATCAACAAATGGAATTATATCAAATTAAATAGCTTCTTCACAACAATGGAAACACCCAGCACTGTGAAGAATGTGAAAAATGGGTGCAATAATGTGCAAAATGGGTAATTCCATCATATGTTGAAAGAATTAACATCAATTCTACATTATCTCTTTCAGAAAACAGAGAGGAGGAATACTTCCTAACTCATTCTAAGGGGTCACTTTTCCTTGACAGCCAAACAGATGCAGGCAGTACAGAACAAATGTGCAACTACAGAATGTGCAAAAATTTTTGCCAGCTATTCCTTGGAGAGAGGACTAATACGTATCTAGAATATATAAAGAACTCAAAAAAAAATTAGACCTGCTAGAATAAATGATCCAATCAAAAATGGACAACTGAATCAGACACTTTTTGGAAGAAGTACAAATGCCCAATAAATACATGAAAAAAAAGTTCAACATTCCCTTTAGAGAAATGTCAATTAAAACAACACTGAGATTCCATCTTACTTCAGAAAGAATGCTGACATCAAACCATCAAATAATAACAAACACTGGGAAGGTGTAGGATAAAAGAAACCCCTTCTACGTTGTTGATAGGAATGTAAACCAGCATAACCATTATGGAAATCAGCATGGAGATTCCTCAAAAAACTAAAAATAAAAATTTCATTTCACCTAACTATTACCCTTCTAGACATCTTCCCAAAAGGGTTAAAGAGAACATATTATAGTAATACTTGCATACCAATGTCTATAGCTACACAATTCGTAATAGCTAAATCTTGGAAATGTCTTTATATGTCCATCAACAGATGAATAGATAAAGAAAGTGTGTTATTTACATACAAAGGAGTACTATTCTGCCATAACGAAAGATCAACTTGAGTCATTTGTAGGAAAATGGATGCACCTTGAGACCATAATGTTAAGTGAAATAAATCAGACACACAAGCATAAACATTGCAAGGTTTCTCTTATATGAGAACCCCAAAATATAAGTAAAGAGCAAAATAAAATATGGGAAATAGGGAGCTAGATCATTTGCAAAAGGGAAGGGTGCCAAAAGATGAAGGGAAGGGGGATGAAGAGACAGGAAAGGGAATGAAAAAAGAATTAAAATGTATTATGTGCATGTACCAACTCCCCACAAAAAAATGTAATCATTATACACTGCAAACATATACTAATAAAAAAATTTTTTAAATAAGTTATTTTCCAGGTGTCTGGATTTCAGGTTTTGGAAGATTTCCCCCCCTTGGGATTTTCTATACAGACAGTCATGTCATATGCAAATAGAGACACTTTAGTTCTCCTTTTCCAATCTGTATGTATTTTATTTCTTTTCTCTGCTGCTGCACTGGATAGAACTTCCAGTACGAGGTTGAACAAGAGTAGTGTGATAGACATCTGTGCCTCTTTCCTGACCTTGGAAGAAAAGTAGTCTTTTACCATTAAGTATTGTGTTACCTTCACACTTTTGTGGATGCTCTTTAGCAGATTGAGGGAGTTCCCCTTATTGTTTTTCCTGGGTGTTCTTATCATGAATAGGTGTTGAATTTTGTTAAATGCTGTTTCAGCATCAATTGATACAATTATTAATTTTTATCCTTAGCCATGAAGATGATGCCTTACATTGATGGATTTTTTTTAATGTTCCACTAGCCTTGCATCTCTGAAACAAACCCCATTTGACTCCAGTGTATAATTCTTTTTTTCATATTGCTGAATTTTATTTGGTAACATTCTGTCAAGGATTTTAAAATCTACATTCATGAGGGTTATTGGTTCGTAGCTTTGTTTTTTCATTTGTTTCGTACTGCCTGCATCTGTTTAGATGTCAGTGAAAAGTGGCCTCTTGGAATGAGTTGGGAAGTATTCCTCCTCTCTATTTTCTGAAAAAGATAATGTAAAATTGATGTTAATTCTTTCAACATTTGATGGATTTTCCCAGTTAAATCATTGGGCCTGGATATGTCTTTTGGAAGAATTTTTAAATTACAAAATAAATTTCCTGAGTAATCATAAGGCCATTCCAATGGTCTGTTCCATGCTAGGTAGCTTGTGTTCATTTGTGCTTTTTGAGGAATTGGTCCATTTTGTTTAAGTTGTTAATTTTATGAGTATAGTTTTTGTAGCATTACTTTATTATCTTTTGATATCTGCAACATCTGTCATGACATCTCATCTCATTCCTGATATTCATAATTTGTATCTTCCTTTTATTTTCTTCCTCAGCCTTGCTAGAATTTTATCAATATTCTTTTCAAAGAGTCAGCTTTTTTTTTTTTTTTTGTGGGTACTGGGGTCGACCTCAGGACCTCGTGTGCCAGCAGGCGCCCGTGCCGCTGAGCGATATCACCAGCCCTTTTTTTGTATGTAGGTACCGGGAGTCGAACTCGGGCCCTTGTGCTTGCCAGGCAGGCGCTTATGCCGCTGAGCCCTCTCACTGGCCCAAAGAGTCAGCTTTTTGTTTCATTAACTTTCTCTATTTTTTAAAAAATTTTTTGAGTTCTATTCTTACCTTTATTATTGGCTCCTTTTTGTTTGCTTTGGGTTTGTTTTACTCCTCTTTGTGTCCTGGAAGTGGAAGCTTATATTCTTGATTTGAAACTTTCCCTTTTTTCTAATGTAAGCATTTAGTACTATAAATATCTTTCCCACCATTACTTGTGTCCCTTTAATTTTGATATATTGTGTTTTCATTTTTATTTAATTCAAAGTGTTTTTTAATTTACTTTGAGACATCCTATTTGAGCTATAACTATTCATCAGCATATTTAGTTTCCATGTTTTTGTATATTGTCCTGTAATTTGTTTGTTATTGAGTTCTAGTTTGATTCTATTGTGTACAATTTCAATTCTTTTAAATTTGTTCAAGTTTATTTTGTGGCCCAGAATACAGTCTATCTTTGTATATGTTCCATTGACACTTGGAAATAATCTGTATTCTGCTATTATTGGCTTGCATGTTTAATAAATATCAAATAGATATTATTGGTTGATGGTGCTGTTAAATTCTTCTATATCCTTACTGATTTTTTCTTTTTTGTATAGTTCTATATATTAGCTGAGAGAGTGGTGTTGAAATCTCCGATTATAATTTTACATTGTGTTCTGTTGTTTTTGCATCATATATTTTTCACCTCTGGTGGTTTCTCAAAAATCACTATACTTCATTTTCTGATGGTCAGTGTCTTACAAACTATTATTTTATACCTTTTTCCTGGATTGTTTTTGTTTGTTTGCTTTGTTTTTTGAGGAGAGAGCAGGAGGTTAAGTTGTTATCCATGATGAAGTAAAACTAGTTTCTTCTACTCCTCCTTTGGCCTAAGCTAAAGTCTCAAAATGAGTTTTTAATTGTATGAGATGTAATGGACTTCTTCCCTGTGCTCCTATTTCATAAATGAAAATCTAGGAAATTCAGACCTTCTGAAAACTTCGATTAAATATCATGAAGAAGGAGTTAGTCTAACTTTGTGTATGGTTCAGTGATGAGGTGAGATGTCATGGACAAGACTCTGGAACTTTCTCTTAAAGGTCAGGTTTTGCTACTGCTCTGAGTCCACGTTTCCTACATCTTGAACACCACTTTTGATTCAGTGTCCAGAGCTTTCTGAATGTATTATTAATATACTTGTAGGCAGAGCTGCTTCCTTGTAAGATCCAAAGACTTAGGGAGAATTGGCTATTAAGCATCATTATTCAACACCACTGAGAGACACCACTGGTAGGCATTAGGTGACTTTCTCAAGAGACAGGGAATAGTTGGAAAATATCTGTACTTTCCATTCAATTTTTCTGTGAAACTAAAACTAGTCTAAAAGCTAGGTCTTTTGGAACTGGCAGTGTAGCTCTGTGATAGAGTACCTGTGTAGCATGCATGAGGTCTTAGGTTTGATCTCCAACACCAAATAAGCAAGCCCTTTTAGAGTTGATATGCTTTATTTCTTGAGTATCTTTAGGTTTATAGAAAAATTGAGCAGAAAGTCATAATTCACAAATACTCTCAACCCCACTCCCACTCTTCCACATTTTCCTGTATCATTAATATCCTGCATTAGTGGGATACATTTGTTACAATTGATTGGTCCATATTGACACATCACTATTAACCAGAGTCCATACTTTGCATTAAAATTCACTCCCTGTGTTGTAAACATTTGTGGAGTTTTGACAAATAATCACATGTCCAACTTTACAGAATAATTTCACTGCCCTAAAAATCATGTGTCATCTACCTATTGATCCTTCCCTCCTCATTTTCCCCTGAACCCTTGGCAGCCAATGTTTTTACTATCTCCAGTTTTGCCTTTTTCAGAATGTCCTATAGTTGTGATCATACAGTATGCAGTCTTTTGAGATCAGTTTCTTTAATTTAGAAAATCTCCATGTCTTTCACTGCTTGGTAGCTTGTTTCCTTTTATTGATGAATAATATTCTGTTGCAAGGATGTATGACAGTTTATTCATCTACATTAGCTGATTTCAACTTTTAGCAATTATGCATAAACTGCTATAAACATTTGTGTGCTGGTTTTTACGTATATAGTTCTCACCTTATTTTAGTAAATAACAAGGAGCATAACTGCTGGATCATGTAGGAAGAGTATGTTTAGTTTTTTAAATATCGCTATCTTTCAAAGAGGCCGTGCTATGTTGCAGTTCTACCAGCAGCGAATGAGAGTTGCTGTTGCCCCACATCCTCACTAGCATTAGGTGTTTTGGTGTTTTGGGTTTTACGTGTACAGTAGCGTATCATTGTTGTTTGAATTTGAAATTCCCTAATGACATGGTGTGGAGCATCTTTACATACACTTCATTGCCATCTGTAAACATTCTTTGATGAGGTATCTGGGCAGACCTATTACCTATCTTTAACTAGGTTATTTTCTTATTGTTGAGTTTTAAGACTTTTTTTGTTGTGTTCTTCAGCTACTAGTCCTTTATCAGATATGTGTTTTGCAAATATTTTCTCTCAGTCTCTGACTTGTGTTTTTATTCTATTTATTCTATTCTATTTTATTCTATTTAATTAGTGTCTCTTGAGGATCACAAGTTTTTAAATTTTAATGAAGCCCAACTTATCAATTTTTTCTTTCTTTGGTGTTGTATCTAAGAAATTATCATGAAGCACAAGATCTCCTAGATTTTTTTGCTGTTTTATCTTCTAGGAGTTTTATAGTTTTGCATTTTATATCTAGGTCTGTCATCCATTTTGAATTAATTTTTGTGAAATGCATAAGGTCTGGGTCTAGATTCATTTCTTTGCATATGGATAACCATTTTTTTTTTCCTCACCATTTGTTGAAAAGACTCTCCTTTTCTATTGGATTGTCTTTGCTCTTTTCTCAAGGATCGGTTGATTGTATTTGTTTAGGTCTATTTCTTTTTTTTTTTTTTTTTTTTTTTTTTTTTTTTTTTTGGTGGGTACCGGGGGGACGACCTCAGGACCTCGCGCGCCAGGAGGCGCCCGTGCCACTGAGCGATATCACCGGCCCCTTTTTCGTATGTGGGATCCGGGAGTCGAACTCGGGCCCTCGCGCTTGCAAGGCAGGCGCTTACGCCGCTGAGCCATCTCACCGGCCCTGTTTAGGTCTATTTCTGTCCTCTCTTTTCTGTTCTGTTGAAATTTTTTTTTTTTTTACCAATACCACACTGTCTTGATTACTGTAGCTTTATAGAAAATCTTGATGCTAGATAGTGTCATCCTCTGACTCTGTTATTCTCCTTTAAATATTGTACTGGCCGTGCTGGGTTATTTTGCTGTTCTATGTAAACTGTAGAATCACTTTAACACTATCCACAAAGTAATTTGGATGGATTTTGATTAAGATTGTATCAAATCTACAGATAATTTGAGAACTATCTTGAAAGTATTGAGTCTTCCTATTCTCATAGATGGACTATTTCTCTATGTGTTTACATCTTTATTGATTTCCTTCATCAAAATCTTGTATAGTTTTCCTCACATAGATTTTATACAAATTTTGTTAGAATTATACCTATTTCCTTTTACCACTTGTTAGTACTAATGTGAATGGCATTGTGTTTTCAAGTTTCAGTTTTTAATTGCTTACACATATGGAAGCAACTTATTTTATGCATTAACCTTGTATCCTGTGACTTTGCTATAATAACTTATTAGTTTTAGTGCTGGTTGCTGTCGTTGATTCTTTGTAATTTTCCATAGAGACAGTCATGTCATCCATGAGAAAAGACAGTTTTATTTCTTCCTTCACTGTCTGTATACTTTTTAGTTCCTTCTCTTGTCTTAATGCATTAATTAGGCCTTTCCAGATTGTTGTTGAGCAGGAGTGGTAATAGCAGATATACTTGCCACGTTCCTACCTCATCTTAAGGGGACACCATCTAGCTTCTCACCATCAAGTATTACATTAAGTATGTACCACACAAATAGGGGAAACCAGAGTGTTGGTGATGGGGAAAACAGGGTGTAGGGGTTGAGGGAGTACATGGGAAACTGTCCGTACTTTCTACTCAATATTTTGGTAAACTTAAAACCATTAAAAAATAAAGTATATTCATCTTTAAAAGATAATTGTTTAGGAGAAGTTTTAGGTTCACAGAAAAATTGGGCAGAAGGTACAGAGATTTACAACCTATATTCACCTGTACATGCATAGCTTCCCCCATTGCCAACACCTCCCACTGCAGGTACATTTGTTGCAATTTATGAACCTGGATCAGGACATCATTTATTGCTCAAAGTCCATCGTTTATATTAGGGTGCACTATTGGTGGTGTACTGTTTTTGGATTTGGACAAATGTATAATAATGTATCCAGCCTTACTGTTACACGGAATATTTCCTCCGATTTATAAATTTTTAAAATTAAAATTAAATTTATTTTTAACCAATACAGAAATACACAAAATTATACATTTTAATGGGGGGGAACACATGACGTTTTGATGTATGTACACATTGTGTAAAGTTTAAATCAGGTTAACATATCTATCTCACCAAACGTTTATCATTTCTTTATAGTGAAAACATTCAAAATCCTTTCTTAAAACTTTTTTTTTTTTTTGTGGGTACCGGGGGGTCGACCTTAGGACCTCGTGTGCCAGCAGGCGCCCGTGCCGCTGAGCGATATCACCGGCCCCTTTTTTGTATGTGGGTTCCGGGAGTCGAACTCGGGCCCTCGCGCTTGCCGGGCAGGCGCTTAAGCCGCTGAGCCATCTCACCGGCCCTCTTCAAGCTTTTTGAAATGTAAAGTATATTATTGTTATCTGTAGTCATCACATTATGCAATTACATACCAGAACTTCTTGCTTTTAGTCGTGACTCAGTACTCACTGATCAACCGCTGCACTTCCCACTGTTTCTCCCCTACAATCTTTAATTAAAACTTTTTGAGAGAGAGGGGAGAGAGCGAGAATGAACAAACTGAAGTAGGGAAAGCAGTGAGTATAATCTTTCCAAACTTTTCTCAGCCTGTTCATGGTAGGGAGCGAGGCTTTACCTGCCTCCAGCCCTGCTCAGATCATGGAGCACAGTGTCTCAGTACATCTGCTGCCCATTGATGGACCAGCCCACAGAAGACCTGTGGGAAGTTTTTCTGTAAGAAAACAAGAGAGAGAAAGTGCATTTTAATTTTAGTTTTAGGTATTTTTCATTGTGGAAAAATCACGAACTGAATGCCAATTAATAAGTTTGGAAATAATTATTACTATTACAAGGTGTAGTGAAATTGGAATGCTGTAAAAATGCAGGAGTCAAAATAAATTGTTATATCTCTTTTATAAAAGCATCTGTAAATGTTCATATACATGTATGTTATGAACCATTACATATACTGTACTCGAATCTAGGAATTCCATTATTGGCAATTTATGCCATGGAAATGAATTTAATGGATTAAACTGTAGTTTAAAATATCTATTGCTGCTTTATAATAGCAAAACATGGAAAATATCTGAATAGCCATGTAATAATAGAATAATTAAATAATATTTGGGCAGCAAATCAATGTAATGTAATGCAGCTACTACAAATCATGATTAGGAAGTTTGATTATAACTGGCATTATTGTTGCTAATTATGTTTACAATTAGCTCAATATAGCACTGTCCAAAAAAGAATGAATACAAAAGCTTCAAACATCACATTCCTCCACAAACACCATTATCCTCCATAGCTTTGTCCATGCTCACCCCTTAGCTTGCAGTATATGCATCAGTGTAAAAACACAATTATATAAACATCATGTATAAATATGCAGACACTGGCAGGCTATTTAAACTGGAAGCCACATGGTGAAATTTAGGATTTTCTTTTTAATTTTTAAATCTCTATTATTTGTATACTCAATAATTTATCTTTAAATGATGAGCAGTACTTTGCCTCTCCATTTCATTGGGGATTTAAGAGACTTTAATGATTACCCTTGATTAATCATCATACCAGTGCCTAGGCTGACAGGAAACTGTCAGAATTGAGGTACTTATCCCGATAATTCAACACCCTGACCATTCTATTCTCTACCTCCCAAATAATCACTTAAAAAATCCTATATAAGTAATTGCAAGAGACTGCATCCCAAGACTATTGTCTCAACTCACTTGGCTGGTTAAAATTTGTTACAGCAGTACTACTTAAACTTTTAACTGCATATAAATCACCTGAAAGTCTTATTAAAGGGTCAACTTTGATTTGGTAGATTTGGGGAGGAGCATGAGATTCTTAATTTCTAACAAGTTCCTGGGCAATGCTGATATTGCTGGTCCAAGAACCACACTTGAGTAACAAATTCCATCTGAATAATCTACTTATCTAATGTATCCAGATACCTTGCATACTTATATGCATATGTGTATATGTGTGCATGTATATAATTCACATATTTATATGTGTATGTGTACATATGCACATATGTAATTAAGTATATACAGATATGTATCAGGTTTGGCCATCAACATGAAACAAATTCTGGCAAATGCTCAGTATTATGCTACATAAGCAACCTGATTTCCTTAGTCTTCTCATTTTTGAAACATAAATAATACATAGTAGCTAACTTACCTATCATTTCTAGATTCTTTGGAGATAAAAGGAAAGAAACAAAATGTTGAGGGCCGGTGATATCGCTCAGCGGCACGGGCGCCTGCTGGCATGCGAGGTCCTGAGGTCGACCCCTGGTACCCACAAAAAAAAAAAAAAAAAAGGAAATGAAATGTTGAGTTGATCACGTTTTGCAGAGGCTTGACTTATTTAGCAATAAAAGCAAAATTTGATTGTAAATGTTTTAAAAGCATCAGTAAACCCTCCTAATTCTTGCTGATAGACTTGCTATCTAGCTGTCTTCTTTCACATAGACTGTGCTCAAAAAACAATTGTTCACTTAATGCCACATGAACAAATTTATGAACACTTACAGCCGTGTCTCTGTAATGTAGCCAAAGCAGCATTTTCAGCTACTGGTAGAAAATACTATATTTTTCATGGTGTTCTCAAATGATAACCTGATTGACTCCAAGTATGATTAAAGTGTTCATTTTCATGGAAAATCTTAAATCAGGGAGATGCTGTTTTCTGTGACATCGTGTTTGAATTGATGATATCTTCCAGAGTCAGTGAGTAACTCTCAACAAATTTTTATTTTTCAGACACTGCCCTCTGCAAAAATAATATTGAGAGGTCAGAACCCATCTATCTACAGAGTGTGGAAAAGTATCATCTAAAATACTGTTTTCCCACTTCTTTCTTTGCATAGATAATGCATTGCATCCCCCACGGAATAGGATTTGTTGCCATAGTGATGTTTTAAGAACATTCTTAGATCAATATTAGAACTACAGAAAGTATCTGAGATATTCTATGCAATTGGTGAGTTGAATGCTATACTCCCACCCTTGTTTATTTGCTGAATTGTAGAATAAAGGTTCGAGCAACTCCTCACAACCGGGCAGTCCTGTGCTCTGAAGAATTAGTCAGCCAATCAGCTAACAGGTGCCTTATGACTGCTTCCCAGCAGAGGACTGTGCTAGGCTCTAAACAGTAACAACAGTGTCAAGTGCAGAGACTGTGTGTTTGCCAATCTGGAAAAAAGTATAGTGTGGAATGCCAGGATCCCAGCTGCCCCTTAAAATGTGTACTCTGATGTTTTCAATATTATATCTAAGTTTACCTAAGAAAATTAAATGTCATTTTCTTTTCATTGTCCTATTTAGGTTCCATCACAATGGAACCTGCTCAAATAAATATCTCAGCACCACACACATCCTGCACAAAATATGAAAAATAAGTTGCAATTCCTTATTTTATAGAATGTTTAGAAGCATTCAGATGGTTTAGAATCAAAAGCTAGAGGGAAGAAATATACCAATTATATGTCTGCCTCTTTCTGTAACATAGCTAATATAGACACAGGCAGTGCTTGTTATGCCAAGATATAGACATTTATTGCAAGAGAGCCCATTATCTTCGAGTGCTGTTACATAGAGCTCCTCAAGCTGTCCCAATAATGAACATACTTTTGAGGAGCTGGGTAAGGCACCTGGGTCCCTCTTGCTGCCCTGCTTTTAGCCATGTCACCCTGAGCAAGTCATCTCACCTTTCCTGAGTCTGGTTTCATATGTGTCAATAAGATAGAGCTGAATTTGATAATCAGTGTCTCCATCTGATTCTAAAACCCTGTGGCTGCATGCAATGCAAGGGAATAATGGGTCCCTTCATTTTTCTTTGGTCCTCTGCTCCACTTTTATATTCCTTGTTCATATGGTACAGTACTCCATATTTGTTTTTATTGAAATTATCATTAAATACTCCTTGTCAGTCAAAAAGATTTAAGTTAGTGTTTTCCAAGCCTTGCATATTATTGGGAATGAATTTAAAGATTCTGGGAGACTGAGGACATTTGTTTATCTTAGATAACTAAGAAATGAATGTTACCAAGTAATTGGTCAAGTTGTCTTCATTTTTGTAGATCCATATTTAGAAATAAAATAATGTCCTGATACACATGGCTTCTAACCGTCTGTCCTATGTTAGTCCTCCACTGTGACCTTGATTAAAATTTCATGAAGTTAGTCCATTGACCTGTAAAATCACATTCCTAATATAAATCTCCCTTTGTTTAACTAGTTGTAATAGTAATTTTAATTATATGGAAAGTGCTCAAATTGTGGGCTCATGATGTTAGATTGTAATTTAAATTTAAACATTATTTGGCATACAGTTAACTGTGCCACTCAGTAAATTCCTGGTTATTTGCATTACAGCAAAGTGCCATCTGCCCAGGTAACTGAAAATTCACTCTATTTTTATTAGTCTGAAAGTTTCACCAGTCTGATCCTTTCCTCCCAGACAACTCTGGTAACTTAGCTTTTCTTTACCAAAATCTATTCTTTTAGTTAGAAATATTCAGTTACAGTCTTGTAGGGGACCCCTAGGTACCTAGATGTTGGAAAAGTAATTTACATAGGAAGTGTATTCAGTATCTCTTTACTTTAATTAAGTGAAAGGAATAATTGTGACAACTTCCATAATTAAGCAGAACTTGGTATGCTGTTCTGGGATCATCAGGCAACATGGTGGAATGAGCAGAAAAGAACAGGTGCCCTGCACGTATCATGAGCCCTAAACCCAGCTCCTTGAACATAGAAATGTGGAGAAAATAGGACAGCATCACAACACAATTTTAATATAAGCTAAGCACAAATGAAAGATAAAAACGAAGGGAGCAGAGAAAACACAGAAGTTAAAGCCGCAGTGGTACTGCAGGCAGTGGCCGTGTGACACAGCACAGCCTGCAGGGACTGAGTGAGATGGAGCCCTTGGGACTGCTGGTTTAAGGCAGGAAGTTTAGCCTGGGCTCCACGAAAGGTTGGGGGCCTAACTGGACCCTGGCATGAAGGTCAGAGCTGTGAAGCACTACCTCTTGCAGTGCCTCTTACAGAGAAAAGAAATCAGGATCAAAGCCCTAGTTTTGTGACACATTTGGGTATACAACTTGAATTTACACTACCTGTGTTGTGAAAACTAAGAAACACAGGCCAAGAAATAAGCCTAAACATTGACCCAGGACCATTGGGACCTTAGGCCCAGAGGAAGGAATTCCAAAAGAGGAGCTCTGTGAAGATTTCCTAGCAAGGTAGAGCTTGAAGGATAAAGAGAATTTCACTACACAGAATTAGGGGAGAGCTGTGCCAGTGGAAGCGCACCTGTAAAAAGGCATATGAGCAAAATGTAGCATAAGATTGAAAGTTTGTAAAGGGCTAGAGTGAGATAAAAAGATGGTTGATGGAGTGGATTAGAGGGAAAATATGCTCAAAATTTGTTCACATTGATTGCAAATATAATCTATAAAGCTACTGAGGCTTGTTTCTTTTTATTGTATAATGAGCAATGTGAATAATGAATAGTATGAATGAGTGAAAGGGTTATTTAATACTAGCTAATGTCCTGAGTTCTCTTGGGCAAGTTTCTGCCTGTCATCAGATAAATAAATCCTTGGTGCTACTCCCCTACAACTTGCTATAGACAAGGCCAAATGAAAGGAAGCTCAGTTTTCATACAATTTGGAGCTTGTTGTTTACAATTTGAGACTCATATTTATGAGCATTGTTTGTCTAGTGCATCTCACTCAATCACTAACAGTCTCTTGCTGACTGTTTCAGTTGCTTTGGGAGATTACTACCTATCTTTTGAGATTTTCCTCAGGATCTCTCTAAAGTATATTTCATGTAGCCTTTGTAGTTTATCAAAGAGTCTCTAAATTAGAAGGACAGCATGCAGAAACTTAATTTTCTTAATATAGATTAGGGTTAGGTGAACTTTTTCAATAAAGAGACAGGTGGCAGATATTTTAGGATTTATAGGCTGTGAAAATTTCTATCACATACATACTCTTCTTTGGTTTTTGTTTGCTTTTACAACACCTAAATAATGTAAAAAGTAGTCTGAGCTCACAGGCCATACGAACATGCTAGGACCAGATTTAGCAAACTGGCTGTACTTTGCTAATCCAAGGAATACAGCATTTTTGGCACTTAATTACAAACAAGTCTGGCACTGGCGTGAGAAAATGGCTGAGATCCTGAGGGATGACTGTTGGACTGCTGAGACCAGCTGAAGCGAATGTGAAGAACACAAGACTGTGCTTGCCTGAACAACCAGAGCATCCATCAAAAGGAAATAATTTTCAAAGTGAAATCATGCTTGCATGACGAGCAGTAGACTATCAATCCAAACAGATGTGTAGGAGGCAATGGAAAATCAGAAGCACGGAACACTAGATTATTTAAAGCAAATCAAGTCAAGGGTCAGAGATGATGTGTAAAAGAGCCAAGAATGGAAGTTTAAGGAAGACCCTACATCAAAATGAAATTATGCACTGTTGCTGCATTACCCTTCAGTTTCAAGTCATTTAAGCCTAGTTGGCTACTTGTGGTATAACTACCTATCATTATTATAAACTGATGCATAAAATACAAAATTATTCTTGAGAAAGATGGAGAGAGATAAGAGGGGAAATAGAAGAAAGAGGAAAGGTAGGAAGGTGTGATGTGTCAACTTGACAGAGCCACAGAATGCCCCTAGAGCTAGTAAAATACCATTTCTGGATATGCTTGTGAAGATGTTTCTGGAAGAGATCAGCATTTGGATTGGTAAAGACACTAACCCTCACCAGTGTGCTTAGACATCCTTCAATCTGTTGAGATCCCACAGAACAAAAAAAGGCAGAGGGAGGGTGAATTCTGTCTGTTTGGGGTGGGTATTTGTCTTCTCCTGCTCTTAGACATTGGTGTTCCTGGTTCTCAGACCTTCAGACTTGGACTAGAGCCATTGGCTTTTCTGGCTGCTCAGCTTGCAGATGACAGACTGTGGGACTATTTAGGGTCCATGATCATGTGAGCCAATTCCTTGTAATAAATCTCTGCATATCTGTTATATCCTGATGGTTCTAGTTCTCTGGAGGGAAAAGAAGGGGAAGGGAAAGAAAAGGAGGGGTGGAAAGAAAATCAAAAGGGAAAAGTATAGAACCAATATATTATAATATATCTACTAAATCTTTAAGTTTAAGGTGACAACTCGTATTTATGTTAATCCTAAACACTACTATAAAAACATTTTTTCTCTGTATTCTCTATTTCCCACGAGGAGATGATAACTCACTGTCTAGGATTAATCACATAGCCACTCCCAACAGCAAGGAAGCTGGAAATGTATAGCACATTATCATCTCTGATAAATTAGTAGGAAGGGGACAGTGATATTAGAGTGGACTGTGGTAGTCCTTGCTACATGGAGGTAATGTGGCTTTCATGGTACTGTAGTGACTGTAATATTTTTCACCTGAGGCATCTGAAACCAGAAATGTAAGAAGCACTCAGAGTCACAGGCATGTGATTGGTACAGGGCATTGAACTTAGGGCCTTGGCTCTAAGCTACGTCTTCTGCCTTCCTTTTTTAATTCTTATTTTGAGACAAGGTCTCACTAAGTTGCTAAGTTGCCCAGGCTAGGTTCAAACTTGCCATCTTCCTGCATCAACCTCTCAGCATGCTGGGATTACAGGCATGTGCCACTATGCTCAACTGACTAAAGTACTTTTCTGGGTGGGCATTAGTAAATACCAATGCTTTAAATGAGCAATAGAAATTAATGTGTATAAAATGTAATACCCTTTTAAACTATTCAGAAGAAAGTGACATGAACCTGAAAAGAACAGAAATAGCTATGAACTAAACAAAACATAGTTTACTAGAGGTGAGCTCTTTTGAAATGAATATGTCAAAAGTTAGTGATGTTTTACTGGAAGAAAATATTCATAATACATATTCTTTTTCTTTTTTTTTGTGGGTACTGGGGGGTCGACCTCAGGACCTCGCGCGCCAGCAGGCGCCCGTGCCGCTGAGCGATATCACCGGCCCCTTTTTCGTATGTGGGTTCTGGGAGTCGAACTCAGGCCCTCGCGCTTGCCGGGCAGGCACTTAAGCCCCTGAGCCATCTCACCGGCCCCATAATACATACTCTTGACAAAGGACTTGTGTCTAGATTATCTAAAAACCTCTTAGAACTCAATACTGAAAGAAAAAAAGCCCAATTTTAAAATAGGCAAAACATTTGATTAGATACCCAAAAGAAGATATATGGATGCAAATAAGTACATAAAAGATGCCCAATATCATTAGTCACTAGGAAAACGCAAATTAAAACCAAAAGAAGATATTATTACATACCCATTGGATGTCTGTTAGTAAAAAGGCCCACAATATCAAGCATTGGCAAGAATGTAGAAAAACATCCAGTGTTGGTAAGAATGCAAAACAATACAACCACTTCGGAGAAAAATTTGGCAGTTTTTTATGAAGTTAACATGCATGAAAGACAGCAGTTCTATTCCTGTGTACTTACCCAAGAAAACATGTCCACAAAAAACCATGAAATGAATATTCATAGTGGTGTTATTCATAATCTCAAAACACCTGGAAAGAATACAAATGTCCATCAACAGATGAGTGAATAATCAAATTATGGTATACCATCACAATAAAATTCTACTCAGAAAGAAAAGGAAGAGCATATTGAACAGCATAGATAAATCTCAAAAGCATTACACTATGTAAAAAACAGGCACATAAAAGTACATATGAATGATTCTAATTATATAATTCTGAAATAGTTAAAGCTAATCTACAGGGACAAAAAATGGATCAGTGGTTGGCTCAGGGGTGGTGGGAATTGAAAGGTTCAGTGTAGCAAACAAAGTCAAGGGAACTTGTGGAGATCTGGGGAAAGCTCTGTATCTTGATTGTGATATTTACACAAGGGTGTAAATTAGCAGAAACTCATCAAAACACACATACTTAATGGAGATAAGCGGTACCTGACTAAATTGATTCTAAAAGAACATTAATGCTAGTGGATTGTAATTTCAAGATAAAAATTATATTTACATGATGCAAAGGAAATTTAAATCTCGGAACATTGTTCATGTATTAACTCTTTCATTAAACATATTCATCAAACACCTGTCATGTGGTAAAAATTGTCCCAGCTGTGGTGGGTGTTCAAAGGAAGGAACGCTACATCTGCTTGAGATGGTTAGGGAAAGTCTTGCGGGAGACCACCCTGTTGATTATGCCCAGAGCAGGCTGTAAGCAATGCGGGCTATAAAGAGGTAACTCCACAATTGGTTTGTTTTAAGTAGTGAGTCAGCCCAAAGCCTACATGACTCGTAAGAGCACTGAGGATGGTGTACAAATGAGCATTATCCCCCGCCAGGGGCCATAACAGAGACCAGAGATATGATCCTGAAGCTGTGGGGCTCCGATATAAGATAACACGGCAGCCAAGGACAAGTGACTCTTCCCAAATTCCTTTCCCAGAATTGTGGTTTATTTTACTTGGAAAATGAGTTAATCATTAGCCATGACCTATTCCCAGTCTCTTCTGTTGATACAAGTGTTCTGTTCCTACTTTACAAGCCCTGCCTGCATCAGTGTCTCATCCCCAGCAACCACACGTAGCCTCTTCACCCCATTCTATAATAAATACTGTGGATCTGGCTGTTTTGGGTTTGCTGTCTCAGTACTGACCATCCCAGTGCTCCATTTCACTTTTACCTCATCTCTGAATTTTTCTCCGAGGCCTTGCATCGTGGCACCAAACAGGATATCAGGGTCTTTGCCGAGGTCCCCAATAAGTATCACCAAAAAGATATTTGAATCGAGCCTTGGAGGATGAGTGTGAGATTCTCAAAAGTATGCTGAAAAAATATTTTGCCCATACACAGAAGCATATGGAAAACACACCGATGAGAAATGACTCAGTGCAACGAAACTTCAGGGTAGATCATAGGCTTCATGCAAGTGATGTATACAATACTGAGTGGCCTGAACCTTGTCCTACATGCACTGAACAACCAATGAAAGACTTTAAGCAAAAGAGTGATGGGGTCAGATTTGCGTTTCTGACTAAAGTGGGGTGAATGGATAAGAAGAAAATAAATCTGAAATGAGGTTGGTGTGCTTAATTTGTTAAAATACTAGACTCAGTTATTAATAAGGACCTCAGCAAGAACAGCTCACTTTATCAGAGCCTACAGTGCTTGACATGGCCTGGCCACTGCCCATCCCTCATTTCTTTTCCCCGGACTTCTGCTTTCCTTCTTACCTTTCCACAGTCTTCCACCTTTCCCAGACGTTCCCATTTTTATTTCTGCCTTGGAACTTTGCCTTCATTTTTATCTATGATTTGTTCTCTGGTTCTTTCCTTCTCATTATTGTAGTCTTCATTCAAATATTACCTCTCACAGAAAGCCTTTCCCTGACTTTCTGTTCTAATGTTTCCATCTTTCCCATTTGCTCTTCATTATTTCTGCTGAATTCTCTTCCCAGTATCGTGAACCATGAAGGGTCTGAGCTTTTACCCTACTTGCATACAAAGAAATTATTTAAAGGGTAGTCTCATAGATGCTGACAGAAGGCACAAAACTTCTGGGTCAGAGACAAAGGACCTTATTACTCAAAGCACAAAAACAGGCATGAACTTCATATTCGTGTCAGTGCCAGAGAGCAAATTTAAGAGGAATGAATGTCCCTAACGGTCATGTCAGAGAGGGAAGTCTGAAATCCGAAGGGGGATATCTAAGGTGAAGGCTGCATCTCTTTATTAGATTCCAATCAGCAAAATCACCAGTCACTGACACTTCTAGCTCAGACTTCTAGTCTGATTCTTATTGTTGATTTTTTTTTTTTTTTCCTGAGCCACCTCTTACGGGGTGCTGATTTGCAAGTTAGTCTATGTAAAGAACCAAGTAAAATGCCCAAATAAGGCATATACTGTCTCTAATATTCAATATGTACTATAGGGAACTGGATCTTCTTTTTGGTGGTAGTTATCTAGAGACAGCTGTTTTTCCTTATCTGATGGAGAGAATGAACTTTGTGAGTCCATCCCCATGGTTTAGAAGAACTGTTCAGCAAGCAGGCCCCTGAATTTTACCAAAGTTTGTCAGCCACCTCTGCTGGGAAGGATGTGATGTAACACACAGTCAAGACTACTGAGACTCAGGCCTCTGATTTGCTAACTCGTGTAAAGTGAAACGTTTGTATCAGAGGGTAGAGGCATTAATGCTAAGTTACAGTTCACTCACTAGTGGCAAATGTCAGAGTAGTTTATCCTAATAACACTTCTATGTCTGAGACTCTTCCTGATTAGGAGAATCCCTTCTGGGACTTTTGAGACAGAAATGTGTGAGTATAAAATATCAACTCATACAAAGAAGCAACAAGAACAGTCCATTGAATTAGCCCAAAGGGTCTCATCCAGAGGTCATGTTAGCCTCCTTTTTCCAGTGTATATTCAGCCCAATCCCTGTCAGTTGAGACTTCATGAGTTGGCTATTGATGTCCAGTAGAACTTAAAAATTTATAAGACATACCTCCACAAAGTTTCCTAACCTAGTCAGATGAGTGTATATGGCCTCCTGGC
Organism: Erethizon dorsatum; assembly: GCA_028451465.1. Taxonomy (NCBI): domain Eukaryota; kingdom Metazoa; phylum Chordata; class Mammalia; order Rodentia; family Erethizontidae; genus Erethizon; species Erethizon dorsatum. Next base: position 110,885,186 of record CM051823.1, read on the forward strand.
ACCCTTGGTGACTGGGAGGCCTTGGCTCAGCCCCAATCATCTATTTTTTTTTTTTTTTTGTGGGTACCGGGAGTCGACCTCAGGACCTCACACGCCAACAGGCACCCGTGCCGCTGAGCGATATCACTGGCCCCTCTTTCGTATGTGGGTTCCAGGAGTCAAACTCGGGCCCTCGCACTTGCAAGGCAGGCGCTTACACCGCTGGGTCATCTCACCGGCCCAGCCCCAATCATCTTTAACGCAGCTGAAGTCAAGGTTATGGGAGACAGAGTCAGATGGGTGCAGACTCAGAGAATGATCCTGTACTAGTAATCGAGGTTTTCCATTTACCCTCAATTTCAAGCTGTCATCTGTGCATTGTAAAGAAATAAGCTTCTAATGCCTTTAATCTCTGTAAATCGCTGTGTCTTCGTTGCTGAGATCATTTATTTCAGCATCAGGGACTTGTTGCCTCAGTAGCTATAGCCATATTGCCTTTCACTTCCAATGTCGTTATAACATTTTTTTTCTTCTTTCTACCTACGGACAAGTGAGCAACAAGCAGAGCACTATTCTGGTGGCCTATCTTATTTCTATGATCATTAATTAGCCTCTAAACGTATATTAATAGGTAGGTCAGTGGAGACTCTTACTAAACTCCCTGCAAACCTTGTTGTCACCCATTGAATAAGAGTATTACTGCTGGGTTCTAGGGTGGCCTTTTATACTCCTGACCCTGGCCCATATGATGTTCATCCTTTCTGTCCCTAAAAGCTACATCTCTATCAGCATCTTATACTCTCACCAAAAACTGCTAAGAACTGCAGAGGAGGGCCTGATACTTTACCCTACTTGTAAACTAACAAGTTAGTCTGCCACGGTCTAATGGATGTGGGCAGAAAACATAAGCTTCCTGGTTCAGAGGCAGCTCAGAAACAGCATATGCTTCATATTCGTGTTGTTTCCCTGCCCCTCAAAACCAGCAGGAGCAGCGTGGAAGAGTCCAGGTGCTGTGGCCACATTGGGTTGTGTTACAGCTGAGGAACCGTGAGCTTGCGAAAGCCAAATATTTTTACGGGTTAGTAAGCGAACCTGTGCTCCAGAAAGGAATACTGTATCTTCCAAGGCTGTTTGCTACTCAGATATCCTTGAAAAGGTAGTTCAAAACAAAGTAGCAGCTAGTGCCTCTTCTCACAAGACATGTAGAAATGGAGGATTGTCTCTGAGCACTCAATACGTTCCTCTATTTGATACTCATCTATTTATTTACTTTTGCATTGCCTTGTGCTCCCACCAGAACATAAGATCCACGAAAGCAGAGACATTCTGGTATTTGCTTTTCCTCCACCATCTAAAATAATACCTGACACATATAGTAGTAGAAACTCAGTAAAATACTGTACTTGTTAACAAATCTCTTCAAATCTAACTTTATTTCAACACGCAGATTAGCGAACTATCTTAAGAGAAGTTATACCAGATTCGGTAATTGGAACTTACTGTCCAGGCCTCTGGGCTTTCATAATACTTTTATACTTTTAGCGTGGTACTTGTAATTGGATTTTTGTATTATAGCTCTTTTTATTCATGTTTATCTGACTAGATTGAAAAATCATTGACGGTAGAGATGGAATCATATTTATAAAACTAAGAGAATAAAGTAAATGAAGAATCTCGGGGCACTCACTCTTAAATTTATGCAAGTGCACCCTAAGTACTTTGCTTCTTCACGGTGTCCCACCTTGTTTATTTAACTTTGTGTCCTCAGAACCCACTAAAGTTGCTCTCATCTAATAGAAGTTCTATCAGTGTTCTGTCCTATTACAAAGTGTTTAAGACCCTTTTGCTTTGCAACTGATATCTGCCTTTTGCCTCTTCAGAGGCGTGTTCTACCATTGTCTGTTCTGCCTTGTGCCACAGGAGCCTGGCCTCTATAAACTGCATGAAGAGGCACTCTTACCTCAGGCCTCTAGGTAGATTTGGTCAGTGAGGCCTCCCAGGGTGAGTTGAGAGGTCAGGAGGAGAATAAATTCAAGGTATTGTTTTCTGACCTTCCTCCTTACAAAGTCGCTTTGGATTGGCTGTATCCCCCAACAAAGAGAACCCCTTCATCTGGTTCTCTTACTGGTACAGTTACTCTCTTCAGGTTCCAATAATTGCACCCACCCCTTCCCCTTTTGTAGCTAAGATGGATAATGCCTGAGAAAAAGTGAAGATATAAAATACACCACTTAGTTTTTTTACATCAAAGATGCCATTTTAAAAGAAAACTTGCAGAAATTGTATTTTATTGATTTCAACCAAATGAATTTAATTTCAGTGGATTGTGATACCATTTTTAAAATTTATGAAGCAATGAAATTAAGCCAAAGGGGAACTTGTTTAAAGACTGGGAAGACTGATGATGTATTATAGCTGATGAGTGCTAGAAGGTGGAGATATTTTTATAATTCACCTTTATGTCACTGATAAGTTAATAACAGATCTATATATCAAAATTAAAATGCTCAATTACATGATTGCATAAGCTACTAGATGACTCCAAGAATTAATAAACTATAAAAACTTAAAAGAGTCTAAAAACTAAAAGAGACCTAATCAAAAGAAATCTTAATTATTTTAATGATTAGCAGTATTAACATGAATACTTTTAATACAAAATGGCATGAATGGTTCTGGCTAGTAAAAGGAGGTCTTTAATTGAATCAGAAAGGGTTAAAGTTGATATACTATTTCATCTAGGAAATTCAATTACCAGAAAGCAGAAGAGTAAATTGATTAATAGGTGGTTTTAACAATGGCTTAATGCTTTGGTCTCTACAAATAAAGAAAGGGTGATGGAAATCTTAACTAAATTTATAACAACTTAATAAACCCTGAGAATTTTGAATAATAACAGCAAAATTATTTTGATGTGAGGCTGATATGTTACATTAGATTCTGTCTCTTCTAATAGTGGTTTTAAAAAAAATCTTCAAACAAAGAGGAACAGACAGTTCCTTAACCCTTTCTTCCGTAGAAGTAATTATCTCCAGAAAGAACATGATTGCCTCCTAAATTTTAAGTTTGTTTATAAGACACAGTACAGAATTGAGTAATTATGCAGATAATTAAATCCCTGTGCCATTCTCTTTCTGCAGAGAGTCCAAATAATTGATGCGAAGATGAATAATCCAGATTCATCATCTCATTGCTGGCCTTAACTAATTACAGATTAAAATTCAACCAACATTTACTGAAGGGCAGCTGATTCCAAGATTTTCCACATGCTGTCTCAGTTAATCTTCCCAATACCTTTGTCTCCGGAAGAGGAATCTCTGGCTCAGGTCTATAACTTGCTGTGGATTTGAACCCACGTCCCCTTACTTTAAGTCAGGCAAAGTTCTCTTTAAACTGTGTAGATAAATAAATGAGAAATGATATTTAAACATATGTGAAAGCCACTAATTCTAGGTAAACACCAGCACCCCAAGAATGTGTTTGCTCCTCCAGAGTTCTCACTGAACATATGGGAACATTGCCGAGGATGTCACCAGTCACCCCCAGAGCAGAGCAGGAGAAAGTTTACATCAGTATGGCTTTGTTTGCTTCCCTAGCTACCTGGTACTTTCTCTAGAAACTATTTGCCTTTCTTACCTGATTTTTGAGAACTAGAGACAATATTATGTCATTAATTGGTCACCATTTAAAAAGTGATTCTAAGGACTATAAGGAAGCTTTTTTGGAAGACCACATTTCCCTTTGCCAGCATTACAGATAAATATTTTATTTTACATTTACAAGATCAAACCTCTGAAAGGGAACAAACGATTTAAAATTCCATTGCCTAAAGAAAAATAATTAGCCAGAGAGATAATTCCTCAGCATGGACTGTCTCGTATTCACAGAAGAAAGAATGCATACAATTGAAAATACGAGAAAACTGAAAGAAGCAGGAGGTAGAGAGAGCCAGAACAGAATAGCTGTTGTCTAGAAAAGAGCAGATGGTTCTCGGTTGGTAAGAATACCAATCACATTCCAGTGGTGTATGACTTAGTAGAACCAAAATAAATGACATATTGGTCCAGAAAGAAAGCTGTTGCAAGTCTAAGCTGGCCAGAGAAATGAGGAGCTATAGAATGTGTTTAAGGAAACATGACTTTCATTTGCATTTTCCCTTTGGTTTGACTTTGCATCTCACACCTCCAGCCTCCTGCAACAAGGAAATGAACTTATTAGAACTGCGCTCAGTGACCCAGCCAAAATCTGCCTCAGCAAGTGCCTAGCAGAAACCAATGTTTTCTTTTTCTTTTTCTTTTTTATTTGTGGGTACCGGGGGTCGAACTCAGGACCTCGTGCGCCAGCAGGCGCACATGCCGCTGAGAGATATCACCGACCCTTTTTTCCTTTGTATGTGGGTACCGGGAGTCGAACTCAGGACCTTGCGCTTGCCAGGCAGGCGCTTATGCTGCTGAGCTATCTCACTGGCCCAGAAACCAAAGTTTTAAAAAGCCCCTCTGCCCTGAAACGCAGTAAGGCTTACAGTGTTTTCTCCCATTTCCTCTCCTACCTTCCTCCTTACCTCTCTCATTCCATAAATTGCTATTGTTTCAACAGAAGTAGTCTTGAGTAAAAACTACATTTTCACTTTTTTTCTCCAAGAAGTAAGTAGAGCAAAAACTTACAAAGAACAATCAACCAGTTTTTCCAGGTAAACCTATTAGAAGGAAGGAAGTTTCTATGTTTATTCATGCATTCTGCGGTTGTTTTCCAGACACTGTGTATGGGGCTGGGCATTTGGAGGAATGGTGTGATCTGACTTCCAACCTGGATGAGAGGAAAAGATATCCCATACATTACAGTTAGGGTACCTCATAGGTAGGAGGGCCACTGTAGGATAGCACAAGCAGAAGTTTTATAGCTTTGTTATTTAAAATGTGCTGTTTCATTACTTGATGACAGTGTTTCTTGTGAATAAGTGGGTTGCAAATTCAAATTGGGTCTAGCCACAGTGTTGCCTGCAGCCCTCTCCCTGTCTATAATTCTACATTTACTTCTGTACAAGCTGAGAGTAGCCTTTGTTGTGCAGATAGTTTAAAGGAGGGTGAGCAGTACTCTTTTACAGCAAAAAGATGTTCTTTTCACCTTAGCAGTTCCCAAATGAGCAAACCTTGACCCAGTTGTCAGTTGTCCCAGCCTCTTACTAAGTCCCTTGAAATGTAGTAAACTCTTTTCTTTCCTTTTTTTTTTTTTTTTTTTTGCACTTATGGAGGGGACTCAAATCAAGTAAGTAAAATGCGAAAAGTATTTAACACTGATTGTATTCTAATTTGTATTGTGTATCAGAAATGTGCAAGTTTTCCCTGTAGTTAAACTTGTAAGAGTCCTTTAAGTAGCAACTCCTGAGTACAGAGATTTTCCTTCCTTTTCCTAAGTAGTTTCTCTCTTTGTTAAGCTTTCAAAATAGAGAATAAGCCCTGTAGGACTCTCATTTCCAGGGTTGGCTAATGCTTCCCTGGAGGAAGGGGCCGTTGGGAGAGGAGGGAAGCAGGAGGGAGAGTCTTGTTCAGCTCTTCCTCTGAGAACCTTCATCCTGCTGCCTGGATGGCAAGCATGTCAAATAGTGGTATTCCCCTGCCTCTTCGCCACCTTTTCATTCTACTCTCTTAGGCTTGCAAAAAAGTCACAGAAGGTCACAAAGTGCATAATCCATCATGGTGTTTTGACAGAATACCCTTAGCCCTGCTGAGAGAAGACACCGGGTCATTAAAGGCTTTCAACACAGACAAGGAGGAACCAGATTATATATGAGCCAAATTACTTTTCTCTTGGCCATGAGGGATATTAACATTGCAATGGATGTCCTAGAGCTGTTGCAGAATCGTCCTGCCTGGACACCTTGACCGAGAGAAACAGCCCTGCCCATCTACATGGAGGGACAGGAAGAGCCGGGGAGTGAACAGCGTGACTCCCTCACTTGCTTCCACCTTTAGACTCCTATGAAAGTTCTACTAGTCATTATTCACAAAGTGCTTTTTGGAAAGCATTGACTATGAAGGGAAACAAATTGCCAATCGCTTACCTACACTTAGATCACCTCTGAGCATATATCAATTGTTGTTGAGCTATAGCAACATTAATGGACACTGCCTAATGAAGAGAAATTGTTAAACACCTATCCACTCCCTGTAGGCTTCCATAAGTAGGAGGATCGGTTACCAGAAAGCCTGCTGGGGAAAAGAAAGTTAAGGGACAAAAACGAGAAGAAATTTTTCTTTAGTCAGTGACCCCGTTTTATCTCCTAAACAACCACAACAACTCTCAACATCTCTATTGACTTAAGTGAGAATGTGAATTGGACCCCTGCTTCCCATTGATTAATCACACTGAGAGACAAATCATCCAAGAAACCAATTGAATTAAAAGGCTTCTTTATTTGCTGAACAAGATAAATAAAACCTAGGAACAATCCTTTATCACAGATAGTTACAACTCAGTTGTGAATATTCAGCACAAAAGTATCCCAAGAATACAGAGAGGTGACAGCTATCATTATTGTCAACATTATTAGTTGCTGTTATTACCACATTTTGTAAAAAGTTCATGATAAAAAAAAGATGTCCCACCATAAAACTTATCTTGAGAACTTAAAATATAGTTGGAAACAAAAGAAAAATCGAGGCTTCTGTGATTGTGTTAAAAGTCATCTTCGATACATTCTGCTAACTTAATTGTTTGGCTTATAAATAAGTAAAAGGCTAACAGGACTTTTATGTTTTTCAGAAAAAGAAGCTAAAAGAATCAAGATGCAGCAGCAAAATAAATAACAGTCTACTTGATAATTATCTATCACACAGTACAGTAACTTTCAATTAATTTGGTCACAGTTTAATTAAAACCTAAGTTTTCTTATCAGATCCCAAGAAGCTAGTAATTTGCATTTGCATTGTGCTTAGAATGCGTATTTTGTTCACCTCCAGTTGTTATTACAAGTAATTCAATAATTGCTTGGGACTAGGAAGCTTTGATATCAGTCACAGAATTTATCACCTCACTGTAGAATGACCTTTGCTTGAATCTTTGTAGGTTTCTCTGACTTGTTTTATTCATGAGGTACTCTTATTCTAGGAGGCCAAATACAGTTACCAGTGGCACAGGTCAGGACCTGTCTTCAGACAGTCTCGTAAGTTAGTGGCTCTACAAGGGGTTATTACATTGTATTATACATTATGGACAGAATATAAGAGAAAAGAAAGCAAACAAAAGAAAAGCAAGTCATTGCCCATTGCCTTAAGAAGTCTGCAATGTGGCTGAGGAAGGCATGGCAGATCTTATCCCCTCACAAGGATCTCTATCTAATCTTGCTGTCTATAGCTTCCCAAACTCCCTACCTCAGATCTCCCTGGTACACTTTAGTCTGATCAGTCCTCCTGAAACCACTTGGATTCTATCACTCCCCTCAGGAAAGCTGAGTTCCAGCTCCACAGAACCCACATGGAGTGACCCTGATTACACGAGTCATCTTCTCCAGCCTTACCCAAAACAGGCCGTGATAAAGCTAGCTGTAGCCATAGCCTCCACCTGAACCACTGCCTCCTCCTCCCCCTTTAGCTGTATTCTACCTGCCCTTCAAATTCAAGCTTTCCTCTTCCACAAAACTTTGCAGAAAATTCCTGATCTGAGCCATCTTTCCTTTTCCTATTCATAGGACTCTGTTTTGGCAATAATTTTATTTAACAGTCTTCCAAATTAAAACATCGGCTTCCTATTCAGAGGCCAGGATTTATACCTTCTTGGTATCTCTACCCCACCATTATTTTTTCTTACCTAGCAGTCCTCTACAGATGTTCGTAAGGATGGATGATGGATGGATAATAAAAGTGGTAAAGAATTTACAATTTAATGCCTTTAAAGATTCCTAATATGTGACATGTATAATCAGTATATTTTAAATTTATTATTTCTTGCCTCCTCCAACTGCAGTATATTTTCTCTGAGAATCTATATTATATCTACTTTTTTGGTTTTTATTTTTCTCCAGTGCTCAGCACAGCATTGTTTATGATTTACCAGTGTAATTAATTTGGCATCACTGACACAAATATCTGCAAAACCAAATACAAATATCTATCTCACCACTAAAGACTATAAGTTAATTACTATTCTTCAACAATGTTTGTAGACTGTCCTTGTACCAACAGTTCATTTCTCAGTCTAATGGTTATTTATTTAATTAATAGCTACTTGCCCATTAGGATACATTAGTATATCAAATTGTGTTTTGCAAGCCCTGACAAAAATAAATAAAGTACATGTATTTACTCTATGACTCTTAGTTGTATTACTTTCACATCTCTTTGACAGTCTAGGAGACCCTAATAAAGATAACAAAAAAATATACAAACAGATTTATATCTCCTTTTGAAAACAAATGTAATATATAAATTTCCTGATGTTTTAAAATCTTTTCTGAAGTAAATGAAAGTAAAGTAAATCAATTTGATTCCTAGGACTTTGTTTTGCATAGACAGCAAAGCATACAAATGCATAGAGTTACACTAGTTGTGTTTCCGGGAGTTTCTATGATTTAGTTCCAGGTTTTGTTCTTGGTGCTACTGGGGGTAAGCCTTGTGCATGCTAGGCAAGTGCTCTATCACTGAGCTCTACCTCCAGCCTTTTGATTGTTTGAAATTTCTTGTTGATTATTGCTTCTGGTACATCAGAAGAATGTTTTGGGTAACATGTCATTGTTAGCTGTAATAGAGTTCTGAGTTGGAATCATCTTGGCTTCTATTACCTATGTACAGGTTATTCTAGAATCTGCTAAGGGAAAAGAAAGTTAAATAGTAGCCAGCAAAACAAATCAATGTGCAAGTTTACCTGATAAGCAAATGAACAAGCCTTTACCTTGAATTTTAGCATGCTGAGCTTAAAATGGCTATTGTGAGACACATTGAAGTATCATTTGCCCTATTTCTTAAAATTCATATTCTTAAAGACTTCCCTTTATCTTGAAGCAAAAAAAAAAAAAATAGATAAACATGAATAAAATTGGGCCATGGTCCTGTTTTTATATGAGACTTGAATACATTCCACAGTCAGGCCTCTCACCACCTCTATTTCACTTAGGACCAGATTATTTAATGAAATTATTGAATTATTAAAGAAGCACTTCTCAACAGCCCATCCATCACTGTTTAGGGATTTATATTTCACAAGCAAAATCAATAGTCTCATGAGGACATTGCTGCTTATACTTCAGAGCAGCACCATCTGTTAATGCTGAAACAGGAAATTTTCAGTGACTTGTTATGGAGGGATCTTATAGGCAGAGACTAAAAGATTTAAAAAAAATTTTTTTTAATTTCTATCAGTGCCTCTCAACATGTTTCATATTCCAAAAAAAGAGGGCATAGTTAGTGAGACTTGTTGTAACATTCTCAACAATTAAAGCTAAAAAGGATTCGTAGTATTCTTACTATCAGGTCCACCAAGAATGGGAAACACCTGGCACGGGAAAAGTACAGGTTCTCATTCTGCAAAGACTCAACTGCATCCTCCCCTACAATTGCACAAATTCCTGTGGGCGTGTCCAGGAGTACATAACTGCATTACTCAATCAATTCTAGTTGTTTTTCTTATTCCAATGCCAAAAATCACAAGGACATATGTATTTCTTGACAAACGTGGGGAAGATGATTTATTTTATTTTATTTTTTATTTTTTATTTTTTTTGTGGGTACCGGGGGGTCGACCTCAGGACCTCGCGCGCCAACAGGCGCCCGTACCGCTGAGCGATATCACCGGCCCCTTTTTTGTATGTGGGTTCCGGGAGTCGAACTCGGGCCCTCACGCTTGCCGGGCAGGCGCTTAAGCCGCTGAGCCATCTCACCGGCCCGATTTTTTTTTTATTTTAAAGAGAAAAAATTTCAAAAAGGAAGATGATTTTGAGGACAGAATTTTATCCACAGAAGTCACATGAAAGGTGAAAGTCAGTTCTGATATATAGCCAATTCTCAACACAGTAAAGATACTTTACACAGGATTTTGTCACGACAGATGTTTCAGGGCACTGGGTTATGAAGAGTTGGTATGGTTTATCCACATGAAAATGTTTTCTACTTTTCCAATTCAAAGGATGTTACAGGGGGATTCTTGGAAAAGCAGTTTTCTCCACTGGGAATCTGTGGAAATCATTCCAGACATTAGAACATTGCAGCTTCATATGGATTTTAACAGATGTTCCAAAATCTCTCCTAAGAAAATTCAAGCGTACAGAGTGAGTTAGTGTCTGACTTTTAACTAAATCAATATGCTAGTGTTTTTAGAGAGAAAAAAAGAAACAATGCTCCCAAACCACTTAGATCTATTTAGTATACTGTACCAATACTTGCTACGGTAGCTGCAGATTATTCATTTTGTATGGATATCTACAGTGTATCAAGCACAATTCTGTGTCTTATGACACAGTAGTGATCATAGCAGACAAGCATGCCTTTGTGGAGTTTCATAAGAAATGGACAATAAGCATATGAACAAATAAAAATATATTAACAAATAAGAAAATATATGATGATGAAAAGTACTGTAAACAATATAAAACAGGCTAAGAAGACAATGATACTCCAAACTTAACCTAGTAGAGCAAAATCCATGTCTTGTTTATCCTAAGATCCTTGGAGTCTGTTGAAATACTTTGTACTTAGCAGGTGTGCACTTCTTTAAAGCAGTTGAATTAACTCTAAATTCATAAAAATAAGACATCAACTGAAGCAAGAACTTTGAAAGAAGGATTTGAAATTTATCAACAAAGCTTAAAATCCTTGGCAATCAAAATTCTAATGCAAATGGCAAGCTGCACAGAGAAAGCATTTAAAATTGCTCTGTGCCAAAGGATGGAGCGTCCATCCCGATCAGAGCACGGCACAAAAGGAATCTCATCTCTCTAGGCCTGAGCACACACTGCCCATTAGAAGGAAGAGGACGTAGGCTTCACTTTGATTCAGATTTATCACAGCAGGACACGCAATTGCTTCATTACTGCTGTATTTGAGGGAGATTCAGGATGAGACCTTGATGCTAAAAGCTAATTGATGCCGGACTTTTAGCTGCCCCTCCAGAGAAGTTAACAGAGATATCAGAGAAACACGTCATCCTCCCATGAATTCAGGCTGCTGAGCCAGTGTCCCTATTTGCCTGTCAATGCACATAACGGGGACAAGCAGAGAGAGGTCAGAGGTCCAAGCAAGAGGTGTTAGGTCATTTATCTCTTTACACTGTTGGTATTGGCTCCTCCAAACATGTTTATTAGAGAAAGCAATGTGTCAAATATACATTTGTTAATACTTTGTGTGGTGAAATGGGGTGCACACATAAAGTACTTCTGCTGCGTATCAAAGTACAATGGTGATCTCAAGAAAAAGCCTTTGTGTGGTTAAGCTGCAAGATGGCACAGCCCCATTTTCATGGAATGCCAGTTTACTGGTAAGACTTACAGACTTACAAACTTTGACTGGAGGAAGTTTGACTTCTAGAAAATCTATAATTATTGAAATGTTGGTATTTAATAACATTTTCTTGAAAATGAAGTACATGGACCTCTAAATGCAAGGAGAAAAATTATGCTTTTCAGTATTTGTTCCCAATGATACAAGTGGAGCTTTCAGGCAAAAATGAGAATTTTGGAAAATTTGTTTCTGCCACCATGAGCTAACAGATTTCTAGTGCTTACTTTCCTGATTTGACCGGTGGTGATAATTAAAGCTGTGATTTTTTGCTGAAATTTGCAAGATCTGCATAACTCAGTGAAATGGTGTTTTCCAAATGATCAGTGCATGCCTTTACAAAATTGTGCTTGGGTGAAAGTTTCATTCAAAACTCAAGTTAAGCCAATAGATTTTAAAGTAAAGTTTATTGATTTGATTTCATATTCTATATCTTATTGAGCTTTGTTGTAGTGTCAAAGAGAAATATCAACAATTATCTAAGTATTAAAATACACTTCTCTTTTCCAAATACATATCTGTATGAGGCCAAATACTTGAATCAAAACAAGATATCATAACATACTGAATGCAGACACAAGTACCAGAAACTCAGCTTTCTTCTGTTAAACAAGACGTTATTTTACAAAAATATAAACCATGCCACTATTCTCAATTCACTTTTTTTTTACTTTGGTATATTACTTTATGATGGTGTATTATTTTAAATAAATTAATATGCACTTTAAATACCTCTAATATAGCAAATAAATATAAACACAACCATCATAAATATTTTTAGAGTTTTTTTTAAGAGTATAAATGGTTCTTGAGCCTCTTCTCCCTAACCACTAAAATTACTAATAGGCTAGATCAGTGTTTCCCAAGGCATAGGACACACACACACTGCATGAGATGGCTGTGACAGGAGCACATATAAACTTTTTAAAAACTGTTATTTATATATGTAATTTATATATTTAGTTTTTATAATTATGAATTTAACTTATGACAAATGGTTCTGATTTTCCATTGTTATACTTTTTAAAGTTGATTATACATTTACTTATACTAAAAATCAATTTAGTGGAAACATAGCTATGCTAAAAATTGTAATGATTGTATGCGAATAACTGAAGTGGGAGAAACCTAGGTCCTCAGAATATATCTTTAAAAGCATGTGTTGCACTGGCTTATTTTTCCTAACTTGAGCCTTCACAATCAACATTTTTACAAATTGACAACTAACCTGAAGAAATAGAATGTACTCTGATAATAAATTATTATCCTTCAGGTCAGATCCTAAAGTTCTATTTGAGGCCTGGATATTTTAGTTTGACTGTCTACAGTAACTATTTGAAGACTTCACTTCATTCTGGGTTGTGTAGACATAGTTTAGATACACAAGTAGTATTACTCGGTGAAGCAGAAAACATTACAGTACTCATCAGCTCCTTTGCTGTAATCTTATCGTCTACCTAGTAGCAATGTCAAACTCTAGGCTTCATTTAAACAAGGAAACACCCAAACCCACATTGTGTGGACAGTGACTAATACCTCTGTTCACTTTCTGATTCCATGGAAAGTGGCCCTGGAGCCATTGTTAAGACGTAGGATGGTTTAGCGGCAGACTGATAAAGCCAGCATCTGGAGGCCTGAGTTCTTCCCTGATGGTGGCCCAATCTTGTACTGATGCCTTCAGCACATCTCGCAAACACTCCAGTCTTGGCTTTCCTTATCTGCAAAACAGGAAGTTGACCTAAATAATCTTCCAGCTCAAATAGCCTGACTACAACAGCCATGGCTCCAACAGGCTCTGTAGGGCTCTCCCAAAGGAAGAGAACATCCAGCCCCACAGGAAGCAGCACTGACACTGCTGAATGCCTTTACAGACATAAGAGTCCATTTCCACTTAAACTGTGTTATTTTATCTTAATCTGTTCCTCTGCAATGGTAGTGAAACTTAACATAATTAAAAGCAGGAGTTGGACACATCAGATGGGTGACAAGACATGGCTGCTGAGGAACTGTGAATTCTAATCTTGGTTCTGCCACTGTCTCGGGCACATCATGTACCCTTTCTAAAACCTAGGCAGTTTCTGGACAACATCATTAGCCCTATCTCACAGGACTGTTGTGAAAAATAATTTACAAAAATAGCAGTGTAAAAGAGTTTGCAAAATGAAGTGCTAAACTGAAATTTAGGAAACATGCTGAGTATTCATACCCTGTCCAGCTAACTAACATAAGGTTTCTATTAGTTCAAAAGTCCTTAAGAATATAACAACTTAATCAATATGATGCCAGCAGCCTGACAAATTAGCATGAAGCCTAAGACCTAAAAGAAATTAAATTGGTGCTTAACAGAAATTGGTCTGTGGGCAAGACAATTTCTGGAGTTTTAAAATCCAACTCACAAAACTAGAACCACATTATATATCTTCAGGGACACATGTACTTAATGGTCAAGTTCATAATGGTACCACATATTACTAAAATTAAGAGTAAGTGTGAAAAAACTAACAGAAATGTTTTGGAGAACACATGAAATTTTTAATTCTATTTAAGATTGACATATACACTCTGCTTTTTAATGGATTTGAAAAGATATTTTACAAATGAAGTTAACATTGCTGTTATTACTCTAAATTTTTTAATGGTGCCATTTAAGCTAGGTAATTTAAGACTAACACTGGAGAAATATGAGCTTATTTTGATGCTCATTTCTCTTTTCTTTAAGTCCTATACAAGACAATTTAGCAGAATTGCAATGCAGAGGTTGATGGGGGGGTGTCTGTGTGCTCACACGTATCCATGTATGTGTACAACACCCACACAGAAGTCAGAAAGGCAGCTGGAATGGTTATGCTAGACCTCTCCTGAGATTTGTGGCCAGTCATTCCTCTGCTAGCTTCTGGGTCCACTTTTCTGTTCCCTTTTCCTCAGTGAGAAAGCTAGCCACATTTGTTTTCAGGGCATCCTCCTTAAAGTAAGTGCTGCAATTCTGGTATAACAAAAGACCTGAATAAATAAATGGTAAGAGTTTTTGTCACCTGTGCATTCCTGTGGACTCCCTTTCTGCCAGCCTAACACATCTTGCAAACTTAGCAACAGTCTGTCCTCCTGGGGCAAGTAGAAGTTTTCCTTGATGGCCCCATGATCCTTTGCTGCATCTAAGGATTTAATCATGGTCATATTTCTTGTCTGATTTCCATGGAGTTAAATTAAAGGACAGTCTGTTGCTGTCTTGTCTCTTGTAGCAGCAAGAAATGACAGCTCTACTGAGACCCTTTTGAAGGGAAAGAAACTTTTTTGCTAGAACAAGCCAATACAGATACTTCTTATTCCACAAGTAGTCAATAAAGTATTAATGGCTGCAGAGTTTTAAAGGCCCCAAACAAAAAAGCCTGTTCCAGACTTCCACTTCCTAGTTTGCCCTTTGGAGCACTTTGTATCCACAGGTAAACATAAGTCAAGAAAACGAACGTGAAATGAGTTATCCCAAAGTCTGGGCCTCATGAACTCAGGTTTGCTGCACGGAGTTAACTTTTTCTTTCCCATTTACTGCAGGCAGCTGAAAAACAGCAATGCTTTGTAATTTGCAAGCCCATGGCAAAAGAACTCAGAAGGAAGAGGCAGAATAGGGAGGAAAAGAAGGAGGGAGGGAGAGTAAGTTAAACTTCTTTTATTATCAGTGGGAAATAACAGACGAGGCCGCAGATGATGGGTATGCTCACCGACCTTTCTGTGCAAATCTTCCTTCCATTATGGGTGTTAAACGAAGATGATTTTAACAGTTGTTACTTTGACATTACTTGTTGGAATCTAAAACTATGTCAGAGGTTGGATTGTAAGGTGGAACTTCCATTTTTTCCCCCAATCCTTTCCCTTCTCTTTTGAAACTGTATAACTGACAAATGAGAATTTACTTCCTTGAGCAATGATAATTAAATAACAAAATAGGATTAATGTGCAGTTCACTAAACTGTATCAAACTAAATATCTGATCATAATTTGCTGGAATCAGAACAATGTACTTACATATGATTTTTTTTTAAAGGAGTACCTGAGCATGCTTTTAAAGGAGTACCTGAGTTGTGTTGGAAGGTGGGGAAAATGAGTAGGTCTCCAGGCTGGTTTTGTCCCTTATTTATCAGATGGTCTTTAGAGCAGCAATTGGATCAAACTACCCCTCTTCCATAAAAAAAATATCAAAATCAAAGAAAGAATCCCTACAAGTTAGGAAATTGAATGTTTATTTTTGCTATTGTTTTCATACTAAATAGGAGTAGGAAAGAAATCTTTCACTCAACAGCTGCATCTAATTTAATATGAAGTTCCACAAAGAGGAGTGAACAGGATGTGGTGAGAACTATTTAACATGGATGCTAATACTTTGCGAGGCATCTGGTACTGTTCCACCACCTAGAAATCTGAGAATCAAATTAGCAGATTCAATTCTGCCAAAGTTATCAAATTATTTGTCAAAAGGATTTTGCAAAGCAGACTCCTCCTTTCCAACATCTGCTGTACCGATGCAGTGAGGATGCAAGATGACCATCTATTTGATTTGTTGAGATGGTACATTTACCAGTTGCTGGTCTGGCTGAATACTGCACCTGTTATCATAAAAGCCTGCAATCATCGAATCAGTCAACAGAGAACTTTAACAAACTAGTGCACCATTAGGTCCATATAGAAGTGATTCAAATTTTTGATTTGAATTGTAAAATATTGAATTGTAAGATATTTACATATTTTATAAATAGGCGAAAAATGTTGGAGGCCATATGTCATGATTTTAAGTGAAGACCCTCAAACTCCACTTGCAAGCAAATGCAATATGTTTTCTCTTATTTCTTTTCTTTTTTTTTCTTCTTTTTTTTTTTTTTTTGTTTTGGCCATGAAAGGACAAGAAGTCTTACTCTGATGTTACATTCAGACCCATTTAATCTATTTAAGAAGTATCGTTTAATCCTAGAAAATTTTGTAATTCTACCAAATTTTTCTGTTCATCCTTGCTATACTACAGATGACAGGCAATGAGCAAAATCTATTAGGCAAAAAAAAAAAAAAATAGAGAAAGCAAGTCAGCCAAAAGGGAAGTTGCCAATGTCTCGAAAGAGCTAAGGAGTGAATGATTGCATATTTGTCTGGGATCTGTGTACTTTGGCTTTTTCTTATAGGAATTTCTCTTCCCTATAACCAAAATGAAAGGTGGAGTTCCAAAGTGTGTCTACCATACTGGACTCAAAGACAAGTGACTGGAACCTGACCAGTGAGGATGTGGCTGTGTCGCTCAAATTTATGACAGTGCATCTGCTGTGACTGGTGTCTTGAATGGAGGCCAGGAACTCTTCCGTCAGCTGCATCCATATGCTATGCATGTGTTCACTGCTACGCACATTTTTTAATTTTAGCCCTTGTGGGTACATGTTCTACACTTTTCCCCTGTATGGGATTTTTTAAAAATATGCTTTAGAAAATATACACAATCTTTTCAGAGTCTTTGCTGACTCACTGTGGTTCTTTGGAATGTTTTCCTTTTGAAAACCCTAAGCTAAGTAGTCAAAAATGTACAACAAAAGCTACCCTTAGTCTAGCAGTAGGTTTAAAACCTACTGCTTAGGCTAAACTAACTGTGATGCCCTGTCAGAAAACTTATTATTGATTTATTTTTTCTGCCCAGAAGCAAACTTCAGCTCTTTTTGATGGACTACAATATGGAGAGACAGGATAGGAAAACAATTGCTTTGGCCCATTTGGCGCCAGCTTACATTAGTCTTCCAGCCATATATCATTTTAAAGTTTAGTCAAAGGACAACACAGTTTTCAGTGCTATAGCTGTCAGTCTGACACCCTAGGAAGTATCTGCCTATAACCCTTGACTTAGAAATCAGAGATTTAGATATCTCTGGTTTAAAAATTCAAGCAACTATGTTATCCAGCAGAGTAACTTCCATTGCTCCTTTTTCCACTGGCTGAGTAGTGAATCAAAAGTCATCACTGGGGTCAGGCGTTCCAGAAACAAAATCGAAAAATCCAATCTCCATCAGCTGGCTACAGCTTTCCTGGAGGCTTGAGTTTCATCTGACTGACATTTAGTGATTACATTTTTATCTTCTTCTTTACATTTTGGATCATTATTACTATTATTTTGATGTTTATAAATATGTTTCTATTTAGCATTTAAATGTACACTTTCAAAATGTTCGATTTGACTTTTCCTTTACCTTGAAATCAGTTGTATTTTTTTTCCTATAAACAGGTAAGACAGAGACCTACATGCTTTCATCTCACTTATAAATCCCTGAGGGCCAGGACTATGCATTCTTTCATTTTGATTTTTCTCTATTCTATCTAACTATGCTTGTATGCAGCACCTACTGTCCTATGCATACAGGAAGAGGCTTGGGGGGGCGGTTGTTTTGCTTTTTGAGGTTTTTTTGCTTATTCATGGTGCTGGGAATCAAACCCAGGGCCTTACAGATGCTATACAAGTGCTCTACCTCTGAGCTACGTACACCTCCAGCCCCCAGAAAGCATTCTTAAATGGCTGTATTTCCTTCTCTCATTAACAAGCTTAAGATTTGGATAACAATATTAATAGCTTCCAAAGTAATTTTCCTCTAATTGCTTAAATCATTCAGAAAATACATCTAATCATATAATATAAAATACAGAATTTGTATTTTTCATATGTATTTGGATTCTTTTCTGCTTTGAGGCACCTTTTAAAAGACAAACTGCATCAAATCTTTCGAAGTAATTAATGTTATTGGAAAAGTTCACACTTTTAGAGTGGCTGACAGCAAAATAACTGGATGACAGTAACATACTTAATTCAGGAAATTCAAACCATAAAATAAGTCAGTTTGGAGTATTCTATCAGACAAAACATCTAAATATTTCACAGTCAACCAATTTTATCACCATCATGTGGTTAGTCATGAATTAAGGAAAAGAAAAATAATTACTAAGAAATGGCTTGATAAGGCACATTTCTAGATGTCTTCCTTAAGAAAGAGTTACCCTCTATTTAATCTAGCCGATATCTTCAGGGTTACTGCAATTGATCAAATGATAAAGGAAAAAAAACTATTAAAGGATTTTACCCAAGGCTGAGAATCATTGAGAACTAACACTCTGAGACAGGAGTTTAATACAACACTCACTTCATGAATCTTTCTTAAGACTACTAAATGAATCCAGGAAATGTTCAAGGAAACATTCAAAGTAGCAGGAAACATCAAATGCCCAACTAATAGTCCCTGTAGGGTCTAGTGACTCCTCTCATAGTCTTCCTTCCTCATACACAAAACCATGATGTGCATATTAACAGTCCCAGCCACCTCCTCTGGTCTTAGACGCTGCAGTAGTGCTGTGTAATCTGCTGTGATGGGCATTAGAGAATAAGTTATAGTTTGTTTGAAAATCTTATTGTTTAGCTAGAAGACCACATCTGGTTAGAAACTGTTCTTCCTTGCTCTGCTTTTTCTCCCAAATTTCTCTCATTCACCCTTCTTGTCTCTAGGTCCACAGCTGTTTTCATACCCTCCTTACCCTGGACTGCTGCAGTGCCCATCTCTAACCTACTTCTCCACCTCATCCTCCACAGTGCTACCAAAAGGATATGTTCAGCTTTCAATTTTGAAATAAGTTTAGACTTACAGAGAAGTAGCAAAATCAATAAGGATTTCCATATGCCATTCATTCAGCTTGCCCTAATGTTAATCTTTTGCATGACCACCATACAACTACTGAAGAATTTTTATTAATGTTATTTTGAGTTGACAAATCATAATTATATAATTTATGGGTACAGTGATATTGGTGTACATATATGATGTGGAATGGTTAAATCAGTCTAATTAACACATCTATCACCTCATTCATTTTTTATTGTATGACATTTGAAATTGTTATTATTTATTTTAAAATGTATAAAACATTAACTATAGTCACCCTGCCATTCAACAGATCTGAAAACTTATTCTTCCTAACTGAAACTGACCAACAGTTTCCCATTTTCTACCCCCACCCCACCTCTCCAGCCTGACAATCAACATTTTACTTCTTCTGTGAGTTCAACATTATTCTTAAATTTTTTTATGAGTTTAGGTTTGCAATATATAATGAATCTATTCATTGTGGGGTATTGGTACATATACATACAGCATCTTGATCCTTTTTTACTTTACCTTCCCCTCCCCTCCCTCTCATCTCCCATCTCCAGACCCCTTCTTATCACCACAAAGTCTGTCTCCCCATTTCCTATTGTCTTTCATTTTCTCTCCAAATTATTTACGTTGGGTTTCTCACGTAAGAGAAACCATGTGATATTTAACCATCTGTGTCTGACTTCCTTCACTTTGCATTATAGAGTTCTACTTTATTGGACTGTACATATAAGTGAAATTATACAGTATTCGTCTTTTTGTGCCTGTCTTATATCATTCAGGTTAATGTCCTGCAGGTTCATCCATATTGTCATAAAAAAGGATTTCCTTCTCTTTTAAGGCTTTTTAATATTCTGTTGTGTATACAAACCACATTTTCTGTTTCCATACATCCACTGATGGACACAAGTTGATTCCATGTCTTGGCTATTGTGAATAATGCTACAGTGAACTCGAGAGTACGAATATTCCCATTCCACAATGATTTCGTTTCACTTCCCAGAAGTGGGAGTGTTGGATTATATGGTAATTCTATTTTTAGCTAATGTGAAAATTTCATACCATTTTTTATAATGGTTGTACTGTCTTACATTCCCACTGATAACGTACAAGTGTTTCTTTTTCTCTGTCCCTTTGCTACCATTTATATTCCATCTATTTGTTAATAGTCTAACAGGTTTGAAGTGGTATCTCATTGTGGCTTTGACTTCATTTCCTTGATGATTTGTGATGCTAAGCCTTTTTTCCTAAACTTGTTGGCCCTTTGTAGGTCTTTTTTTGAGAAATGTCTGTTGAGAAAGGTCCGTTGCCCATTTTTAAATCAGGTTACTTGGGTTTTTGTTGTTGACTTTCTTATATATTGTGTATATTACCCCTTATTAAATGAATGGTTTGCAAATGTTTTCTCATTCTGTGAGTCATCCGTTATCTTTTTCACTTATTTCCTTTGTTGTACAAAAAAGCCTTTTAGTTTGATGCAGTCCCACTTGCATATTTTTCCTTGAGTTACCTGTGCTTTTAAGGGGTGTATTAAAATGATAATAGTAGAAGTAGGAGTAGGAGTCAGAGTCGGAGTAGGAGCAGTAATAATCACTCAGACCAAGGTGGTGGCACTTTTTCTCCGTTTTCTTCTACCTGTTATAAGTTTCAGGTCTTAAATTTAAGTCTTTAATCCATTTTACCTTGATTTTTGTGTATGTTGTGAAATAAGGATCAATTTCCTTCCTCTGAATGTGGATATTCAAGACCATTTACTGAAGAAGTTGTCCTTTCCCATTGTGTTCTCAGTACTTTTGTTGAAAATCAATTGACCATAAATGTGTGGCTTTATTTCTGGGCTTTCTGTTCTGTTTCACTGGTCAGTATTTGTGCTTATGGCAGTATCATGTTATTTTGATTGAAAAGATTTATAATACATTTTAGTCAGGGAATGTGGTGACTGCAGCTTTGTTCTTTTTGCTCAAGATTGTTTTGGCTATTTGGGATCTTTTTTTATTCCATTTGAACTTTAAGATTTTTTTCCTTTTGTAGAAAAAGATTGATATTTTGATAGTGATTGCATTGAATCTGTAGATAGTTTTGGAAAACATAGACAGTTTACAATATTAATTTTTCCAATCTATGAACACAGAATATCTTCCCATTTATTTGTGTTTTTTTTTTATTTCTTTCATTACTAATTTATATTTTCATTGTATAGGACTTCTACCTCCTTTATTAAATTTATCCCTACTAAGTACTTTATTTTGTTGTCATAAATGAGATTTTTCTTAATTTTTGTTCCAGAAAGTTTGTTTCTACTGTATAGAATTGATACTGATTTTGCATTCTGCAGCTTTACTGAATTTATTAGTTATAACAGTTTTTGATGAAGTCTTTAGGGTTTTCTATACCTAAGATATGTTATCAGCAAACAGAAGCAATTACACTTATTCTTTTTCTGTTAGTAGGCCTTTTATTTCTTTTGTCTAATTTCTCTGGCTAGGATATCCAGTACTAGGTTGAAAAGAAGTAGAAGTGTGAGAATATTTGTCTTGTCCCTGACCTTAAAGGAAAAGTCTCAATTTATCACTGTTGAGTATGATGTTACCTTTAAGTTTATTGTATATGGCCATTCATATGTTGAGGTATGTTTCATTTATACTTAATCTGTATTTTTATCATGAAAGAGTGTTTAATTTTGTGAAATGTTTTTCTGCATCTATTGAGGGAACCTTATGGTTTTTATCTTTCATTTTGTTAATGCGTGTGTCACATTGATTTGTGTATGTTGGGCCGTGTTTGTGTCTCAGGAATAAATCTCTCTTGATTGTGGTGAATTATTTTTTTAGTGTGTTGTTGAATTTGGATTGCTACTATTTTGTGGATAATTTTTGCATGTATGTTCGTCAGGGATATTTTCTTCCTTTGGTATCAGGGTAATACTGTCCTCATAAAATGAGTTTGGAAGTATTCTCTACACTTCAAATTTTTGGAAGAGTTTGAGAAGGATTGGTATTCGGTCTTCAAATGTTTGGTATAGTTCATTTAAAAGCTATTTGATCCTGCACTTTTTTTTGATTGAAGACTTTTTAGAATTACCAATTCAATCTCTTTACTTATTATTTGTTCAGATTTTCTATTTCTTCATAATCCCATCTTGGTAGGTTATATAAGTGTCTAGAAATTTATCCATTTCTTCTAAGTTACCTAATTTATTGGCACATAATTATTCACAGTAATTTCTTATGACCTTTGTATTTCTGTGTTATCTGTTATAATGTCTCCTATTTCATTTCTGATTTTATATGTGACTCTTCTCTCTTTTCTTTCACTTGTTCAGCTAAGAGTTTATTAATTTCATTTGTTTATTCCCCCCAAAAAGTCTTAGATTTTTAGAAAAATTTTCTAGTGCCAACTTCCTTTATTTTTGCTCTGATCTTTGTTGTTTCTTTCTTCTGCTAATTTTGGGCTGTTTGTTCTTATTTTTCTAGTTACTTGAGGATAATATTACCTTGTTTGAAATGTTTTTTTTTCATTTTTGATACAAGCATGTACTGCTATAAGTTTGCATTTTAATACTTTCTGTGTTGACTCCCGTTAGTTTGAGTGTGTTATGTTTTTATTTTCATTTATCTCTAGGTAATTTTTATTCCCTCTCTTAGCTTAGTTTGCCTGAGAAAGTTTATATTTCTCTCTCATTTCTGAAGGATAGCTTTGATGGGTTAAGTATTCTCATTTGGCATTTTTTTTCCCTCAAGACTTTGAACCAAACGTGTTCACAGCAATAGGGAGACATTGTGAAAAATGTCTTTTGGTGATTTTCTCATTGTGCAAACATCATAAGAGTATACTTAGAAAACCTAAGTTGGCTATGATGTCATTAGGCAAAATAACCTTATGGGACCACCATCATACATGTGGTCCATCACTGACCAAGACATTGTTATGTAGTGCATGTCTGTATATCATCCCATTCCCTCCGGGTCTGTAGGCTTTATACTGATAAGACTGCTGGTAACTGTGTAAGGACTCTCTTTGAGTGGAGTACGTTTCTTATTTCCCACTGTTTTCAGAATTTTTTGTTAGTCTAATTTTTTATAGTTTGAGTTATGTTTGTTATGCCTTAGCAAACTCTTCTTTAGATTGAATTTTATTGGAGACTCAGCCTTATGTTCCTAGATGTTGTCAACTTTCCCCAGATTTGGGAAAATTTCAGCCTTATTTCCTTAAATATTTACTTTCTTTCTGGGTTTTATTTCTCTATCTTCTTCTTAAAGTCCTACTGAGCCAAGGTTAGCTCTCTTAGTGATGTCTCATAATCCCCATAGGCCTTTTTTATTGTTTCATTCTACTTTTTTCTTTTTGCTTCTGATCTTCAATTTCAAATGTCTGGTCTTCAGTCTCACTAATTTTTAATTCTGTATAATCAAATTTACTGTTGCAGCTGTCTATTGAATTTTTCACCTCAGTTATTGTATTTTTATCTCTAGGATGTCTGTTGTGATGTTTTTAATTCTCTTTATATTTATTTGCCAAACTTCTCATTTTGCCTATTGGTTATTTGGCAAATTTTGTTTTCTATCCATGTTTTCTTGTAGCTCCCTGAACTTCTGTAAGAGGGTTATTCTCAATTCTTTGTCAATCATTTTATTGGCTTTAATTTTTTAGGGTCTACATTAGAGTTTTAATAATTTCTTCAATTGTTTTAGTACTTTAATACTAGTTTTTTATATATTTAATAGCTTGAATAGTTCCTTGGTGGTAACATTTCTCCAATTCTTCATAATCTTTGTGCCCTCGTGTTGATGTCTGGCCATTTTTTTGGCAGTGATAGACCTTCACTTTTTACTGTAGCCTAGCATTCTGGGTAGGCCAGGTAGTAGCAACCCCAAACAGGCAGAACTTGTTGTTAGGTTCTCTGTCCAGCTGGCCTTCTGTGCTTTGAAATTGAGCAGTATTGCTTATTGTTCTCTGTGATCCAGACCACAAGCTGGACTCTAGGGTTGGGTGAAACCACTGGCTGGGCTCTGTGACTGCCTCTGATCAGTCAGGGTACATGTCTTCTCTGGCTGGGTGGCACTGTTGTTTGGAATCTGTAATTTCACAAGACTGTGTTTTCGGCTCCAAAGTTGTGCAAGGTCTCAAGGGTCACAGTGTTCAGCCACTCAGGGTGGGCAGGGCCAGAGGTCATGCCCCATGGATATTTACGGCTATGCACTTTGCTTTTTGGCCTGTTGAAGTCTTCAGCAAAACAATGAGGTCTGTGTATGTCTCCTATTGTTTCTGCTTCTAGTGTACTCTATGAATTCTACAACTAGTAAACTATAGTTTCTGGAGTTCGTTACTATTCTCGCCTATGAACATACTGTTTTCTTTCCTTTGTATGTCCTGCATGCTGCTCTCTGCCCCTACACACCAAACTTTCCAGTTTTCACTTGGCAATGCCTACATGGCCTTTAAGACTTGCCTTATCCTATTCTTAGATTCTCTCAGCACCTGGGCATCTGTTTGTCATAATATTTGTCACACTTTCTTAGCATTTATGCTCACCAGATTCTCTCCTTCACTGGATTCTATATTCTAATAATCTAGGACAGTAGCTAACACATAAGGAGTTTCCATAATGTTTAAGCAGGGACCAGTAAACTATGGCTCATATACCAAATCCCACTTTCTGCCTGTTTTGTAAACTTTTACTGGACTGCAGACAGGCTCATGTATTTATGTATTGTCTGTGGCTACTTTTACACTACACTGACAGAGTTGAAAAGTTGCAGCAGAGACCATATGTTCTGCAAAGTGTAAAATATCTATGTGGTCCTTTCCGGAAAAAAAGTTTTATCAGTCACTGGTCTAGTGGATATAGCAAGAATAAACTGTGTTTTATATTTGATTATCCAGGGTAATACGGATTAGAAATCAGTGGGGTTGTTTAAAAAGAGCCCCTGTTAGTACATTATTCATGATCTTCATAAATTAAAAACCAGAAATAAGCAAAGATGTTTTAAAATAACAATTCCCTGCCAGGGCACAGGAAAACAGTCACTCCCACACTGCTGGTGTGAATGTAAATTACTTAGCATTTCTGGAGGGCAGTTTGACAGTATACTTCAAAAGCTTTAAAGTCAGGCCGGGGATATAGCTCAGTGGCACAGTGCCTGCAAGAGCGAGGTCCTGACTTCGATTCCTGGTACCAAAAAAAAAAAAAAAAAGAAAGAAAGAAAGAAAGAAAGAAAGCTTTAAAGTCATGCATAAGCTTTGTTCCAGAAATTCTACATTTAGGAATTGCCCAAAGGAGTAATAAGAGGTATGCACAAAAATTTATGTACCATGTTGCTCACTGGAGTATTATTTACAATGTGAAAGTATTATACCCACTACCTACCACCTAAATAGCTAGTAGAATAAAAATGTTTAAATATATTATATCCAGAGCTTGGGAAATTAATTTAGCTATTATAAATAATGCAGAAGAGAATGCTTATTAACATATAATAATACATTATTAACAGGGAAAAACAAATTCTAAAATTATAAGTACAATACGATGCCATTTTTGTTTTTAACATATATATAATACATGCATAGAAAAAAGCAAAAAGATTAAAAAGAAACATGGTAACAGGCTAAAAGGGGTTATCTCTATTATGTTTGATTCTTATTTTCTTTCTTGTTTATACATGAATTTCCTACTAAACTTTATTACTTTGGCAATTATAATTTTTAGAAAGAAAAATGTGCAGTTTTCCATTTTGTATGATTTGGATGGGTTTTCACACTTCTTAAAGTTACAGAATTTTAAGCAAAGAAGGTAAAATGAAAGATGCTCTGGCTGAATTGAGGTCAAAAGCTCAGAAATACCTTCTTTTCTCACCTACCCCCACATTAAGGGACTCAACCAGGAGAAGGGAAAATGTTCCCTTGAGTATGTCAATATTAGGGCAATTTGTTGCCTGAGGTCAGCTACAATGAACTACAATGAACAAAAATTAGTGGCAAAAGAAAAGGTCAAAATCTGTACAATATTTTTAAATTTGAGGAACAGGATGAATTGACTATCTAATTTCAAGTAACTAGTTTCATTGATTTCTTTCCCCACTTTCAGCAGGATATTGGATATCAGTTGACTCTCTAAAGGAAAATTATAACCTAACAGGCAAAATAGCTGCAATGAAAGATGTGTTTGTGTGTGTGTGTTTGTCTGTGTGTGTGTGTGTGAGATAGCAGGGTCGGGATAGGGAGTAATATGGATGCAGATGGAACCTTCTAATGAATAAAGTCCTGGGCTCAAATGTTAATGTCTGCGGGTGATTTGTGAAACCTTTATAAAAAGTATTGGTACAACAGTAGGGCACTATTTTCCAGGATCCTCAAGTATTTCCTTGTTTACTATAAACTCTGCATCACTCCACATTGTCTCCTTGCCCTATTCATTTCCATACCCTTGCTAATTCTCTACTTCTTGATTTTCTCCTTTTAAGATGGGCTTACGCCACTGCTCTGCTAATGGTGAAGCACAGGGTTTCTCAGAATGTGACCCAGGTGTTAGAATCGCCTGAAGGGCTTGTTAACAGAGAACTTCTAGGGCAATGAAACTATGTTTTCTGATACTATGCTGGTGGATACGTGGCAGGATGCATTTGTCCCAACCTATAACATATACAACACCACGAGTGAACCCTCATGTAAACTATGAGCTCTGGGTAATGATGCGATAATACAGGTTCCTCAGTTGTAACATGTACAGATAGGGGACACTGATAATAGCAGAGGCTGTGCCTGTGTGTGGGCAAGGGATAGATAGGAAATCTCTGTACTTCCTCAATTATTATAAACCTAAAAAGTGCTTATTATTATAAACCTAAAAAATAAAGATTTAAAAGAAGAAGATCTCCGAAACCCACCCTAAACATACCAAATCAGAATTTCTTAGGCTTGGTTCAGTGATCTTTATCACCATCAAACTCCCCAGGTGCTTCACCAGCATATTAAATTTGAGAACTCCTGGCTCAATAAATGCAGCATTTTCAGGTGGATCCATCTTTACTGACACTTTGGAGAGATGAAATGACTCAACTGAAAAACATAAAGGTAAAGACTAAAATTTCAAGGACTGGGAGATATTTTTGAGGAAAAGGAGTGACATCTTTTGTCTTATCTCCTCCCTGCACACTAAAAGTCACATTTCTCTGCCCTAAGATGGTCTGCAGGAATGACCATTCTATTATGGAGGAGACAGAGGATGGTCTGAGGGAAAATTAATAGAAAGGTCATATTAATTGTTAATGTCTTTAAGAATTTTGCACTCTTGAAGTACACAAATATTTAATTTTTTTGTCTTGTTTTTACCCCAAAATGTGTCACTGCTAAATCTTACATGGATTGTTGTATTTTGGGTTTTGTGTTTTTCTTCACTACCCAGCTTCTTTATATTTCTGAATTTATTTTTTTAATCAACCACCCTTCAAAAGAGCTTCTGATTGAAATAATACCTTGCTTGGATTGCTGATTGGAGTTTTGTCTTTAAACCTTAATTTGAATGAGTATGGTATTAGATGGGATGGAGCATGACATTAAGTTTGGGAGAGCTACATCTTTGTTGTTTTAGTCTGGTAGTGATGGGCAAAAATGTTTCTCTTCTGGAGGAAAAATTTCTCTTTCCTTGCATATGCATGCATATGAATTTCAAGTGGAGTAATTACAACTCTGTAACTGTATCCTCAGCCATAGTCTACTTTTCTGGGAAAAAAGTTGAATATATTATAATGCACACTAGTTTAAATTGCCAGAAGATTCCATTAAATATTCAGTGGCTGCACAATAACCTTTATCTAGCCACCATCTTATTCTCAAAGGTTTCAAAGGTTATCTATTGCTCTTCACGAATATAACAGTTGACAAGGTACAGAGTGCTGAGTTTGATCTTAATAAGAGTTAAAAGATATTTATCAGACTTGAGCCTTGCTAAGGTTCTGCAGCAGATAACAAAACTGTGAAATGCTACATTTGAAAGAACAAAGATTGGGCTGGTGAGATGGCTCAGTGGTGTAAGCTCCTGCCTAGCAAGCGCTAGGCCCCGAGTTCGACTCCCGGAACCCACATACGAAAAAAGGGCCGGTGATGTCGCTCAGCGGCACGGGTACTTGCTGGCACACGAGGTCCTGAGGTCGACCCCCGGTACCCACAAAAAAAAAAAAGAAAAAAAGAACAAAGATTGACAAGCTCATAGCTATTCCTATTTTCTTGGTACAGAAGACATTTTGGTATTGCTCTGATAGAAACACCCCTGCAAATGAGGACATCGTAAACGCTTTGCCTAATAAACTGTAATGCTTGCAGACCCTCAGGTTGGGTTGAAGCCCTGTAGTTTCTGTTGCCATATAAATGTGATGAGCTGTGATGGGAGTTTTAGCTGTTCACTTCTGAGCTTTAAATTCATCCTTGCTGAAGACACTACATGAAAAAGATTCTGCGCATGCATCTATGTGTGTGCTTAGCATGTAAGTGTATATGTAGGGTAGAAGTGTAATCATTAGAAGACTGGTACTGAAAGGGAATGAAGCTACCCAATAATACTTTAATCAAGTGTTGTAGCAAATAGGAACTTTAAAATACTATAGATGCATAATATATTAAATACGTGATGAAAAATGTGTCTGTCTATATGTGTATATGAATTATTCAAAAATCCAGACATCTGAGATGAACAAATAACTTTCTGGCCTTCTATTGGGAAAAAGAAAAATAATTTTCTGATTGTTTCTTTCCTAGAAACAATGTATGTGTATACTGTGTGTTGTTTTCTTTTGTTATTTTAAATTTTTTATTTTTTAATGTGGGCACCAGGAGTTGACCTCAGGACCTCGTGCTTGCCAGCAAGCACCCGTGCTGCTGAGCGATATCACCGGCCCTCTTTTTTCCTTTATGTGGGTTCCGGGAGTCGAACTCAGGACCTTGCACTTGATGGGCAGGCGCTTATGCTGCTGAGCTATCTCACCAGCCCCATGTTATTTTAAATTTCAAGCCCTTTATATAGAAGCATCAAATCTTAGAAAATTCTGGTGAGATGGGAGCAGTTAATGATCTAATATGAATCTTAAATTAGAAATAAAATTAAATTGGGGCATTTCTATGACTCTAAAATTGAGGAAAGTCAGGAGATGAGGAGAAGCTAAGGTGATGATGGATGATGGGGAACTTGGAATCCTGACTTTTCTTTGAGTGCCCTGGGCACTATAGTCTAACATGTGCCTACCAGCAACAGCTCCAAAACTTTAAAGGATAACACAAATAACTCTTGAATACAAACTCAATGTAACATTGACAAACTAGATGCTGGGCCATGCCCAACAAGATTGAATTTAATGGAGTGTAAAATTTTATATTTGGTTCTTAAAAATCAATTAAACAGGGCTGGGGATTTAGCTCAGTGGTGCAGCGCCTGCCTGGCAAGCGTGAGGTCCTGAATTTGGTTCCTGGTACCCCCCCCCAAAAAAAACACAAGTATAGACTGGAAAAGAATTTCCTAGACTGCTGTTCACTAGAGGTGTATCATATCTGGGATTTAAACATGGCTACACTTTAATTTCAGCTCTGTCTTGGTTACTTTCTTTTTGGTGGACCAAATACCTAACATCCACAAGTTAAAGGAGGAAAAGTTTATTTTAACTCACAGTTTGTAGAGGTTTTAGTCCATAGTGAACTGGCTCCAAGGCAGGGAAGCATGGCAGAGGGGTATGGGAGGAACAGTCCATGGCAGGGTAGGCAGGAGACAGCAAAGCAACAGCATCAAGTCTGTCTTTCCATTTTATTCCATCTGGGCAACAAGCCTATTGGTTGGTGCCACCCACACCCAGGACAGGCCTTCTCATTATCCATGCCCAGAACTATGCTAAACCAACCAGTGGACTGATTCAGTTACCACATACCCTTAATCCATATTCATACATCCTAGATCCAGCCACCTCCAAAAAGCACATGAGGCTTTAGAGGGACATTTAGATACAAGCCATAACAAGGTCATATTAATGTTGAGGTAGTAGCAACTTATAATTTTATAGTAGTCTGTGGCTGACAAAGCATTTCTGCATATATTATCTCATTTGATCTTCCCAAAGAACCCCTAAGAATAAATTAAGAATACTAAAATTAGAAAATATTAACAGCCTGATCCTGAATAACCCATCTGGAAACAACTGTGTCTAGAAAGCAAGAGATGTAACTAAAAATATATGGAACACTTATATGCTGAGATATATATTTAAACCTCATAGAGGTGGAAAAATTAAGGACCACATACTTGCTTAAAATAAGGTTGATAAAAATAAGTTGAAATAGACTGAATAGTGACCATCAAAAGTGTCATTTCAAATACCATGAACCTGTGAATATTACCTTATTTGGAAAAAGAATCTTTGGAAATGTGACTAGTTAGGATTTTAGACATGAGATAGTCCTAGTTTTTTGAGGTGGGCTCCTTAGTGCTAATGCAATTGTCCATATAAGACAGAGGCAAAGGGAACTTGGAAAATGGAGTGGAGGACAGAATATTGAGAGATGCAGACATAGCAAGGAATGCGACGAGCCCCCAGAAGATGGAAGAGACAAGAAATGGATCCTCTCCCAGAGCCTCTGGAAGAAGCACAGCCCTGCCAACACCTTGATCTCAGACTTCTGAACTTCAAAACTGTGACAGAATACATTTCTATTGTTTTGAGCCACCCTGTTTGTGGGAATTTGCTATAGCAACCCAAGGCAACTAATACAGTGGTGGAAGCCAACTTAAAATCTGTGTTTGCCAGATTCTAAAACCCATGTTCTTTGCATTCTGGAAGTTCTAGAAAAGAAGATTTTGGGGAAGGAGGTTGTGCAGGAAAAATAAAAGCTGTCTCCAAGCAGGTTATCCAGGGCAGAAATAGGGAGATGTAATAGTGATTTACACTTCCTTCTAATAAATCAGCCCCCGAAATTGCAATTGCAGGGAGAAGTAAAACCCAGAAAGATGTGCCTGAAAGACAAAGAGCAAATCACAAGTTAAATGCGGGCTCAATAAATGCATATAATTTTAAAACCAAAGGAAAGAGCAAGTGAATAAGAACTAAGAGAAGAAATTAAATAGCAAACAAGTAGAAATTCACAGTCAAGGATAACATACTTACAGTTTCAAAAGAGAACAAAAGAGAAATGATAGTTATAAAAATACAAGCTAGTGTACTAATAGGCACCACGAAAACCAGAGCCATTATAGAGGAATGAAAACATCACCTATAAGAAGACCATTGCAGAAGAATAAAGAACTAGTTAGATGTTAGAGGTACCACCCAAGCCACTTCTACTCAGAGCAAGATTATACACTCAGATGTGAATACAAGAAAAGGTGGTGGGCCTAAAAGATTATTTTAATGTAAAAAGAGGTTATTGCCAAGACACATGATTCAACTTGTTCACTTTATTTCCAGAGGTCTCAACCAGATTAATTGGAAGGAAGTTACAAAAAATCCATTCTGGTTTTTTTTTTTTGTTGTTAGTTTTTGTGTTTTTTTGCTATCATACAGTGTCTCATTCTTTTTCTTTTTTATTTTTTTATTTATTTATTTTTTTTAAAGACAACAAGTAAACATTCTCATGTATTAACAAACTCAAGAATTAGAGAATGTTCAAATACCTTTTGGAGAAAAACATTACTCAGTATAAGATTAAGCCATGTAAAAGCTAGGTAATAATAGAAGACTAAGGAATGGAATAATCACAGTGAAATTGCATTTTCATACTAGGGAGACAATACTACGTTTACAAATGTGCATCTGGTTTATTTCGCTTGTGAGTATTTTCTCGAGTTGCATCCATTTACCTACAAAAGTTTCCAGTTTATCTTTCTTTATGGCTGAGTAGTACTCCATTGTATAAAAATACCACATCTTCCTTAATGAAAGGAAGAACTTTTCAGTAATGAAGTGATCCCCTTGTGTAACAGTGACCTCTCTGTTATAAAAAAAATGTGACATCAGAGTATGGGTGACCATCTAGTAGAGATGCTATAGATGAAATTTTAACACATGAATTATTTAAAAATAATCCATGAAAATATTTTAGGGACAACTAATTTTGATGATGTTTAATATTTCTGTAAAGAATACCAATATATAATTTAGGTCTAAATGTTTAGTTTACCTTGAAACACAATTATGGCTAATGAAAGTTCTCAGAGGAATATGTAGTTAACATCTTTCAATGAAATTTAACATGTCGATAGAGGTTAAATAGCTATTCAACTATTCTTGGCTAGTAGCATCTGAGGACATGGTGAAGAAGTGGAAATAGATGGGATTTTGGAAACAGGACTGAATTACAAGCCAAAGGCACCACTCTCCTAACTTTGGTTTTTCATAAGGCATTTATTTTTACTTAATTTCCCATGTCTTCTGTGGTAAATAGGGATAATAAAAACAGGCATCCTAACTCACCAGTGATTGAAAGGTTCTCATGGATAAGTGTTTTGTAAATGATATGTACAGACGATTGTTATCAGAACTTCAAAGCCTCATTATCCTTTGTTGTCCTCATAAACCTTGTAATGGCCTTAGATGAGGTTGGTCTGAAAGCAGGCCCTGAAACAGGGATTTGAGGGCAGTGATTTATTTGGATAGATATCCCAGAAAGCTCTAGTAGGAGAACAGGGAAAGTGAGACAGAGGAAAAAAAGGGAAGTTATTTCAGGTATTAACCCAGTGTTATCAACAAGTTAACTGCTATAGTTAGCTGATCTTTTTTATTTATTTTATTTTATTTTATTTTATTTTATTTTATGTTATTTTATTTTTGAGACAGGGTCTCACTGTGTAGTTTAGGCTGGTCTCAAACTTGTGGCAATTCTCTTGCCTCAGCCTCTTGAGTGCTAGGGTTACAGGGGTAACTGATCTTTTATTGTGATATATGTCAACTCGACTTGAATGAGAACTGCCTAGCAGTTCAGTAAATTCTAGGTGTGTCTGTGGATGATTGACATGTAGGACAGCAAACTGAAGGGGGAAGACTCACCCTGGATATGGGTGGCACCAACCAATAAAGTTATATCCTAGGCAGAATAAAATGGGAAATAAAGAAGTGTTTTCTTTTTGGGGGCAAAGGGCTCCAGTCTTTGTTATTGCCTTTGGGTACTGACTTCCAGTTCCTTCAGCCTTCTAGTGCAGACTCTTCAGTCTTCCAATGCATAATTTCTGGCCTTCCAACATAGAGTTGCACCAGCAACGCTCCAGTGAGTTCCCAGGCCTTCAGTCTTTGATTGTTACTGGATCCTCTGGCTCTCCAGCATGCAGATGGCCACTCTGTATTTTTCCACCTCTGACTTGGCAGGTGGCCATTGGAACTCTTCCACTTCTGACCCTGTAAGTCTACCTAATAAATCCCTTGTATGATTATACATATATTTTATAGTAAATCTGTTCCTCTAAAGAACCTTAATTAATATAGTAACTGAGGTGTGATCTCCCTGAGGACTACTAGGAGAATGCACATGACACAACAAAAGTGTGGAAAAACTGAGGTCTTCTTCCACCAATCCCGTAGTTTTTGTGAAGTGTACTCCGGGGACACCATCCCCAATGCTTCTCACCTGCTTCTGCAGAGGATGAGCATGCACCAGCAGTCAAAGTCCTCAAGCAAATGTTGCAGGTGCTTGCAGTAGAAGTCACTGGGTCTTTAAGCCCCCACATGGGAAGCCCAGGGAAATGTGCACAAGGCAATGACAATAGTAGCCACTCCATTTTCCTATGTTCACTTGGACAAAACTAAAGCACAAAGAAATTGTAAGACTTGGTGATAAATACATAAGTACAACTCAAAGATGTACATCTCACCCTAGTAAGGACTGTCAAATATCACTTTACCAATTTACTAAAAGCTTATGGTTTTCTTAAAGGCCATGTGCATAAAAGTTGACTAAATGATAATATTTTGGTAGTTCTTAGACTAGAGGAGCATCAGGTTAAGAAACATGGCAATAGGGAAAGTGTAAAAAAACAATGAGAATAAAAATCAAATGGTTAGGGCCAGGAATATAGCTCAGCAGCACAAGCGCCTCCTGGCAAGCGCAAGGTCCTGAGTTTGATTCCCGGTACCAAAAAAAAAAAAGTTAAAAATGCAAATATTTGCAAGAAAGGTAAGAAGGCATCAGTTGTTCAGATTTAAGATGCTCATTAACCAAGATTTCCTATACCTACCTTTCTCTTCCCCCACCTCTATTCCTATCTTGATAAAGATGTTTGAAAAACCACAGAGGAGATTTTACCCATGTCTGGTTCTGCTCTTCCATTCCCAGGCACTTCTTATATCACATGGTCCTGCAGAGTATAGTTTTCTGTCTTGCCAGTGCCCACCCTTAACCCTGACCTGCAAGAGGCAGCACACTAACTCTCACTTCACTCAGCTGTAAAGTAAGATCTATTGAAGCCCAGGCCTGTCAGTCACCCTTAGCAGGGGAAGGAAAGAGATTCAATTCAGCAATCTACCTTGAGGTGTGGGACCTGGGAGCCCCTTCCTTCTGAACATTTTATGTCATTGACTTCCAGTGTGGCCTCTGAGCAAGTCATTTAACCTCCTTGGCTCAGTTAACCGTATGGAAAATGAACATAATAATATCTCACAAGAGTATTGTGAGATTACTCAATGTTTATAAAGTGCTTGGGAAATGAAAGGCCCTGATGTGCCTAGCAATGTCATTAATCATGTGGCCAGTTGAATTCAGGCAGCTGGAATGTTATAGAACTCTACTTCCTAGATAATTTCATTGCAGTACCTCACAAATCATAAGGATTAAATCTATGAGAATTGAGATGATTAATTTCATGCCATAGTGGAGGACTCAGATTTTTTCTAAGTGTTCACTTGTGAATCATTTTCACAGACTTTGTTTCTTCCTTTCTCAGACACTCATTCTTCTATGTCAGAAGATCTACCTCTTCCTTAAGTACAATGGATCTCTCTTTGTCTCATATTCGGTGTTGCCTTCTTTGTTTACTAAGTCATTCAACAAACAATCATGGGGCCTTAGCTATATCCAGGTACTCTGCTAAGGGTTGGGAAAACACAACACATGCTTCCACTTTGGACCCTGTCTGGAAGGAGAGGCAGACACAAAAATAAATCATTACCAAGGAATATGAGCTCCAAAGAGCCATGGAAACCAGATACATTTTTGCCCTTTGTGTTAGGTAGTGAATGAACCTAAGTTCATTTGCGTAAATGAGTCCCTCCTTTTTGAAAACTCTTCCTTGAATCCTATGAGATTGCACCTATCTGTCCTGGCTCTATTACTATCATTGTTCTCCCTCATTGGCCCCTCTTTCTCTTCAGTTCTTTAAATGCAGGTGTTACTCGTGGTTCTATATGTGATATTCTCCCTCCCTCCTCCTTAATACATCCATTCCCTGATGTCAGTGACCTCTCTCCTAAGTTTCAGATTTCCGGAGGTCTTCAACCTCAACATGAGCCCACTCAATTCATAATATTACTTCCTCTGCTTGATATCTCAAATTCTCTTCATGATCCCATGATTTCCCTTCTAACCAGGCTTTAAATCTGAGCATCATATGAAGCTCTCTTCTTCCTCATCCTCACATCAAAATGACTGCCATGTCCTCTCTGTTTTCATTCTGCAAGCTTTCTCAGATAGTGTGTTCTACTGCTGACATCTCCTAATTACATTCTCAGTGGACTGCTATCTCCTATCCCTACTATGAAGTTTTCCAGTGTGGTCCATGTACACAGACAACCCACATTTCCTTAAATGTTCTTCTATTTATATTATTTACCTGTTCAGAAATATTGATTGTTCCCCAATGCCTACTAATTTAAGCCAAATTTCCTCATTCTGGAACTCAGGATCTCTTGCAAACCTTTGGCAAACTTGCTTTTCAAACTTTCTCCCATCACTAGGCTTAAGATGGAACAGGTGGAAGGTTACTGATCCCCGGATTGATATCTCATTAGTCACCCCTTAACACACACTGCTTCTCCAGGCCGGAGGGTTTTCCTCACTCACCTGCCTGGTATGTCCAGGCCAATCTCAAACATCACAGCTTCCGCATAACACCCCTTTCTGGTCCCTGGCTGTTTCGTTTATTCTTCATTCAAACCTCCCGACATCTTTTTGCTTCACTTCTGCTGGCATGAATTTGCAGTATTTTTACTCTTTGTCTTATCTTCTTCCAGATTGAAAGCCCCTTGAGGAAACAGAATGTATCTTATTTATCTTTATTATTTCCCTTAGCACCAAGAGCAATACTTGTTCAACCAAATGAACTTAATCCTTAAAATCCCTGGCTTGGTGTTGCTTCACCTACTCTTGATTTATATAAATGTGCCTTATTCTACAAAATATAACAGCTGACCTTGTTAATGTAAAGAAAAAAATTCAACAAAAAGCTGCAATGTTTGCTTTAATAATATAGATACTTATTCCCTATTTCAATTTAACCATGAAACAAACTTTTTTTTTTTTTTTTTTTTTTTTTGAGTTACTGGGTCTGGGCTATCTGTTTAGTCCTATGGTACAGAAATGAGTAGGACCTATTTCATGACCACAAGGAACTCATAGGCAAGTCCAGGAGACAAACCTGTGAACAAAGGCATCGCAACACCAAGTATTACACGTGACACTGAAAATACAGGCAAGGCACGGAGGAAGGAAGCTATTCGTGAATCTGGGGGAGAGTGAGTGTGAGAGAGGACTTCCTCCATATGGGAGAAGCCAGGCAGAGTTGTCCTGGAAAGGAGAAGTTGTGGGCATGGGGGCAGTGTTCCATGCAGTTGCATTTGCAAAACCTGGGGATATGAAATAACAGTGACATAGCAGGATCATGGCCAGTTCAGTGTTGCTGTAGCATAAAATGCATATGGAGAGTGTCTAATGGGATGAAAGTAGAGAAGTAGTGTAGAGCCTCATTCAAATAGCTTTTTATATTTTATTAAGCAGTTTGAATTTTTTCCTGTAGATGATAGGGAGCTGGTACAGGGTTTTAAGGAAGGCTAAGGGCCTGGCTTCTTAAATTGGATTTTTTAAATAATGGGCTCAATTTTGATTTAAAAAAAATACTACCTTGTCTAGGAAAAGGAGGTCAGACCAATATCAGGAGAACAGTACTGCATTTTCTGAGGAATGGCTATGCTTAACTTTGTATTAAAACTGTAGGTTGAGGATTCATTTCCTGTTAACCCTGTCTTCCATAACAGTGGTAGCAACCACAACCACATTTCCAGCTTATATCCACCAGATAGTTTTCTTAAGCATTTTTATGAATTACTTCACTTAATCTGCTCAACAACCATATGGATGTACCCGTCCAGAGGGAGAAATTGAGGTACAGGTGGGTTACGCAGGCCGCCAGAGCATCGCCAGCCGGTGAGGAGAACGGGAGTCCCCAGGCAGCATGTGCGTCCCAACTTCTCTAAATGCTGAAAAAAACTGAGGAACATATCTGTGCTTCTGTTTGTTTTCCTCCTTTTTAATGTGAGAACAATTATGTTTACTATGTACTGTAGGAACCGGTTGCGCAGCGCCCTGTTGATGAAGGATCCTGAGGCCGCACAGCAGAACCCGCAAGAGCTTTCCGGGTGGGAACTGCTCCTAGTTCCCCAGCAAGGTGACTCCCGCTGTGGCAAAGAAACTGATCGTTATTCAAAACAAAAATATTCTTACCAGCACTGGCAACTACATCTACAAGTTAAGCACACGTTTTCTAAAAGTAGAGAAAATTCCAGGAGGGAGCAGCATCTCTCGCAGCCTGGAGGGAGGAGGCATCTAATTGCCTATTCATGAGGGAGCTGGTCTCTCAGGGCCTGAAACATTTCCAATCAGGCTGTGCAGAGAACAGCAGCAACTATGAAAACAGCAGGTCCCTGAATTAAAATTCTTGATGTAAACATATACAGCACAAATTTCAAAGCTGACTCTTCATCAACTGCAGTGTCTCTAATATTTGCACTTTGGAGCTCGTGTTGTGTATGAGCACGTGTATACGTATATGCACAGGATTCACATATGTACAAGCTGAGATATTATTGTAATGAAGAAAGGTTCCAAAAACCATGTCTGACAATCTGCTGCATTATTTTAGAGTCACGAATCACATTCTGTGTGTTTGTACTCTCATGCACACGTACACGCACGCACACACACACACACACACTGATATATATCTATGGCTTTCTCTGTCTTGGGGTGTGAAGGTCTGGGGTAAAACTCACCTTTCATCCTTGTACCTTCCCTCACACCCACCCAATACTGGCACCTTTGGGAAAGTTCTGAGTCTCTCTGTGTTATCTTGTATGCCTTTTCAAAAGAATGTGTAACAAATTAATTGAGACAAATTTGCAGAAAATGAACACGACAAAATTTCTGCCTCTTTCTCAAATTTGAAATGCTGACATCCTAAAGTTGTGTAATGGAACAAGAATTCTAGCAGAACTTAAACATCCACAGAGCCGCTTCGATTTCATCTTGTTTTTTCTGAACACAGAGAAAGCAGCGCTCTTCTCTGCTTGAGAGCTCCACGACCCTCCACTTCATTCCAGGCTCATCGTGAGCGCTGAACTTCGATCCGGAAAGGGGCCATGTTCAAAGTGGTAGAGTGCACTGCAAATGTAGCGCTTCATGTGAGTGTGGCTTTGCATGGCAAGGACGCACAATAGGTTTATCAATTTGTGATGCTAGATGGCTTCTAGGACCTGGGTGAAGAAGGTCTGGAAGTGAAATTTTAGGGAAAGTTCAGGCTGCTAATTGGAAAGCCCTTCCAGATTATAAGCAGTGAGAATGAAGAAAGTTTTACCATCCAGATTTAGAGGCAGCAAATGAAGGAATTAAGAGGGAGGTGTCTTGGGGCACAGGATACCTTGGACATAGACATAAGGAACTTCAGGTCATGGCAGGCTTTGAAGATGAGGAATGACTCAGTTCCATTAAGGCCCATGGAAGTAGATAGCAATTTGCTAAGAGAAAAATTATTCACTGGCTGAGTGTTTTAAGAGAACAAAAGTTGCTGCATTGAACTAGACTAGAATAAGAAAGAAAAATCAAGAGGTAGAGAGGGAGGAGGCTGCAATAACCAATAACTAGATAGGGAAACATCATAAGGAGAGTGAGATTTGCAACACTGAAAGCAGGATCCAACCTGTTGTTAGAAAATGTTAAATCAAAGGCTGATAAATTTACCCTAGTGGCAAGGATGTAAGTAGACCCTAGTATGAAGAAGAAAAGTCAGAGTTAGCTCAGAGCATTTAAACAGCCTAAGGTAAGCCAATCAAGGACCAAGGGAAGGGGCCTTTGATCCACACCTTGTCACATCTACCTTCAAACTGGCTCAGGGTCTCCACTCTGTCCTCAGAGATATTAAGCACCACTGATAAACCAGGTACCATTGCAGACTTGTCACAAAAACTGACATGACTGTTAGAAGGTATGTCTATACTTGAATTTGGTGGGATAAATTCCAGTTGAACTAGTGACTGCCTATGCAGTGGGTATCCAAAATTTCAGAGGACAGAAGGCAGTATTATATGGTGCAATCATCTAACCCTGAACCTTCTTTCTTCTCAATTTCTGTGTTCACAACCATCCAGGGCGAGCAGAAATACAAGAATTTGTTTTTTACCTCAGTACTGAAATGGCTTGCCTAATCCTCAAGGAACACTCAAATACAGTAGCGAATTGATTACAATCAATTCTTTATCATTTACTGGGGACTAGGAAATACAGAGCTCAAATAAGTTAAATCCAGAGTTCATCTGAACCCTTTTGTATGCTAGCAGTTACAAGTACTTGCCAACAAAATCCTTTATCAGGGCTAGTTTTCGTGAAGGTGAATTTCCTCCATTGCCCTCTTACTTCATTTCCTCCAAGAAGATTTACAGTGAACTGAACAAACACTTGCCAAAAGGGAGAAGATAAAGTAGACCTCTGAAAATTCAAGTGCTGGCTCTCACTGGAAGTAAAACTGTTACAACTTCCAGAACTTGAAAATAAATCATAAATTTTAAGGAGGGTCAATTAGTTCAGAACAGCTTTAATCAATGAGACTATACGGGGTCCCAGAGTGTGCCAGGTACTTCAGAAACAGGCCAGCTGGTATGCTGGGGTCTGGCATTTGAGTCAGTCTCACATGTGTGGAAGATGATTTTCCAACAGTGGGCCAGAGCCCTTCTCAATGAAACTACAGACATGCAGCAAAGAGGGTCTTGGACCTCACCCCAACTCATGCATTTTTGCTCTCAGCTGGATGTCAAGTCTTTCCGAGGTTTTTTTCTCAAGGTATGTAATTAGAACTGATGGTGTGATCCTTCATGGGAAATGGAATTTATGAAGTCAGAAATGCTATCAGAACCAAAACAAGGCTGGAGCAGTGATCTGACAATGGAGTTGATTTTTGGAATATAGGCCCACAGTACTACCACACAGACCTCACCAGCTAGAAGAGAAAGAAGAGAACTCTGTAAGAATAGACATGTTATAAGGAGCTTCCCTCCCCTCCACATCATGTCCATAGTGTTATTTTGGAGGGGAAGCTATTCAGCAGTGGACAGGCACCACCTTCAACCACAGAGCACAGTGGGAAGGGTTGCTTTCCCCTGGTGACACCCTCGTGAGATCATTCCTCGTACCTAGTCTCAAGTTTATATCCTATTAGGTTCAATGTTAAAATCATTTCAGATTGATCAAGAACATACTCAGTTGACAATGCTTTCTGTAACAGCTTTGTGCTGCTGGGTGCCAGACCACATTTCCTGCTTATTCCAACACCAAACCCCAGGTGTGGCTGCCACTATTTCCACCGAATTCCAATTATTTCATTTTGAAAGATGCCACCCATGGGCAGGTACATAGGGAACCTAACTTTGAAGTGAGGACTTCTCTAAACCATGCTTAAAATCCCAGGGAATTACTGTGGAAGTCAGTGTGGAGATTCCTCAGAAAACTAGGGTTGGAGGTCCCATTTGACCCAGCTATTCCCCTTCTGGGCATCTTCCCAGAAGAATTAAAAACATCGTACCACAGCGATATATGTGCACCCATGTTTATAGCAGCACAATTTGTAATAGCCAGATCTTGGAAACAACCCAAATGCCCATCAACTGAGGAATGGATAAGAAAGATGTGGTATTTTTATACAATGGAGTACTATTCAGCCATAAAGAAGGATAAACTGGAGACTTTTATAGGTAAATGGATGCAACTCAAGAAAATACTCATAAGTGAAATAAACCAGAAGCACATGTGTAAGCATCGTATTATCTCTCTAGTATGAGAAACTGAAAGAGTAAATAAGATCCAAAATGTACAATAGATATGGTGAATCAAAAAGAAACTGGTCAAAAGGAAAGAGAGACTGGAATAGGGAAAAGAAAGAAGGGAAAGGGAAAAAAAATTGTATATATATATATATATATATATAAGATGGTTAAGATAGATACACTACCATTTTTACTTAGTTCATTGAAGAGTAAGGTTTGTGCCAATAATGTTTGGACAATTGAATGCTAATGTCTGGTGTCCTGAATAACTAACTTAAAGATAGTAATACGTAATGTATTAACCATTGTTACCCTCCTATTATGTTGTTTTGAAAATTTGTTCTTCTTTTGATTTGTTTTGTTTTTTCTTCTCTTTAAAATAAAAAAAAAAAAAAATCCCAGGGAATTCCTTTTTGCAGCAAAGCTCCTAGGGTGTTTTTACACAAGGAAATGAAAAACTAAAATTACTGTATAAGGTATTCAGCTGATTTCCCTAGGGGATTTTGGTTGGGAAGAAAGGTACTACTGTGAAAATTTCATCTATCAGAGGCTTGTAAGAGTCATCTCTTTCACTCTTAAACCTACATAGGCTATTCAAAAACCTCCAATTTGAGCCATCTTTCTTGGTACTTATAATTTGGGAATACTATATTTATTAAGATCTTTATTTTTTAACATCTTTGTTTTAAATATGTGTTTTTTTTTACTTTGATGTGAGTTTCACTTTAATTTTACAAATAGGTAATTACCTCCATGGTACAAAATTCGAAACCAAAAGATGATATATAGGGGGATATAATTCTCTTTACATCTCCGTCCTCCAGTCAGTCCCAGAGACAACCACTGTCATTATGTTTTATGGTGCTTTTAGACATACTCCAAGCATTATAAATATAGATCTATATAAGTGTAGTTTTTTATACAAATGGCAGTATATTACACAAGGTGTTCCAAACCTTGTGTGTTTTTTAAATTTCATTTAGCAATAGAACTTATAGAATATTCCAAATCAGCGTGCTGTTTCTAATTGCTGCACAATATTCCATTGTATGACTATACCAAATTTTATTTGATAAGTTATTTGTTGACAAAATTTAATTTTTTTTAATCTTGTGCTAATACAAACAACCCAGCAATAAATAAGTTACTTACCAAAAGATGAGT
Source organism: Erethizon dorsatum (assembly GCA_028451465.1). Classification (NCBI taxonomy): domain Eukaryota; kingdom Metazoa; phylum Chordata; class Mammalia; order Rodentia; family Erethizontidae; genus Erethizon; species Erethizon dorsatum. The sequence goes on from CM051823.1 coordinate 110,927,732, forward strand.
ATAGCTCTGAATCAGTTTATCTAAAAATTTAGAAGTATGACTGCTGGGTGAAAGGGTGTATTTGTTTTTAATTTCACAAATATTATAACTTGCCTTTCACAGAGGCTATAAAAATCTGAGCAACAGAGGAGAGTGTATGTTATCCAACTCTGAACCACACAGGATATCAATTTTTAAAGCCATTTTGCAAATGTGATAAGTGGAAAATATGGAATTGTAATTTTATTTTGACTTTTTCTTACTTAGGGAATATTGAGCTCTTTTTCATAAAGCCATTTACATTTCCTTTTCTGTTAATTTTCTTTGTGTCCTTTACCTAGTGTCTAATGGATTTAGGTCTTTCTCTTACTGATTTATTAATTCTTTACATATTAGGAAAATAGGCTTGCAGCAATGGGCTTTTAAAATGTTTTCCTCACTACCTTTTTACTTCTGTAAACCAGCATCTCCTGGTTTTGCTATACAAAAATGCTTGGTTTCTTTCCAATAGGATTTTAGAATTATCTTAAATGTTTTTAAAATTACTTACTAAATAATTTTTAAATATCATAGACCTGGTCTCTATTCTGTTAGACCAAAATTTAAAATTTTATATCAGACCTATATTCAGATTTTCTTTGCTCCATATTTAGCAGCTTTAAATGATACCCATTTATTCTTTCAGATTTTTATCTGGGTCAGGAGTCTGAAAACAGCTTATCTGGGTCCTTTGCAAAGGGTCTCATAGAACTGCAATTAAGATGTTAGCCTAACTAGGGTGACATCTGGGGACTTGACTGGGAAAGGATCTACCTCCAGCCTCACTCAGGTATTCAAAGAAGCCATTTCCCTGACCTGAGGCTCTAAGATTTGTGACCGCTGTATCTTCAAAGCCAACAATTGAAAGAGAGACTCTATAGGCAGCCTGATGGCAAAAATGGAATTCTTATGATACATAAAATATACCCATATGAGTGATATCCCATCATCTTTGCCATTTTCTATTGGTAGAAGCTAATCACAAATCCTGGCCACATCAAGAGGGGGGGTATAGGAGAGCTTAAATACCAGAAGGCAGAGATCATTAGGGGTCACCTCAGGATCTGCCACAAGCATAATATAGAGCTCTATGGAAAATATATAGGTGAAATAATTACAGAGTATTTCCTCAGGAGCTTATAGTTTAGTAGGAAAGAAAAATAATTTTAGCAATAATTTTAGTATGAGACATAATATGGTAACTTCTACCAAAAGTGGAACAAAACAAAATACTGTAAGAGTTTAGAAAAGGAAGAAAGAATCTGAGAAGTCTTCTCAAAGAAGACCCTTTGATTTGGGCTTTTTAAAGGTTGTGTTGTTATTGCTATCCTTACTATTAACATCATTATCTGAGTGTTACCTGTATGCTATGCAAATGGGAGTCCTCACTTTTTTCCCAGTCAGAACATTCTCCAGAATATGAACATCTCTGTTTTATATATTTAGCTTTCATTTGATATTTTTACTTTATTGTATGGTTTTATAGCTGTAAAACAAGTGCAAGCCATTGGTTGGGATTGGGAAGGGGCTTTGGGAAGGATGATTCAGTGTCAGAGCTGAGGTTCTAGACTGAGTTCAAAATCTATAAAAACTGAGACCAAGCAGACAAGGCCAGAGGTCCATGCAGTGATGACCACATCATAGGGAGATTGTGACTAGAAGGTAGGAGATCTGACATTCTCCTGACCCTAGCCGAGACTTGGTCAGGTGGGGAGTTGGAGTGCCCAAGTTAGTGGGACTAGGAGGGGGACTGAGTCAGTGCTAAGCCCTGACCTAAGAGATTAGGGCAGAGGACGCCAACCGGCCCCAGATCCAATTCTGAGCCTGTTGGTAACTGACAGGTAAAGGGGATGAGAGAGCAGTAAAAGGCATCACATCACCTATGAAGATTTGGAGACTGCAGCGGCAGGAGAACATGTAAAGCTTGGAGAGTTTTAACTTTGCTGGATGGCTATCTTGAAAGCCTCCTGTCTAGTATGATTATAGAAAATAACTCCTCTATTACTTTAAAATCATAGCGTTTATCCTATGGCTTTGATTCAAAAATCCTTGACAATACCCATTAACTACTTGAAATGACCATGGCGGGACCTGCCTTTTAGGATCTGTTTTTAAAATTTTTCTCTAACCTGCTGTCACCTCAAGCAATGGTATCTTAATTCTTCTTTCATTTTTTTATATTTTAGACTTCATAAAATATTATTTTTTATTTTAAAGAGAAGAAAAAATAGGCATAAAAATAAAACAGAGTTTTAAATCAGGCTAATAGGAGAGTAACAATTAATGCATTGCATGTTGTTATCTTCATAGTAATTATTCAGAGTACAAGATATTTTTTTTTATTTTTTTTATTTTTTTTTTGTGGGTACCGGGGGGGTCGACCTCAGGACCTCGCACGCCAACAGGCACCCATGCCGCTGAGCGATATCACCGGCCCCTTTTTCATATGTGGGATCCGGGAGTCGAACTCGGGCCCTCGCGCTTGCAAGGCAGGCGCTTATGCCGCTGAGCCATCTCACCGGCCCTCAGAGTACAAGATATAGGCATGAAATATTGCCCAAACAATATTAGCACAAACTTTTCTTTTCAGTAAACTGAGAAACTAGCTGTATAACTATCTTAACTATCCTGTGTATATGTATATATCATTTTTTCCTTTTCTCTTCCTTCCTTTCCCCTTTCCTCCATCAGTTTTTCTTTCCTTTTGAACAATTTCTTCCCGATTCACAATACCTGTTGTACCTTTTGGATCTTACTTACTCGTTCAGCTTCTCAAACTAGTGAGACAAAAATGACAGGCCCACTTCCCTAATGGACGTAGACTCAAAAGTGTATAATAACATACTGGCAAACAGAATGCAGCAAATCATCAAGAAGATTACACACCATGACGAAGTAAGATTCATCCCAGGGATGCAGGGATGGTTCAACATATGCAAATCAATAAGTGTAATACAGCATATTAAGAGAACGAAAGGCAAAAATCACATGATCATCTCAATAGATGCAGAAAAAGCATTTGACAAAGTCCAACACCCATTCATGATGAAAACCCTATAGAAAATTGGAATAGATGGTCTTTACCTCCATCTGATAAAAGCCATCTTCAACAAACGAACAGCTAACATCATACTAAATGATCAAAAACTGAAAGCTTTCACTCTAAAATCAGGAACAAGACAAGGATGTCCACTATCACCACTCCTATTCAATATAGTTCTGGAAACTTCAGCCAGAGCAATTAGACAAGAGAGAGAAAGAAAAGGAATAAGGGTAGGAAAGGAAGAAGTTAAATTATCATTATTTGCAGATGATATGATGCTCTACATAGAAGACCCCAAAAGCTCCACCAAAAGACTTGTAAATTTAATAACCCAATTCAGTAGTGTAGCTGGATACAAAGTCAACACTCAAAAATCAATAGCATTCATGTACACAAGCAACAAACTCACAGAGAGAAAAATTAGGGAAACCACACCCTTTACAATAGCATCCAAAAAAATGAAATACTTGGGAATCAATCTAACAAAGGAAGTAAAAGATCTATACAATGAAAATTACAATACTATGAAAAAGGAGATAGAAGAGGATATCAGAAAACGGAAAGATAGCCCCTGCTCATGGATAGGAAGAACCAACATAGTGAAAATGACCCTACTCCCAAACTGTTACACAGATTTAATGCAATCCCGATCAAAACACCATTAGCATACCTCACAGAACTACGTATCTTAATTCTTCACCTGTGTGGATCTTCCGGTATCTCAGGAATGGTGCAAGGTGTAGAAGGAAAGCCACAAACTCCACACACCTCCATCCGAGTAGCTCTGCTTTTACTGGTTTTATTTGCTTAAAATTCTGTGCAATGTTTATTAATTCAAGAAAAGTTTCCTCAGTTTCAAAAAAATAAAGAATTAGTTTTTGAAGTGCCTGTTAGCTTTCTTATCACAGAAAAATCAGCCTAATTTCTTTTGGTCACATTTCGTTTTTGACCACAGATGGTATTATCCAGTTTGACTTTCTCTTTTTTTTTTTTTTTTTTCTTTTTTTTAGACTTAACTCTAAATTATTTTGGCTATTGCTACAAAAATCAAATTTTTGCTCAAATGATAAAGATCTGTCACTAATGTGAAGATTCACCAGAATGTGCTATAGTTAGTCTCTGAGGAAAATTCCAGCAAAGGAATTCTATAGATGTTTTGAACAGATGTATCATTTTTGAAATAAAAGTAAAATTCTTCAAGATGAGTACTTTGAAAGATATAGCATTCAATAGTAAACATGGAAAAGATCTTCATTATTCAGAGTTCACATTTATAATTTTTATTATTCAGAAGAAATTTCAACAATTGATAAATTAAATCCTGAATTTGAATTAAAAACTCTGACACTGGCATGTGGGGACTGAATTCACCTTGAAAGAAATAACTTTCATGAAAGATCAAGCTACAAGTTTTGTGAAGTAGTCACTTACAGTTTTTACTCTATTTGGTAAGGAAAATACATGCCATAAAATTTTTTGACATGATCTTTTGAAAATCCATCACTGCAAGCAAACGCAAAATAACCCTATGATTTTTCTACTGTGAAACCAGAGACCAGAGTGTAAGCATGTATGAGGAGTAAAAATTTTAGGACACAAATTCAGACTCAAAAATATATGGGTTTATGTAAAACTCAAATTGATTTCTATTTCAAATATTTATTTCAAGCTCTTAATCCCTATGACCTCCCCAACCACAACTCTTGCCCTATCCCTACTGTATCATTTAGCTCCAACAGACATTGTAGGGTCAAGACATGGTGAAGGAAAATTTCTAGATTATCACTTATCACATTAAATTCCATGGAAACATGAGATTGAGATCCTATCAGGACTTTACACAGTCATGGCCCATGTAATCTTTTCACCTTAAGATATAAGTAAAAAAGAGCAAATAAAACCTAAAGTAAACAGAAGAAAGCATATGCAGACAGTCTGAGAGATGCCATAGTTTAACTTAGAATTTTTTTAATGAGGATGATGCAAAAGCAATATTTATTCAGTGGAGATTATACTTCAAATTTTAAATTTTGATCTTCTTCCAGGTTAGTGATAAGCAGGACAATATTCTCTGATGATCCTGAGCAGTGGGAATGAGCTGCAGCTCCCAGCATCTACATGAGCACAGCATAAACAACCAGTACTCTGCCATATACGTGCATTGTGACCTGTAATATTCTCAACTTATGATGGATGTTTTGAAGCATAACCTATCAAAAGTCAGAGAGCCTCTGTAATAAATAGCACAGAAGTATATAAGATAGAAAAACAACAGAGAAAAACAAGTAAATCAAAACTGTGTTCTCTAAGAATATCAATAACATTGATAAACTTTTAACCAGACAGATCAGGAGAGACAGAAGAAGATGCAAATTACCTACATAAAAATGAGGAAGTTTACATTACTGCAGATTTGACAAGCATTAAAAACATTATGAAAAAATGTGACTTTTTATTCCTATAAATTCAACATCTTAGATAAGGTGGACAAGTTTCTTTAAGGCACAAATTATCAAAACACCCTCAAGAATAAATATATAATTCAAATAGCCTTCTATTAAAGAAATTGAACTTATAATTAAAAACCTTCCTGAGAAAGAAAAGTTCAGGACAAGATAGCTTCATTGGTCAATAAGGAATAAACAACACTAAATCTGCACAAAATAAAAGAAGAGAGGTAGCATCCTAAACCATTGGGAAGCTAACGTTACTCTGATATCAAGCTAAGACATTACAAGAGATGAAAACTACTGACCATTATCCTTTATGTACATAGATGTAAAAACATTTTAAAAATACAGCAAATCAAATGCAATAATATATAAAAAGAATGTTATACCATTATGGCTTATCTTAGGAATGCAAGGTTGGTTGATCATACAAAACTCTCACTATTTTAAAAATATAAAAAAGGGTAAAATACTGTCATCTGTGATAATGTAGATGGAACTGGAAGAGATGTTAAGTGAAATAAACCAGCACAGAAAGATAAGTACCACATGATCTCACTCATCTGTAGAATCTAAAGCAATTGTTCTGACAAAAGTTACGAGAAGAATGGTGTTTACTAGAGACTGGGAAGAGCAGGCGTGAGCGAAAGATATGGAAAGGCTGCTTGCAGTTACGTAGAGGAAATAAGTTCCGGTATTCTGTTTCACAGTAGGATGACCATAGATAATGGTAATTTGCCATTTATAGATACCTAGCAGAAAATATTTTGAATGTTTTCACCACAAAAATATGAAAAGTACTTGCAAGGATAGTATGCTTATCCTGATTTGAACGTTACACCATATATACTTGTGTTGAAATATTATGAGGTACCCTATAAGTATGTATGATTTTATATATCAACTTAAAATAAAGGGAGAATTTTTTAATTAAAAGAACATCACATAACAGCAAGAGGTGATGAATGGCATGAGAAATGTAGCAATACAATTAGGTATTATATTTTTAAGCAGTTATACTATTGGACCCTAATCATGAGACTGGACATTTGAGATTCATTTAATAATAAATGTTCAGTATTTAAATTCTGTGTTCCTCCTGGGTCCTTACTTAGCTACAAGGAATATTCTTTTTAGATCTAATCTATTTAAAATTTCAATAGTGAATTTTTACTGACTTTGATTCATCTTTTTAAAATGTTTATACTATCTTTTAATTCTTCACATAATTACATTTTTCATTTATTACTTATATCCTATCATTGGAGAAAAAGAACCACCAATGTTAGGTGTCATAAAAGTATTGATTACTTCAAAATTGTGGAGTCTATTCAGCAAAGCTAATTCACCTATCAATCAAAAGACCAAGAAATTCAGTGGGAAGACCTGCCTACATAGGATGCCCTGGTGTAACAAAGTTTAAACGTTAGCATAATTGAGTTTTATGAATATTCACCTTGGATGAAAAAATAAAAATCTGAAAAGAGAAACATCATGAAGTCATATTAATAAATGTAGAAGGATATGTTCATTCCTGAAATTTTTTTTCCTCCAATCTAGGAATAGAAGGCATTCTGCTCAGCCTGATAAATGAAATCTATAGTTAATATCATATCTAATCATGAGAGATTAAATGTTTTCTCTTAAAATCTTGATAAGCAAGAATGTCTGCTCTCATCACTTTTACTCAACATTGTATGAGAGATTCTAGATAGTGCAATAAGTCAAGAAAAAGGCATAAAATGTATTCAGGTTGGAAAAGAAGGGTAAATCTGTTTTACTCACAAATTACATTGATTCTTTATGTAGAAATCTAATAAATGAACTTATAAGGTTATAGGATTCAAGATCAATGTGTAAAAATTGCAGATTAGCAATGGACATCAGAAAGTGAAATTTTAAAAACACCATTTATAAAAGTATTAAAATATGAAATAGGGGCTGGTGAGATACCTCAGCGGCATAAGCGCCTGCCTGGCAAGCGCAAGGTCCTGAGTTCAACTGCCGGTACCCACATATGAAAAAAGGGCCAGTGATATCGCTCAGTGGCACGGGCGCCTGCTGGCACACGAGGTCCTGAGTTCGACCCCCAGTACCCACAAAAAAAAAGAAATAATATGGAATAAATCTCTAAAAATGTGAGGTTCTGGACAATGAAAACTATAAAACAATGTTGAGTGGTATTAAAGAAAGCCTCTTGTGTCTTGTACTCTACTTTGAAGATAACATATACAATGCAATAACTATTGCTATTCTCTTATTTATGAAATTTTTTATTTTTTCATAAAATAAAAAAATGTTGAAAAGATATCCTCTTAAAGAGGGAGAGATCACCTCATTCTTAAATCAGAAGACACTGATAAGATATGTATTCTTAAATTGATCTATAGATTCAGTGTAATCCCAATTTTAATAAATAACTCAGAAGATGTTTTAAATATTTTATTTCATTTTAGTTTTACAGGTAAATGGGTTTTATTTTGGTTGTTTTGTACATGCATATAACATACTTGGATCATTTTTCATCCCCTTTGCTGCCCTCCCCCCCTAGTTTCACTTTTGAGAGGTGGTCAAATACTGTATTTTGTTAATATCCATCACCCCTGTTACCCACCCTTTCACCCCCCTTCCTTCCTCCCTCCATCTTGTCTGATAATAGTTTCCCTTCTACTTTCTTGTCATCATTTTTAGATTTCATATATTAAGTAGAACATGTGATATATGTCTTTCTGAATCTTGCTTATTTCACTCAACATGACAAACTGATTCTAAAACTCATGGAAACACAAAGAACATAGAATAACCTCCTGCTTCCAAAAGAAGAAGAAAAAACAAAAGCAAAACAACTTTTAAAAAGAAAAAGAAGGATGGAGGGCTTTCAGCACCTAATTTCATGACTTACACAAACTACAGTAATGAAGGCAGGGGGATAAGTGGGGAATTAGTTATAAAGGTCAACAAACAGATCAGTAGAGCAAAATAGACTCAATACACATAGACAGCTAATTTTTGATAAAGGTAAGTAAATGGAGAAAGGATAGGCTTTGCAACAAACGGTAATGGAATATTTGGATATCCATAGGCAAGTAAAGGAATTTCAATCTATACCTCTACTATATTCAAAAATGAACTCAGAAAAGATCATAAACCTAAAATGAAAGCCTAAAATTAAATTGCTTCATGAAAACATAAGAGAAAATCTCTGTAACCTTGGTAAGGCAAAGATTTCTTAGCTATAATAATAGAAATATTGTTCTAAAAAGAAGGGATTAATATGTAAGATTTCATTAGAATTAAGAACTTCTGCTCTTCAAAAGACAATTTTAAGAGACTGCAAAGATAGCCAAGTCACAGTCTAGGAAAAAATACTTGCTCATTACAAAGATGATAAAGGACCCAGCAGCCGAGCATTGGATAACAGTTGTTTTATATAAACTAAAACATCAGTATTCAGGTTTAATTGCAGTGTTGGCACTTTGCAATAAATAAATGTGTTTTGGGTTGCAGTTTGGGCACTCAGTCTCTAAAAGGTTCACCATCACTAGCTTAGGGAGTATTGTTTCAAAATGAAAGCATGCATGAGGCCCTGGGTTTGATCCCTACCACTGGAGGGAGAGGTATGGGGAGGGAAGGCAGGCAGGCAAACTGTTTCTTAATAATCCAGGAAGGGAAGAAAAGCATTTTCTCAGTCTCTGTCATATTCCCCTAGCTGGGTGCCTACAGCTCTTTCCTCTACGTCAGCCCACTGTGGGATGCTCAGTGCCACATTATAAATCTGGAGGTGCTAATGTCACTCTTCCTGATTTGGACTAGCAGAGCACACTGCTGCCCTCAGAGCTTCCATCCTAGTTTGGCATCCGATCTGCGCAAACATCTCTGAACCCCTAGACAGTCAGCTGCAACACAGCTGTGGACCCAAGCAGTAATGAGGACTCGTGCTAATGCATTTCCACAACCTCCTGGGTGAAAGCTTAACTCTTGCAAGGGTGTGTAAACCCAGAATAAAGTGCTCATTAAAAACATTTCAGAGCTGTTAATCACAGTGACTTTTAAAAGGCAGCGGAGCTGCAGTGTCAGTTGAAGAAAACCCAAACTTTCTCTGGTTATTATTTATTCTTCCAGTGTCTAAGCCCTCTTGAGAAGGAATCTATATCCAAAAGGATTAGAAGATTTTTCCTGAAACTCTATTAGCCCAGTATTGGCAAGAGTGGGATATACCCTTAGCCAGTTAATTCTCTTTTAAGTTGTCCATTAGGAATGTTTCCAGGCTTTGGGTCAGCAAGTGCATTATTATCATTTTGGACAGCAAATCAGGTGTATAACACAGCTGATTTCCATCTGAATCCTGGAGTCCTCAGAGATCCTTTTACTCCACATTCTTCCTGCAATCCTTTATTGAGCATCGGCTTTGGGCAAGACTAGGGAATTCAATGAGATTTGCTGCGCAAATCCTGTTCTTCCAGACCATAGTAACCATATTTGGCAGCAATTGTCCCTCTTACACCCTTGTTCTCAGAACTCCTATTAGAGGGGAAAAAGCAGTGCTTCTGACCTACCCCCAGGGGTAGGGTGAACTTCCAAGCCAAAACCAGCCCTTCAAACACCAGCTCGGTGTCTCATCACATTTCTTCCAGAAGAATTAGAATTGACAGGGGCTACATTTAGCTGGACCCAAGGAAAACACATTGACCTAGGCTGCTGGCTATTTGGGGCTACATGTGAACAGAGAAATAAATACAGGAGATTGTAAATGCAGAAAGGAGACCATAATGCAGTGTGTGAAAGAGAGACCTGCTGGGCCCAGAAGCTGCCATGGCCCAGTTCCCATGATTTCTCTGTCTCCACGCCTGCATCATATTACCTATTGATTTGTGAACTTATGTGGGTTTCTATTCTACCCAACAAGTTCTGATTAAAACTTGTGAGGCTTGTGATTGACATTTTTAATCTACACTCTGTCTAGGAGCAAAGGATTCATAGATTGCCACCTTCTATATGTAGCAAGATTAGGCCTAAACCATGTTCAGTCAAACACACTGAGATCTGACTGGTGGGGCCAACCTACCATGTATCTATTTGTATAAGAAATCTTATTGCAGAAAAAAAAAAGAAAAAAGAAAAGAAAAGAAACCTTATTGCTTCTTGGGGAAAACACCATCTATGGAGAGAAAAAATTAATGCACGAAAGTTTGATCCAAAAATAATGCCCAGTAAAGAGCAGATGCTTAACATTTTCGTTCAACAAGGCATCTGCTGCAAAGCCCAGCCTGAATCTTCTGAAGATAGAATTGAAGGGCTTTATTTCAAAAAGAAAAAGTGAGGCAGCCTTTCTGTTTTTAAGTACATGAACAGCACAACTTGATATCCTAGTAATTGAGTAACTCCTATGCTGCGGAGAGATGTCACTCAGCTCTTCAGCATAAAATGCAACAAAGTTTAGGAGAGTCCAATCCTAGTGGTGGCAGCAGTTAGAGCCTAGACAGGTATGTGTGGCCAGAGCTTAGGGATTGGTGGCCCTATGCCCACATAAGCAGATATTCCCAGGGGTGGCAGACAGGAACCACTGGGGACATAGGGAACACAGCATGGTAACTGAAAGCACGTAACCCATACAAGTATGTGAGTTATCCCACAAGCCCTCAGCATTGGAAAGGAAGACAAAACATTGAGAAAATCCTGTATTAGCTGGTGGGTGCTAAAGGCAGAAGGATGCTGCTGTTGCTGCTGTTATGATACTTCCCCCCCTTTCCTTCCCCTTATTTTACACTTCATACTGTTTGGCCATAAAGCAAGGTCATATATGAGAAGCAACATTTTCTTTTAATTGCGCTTCCATCTTCTAGGAGTATTCCTTGCACTCCTGTGGTTCTTAGATTTAATGAACAAGGTCACCCCAACTCTGGGTCATACTACAAATGTTCATACCTCTTACATTCATCACACTTTCTCTTTGAGTACTGAAGTTTCCTGATTTGTTTTGTTCATCTTCAAAAGGAAATTTATTTCCAAAACAAACAATGGTGATGATACAGCTAGGCAAAGCCTTTGTAAAATCAGAGTCTTGTTAGCACGTTCAGAGCCATCAGATATTCCTGAAAGTAGATGTGTGTGTTCCAGAGGGTAGCAGCACAGCAAAGAAAAACTTTGATTAAAATGAAAACTTACCTAAACTAAATAATAAACTAGGGGCCGGTGAGATGGCTCAGTGGCGTAAGCGCCTGCCTGGCAAGCGCAAGGGCCTGAGTTCAACTCCCGGAACCCACATACGAGAAAAGGGGCCGGTGATATTGCTCAGTGGCACGAATGCCTGCTGGCATCAAGGTCCTGAGGTCGACCCCCGGTACCCACAAAAATAAATAAATAAATAAAATAAATAAATAAATAATAAACTCAAGAGCATGTGTAGCACCTTAAATATCTATCTTAGCACCAACCATAGCTCAGCAAAGCACCGAAGCCCCTGCTTTCAGCAGGCTGGATCTTTTTTGCTATGCTAAGCACAAGTGGGAAGCAATGTGAAATCTGAATAATGCTTTGAAGGAATGTAGCTCATTCTGGGAAGATGAAAGTGTATCGCAGGCAGCATTATCTCTTTAATTCACATACATCCTCTATGGCGGCAGTAGATAGGAGTAGGTATTTATTCTGATATTCTGAATCCATTAGTATTGAGTGATTTGCCTATTTATGGCAGCAGTAGGACCCCTGAAAAATGCACATGGTTAAAGAAGAAATGTTTAAGAGCAAGGTTGGCCATCATAAGAGTGATGTGGAAGCCATGGATGATACTGTCTACCCCATGGCCACAGCACTGAGGAGAAAACCTTGGGATACTGGACAAGGGGAGAGTCCAGTTTGAACTGGATATATGCAGTGTGATAGAATGGGAAGAGATGAGAGGAATCCAGGAGAAAGCAAATAAGGATGAGGAAGGGATGTGGGGTCAGAATATAAAGAGCTTTGAGGACTTGTCTGAGCAGAGTTTGGACTTAATTTGGTGAACCACTGGAAGTTGTTGAAGGTTTTAGAGTAAGCTGATGTGTCATAACTGCTCTTAGAAAAAACTAACATGAAAATAGGATATAAGATTTGAAGAGGAAATAGGCCCAAATACCAAAAAAGCCCAGCCAAGAACTAGGCTTTGAACTTGAGATCTTGGCTCCTGAAACCCTGATTAACCTCTATTCTGTAAGCAACTCCAAAGACACTGACTGTTCTGAACCTTTAGTACTAGATGCTCATAGAAATAGAAGGGAAGAGTATAAGAACCAGTTCTGTGGCCTTTGGGAGCTCAAACTGATGTCTCAAACTGAACTGTCTTTGGTGGCTGAAGTTCTGATCCTCAAATCTCTAGATATTAGGCTATTCTCTGGGCAGCCAATTTCAGGAAGTCTGCAGCCTAATTGACCTTCTGGCTCTGTCCTACCTTTAAATTTCTTAACAACCCTCTGCTTACCTGTAATTAACTGAATTTCCCAATGTAGATACCATAACTCAAATAACACTACTTAATTCAGCAAATATTTATGACGCATACCATGTATGAACCATGGTGCTACAGACAATGGCTAAACTATAGTAAACAAGCTCCAGATACCTTACCTTTTCTGACCTTGCGGGTTCAGTATAAAGCACAGGCCTCCAGATGAAAGCTGTTTGCTGTTTTTAACACTAAAAAGATTCTCCATTCAGCAAACCTAAACAGTCTGTACTACACGGCCCTGCCTTTGTGTTTTTCTTTGCTTCACATTGCACAGGAAGCTGTCCTCTCCACCAAGGGACATTGGACAGCATTCTTGGTTTCTACCTGTTTATGTTGGTAGCATACTCCTTACCCTAGTTATGACAAACAAAAAGAGTCTACCGACCTTGCTAAATGCCCCCTGGGGTAGGGGTTAAGTTGGCTGTGGCTAAGAACCACCAGTTTAGTAGAAGTGCACAACTTTACAGATACATGCTATGTGGGCTCCTGACCATCTGGGCAAGGTGTGGAACTCAGCACCTTACAGGAAATGATGCTTCCCACACAGGAGATGTTCCCCGGGCCCTGGGGAGCGAGGACCTGGGCAAGGAACAAGATCACCAGAGGAGGGGTACCAGTTTACTTCCTAGGCTGAGCCAGGAGTGGAAATACTTGGGGAAGGTATCTTCATGAGATGGTCGTCAGCAGTCTACCTTCCTCTCTTCCTGACTTAGTAGTACCCAGGGCTATAATCACCTCAGTGTCACTGTGGGTGGAGGCAGGCTTTCTTGGCAAGGAGTCACTGACTTTTGTCACCCATTTACAAAAGCAAGGAAGAATGGAAGAGGAAAGTGTCAGCCTCAGGATGCTCTTTCTGCACTCGAGATCTTATTCCATTTCCAGGAATACCAAGTGTTCCCAGCTATTTGGCTTCAAGACAGGTGAAGTGATAAAAAAGAGAGGGTATCCACAAAAGTAGCTGCAAATTTATCTGCATCTGAAGGTGTGCATGTAGAATTTGAAAGAGAATAAATGTTAACGAAGCTTCAGTTCTTCAGCGCCTCATAAATGTATCAAGGCCGATGATCTGTCCTCATCTTTACAGACCAGCAAAATACATTTCCAGTGCTTCCTGAAATGAATGTAATTCAGGAGGACCTACTTAAACTAATTACACTCACCAGAGACAGATGCATGATCTGGGTCCACATATTTATTCATATCCATAGAAAGTCAGAAATGTGCCTCCAGGGCATGGAATGTTTGTATCTGCTCTCCAGACTACTTTTATCAAAGTTCCAGAGGGTCCTTAAATACATAATTGTATTCAGCAAGTTTTTATCAAATGCCTCCTATGTGCCAGGTTCTATGCTCTCTTGGAGGTTTCAATCTAGTTAAATTAATAATTACAAGCTTTCTTGCTGGCTAGTAAACCAGAGGAAAAAGTATGAAATGGTTTTAAGGACTGATAACTATTTTAAGCCCATAGCAGAAGAGAGACCTGGTATTTTTCTTTCAACAGTGACGTTTAAGCTGTAATAAATTCCAGCTTCAATGCTTACTTGCTTTTGAATAAAGGAAAACTGTTTTATCTCCTTGAGTACCAGCTTCCTCATTTGTACAGTGAGGTAGAAACATCTTTTTTGTCCTCTGTAGCTCAAAGTTGTAAGAGAAATCCACGGGAAAGTCTTTTGTACTAGTGAAGAAGCTGGTAATGTTATGGTGGTGGTCAGAGTAACTGCTTGTGTTATATTCAGTTCCATTCTACTCTACTCTCTATGTTCAGCCCTAGCTGAATAGAAGGAAACAGGACCAGTGTCAGTGCTGCAGTCATCAAGGATTTCAGGCAGTCTGCTGATGTAAAAACTAGGATCAATTTATCCTAGTACTCAAAAGGATCATTTGCAAAAGAAGGGAATATTGAGGGCCTAAGTGTCCTAGGTATGATGCATCTGTTTACAGAGGTAAAACTGGGAAATCTGGGAACCATTTCCATGGATCCAATCACAGCTGTCCTCCTGTTCCCTGGTTCCTCTAGAATAGCTGCTTATTACTGATAGATTGCTAAGTATGTACAGGGTTCTATGATGAATTCACTTATTCTTCAGTAAAAATAGGGGGACAAAAAGGGGAAAGCCAAGCAGATTGCTTATCCATTAAAATAGAAGAAAAAAATAGTTTAAACAAATAAAAATAAAAGCACTTTTCCTCTCAAGTCTATTGCCAAATCTTTTCAAAAGGCTATTATTAAACTTCAGAAAGTCTTGCAATATTATCCTATATTAAATTTCAAAGATCCATTAAGTGCCATTTTTGCTGTAGTGAAAGACAAGGTAGAGAGGACTATTTCAAGAAGGAAAAAAATCTTGCAAAAGAAATTATTTTTAAAGGTCAGTTTTTCTTAAAAAAAAAAAAAAAGCTATAAAAGCCTTTCATAGGAAGCAGTGGCTGGGATTTTAGCAAGTTTGCTTTCTTCTCCTGAATATTTAGAGCAAGAGAAACATCCTCATGTTCATCAAGACACAGTTAAGTCATGATGATTTGAGGAAGTATCACACTTTGTGTGTTTTTTAAACTGTCTCCTGCAGCCTCACGTCTAAATATCGTTTCCTTGTAACTTTACAACAAGCTCCTGTCAAGCAGGTCACTGGAAAAGTGATGACATCAGACATAAAGAGAGGCTGTGACTTATTTGTTGTTTACTGAATCATACGACAGTAAGGAACACTTTGTAATTTCTGAAGTCATTTTTGTTGTCACAGTTTGAGAGAGGTACTACTGGTATCTAGTCAGCAGAGGACTGGATGCTACTAAATGCCCTATAGTCCCAAAGGTAGCCCCCCACAACAAAGAATTATCCAGCCCAAAGTTTATGCAGTGCCATGGCTGAGAAGCCCTGATGCACTACGATTCTCCTTTTCCTCCCTACCACTTTCCTCTTGGTAATGAACTTCTATGTTGATAGTTGCATGATCCATTGAACACAAGGTAACCATATCAGACCCTTTACATAGGACAAGTCTAATGAATGTGTTGTTTTCCCCTCATTCATCCTTTATTCATCTTGGGTGAAAGCACAAGTAACAGCCACCAGCTCACAGGAAGAAGGTTAAGAACACTGCCATAATCCTGCTGTCTGGGCTGCAGTCCAACCAAATTTCAGTGCTTTTCATGGCCTTCTCATCCTCTCACTTTGCCAGGCATTGTGAAGTTGAAAAAACAAGTCCCAGTGGAATTTGCTCAAATAGATCTCATTGTGTGAGAGGAACCACAGAGAACTGGATAACGTAAGAGTGAGTGCCTCTCAGTAAGAGAACAAGAGTGTCTGCCACCGAATGAAGCCCAAGGAGAGGCAATGCCGAAGACATGATGAGAGGTTGACATGGTAAATGAAGCCATCAAGACATGTGACACGTAGACAAAGATGCTGTAGTCATCTTTTTTTTTTTTTTGTGGTTACCGGGGGGTCGACCTCAGGACCTCGCGCGCAAGCAGGCGCCCGTGCCGCTGAGCGATATCACCGGCCCCTTTTTCGTATGTGGGTTCTGGGAGTCAAACTCGGGCCCTCGCGCTTGCCCGGCAGGCGCTTAAGCCACTGAGCCATCTCACTGGCCCATGTAGTCATCTTTTGAGAACGGTCCATATTTTCTCTCACAAAACTTGAATCTATACATCACTCTTCTGTTGATCATTTTTTTTTTTTAATAGCTACATGATTCCTTCAAGCAACATGGTTTGAGACAGAAAAAGCTTTGCTGCCTTTCTTCAGTTGACTGGGCAGGTTTTATTTCTCTACCTTGAATTCTATCTAGCCAAATAAATGCTTTCATCGTAGGGCATGTTTGTTGATGAGGAAAGGGGCCTATATCATTGCTCACTAGTGTTATTCCTTTGCTGTTTGATTCTGTGTATTTGATACACAGATGTTTTTTAACTGCTTTACCTCCAAGAAGTACAGCTTAGAGGCAATTTCCAAGTGTACAACAAGCCTCTTTCCTCTTCAGCACATTTTTGCTGCATGGTTTGTTTCCATTCAATTCCCTGTTGATATTTTCAAGGAGGGGAGGGGAGTAGAGAGGGAATTGAGCTGAGCTGCTGCATCTTGGGTTTATTCACAGCTGAGTAAGTAACTGAGCTCTGAGAGCTGGAAGCCAATGCAGGGCCGATCAGTTGAAGAGCCGTCTGTATAGTTCTGACATCGTCCCTGTGCCAGCCCTCTTCAAACCAAATCATCACTGTAAAAATACTTGGTATTCACAGAGTGACTTAGAGTTTAACAAACACTTCCTTAACAACTCTCTCTGTAACACTATGAAAAAGCAGGTATTATTCTCACAGCTAGTTGGAAGCCTGTGGGTAGAGTTCACCTCCACCCATTACATCTATTGAGTTGGTTCTATGTTAACATTATCAAGCTTTTTTTTTATAAAGTGGTAGAACATATTATTTTCTTAAATGTGGCCTCTTTTCTTTTTTCTTAAATTCCAGCATTCCTCTATAGAAATATTCCAAATATGCCATGCTTAAAAGGCCTAAGGTACATGAGAGGATCTGAAGAAAAACCTTATTTGTGAAACTTGACTGGGAGCACTGGTATTCACACTCCTAGATGTCTCTTCCTTTGCCTCTTAAGCACGCTTAGCTTTGTGCTCTCGCCTTGACCTGATGATGGAGCCACAGGGCTGTGCTGACTGGCATTCTCTGTGTGGAGGGCCGTAGGCATGAGGCCCATGTTGGTAATGCTCAGAATTCTTTGTGTGCGCACAGCTTGCACATAGGCAGTCACATTGTTTAGTACTTTTCCCCCAACATCATATCTACTGCAGCACGATGAGATACTTAGCGTAAACATCTTATCACCCTAGAAATTCACCTCTTTCTGTCATTATTAGTTAAATCACCAGGTATCAATCAACCACTTGTGCATCACAAAGCAGGTTTGTAGGTACCTGAAAAACTTGAGACAGTGAGAGGCAGAGACAGGGCCAATGCAATGAGAAGAAAAATTCAGCTCACATCCTAAAGGAAGTCTTCAATCAAAAATTGGACAAAGAAAAATGTCAAAGTATTCATTGACTTTGTCCTGTGCCCCTATACCTTAGTTGGGTATTTTATGTGTTCAGGTTCATTCAGCTCAGGCAGCGACGTAAAAGCATAAATTATCTCTGTTTCAGAGGCAGATCAATAGTCTAGTCCGTGATCACCCAGCAGTAGTAAATGGCCCAATCAGGTCTACAACAGAGTAGGTCTGTTTGCATCCCTCCAGGCAGCTTCTAAAAATCATTGCACCCAAGAAGGGACCCAAACCCAGGAAAATAAGGTGGACTGGCACCCCTGAGCCCTCAGTTCTTACACAAGCACAACTCAACTGGTTGACTATCCATGCCTACCTCTGGGTTGATCTGATGCGTGTTACCTTTCTCTGAAGACAAGGAATCGCAAATTCCAGTGTGGTGTCACAGGATCACATGTAAATTTGGGTTTTGTAACAGGAAGCAATGAACTTTCTTGCTTACAGAGAAAAGTACAGGTCTAAAACTTAACAGGGGGCCAGTGAGATGGATCAGCAGCGTATGCGCCTGCCTGGCAAGCACAAGGGTCTGAGTTTGACTCCCAGAACCCACATACGAAAAAAGGGCCGGTGATATTGCTCAGCAGCACGGGTGCCTGCTCGCCCGCGAGGTCCTGAGGCCAACCCCTGGTACCCACAAAAAAATAAAATAAAACTTAACGGATGTCCCAGGTGTACCCAGTTGGATCCCAGGGAGTCACCTGATTTTTGTGGTCTTGGTTTCTTCATTGGCCAAACTGAAATGGACACTTTGAATAGATTGTTAGCATCTACTCTACACCAGGAACTGTTCCAGATGCTGGGAACATAGTGGTGAACTAGATAAATAAAGCCCCTTTCCCCATGGCCCTTCCATTCTACAGGAAAATAGAGGCAATGAACAAACAAAGGTATTGAGTCCAGAGAATAAGGCCCTCAAAGATACTGAACAGTTAATAGAGAAGCATGCGTTTGGATAAAGGTAAAGTGGCCAGAGAAGGTTTCTTTGATTAGGAGGCTTTTCAGCTGACAGCTGTATGGTGAGGAGATAATCTTTAAAAACCCAGGGGAAGAGTATGCCACAGAGGGAATACTCAGTGCAAAGGGCTTCAGGCAGAACGGAATGATGTGTTTGAGAAACAGAAACGTGGTCATTTATGGACAAAACTTGAAAATCAGAGTGGGTAAAATGAGGAATGGTGTAAGATGGCAGGGGCTGGATCTTGTGGACTTTGTGGGTCACCGTTAAGAATAATACTTGCCTTCCTGGCCTGGTAGCATTTGTTTAAAAACTCAAATTTGATACATCTGGGACATCCTTCAAACAGTTAGAGCCTAAATAACATTAGGTGGTGCAGTTCTACAGCCTGTAAGCATGTTACATGTTCCCTATTTGTTGACAAGTTCTATACCAGTGGTGCTTATGTTCAGTCTTTATTCAATCACTCTTGTCCTGGGCCTGCTTTGAGAGTGGTATTATTAAATCTAGATGAAGCCAGGGATATGTGGTCCCTTCTTTTCCATCTAATATTGTTTTCTGAACATGAAGAACAGAACAGGAACTATGAATTCAGGGAAGACATATCACCCTCAGTCCCTAAATCCATTGCAAGGAGTAGCAGGGCAAAAGTAGATAACTGCTTATGTTTCTGATAAAACACTTTAGGCATCTGTAGAATTTAAGAGCACTGCTTGCTTGAATTGAGAGACAAACCGCATATTCCTACTTTATTGTATTTGCAGGGTTTTTTTTTTTTCTTTTTTTTTTTTGAGAGAAGATATTTCTCCAAATCCCCTGTCCTCCGCTGAAGTGAAAATGCGTGTGCAGATAGGAAAAAGGGCAGACTGCCCTCTGTGGTCACGAGGCTGCCCAGGAATGGCAGCAGAGCTCTGGGAACAGGAGGATTCATTAAAGATGTAAAATAAATGCAATGATTGCATGTGGTAGTCTTCAGGGCATTTTGCTTTAGACCTTCTATGTGTTGGAAAACAGTACAGCAAATGCCATAATTGTTTTAAGATATAAAATTATTTAAATTGGCTAATGAATGCGGACCCTGACACACGTCTGCATAAATCTGGATTTATTTGCGTGCTTTTCCAGAGGGAGATGGGGTTTAGCAGCAGCTTTATTCATGAGCAGCACTATCTGCTATTTCTTCTCCTCAGTCCACTCTAGACAGAATGCCCTAAACTGCGTGATTGTCTAGAGGCAAAATACATGCTCACATACATTTGCTCAGTTAATTCTCATAAATGATATGTATATATGTGTGTGCATCTAATATCTATATTTTAGTCTTATCATTCTCTGCAGTTTAAGAAAGCTAAATTCCAGGAGGGTTAAGTGTCTTATCTAAGATCACATAGCCAGGAAGAAATAACGTACTCTCTTAAACCTAGGTTCTCTGTTATCAGATCCTGCCTCCACTATTCTACGGCAGTGAACCTCACCTCTCAGTTGATTGATCTAAAGAGACAGGTCATGTTAGAAGGGAGACTTCTTTTTCAGAAGGGTGTACAGCAGTTTCCAGGAAGAAAAGGGAATCTGTAGAAGAGTAGCTTCATGCATAGAAGCCTTTGCTTATTCAGCAGTGTGTCAGATGGTTTTTTGCCAAGCACGCTCTTTCTCCCCTCCCCGCCTTCTACTGGCAAACTGATCCTGCCGTGATTTTCATGCTGATGTCCAGCTGTCATCTCCCTCAAAGGGCAGCAGGTTCCGTGGAGGGAGTGGAGTGCTGTGGCAGCTGTCCTCACTCTGATCCTTCTAGTTCGCAGCTTCCCGCATGAGATGTTCTTGCTCCCACCTCTTTGTTTTCTCTCTGGGAATTCTTGGATTATTACTGTTACTGCTTTCTAGCAGAAGGTGGAGATTACATCTACTAGGGACAGTGCCAAAAAACATATTTTTCTCCTTTTCATGATCATTAACCTTATCAATTAACATTTAATAAATACCTGCTAATGCATGATATCAAACACATTTTGGATTTTGTTCTATCCCAAGAATCATGGCTCTGATGTTGATCTGGATTAAAAAGATGGAAGTGATGTAAACCAAGGAGAAAGTCAGAGTGATAAGCATTCTGGGGACCGACATGAAGTTATAGTCCCATCTTCTGAATAAGATGCCCCCTAGAATAATTTAGAAGCCAATTATGGTGTCACCAGCTCTAATCCTTCTGGTCCTTCCCAGTAAAATTTCAGAAGACTCGATCCTGTTTATTATTTGGGGAATGCTAGATTAACAGGGACTGAAGAGATTGGGAAACTAAGCGATGCCCAGAATCACACTGGAGGTGGCTCTATACTTCCATTATCCCATCTTCTGCTTTTTTCCTATTTTAAGGGACCTGCATACGAGCCTGTCATTCTTGCTTGTTTCTATAGCATTAATTATTTCGGGGAAAAGATCTGGTATTCATTATTTGTCCAGGAGGCTTGGGCACTATGTCAGGCAGGACTGAAGGATGAAAAAGAAACCCCAACTTCCAAAAAAAAGAATGAACCTCTCTTAGCCAAGCAGCCTTCACAGGAAGAACAACTTTTGCCCAGTACCCATTCATGGGATTGCACGTGCTCAGCTCTTACCACTTTCTCACTCTCTATTTGAAAACTCATTCAGTTTTCTATTTTAACTGAGGTTTATTTTTAACCACCATGTTTCATCTCCTTTTATCCCTAATATAACTACAAACAACTCACAAGTCTTGTGAAATTCAAGGCCCCCAGAAGTATCATTGCCCATTGTTTGCAAATACTTAAGGCACATAATTTTAAAGGGCAAACCTGGACAGTTCAATTCAATATATAACAAGTGTGTATTTTGTTCTGGGCAAAAGATATCTCTTTCTAATTTTTTATTTTTTATTAGTGTATGTTCACAGTACATAATGTTTACATTCCTTGTGTAGAGTTGATACATGTATATAACACACCTTAATTCCTTTTTTAATCCCCTTTTCTTCCCGTCTCCCCTTCTTCCTCCACCTCTTCATCTCTTTCCCATTCAAGAAAGATTTATCTCCTTACTTCCTGTTGTCTATCTTTTATTTTGCTCTTTATTTATAATTTGAGTTTCCAATACTCTGAGCCCTGTGTATGACTAACAAAGATGAGTGACAAGTTCCTTGAGGAACCCACAATCTAGTGGAAAGTTATATTTTCTGTATGACAGAGAACTGATGAAGCAGAATACCAATGAGCAATAACACTAAATCTGGCCTTCAGGTCTGGGGAAGCTTCCTAGAGCTGAACTGGGTCCTAGAAGGCAGGAAGGAGAAAGCCAGTAAAGAAAGAAAAAACAGGACCTGGAGGCACAGAGAACAACTTCAGCAAAAGCAAGACATAGTGACAAGATAGTACATGAGGAATGAATGCACAAAATTGAGTGCCACCAAAGCATAGAGTACAAGACAGGATGTAGGATTGTGCAAACAATACTAAATGGTTTGGATTTCATCCTATAGTCAACAGAGAGCCCCCGTAAAGTTTTTGTAGGAGAGTAGAGTCATCAGATTTGCATGTTAGATGATTCTCTAATGGAACATGCAAAGTGAATTTAAGAGGGACAAGACTGAAAACAAGTTGACATAGAACATCTTTCACTGAAGTCATATATTAGAATCATCTGTGGGGCATTTTAAACTAGAGATTTCCTCAACTTATTCTTGATTTTTGAAAACATAGTTTTTTTCTGACATAGCAAAGAAAACCTGAAATGTACTCTCAGCTGAGGACTACTAATTTGGGAAATAACCTTTATAACAGTCCAGATAAACGTGCGATAAGGACCTGAGCAGAACCATGGGCATGGGAAGGAAATGAAGAGACAGATTTGAGAACCATAAGTATTTAGAAAGCCCAATCAACAGATCCTGGTCATTCATTCATTCTTTAAATAGTAGGCCAAGCACTGTACTGGATGATAGAAACTCAATGACAAAATGAACTATACACAGTCTCGTGCAGAATCTCTCCAATGCAGCACTAATATTTTTAGCAGCAGGAAAAATAAGGAAAGAAAAATTCCAGACACATTGTGGCCTTATACCAGCCCTGACATGGATCTGTAGCTTTGGTGGTCTGCAGACTCTCAATTTGATTTAGATACCAGGCAGAACAAAAATAAATCCTCCTTGCAGAAACACGTTTGTATCTCAGGTTTCAAATACTTCAACAGATAGTTTTTCAAGAATAATGAGTTGTACAAAGTTACAATAATAAAGTGAAAATAAATAGAAAGAAAAACACACACACACACACAAAAAAAAGACTTCAGAATCAGACCTATAAAGACTTCAGGTAATAGACATATTAGAATGTGTGTATGTTTCTCAAGTATGGAGTTTATGTGTAAATACACAAAAGAAATGTTTGAAAATATTATCATAAAGAGGAAACTATAAAATGACCTTCTAAATTTGTAAGGGTCCATTTGAAATAAAAAATACAATAATCAAAATGAACATGGACAATTTTAATAAGACAGTAAAAAACAGATGAAGAGAGAATTTGTGAACTGGAAGATAAAGTGTCTCCAAGAGGGCAACAGACGTTTTCTGTAAAGGTCGTATAGTAAATATTTTAGATTTATGAGACTGTGTCTGTCTCTGCTACTCAATTCTGTTTCACTGTAGCTTGAAAGCAGTCACAGACAATATGTGAAGGGGAATGGCTGTGTTCCAGTAGAACTCTGTTTACAAACGCAGGTAGTGGGACAGATTTAGCCCACAGGCAGTAATTTGCCAACTGCTGCTCTAAACTGAGAGAGAGACAGAGAGACAGACAAAGAGAGAGAGAGAGGTTAATAAACAAAGAAGATAGAAAAAGATCTGACATCTGCCTAATCAGTGTTCTTAATTATAAGGCAGAAGCAGTATTTGGAGATTTGCCTGAGAATTTGCCAGAATTGATGGAACAGGTTGATATGCTGCTTCACGAAGCCCAATAGGTTCCACATAGAAAAAAATAAAAAGAAACTCATAAGTACTACCAATTATGAAACTTAAGACCATCAAAGATGAAAAATCTAAAATGCAGTCAAAGGAAAGACACATAGACATTGCAGAAACTCTTGAGGACTCCGACTTGCTTAGACAAGAGTGCAAATGGGAGCCCTGGAGTCGTATAAACTGGAAGTCTTAGTTAAGCTGATAGCTGGTATCTCAGTAGCAATAAAGGATGCCATAAAGTGTGAGATGATGAAAACTTAGTTTGAGGGATGAGAGCAGCAGGGAGTTACTATATTGGTAGGTGATTGAGGTACAGATCCAGGATCTGGGTGGCCATGAGGCTCATATAATTTGGGAAACCTTTTTACAAAAACAAAATCATATGGAGAAAATCAAATACAAGGTCTTGGAGAAGACCTGTTCAAATGAGAGGCCCTAAAATTTGAGCTTTATTAGCTTCATGTAAATCCTCCTCTGACAGTATCTGAGTTCCTTCCTGTCTTGTGTCCAGCTTTCCTGCCTCTAGCATCAGTCTTCCCCAACTCACATACCAAAGCACTATGTCCATCTGGGAGGGGCCCTGCAGAGCTGACCCAGAGCCCCACTTATACCACACTTGTTCAGAAATCCTTGGAGCTGGTCCAGAGGGGGCCCTTAATCTTGGGTCTCCATCACATCCCAGGGACCTATAGGCCAATTGGGTTCAGAAGTTTTGAAGAAATATACAAAGCATTAGTGGACACAAAAAAATTCTTAAACTAAGTTTGAGCACCTCTATATGCCTCATTCAGTGTATTCTGTGACACTTTTCATGAGAAAAGACAGTTTTTTCAAACTTTCAAGCTTTTGTTTTTTCATACTTCTACATTCTCACTGCCTTCTACTTCATTCAAACCCTTACCACCTCATAGCCTCCAGATTTGTCTCACCACCTTTGTTCTAAGTTGTACAGTCCCACCAAATGTCATGCCCCGTGAACCTACTCTCTATAACAGTTTTCCCCCACCACCAGCCAAGCGTTATGGTCAGAGTGCAAAGCAATAAATCTCATCTCCTGTAATTTTCTGCTTTCCATTCAAAAGCTGGGACAGTGCATTGCTAACAACCCTGGACTAGCTGTGCTTTCTTGCTCTGTGACTTCTACCAACTGCAGGCCACATGGGAAGGATGCTGAGAGAGCCTCAAGCCACACAGTGGTGACAAATGGATTCTACAGATCCAACATGGCTGACTAGAGGCAGAGTCATGTCAGAGGTGCTGAGAGAGGATTCACTGAAGCCACACACAGGCACTCTGCAGTAGAAGAAGGACTTACACCCTGAAACAAAAGATTAATCCAAAAGGAGATATAAGTAGCTCAAACCAAACATGTATATCATTGAAAAGGGGAAGTGGCCACTATGGATAGTCCACACTGCTCCAGCCCTCCCCCCTGGGAGCAGCCATCATGAGGACATCACAAATAGCCTTAGGGAACAAATGAGCACTGTAGAGGCTGGATTCCTGGACAAACTCTGCACATATTGGCCTCTTCTTCCCACCTTCCCTCCAAACACTGGGGAACAATGCAGCCCAGTGACGTCTTCACCAATACTCACCATGAGTAAGAGAACCTTCCCCCACTCATGGCAGAGAGAGAATAAACAAGCAACCAGGCTCCTAGGGGTACCACCACTGCCAGCCAATTCCGTGGACCCCTACAGGCACACAAACTCATGGATGGAGACCACAATCACACCTGGGAGGGAACAGTCCCTAAACCACACCCGGGGACAGCATCAGATTCTGCCTTCTGGCTAGGGGGGAGAATTCTTAAGACTGAGTTAGTTCAGCTTTTTAGTGCAAGGGAAAAGAGGGGAAATTGTGGTGGCTGCCTGCAATCAGCCTGCAACTAAGTCAAGAAGAGAATTGTGCAAACACTCAGGCTTTTTGTCATAGCAATAACATGGAAATCCCATGTACATTCTCTGGTTGGGGTATTTGATCAGGGTTCTTGCCAGATTTGTAGGGGGGGCTTTGATTTAGTTGTTTATTTTCTCTCCTTATTTCATTTCTTCAACTGAAGCTTCCATAGCAGTATTCTTTTCTTATTTTTTACTTTTATCACACTTTTTAAATTCTTTTCAAGTTTCTTATTCATTATATTCTGCTTTCTCTAAGTTATTCCTGTCTTCTCTTTTATTAACCTTCTGTCCTCTCTATGCTATTCTTTTTCCCCTTCCTCATCTTACCTAAGTCTGACTTCTCTTGATGTTTTTCCACTTTACATGTGTGCAAATATATCAACAGGTTCTGAAAAACTATAGCTTTCTTCAATCCCAACACCTTACTCCTCTTATATCCTAACTTTGTCTCAACAAATATCTTCTTAAAACCCTCAACACTAACCTATAAATCCAACTAAAAGACCTCCAACATAATCTGACCCCTACCTATTTTTTTTAACCTATTACTATTTCTCCTACCTATCTCTCCTCCTTCTGACTTACAGTCCTCTTTCACCCATCCCTCCATCTCTTCCCTCCTTCTTCTTCCACCTTGCAGACTACTGCTAATAACAACAGAATACAGGCTACAGATAAAGATAAAGAGTGACAGTGTAAATGCAAGGCTTATCCTATATAAGTGAGGTGTGATTGGATCTGTTGATGCTGTTAAAATCAGTAGTAATTCCTTCCTCAGAACACAGTGACAGGGTCCGAACCACTTAAATTAAATAGCTGAATACCATCTCTGGACAAATAAAGACTGAAAACATATCACAGTAAGACAATATCTAACTAAAAATATCTTCATACCAACTACAATCTCTCTTCATCCTGCTTGACCTCAGCCCTCAGCACACCCACACACGCACACATGCACACATATGAAACATGGGAAAACAAGACAATAAAAGGCTCCCAAGTTCTCCCAAGGCAGATACAGGGGACACCAACAGAGAGGAAAACAAACACCAGGTAGCAGACCTTTACAAGTTGATTAAAGAAGAGTTAAAGAAACTTACTGATGGGCCGGTGAGATAGCTCAGCGGCATAAGCACCTGCCTGGCAAGCACGAGGTCCTGAGTTTGACTCCCAGTACCCACATACAAAAAACGGGCCGATGATATCTCTCAGTGGCACGGGCGCCTGCTGGCGCGTGAGGTCCTGAGTTTGACCCTGGTACCCACAAAAAAAAAAAGAAAAAGAAACTTGTTGAGTTCAAAGAGGGCATACATAACTGAAAAGTTTATGACCAATGTGGATATGGGAGAAACAAAAATTAGAAGAGTTGATCAAAATGGATGAAAATATGAATGACATATTTACCAAAGATATAGATGCCACAAAAATAAATCAGAGAGAAATACCACAAATAAAAATTGTATAGAATTTAGAAATTACAGAAATTATCAATGGGAAGACAGCATTTTGGAAATCAAGGACAAAATGGTAATCTATCATGAGTTACTCAGAGAAGCCTTATGAACAATATGAGAACAAGAAAAATACATCTAACAGCTACTAGATGACACTAAAAAGACTAAGGCTAATTGGAGTTAAAAACTAGAATATAGCACACATGGAATAAAAAGTCTGTTTATAGAAATCACAATAGAAAATGTTCCAAATATGAAGAAAGACTTCAACATACAGGTAAGCGAGATTTACCAAACATAAAACAACTACAATGAAAAAAAAAAAAGGAAGCTCCCTATCTATTGGAAATTCTGGATGTCCAACAAAAAGACAGAATCTCAAAAAAAAAATCATATATAAAGGTAAACCAACTAGTATTGCAGCAGATTTGTCAACACAAACTTTAAAAGTCAAAAGAACTGGAGGGAAGTATTTCAAGCCTTAAAAGCAAACAGCCTATAACCCAGATAACTTGCAAATTTTTCTTTCAAAATATATAAAGGAATAAGGTCATTCCTTGAAAAAGAACAACTTGATAGATAAATGAACACCAAACCAGCACTCAAGAAAATACTCAAGGATATCTCTAGACAGAGACAATGAAACCAATAAAGTCCAAAATTCATATAGAATGAATACATCAAGCAAGGCAAATAGATTTTTTTTTAAAAAAAGGGGTTAACAGAAAAAGAATGAAATATCAGGAATACACAAACATCTTTAAGTAATAACACTCAATGGTCTCATTTCTCTTATTAAAAAACACAGATTGGCAGACTAGATTTAAAAAAAACAGAATCCAGGGCCGGTGAGATGGCTCAGCGGTGTAGGCACCTGCCTGGCAAGCATGAGGGCCTGAGTTCGACTCCCGGAACCCACATACAAAAAAAGGGCCAGTGATATCGCTCAGCGGCCCAGGCGCCTGGTGGTGCGCGAGGTCCTGAGGTCGACCCCCCGGTACCCACAAAAAAAAAAAAAAAAAAACAGAATCCAACAGTCTATTGTATTCAAGAAACTCATCTAATCTAAAAGATATTCATAGACTAAAAATTAAAGTGTAGAAAACAATATTTCATACACCAGGGTCCAGGAACCAAAGCAGGAATACAAATTTTACTCTCAAAGTAAACTTGAAACTAAAACTGAGCAGAAGAGGCAAGGAAGGTCTAAACTACATACTAGCTAAGGAAACAATACAACAGGAAGAGATAACACTTGCACATATATGCACCAATTATTAGAGTATCTCACTTCATAATACAAATACTACAGGACATAAAAGATCAAATAAATACCAACACAACCATGATGATTGACCTCAAAACCTCACTTTCACAAAGAGACAGATCAATTACACAAAAAATCAACAACAACTTCTGGGAAGATGGAAGAATGGTAAGCAGCAGAGAAGGAGCCTCTCCAACATTTGATGTCCAGACACTGGAATACAGCAACTCCAGGAAGACGAGGGAAGGGGGTCCCCTGGACTCAGGAA
This sequence comes from Erethizon dorsatum, assembly GCA_028451465.1. Taxonomy (NCBI): domain Eukaryota; kingdom Metazoa; phylum Chordata; class Mammalia; order Rodentia; family Erethizontidae; genus Erethizon; species Erethizon dorsatum. Next base: position 110,956,605 of record CM051823.1, read on the forward strand.
GGATCTAAAGTGAGAATTGAAGCCCATGGGGAGAATGAAGAGAGAAACTTCAATGAAGAAGAAGGAGGTGGCATGCTGTGCCTTCTCCCTGAGTCAGAACTCATCATGTGGGAGTGATTCAAACCTGCAGACATATAGTGACTACTGGCAATGCCAGAGGCCTCCACTGAGAGAGAAGCAGTGCAACAGAGCAGTGGATGTTGTGGACTGCACTGGCTGGTGAGTGGCATGGATTTGGCCATCCTGCAGGAGAAGGTGATTGGCTGGGAGCCATCTTGGAGAGGGGTCAACTGAGCTCAGAACTCAGAACAACTGCTGGCTCTATCTAGTGTTCCCAGCTGAATGAATGCCCAAAGAAGGTGTGCTGACTGCTTCAGGCTGAACAGGTCTGGTTCCAGCCTCACAGCCAGAAACCAACCTGAACTTCAGGGAAAATAAAGGTGCAGGCTCACTGATATTATCCACAACCCCACTGTAAAACTACTGCTGGCTTGCTGGGATAAATCAACATAGGTCTGGACTGTGTCTGCACATGTTGTCTACCAGTGACAGCAGAGACAAAACTTGAAGTGGATATTTATTTTCTTTTTTTTTTCTCACTCTTTTTCTCTTCTTTTTGAAGGAGCAGTTTTTATTTTTCTTCATTGTTTGATTTATTTTATATGAGTGTGAAAGTGGTTTCTAGTTTTTTTGTAGTTGTTGTTCTGTTCTTCTTTTTATTTCTTCCTTCTCTCTTTCCCTCTTGTCTTCATTACCAGTTTCCCAAAGTTTGAGTGATCCTCCTTTGTTCTCCAGCCTTGCTTCTAATCTCTTCCTTTTTTTCTATTTCTCAGTTTTTTCCCCCAAACCCTTTCAACTTTTCTTCCCTGAGGGTAAAATTGACATAGTGAGGGCTTATTTACTGCATACAATTTTCTGGTTGGTTTTAGATTTTGTTACATAACTACAAATCTAGTTCATATTGTTAAAGGTGGCAAATTAATGATTACCTCAGTTTGTCATTTTCTAGGCTGTGTTTGATGCTATTGTTACTGTTGATTGCGCCATTTTAGCCAAAGTGACATAATTCTTCTAACCAGCTGTTTTTCCTGGTATACCAAGACTGAGATTGCCTAAGGATCATAGAAAATACTGTGGCACAGTACCAAAACCAGGAAATGGACCAAGTAGGCAGCAACTTCTGATCCCCAATAAAGTGAAGAGGTAGGATCTTCAACAGACTCAAAACTAAAAGCCAGCTACACCTGAAGACACCTCTGAGAAGTAGTCATTTCCTAAGGATTCTAAATACTAGCAATAAAGCTACTCACCATAAGCAATTTACAAGCATTGACGCAGGAATTAAAACAAAACAAAATGAGAAGAACCTCAAACAAGATGCAGCCCCAGACATCCAGTTCACCAAAGGCAAACCCAGGGGACAATGAAGTGGGACAATCTGAAAGCCACCCACCTGGCCTCTGAGAAGTGGTAACAGCAACACAAATGAAGGAGACTCTAGGAAAAAAATCCCACCCGAAATAAATTCTCAGATGACTAGAGATGGTGACTACAATGAAAAATATGCTTAGTGATGCTAGAGCAGATACAGATTAAAAAAGTAGAGGAGCATAGGAAAATGATGAATGCCCAATTTAGGAAATAAATAGAATCCATAAAACATTCAGGCAGATATCCAGGAGATTAAAACTTCCATTGAAAGTATCCACAGCAGAATAAACCAATGTGAGAACAAAATCTCAGATATAGAAGACAGGCTTGTGGTTAACAATCATAAAAAGGAAGATTTCTTAAAAATAGCAAGGGACCATAAGAAATCAATCTAGCAATTGCTAGATGATGCAAAGAATAACATAAATTGATTGCAGTCAGTGAAAAAGTAGGAGATAGCACAAAAAATATAAAAAACCTATTCACAGACATCATGGCAGAAAACTTCCCTGGCCAGGAAAAAGAATTTGACATACAGATAATTGAGGCATACAGAACTCCAATTAGTCATGATTTTAAAAAATCTACAACAAGGCATATAATAGTCAAGATTCCAGAAATTCAACACAAGAACAGACTATTAAAAGCTGTTAGAGAAAAGAAACAAATGACCTATAAAGGAAAGCCCATCTGGATCACAGCAGACTTCTCAACACAAACCCTCAAGTCAGGGAAAGCTTGGAGTGAAGTATTTCAAGCCCTAAAATGAAGCAACTTCTAACACAGATTGATATACCCCACAAAACTATCTTTCAAAATTGTTGGAGAAATAAGATACTTCCATGACAAAGAACACCTGAGGAAATTCAAGAACACCAAACCAGTACTCCAAAATATTCTGAAGGACATTTTAAGACAGACATAACAAGGATTACAACTCCACAAACCCCAAAAGAATAAATCCACCAGACAAGGCAAGCAGTTAAACAGGGGGTATAAAAAGGGAGCCAAGAACAGGAAAATAACATGACAAAGACAAGTCAATACATATCAGTTATAACCATCAATGTTAATGGTCTCAATTCACCGATCCAAAAAAAAAAAAAAAAAAAGGAAGAAAAAGAAAAACAGACTGGCAGAAGAGATCAAGACGCAAGATCCAACAATATGCTGCATACAAGAAACAATATTTACTTTAAAAAGAAATTCCTAAACTGAAAGTCAAAGGATTGAAAACAATAATCCATGCAACAGGAACTCAGAAAAAAAGCAGGGGTAGCTATTTTCTTTGCAGACAAGGTAGATTTCAAGCCAAGACTGACTAAGAGAGACAAAGGTCACTACATCCTTGTAAAAGGAACAATCCAAGAGGAAGAGATAACAATCATAAATATATACACAGCAAATACTGGTGCACACATCCATATAAAACAAATATTAATAGACATGAAAAGTGAAATAAGCACTAATACAATTGTATTGGAGGATCTCAATACCCCACTGCCATAAATAGATAAACCAGACAAAAAAAGCAACAGTGATAGAACTGAACCAAATTTTGAACAAATGGACTTAGTAGATGTCTACAGAGTGTTTCACCGCACAACATCAGAATACACATTCTTCTCAACTGCATACGGTATGTTCTCCAAAATAGATCACATACTAGCTCATAGAACATGCTTAAGTAAATGCAAAGGAATTGAAGTTATCCCATGCATATTATCAGGCCATAGTGCAATGGCATTGGAAATCAATGGCAAAAGAAACCATAAGAATTTCATAAACATATGGAAATTAAATAACATTCTCCTGAACAACAAATGGGTCACAAATGAAATTAAAGAAAAAATTAGACAGTTTCTATAATTAAACAATAATGCTAATACAACATATCAGAACTTATGGGGCACAAAGCAGCCCTACAAGGGAAATTTATAGCAGTGAATATCCATATTAGGAAAACAGAGTGAGCTCAAATAAAGGACTTAATGTTGAACCTCAAACTTCTAAAAAAAGAAGAGCAGGTCAAACCCAAAGCTTGTATGAGGGAGGAAATCATAAAGATCAGAGCAGAAATTAATGCAAAGGAGACTAAGAAAACAATGCAAAGAAACAATGAATCAAATAGTTGAAAGACCAAATAAAATTGACAAACCCATAGCCAACCTTATCAAAACAAGGAAAGAAAAGACTCAAATCTACATAATTAGGAATTAAAAGGGTGAAATCACAATGGATCCTGTAGAAATCCAGATCATCTATACCTACTTGGAGAACTTGTATTCTAATAAGATGGAAAATGCAGAAGAAATGGACAGATTCCTAGATACATATGAATTAACAAAGCTGAATCAAGAGGATATAAAAATCCTAAATAAGCCAGTATCAATCAATGAAATTGAAGATGTAATTAAAAACTTACCAACAAAGAAAGGCCTAGGCCCTGACAGATTCACTGCTGAATTCTGTAAGAAACTTAGAAAAGACCTATTACCACTACTTCTCAAACTCTTTAAATGAAAGAGAAGCAATACTCCCTAATTCATTCCTGGAAGCAAGCATTACCCTGATACCAAACCAGAGAAGGACCCAACGAAGAAAGAGAATTACAGGCCAATCTCTCTAATGAACATAGATGCAAAAATTCTCAGCAAGATACTGGAAAACAGAATGCAGCAAATCGGCAAGAAGATTATACACCATGACCAAGTAGGATTCATCCCAGGGATGCAAGGATGATTCAACATATGCAAATCAATAAATGTAATACACCATGTTAACAGAGCCAAGGAAAAAAACCATATGATCATCTCAATATATGAAGAAAAATCTTGTGACACAGTCCAACATCCATTCATAATAAAAACCCTACAGAAACTTGGAATACATGGTCTTTACCTCAACCTGGTAAAAGCCATCTATGACAGACCAACAGCAAACATCACATGGAATGGATAAAAACTGAAAGCCTTCACTATAAAATCAGGAACAAGACACGGATGTCTACTGTCCCCATTCTTATTCAATACATTCTGAAAACTTTAGCCAGAGCAATTAGACAAGAAAAAGAAGTAAAAGGAATAAGGATAGGAAAGCAAGATGTTAAATGATCATTATTTGTAGATGACATGATACTCTACATAGAAGACCCCATAAATTCCACCAAAAGACTTCTGGATTTAATAACCAAATTCAGTAGCATAGCGGGATACAAAATCAACACTTAAAAATCAATAGCCTTCCTCTACATGAATAACAAACTCACTGAGAGAGAAATTAGGGAAACCACACCCTTCACAATAGCATCCAAAAAAATGCAACACTTGGGAATCAATCTAACAAAGGAAGTAAAAGATCTGTACATTGAAAACTATAGTACTCTGAAAAAGGAGATGGAAGAGGATATCAGAAAATGGAAAGATATACCTTGCTCTTGGGGAGGAAGAACCCAAGTGAAATGGCCATACCTCCAAAATTGTTATACAGACTCAATGTAATTCCAATCAAAATTCCAAAAGTATATCTCACAGAATTAGAGAAAATAATCCTAAAATGTGTTTGGTATCAGAAGAGACCTAGAATAGCAAAGGCAGTTCCAGGCAAGAAAGGCAAGGCAGGGAGTATCACAATCCCAGACCTGAAATTATCCTACAAAACTACTATGATAAATACAGCATGGTACTGGCAAAAAAAAAAAAATGGACCTGAGGATCAGGTCAATGGAACAGATTAGAAGATGCAGAAACAACTCAGACATACTTAGCCACCTTATCTTTGAAAAAGGTGCCAAACACATTCACTGGAAGAAAGATAAGCTCTTTAGCAAACAGTGCTGGAAAAATTGGCTTTCCACATGCCAAAGATTAAAATTAGACCCATATCTTTCACCATGCACTAAACTAAATTTGAAATGGACCAAAGGTTTAAATATTAAAGCAGAAACATTAAATCTGCTGGAAGAGAGAATAGGTAGAACTCTTGAAGACATTAGTATAGCTGAAGACTTTATGAACAAAACCCCAATCACACAGGAACTACCACAAAGAATCAACAACTGGGATCTCATCTTTTTAAAAAGCTTTTGCACAGCAAGAGAAACCACCAACAGAGTGAGTAGACAACCCACAGTGTGAGAAAAACATTTTGCCAGCTGTTCCTCAGAAAAAGGAATACTATCTAGAATGTATAAAGAACTCAAAAAGCATACCCCCTAAATTTAAAGACCCAACCCAGAAGTGGGCATCTGAAATGAATAGACACTTCTTAGATGAAGAAATAGAAGTGGCAAATAAATATATGAAAAACAGTTCAACATCATTGGTCATTGGCAAAATGCAAATTAAAACAATGCTGAGATTCCATCTCGCTGTAGAAGGAATGGCTATTATCAAGAAATCAACCAATAACAAATGCCGGCATGGCTGTGGGGAAAAAGGAACACTTCTCCACTGTTGGTAGAAGTGTAGATTGGTGCAACTACTGTGGAAATCAGTGTGGAGATTCCTCAAAAAACCAGGACTAGAGGTTCCATTCAATCCAGCTATTCCCCTTCTCCATATCTTCCTGAAAGAATTAAAAGCAGCATACCACAGCAATATATATGCACACCCATGTTTATAGAGGCACAGTTTGTAATAGGCAAATCTTGGAAACAGCCCAAATGCCCATCAACTGGTGAATGCATAAAGAAGATGTGGCTTTTTTGTACAATGGAGTACTACTCTGCCATAAAGAAGGATGAGCTTGAGACATTTCTAGGTAAATGGATGCACCATGAAAGCATACTCTTAAGTGAAATAAATCAGACACACATGTAAATGCTACATTGTTTCATTGGTGTGAGAAACCATAAGTGTAAATAAGGACCAAAATGTATAATAAGTATTGTGAAATAGGAAGAAAATGTTAAAATGGGGATGGGAACAAGGAAGGGGGAGGGGGAAAGGAAAGAAGGGAAAAGTTTACAAAATGAGAAAAGAAGGAAAAAGTGGAAACAAAGTTTTTGTAAATGGGGAGTGGAAGAGGGGAGGGAGGGAGTGTAGAGGAATGGGGAAAAAAGAAACAAGTTATATCATGTACAAGTACAAATTCTCTATGATGAATATGATCATTATATATACCTAAAATGTACCAATAAAATCTGATTGGAAAAAAAGGACAACATCGAATATGTAGCAAGACTCTGTCTCAAAAACAAAATAAACAAAGAAACAAAAACTCAACAACAAAATATCAGAGTTGATCTACACCTTCGAACAAATGGACTTAATAGATATCTACAGAGTATTCTACCCTACTACAACAGAATACACGTTCTTCTCAGCAGCACATGGAACTTTGCCAAAATAGACATCTAGTCCATAAAACATGCTTAAATAAATGCAAAAGAATCAAAATCACCCATGTTTAATATCAGATCATGGTGTACTAAAGCTGGACTCAATCACAAAAGAAACCAGAGAAAACTTACAAACACCTGGAAACTTAATGACACACTCTTGAACACTCTGTAGGTCATAGAAGAAATTCAACAATTTCTAGAATCAAATGACAATGCCAGTAACAACACACCAGAATTTATGAGACACAATGAAAGTGGTCCTAAGAAGCAAACTTATTGCCATCAGTGCTCACATTAGAAAAATAGAATGAGCTCAAATAAATAACCTAATGATGGTCGCCAAGATACTTGAAAAATAGCAACAAGCCAGACCCAAACCAAATTTAAGGAGGGAATTCATAAAGATCAGAGCAGAAATTAATGAAAATGAGATTTAAAAAACAACAATACAAAGAATCAAATAAATGAAGAGCTCGTTCTTTGAAAGAATAAACAAAATAGATAAAACATTAGTCAATAAAAGAGAGAAAAGACTCATACTGATGCAATTAGAAATGAAAAAGGCAAAATCAGAATGCACACTGCTGAAATTCAGAAGATTGTAGCTGCAGTACTATGAAAAATTGTATTCTAACAAGTTGGAAAATTTAGAAGAAATGGACAGATTCTTAGACTCACATAAATTGCTAAAACTAAATAAAGAGGACATAAGTATGCTGAACAATCTGATAACAAGCAATGAAATTGAGGCAGTTATAAAAAAAACCTACTAATTGATTTCCATAATGGTTGTACTACTACAGTAAGAAAAGCCCAGGACCTAATGGATTCACTGCTGAATTCTATAAGACATTTACGGATGTTATAACACCAATACTTAAAAACCCTTTAATAAGATAGAAGTGGAAGGAATGTTTACAAACTCATTTCTGGAACCCTGTATCACTCTGATGCTAAAAACAGATAAAGACTCAACTAAAAAAGAATATTACAGGCCAATCTCCTTAATTAACATAGATGCAAAAATCCTTAATATGATATTGGCAAATAGAATGCAACAAATCATCAAAGAATTATACATCATGACTAAGTAGATTTCATCTCGACATTGCATTAAACACACATAAATTAATAAATGTAATATACCACATAAACAGAAGTGAGGACAAAAACCACATGATTATATCAATAGATGCAGAAGAAACATTTGACAAAATCCAACACCTCTTCATGATAAAAACTCTGAATAAAATAGGTATAGAAGGACCTTATTTGAATCTGATAAAAAGCCATTTATTACAGACCAACAGCCAACATTATATTAAATGAGAAAAAAAATGAAAGTTTCCTTCTAAAATTAGGAAGACAAAGATGTTCACTATCATCACTTCTGTTCAACATAGTACTCCAAACATTAGCTAGAGGAATCAGGCAAGAAAGAAATAAAAGAAATATGTATAGAAAGGAAGTCAAATTATCATTATTTGTTTGTGACATGATCCTCTACATAGATGACTGAAAAATTCTATCAAATTCTCCTAGAATTAATAATCAAATTCAGCAATGTAGCAGGATATAAAATCAACACAAAAATCTATAGTGTTCCTTTACATCAATAATGAACTCACGGAGAAAGAAATTAGAAAAATTATATCATTCACAGTAGTATCAAGAAAAGGTAAATACCCAGGAATGAACCTAACCAAGGAAGTGAAGACCTCTACAAAGAAAACAACAATACTCCAAATAAGGAGACTGAACAGGACATCAGAAAATGAAGATATGTCCTGTTCATGGATAGGCAGAACTAATATTGTCAAAATGGACATTCTTCCAAGAACGATATATATATGTAATGCAATCCCCATTAAAATACCTACAGCATTCCACACAGAGCTAGAGAAAATGACCTTAAATTCTTAGGAAACTAGAAGAGATCCAGAATAGCAAAAGCAATCCTGGGCAACAAGACAAAGTAGGAGGCATCACTGTACCTGACTTCAAGTTACACTATAAGACTATAGTGATAAAAATGGCATAGTATTTGCATAAAAACAGACATATGGGTCAATGGAACAGCATATAGGATCCAGAAACAAGCCCAGACACATTTAGCTATTTGATCTTTGAGAAAAGGGCCAAAAACATACATTGGAGGAAAGATAGCCTCTTTGGCAAATGGTGCTGGAAAAATTGGTTATCCGCATGTAGAAGATTGAACCTGGACCCATATCTCTTACCATGTACTAAATTAAAATCAAAATGGATCAAGAAACTAAATATTAAAACAGAAATACTTAACCTACTGGAAGATAAGTTAGGTGAAACTCTTGAAGTCATTGGGGTTGGGAAGGATTTTCTGAACAAAACACCAGTTTCACAAGAAATAACAACAAGAATCAACAAATTGAATTACATCAAATTAAAAAGCTTCTGCACATCAACAGAGTAAAGTGGCAACTTACAGAATGGGGAAAACATTTTGCCAGCTATCCCTCAGACAGAGACTAATATCTAGAACATATAAAGAACTGAAAAATATCAGATGCCCCCCAAAATAAAAGATCCAATAAAAAAAAATGGGCAACTGAATGAATAGAAATTTCTCAGAAGTACAAATGGCCAATAAACATGTAAAAAAAATATTCAACATCTCCAGACATTAGAAAAATGCAAATTAAAGCAATACTAAGATTTTATCTTGTGCCAGAAAAAATAGCAATCATCAAGAAATCAAATAATAACAAATGCTGGCATTGCTGTAGTGAGAAAAGAATCCTTTTACGTTGTTGGTAGGAATGTAAAATAGTACAGTCATTATGGAAATCAGTATGGAGATTTCTCAAAAACTTAAAAAAGAAATTCCATTTGACCCAGATATTCCCTTGTAGCTATCTTCCAAAAAGAGCTAAAGACATCATATTACAGAGATACATGCATGGCAGTGTTTATATCAGCAAAATTCAGCATAGCTAAATCTTGGAAGTAGCCTATATGTTCATCAACAGACAAATGAATAAAGAAAATGTAATAGTTATACATGATGGAATACTACTTGGCCGTAAAAAAGAGTAAATGTGAAATATTTATAAGAAAATGGATACAACCTTGAAAACATAATGTTAAGTGAAGTAAATCAGACACACAAGCTTAAATACTCTATGGTTTCTTTCATTTGAGTAATCCAAAGTACAAATAGAGAGGAAGATAAAAGATTGTTAAAAGGAAACAAGGAGATAGATCTTTTACAAATGGGAAGGGGACTAAGAGTCTGAGGGTGGGGTGAGGGGATGAAGGGAAGGAGGCATAAAAAGATTTAAGACATGTACCAACTACCCTCAATGAATGTAATCTTTAAATAATAATAATAATAATAATAATAATGGGGAAAGGGGATTTAGAGACAAAGGGAGGGAGATGGGGGGAGAAGAAGAAGAGTAAAAAGAAGATATGTTCAATACATGCACCAACTCCCTGAGATGACTGTAAAGATCGTGTACTCCAAACATGTACAAATAAAAATAAATAAAATAAATGACGGGAGAGTGCCAGGGGTATCCCCCTTGTTACTCCATGGCCTCTGGTTAGCACTGTCCTGGGCATCCCGGAGAATGTGCATGCTACCCAAAGAATCCATATCTGCTGTTGCTGATGCTACAACTGCTGATCCCAAGCAAGCTGCAGTCTGGTGGAGGTCCCCAGCAGGAGCTGAGAGAAGTGACAGCCCTGCCTACAGGAAGGACCGGGAGACTCACTGTATCCTGTCTAGTACAGGGTGGCCTTGTGCATGCTCCGTGGTCACTCACCACCACACAGAGACCTGCCTTGTGCAGCACGAAGTACTACCCTTAGCTATTCCCCTATGTCTAGCACTTTTTCCACAACCACTTTTGCTTCCTTTTTTTTTTTTTTTTTTTCCTTGCTTTCAGTGCTGGGGATTAAACCCAGGCCTCGTGCATGCTTAAGCAAGCATTGCACCATGAAACTACACTCCCATCCCTTTTTCCTTCTTGAACACATCTTTGAGACTCAGCGGACTCCAGGAACCAAGTGGAGCAGTCAGTTCTGCTTCCTGTTTTCTCCTAAATTCAGTTTCCTGAGTCCAATCTTCTCATCTGAGAATCTAGTATTTTCCCTTTCTTTAGCAAAAATGAAGACATCTGCAATCCAGATATCCTGGACATTTGAAAGAAAATGCCTCCCTGATTAATGATAAGTGCACATCAGTCATTCAAGAAACTTTAAGCAATTGTTGTTTTCAAAAACAAACTCTTCTGGCTGACTTTGGAAACTCCTTACTCTGCACTGTTCATTTCCACCCAACCTCCCAGAACCCCAGTAGGAACCAGTCACCAACCCCGTTGGCACCTTCCTCTCTCTCCTCTAAAGCATTGGACTCCTTTCTGGATGTACTTATGGACTTCCCTCTAACCCTCTCCAGTTATGCAAGCCCTTTCCACTCAAACCCAGTCCTCAGAGGTTCCTGATCCTGCCAGCCCACCCTGATTGTGCTATTGCTCCTGGAGTTCAAGTTCCTATTGTAAAATGTGTTACTTTGCAACTGTGCTCTCAACCCACTGGCTGGGGTATCTTTTAAACTCATATATGCCTAGGCCTCCACCTCTGACGAGGTGGTTCTTGTTCTGGAACCTTCTGCAAGTTTGGGAGTTCCCTGGGTGATTCTAATGTGCAGCCAAGGATGAGAAGTGCTGCTTTGGAAACATGCTATCTTTTGATTTTTTCATTTTATGTAATGCCTTTTATGTCTAAGTCTTGTTTCCCCAAACAGACTAAATTTATTGCATCCAGAAATTATGGTGGTAGTTTTTCTGTGCCCTCCACAGAGGCTTGCTTGTGAGATGTATAGTAGGTGCTCAGTGACAACTGGAATGAATGAATGATTGATTGATTCACTGACTGATTGACTGATTGATTGATTGATTCAGCATGATGTTGTATAACAATCCCTGGAATAGGAAGGAGGAAACCTGAGATTTGTTCCTGACTTCATAACTATCAAGCCACTATCCTCCCCAGATTTCTGCTTCCTCATTTTTAAAATGAGGGTGATAATTAGGTTTCCAAACTGCCAGGAGCTCAAAGGAAATAAGAGAAGCTCATGAGTTATTTTCAATATTTGAAAAGGCCATTGGAAATTATACATTTCACATCAATTTTCAGACTGCTAATATGTATCAAAATATGTATTAATGGATGGTGATGAAGAGAAATAATAAAGTGAATTTTTGGTAGTAAAAATGTTTAAAGCCATATTTAAAATTATAGGATTCTGGGCCGGTGAGATGGCTCAGTGGCGTAAGCACCTGCCTAGCAAGCGCAAGGGCCCAAGTTCGACTCCCGGAACCCACATACAAAAAAAGGGCCGGTGATATCGCTCAGCGGCATGGGCGCCTGCTGGCATGCGAGGTCCTGAGGTCGACCCCCAGTACCCACAAAAAAAAAAGTTATAGGATTCTATAACTCCATTTTCTCAATATTTATATTATAGATATTTTAGGAGAAGGAGTAGAACGTAGTAAAGAAACTGGAGTCAGGTAAACCTGAGCTAACTCCATATCCTACTGTTACCTTACATAAGTTCTTAACCTAAACTCATTCCTTCATCTGCAAAATGGGCATGTTGCTAAGTCCTATTAGTACCATCCTTGTGGTAAGGATGAACAAATTGATACATGGGAAACCTTTAATGTATTGCCTAGCACATTGTAAGTGTTCAATAAACATTAGCTATGGTTACTAGGAGTGTATTTGGGATGAAAGACACACTCAGAGCTATTGTTAAGGGCAAAAAAAGGGTAATCCAAGTCACAAGAAATATTTCCCTCAGGAAACAGCCCTGGGCAAATGAAGGTTTAGTGTAGGATCATGGTTGGGGAATGGCCTTCCAGTTCCAGAACTCACTGGTGATGCATTTTGCAGTCAATGTGTGCATCCAGATCACCTGCAGGAGCTGATACACACTTTCCTCAACCCAAACACCAAATATTCTGATGGAGTAGTTTAGGAAACTGTATTTCTGCATTTTTATGAGTCCATAGAAACATTAGTTCTAAGGAAATAAAAACTCAAAGCCTAACAGGGAGGCAGAGGATAAGCTGCTGACAGAAATTACAATGCTACAAGACCTTCTGGAGCCAAAGTGTTGGAGCTGAAGCCAGTGTGTGTGAGATCAGGCAATTCGTCAGCAAAAGGCAGAGACTTGGTAGGACAGGGAGGTCAGGAGGGTCAGTTGGGTCATGGATATGGCCACACAGTGGAGGAGGGGACAGGAGGAGGGCTGACATAGTATAGCTGCCTTCAGAGGAAGTGAGCCCTAAAGATCCTGGGGTTATGAGATAGCCGGGGACCCAGGCCCTGTTGCAGGAGCTCGGGGGTCTGTACAGTCACACAACAGCCTGTCCAAAGGAGTTGAGGAGGCACAGCAAGCTCTCAGCTTTGTTTCTTTTGCAGGTAGCTTTGTTCACCTCAGACCTAAAATTATCTTTCTGTTACTATCAACCCAAGTAGTGGCCTTTACTGATTATTGTTTATTTTTGAGGGTGCTAATGGTGGTATGGTGGTGGTGGCACTAGCCCAGAACCTATTACAGTTGTATCTAGTATTAAGACTTTTAAAAGGAGCAACATGACCGAGTAAGAGGAAGTCACCATTTTCATAAAGACACAGTTCTTTTCCCTGGAGTTCCTTTTCTTATTTTTCTTTTCTTGTTGATCTCTTGTTAAATTTAAGTCTCCCCTGATGGTTGAATGCTCTAATCACAGGCAAGACAAATATTTGATGATTTGGATGACTGTGGTATATGTTACAGAAACCTTGTTTGCCTTACCTAAAACTTACTTTTGCAATCATTGTATGTCTTGGTAATGTTGAGAGAGAATTCTTAACCCAGTACTTTATCCTTACTACTGGCCATTAGAGTTCCTGTATTTCCATATTCACTTTGGCATAAACTTTTCTGAGCCATGTTTGGGAAGAAAATGTCCCTGAATTGAAATAGGAAGAGAGCATTATGACTTCTAAACCCATTCTCAACTTCAGTTCTTGTCTGAAGCTGGATCCAACTTAACAATTTCAAAGCTCAACAAAGAGAATCAGGGATAAGTATTACTAATTCCCTAGCCAGAGGCCATTTTCATTTAAGGCTGCTAAAATGAGGCTATTCTTGGTTAATGTCCAGATTCATCAGATGGACAGTGCTCTGGATTATTTAAGGGGTAATAGAAATGTTGAAAGTAGTATTCGGTTAGGAGGGATGTCTTCTCATCCTTTTGTCTCCCCTTTAATTTATACACTCATTCTCTACTTCCATACCTCAGTGCCTGTTCACTTACCTAGGATGAAGAGTTGCTCATCTCTGCCCAGAGAATGACCTTCACCGGGTCAGGCCACTGTGTTGAAAAGTGATAGGCAGCTGCAAGCACCGTGTCATATACTTGCTGTACCTGACTGAGGAAGGGATAACTTTCAGGGCAGCCCCGGGGCTCCTTGTTCTCTTCTTGCTCTTCCATACGCTTATGTGGGAATCAGGACAATCAGGATGTTCCCTATTAGGAATAAGCTTTTTGTCTCCCTTGTGGCCTTAAGCCTAAGCCACATGCTCCAACTCAATTTAACCAAAGACACCCTGCAAGAAGCCGATGGGACAGTAATGTTGTAATTGAGAGCTTGCTCAGATATTATAAATCTGCTTAGTATTTCCCCATTGGCTACTGATATTTGTAGATATAATTTTCTCAGAAACAGGAGTAAGTCTTAGTGTTCAGACACCAATTTCTCAACCTTCAATCTTTATTAGAATTTTCTCGGGGCCAGTGAGATGGCTCAGCGGCGTAAGCGCCTGCCTGGCAAGCACAAGGGCCCGAGTTCGACTCCCGGATCCCACATACAAAAAAAGGGGCCAGTGATATCGCTCAGTGACACGGGCGCCTGCTGGTGCACGAGGTCCTGAGGTTGACTCCCTGGTACCCACAAAAAAAAAAAAAAAAAAAAGAATTTTCTCACAGTGGTTGATTATTCACAAAAAAACACTTTGTGACACTTAAATCCTATACAATTCTCTCATCTGTTCTCCGTTAAAATCCACATTCTATGTTATTAAAAAAAAAAAGGGACAGAAGGTAAGGATGTCCCATTTCCATTTAAGAATACCTATGATCGGGCGGGTGAGATGGCTCAGCGGCGTAAGCGCCTGCCTTGCAAGCGCAAGGGCCCGAGTTCGACTCCCGGATCCCACATACGAAAAAGGGGCCGGTGATATCGCTCAGTGGCACGGGTGCCTGTTGGCGCACGAGGTCCTGAGGTTGACCCCCCGGTACCCACAAAAAAAAAAAAAAAAAAAAGAATACCTATGATCAGATACATCATTTCCAAATGATTTGGGGAAATTTAGTTTTAGACTTTGAAAATCTGGTATACTCCAAAGACTTCATTTAAGAGTTCACCATCCTTGCCAACTTAAAAATCAGGTCTACCCTGAGAAATTTCCAAAATTAGAGTCATAGAGGTGATATTGCAATGGCAAACAGAAGTACCAAAAGAACACCCAGAATTTGGAGGCAAATATATTTACATTGACAGGCACTGAATGGGATCATGCCCAAAATATCAGGCCCTGATCTCTGGTACTCTAGGGTTTATATGGGATAAGCAAGCAGGAAGTAAAGAAGCAGAATAGCTTGTCAGTTGGGGATTGGTTCTTACAATATGCATCATAGTGACCAGCCATACATCACAGTGACCAGCTCTTCCTAAGAAACAAAAGTATAGGAACTGTAACCAGAACTATTACCTGGGCAACTAACAAATTGAAGTATACTGGCTTGAGGGGGGTATCTTCTGCTACATTTCTGCCCTCTTTTAGTTTCCCTGGCAAATCTTTGCTGGACATGTTACATGTGATCTTTTGAGACACAGCCCAACTAGAAGCAATAACGTTGGGGCTGTCAATGGTTCTAGGATGGGCCCTAGCCAAGGACCCCAAGACTGAAAATTCCCACCAGAAGTTCATGGTTTGTTTCCCTTATTATAGGGTTTCTCCCTAAGTTGAGTCTGACAAGGAAGTAAAGGAGTTAATCTGATCTAGGAGAGTGTCCAATGTGCCTTGGATGCTTGTCAAATCTTTATCATTTGTAAGGGCCATATTGGTTATTTTCTATTCTCTCAGGGCAATCATCCATAAAGCTAAGGCAAAGCAAGGACTGGGGTAACAAGCAGCCTGAAAGGCACAAAAATCAAAGCGAGTAATGGATTGAGGTATGGAGCAATCCTGTGAATAGTGTTCTCAGGCTTCAGCCATGCATGGACTGGTCAGCATCCAGAGTGACCAGAGCAGGGCTCTGAATGTGTTGTCTCTTCAGCTGTAGGGTTATGTTTCATTTTCTAAATTTTTTAGAGCTTGTGGCCTGTATGCTTTATGTAGTTTTCATTTAGCTATCTCTGCTACAAATGCAGGCCCATTTTCGCTGCCAATGATCAATGGTAGGCCATATCTAGGGATGATTTTTTACAGCAGGACCCTACAAACTTTTATTGCCCTCTCAGCTCAGGTAGGGAATGCATCAGGCCAGCCTGAGTAGGTGTAGACAAGCACTAAGTCTATCTGTATATCTTTAAATGAAGGGAGGACAGGGCCAGTGACACAGACGCTGAACCCTGAGCTGGCTGCAGGGTTATGGATGCCAGCACTATAGCTTGAACTTGCAGAACATATGGTGGGGGCAGGTCTGGCTTTAATAAGATGGATCTTCTGGGAGTACTGGGTAAAGTTTTTCTGGCTGGGCTTGTTTTAGTCAGTTGGATCACTGGAGGGGGCTTAGGAGCACAGGTTTGGCACCATTGTTGGCAGGTTTTCAAACAGCAGCAGGATGCAGTAACAGGAGAGCTTTGGCCAAAATAACTTTGTCCAAGGTGACTAGCATATCTAGCCTGTTGGAATCCATTTCTAACAGAGCTACTTCCATCTGTAAACAGGGTATACTCAGCATCTGTCAGGGGAGTTATTCTTCAGTCATGGTCTGGTGAGCCCAGCTGGGTGGGCAGATACATGGCAGGATTGAGTGGTCCACAGTTATTCAGGAAGTCCAGTACATCATGTGGCACCTGGACAGTTAGGTCTCAGCCTAAAGTAAGCTTGTCAGCTTTCTTGATCAGAAGGGCAGTGGCTATTAGAGCATAAAAGCAAAGGGGGGAGGTGGCCCTTATGACTGGATCCAAATATTTGTACAGGTAGGCCACTGGGTGCTCCCAGGGGCTGACAGTCTGAGCAAGCATCATTGTTTTTGTGAGCTCCAGGATCCAGATTCTATAGAAGCCAGCAGCTCCAAGAAATTTGTGGAGTTTCTTTCTTGTAACCAGTTTCTGCCAGATATTTTAGTAGAATTTTTGTGTCTTTCCAGCAGGCAGCTTGGGTGTCATTAATCAGAACTTCAGTGATATTTTGTGCCAGGAAAATAGTGAGGTCAGCTGTGAGAACTTCTCCAAAGAGGGTAAATAAGTTTTTGAACCTCTGGGAGGTTGAGTCCAGGTCAGTTGACTTTTAAGTCCAGAACTGGGGTCTTTTCATTTAAAGGTGAAGAGGGGCTAGCTGATAGGAGCCAATTGAAGGCAAAAGAAGGCATTCTTTAGGTCCAGCCAGGTGTACAAGCAGGCTGTGAGTGGCAGAAGACTGAGTCAATGTACACAGAGGGCAATTGCAGCAGCATTGGCAGCTCAAAGATCTTGAACTGGCTTTACAGGCAGGAGAAGTGTATTTTAGCAGTTTGACAGTCTATAGCCTTTTTGCAGTTTTGAAGCTTCATTTTTTTCTTTTTTGGGGGACCATGATGGAGCTGGAAGGGACAGAGAAACAGGCTGTCACAGAGCCAAATCTGTTGCTACGGCCTCCCCCAAAATAGTGGGAGAGTTCCCAAACCCCTGTGGCAATTAAGTAACAGTCCAAAAAGAGTGTATGGGCTAGGAACCACAGAATGCAAGGTGATGGCTGCATTGCTGATGGCATGGAGATCTTGCCCAAGGTGATTAACAGTCTGTCAGGCTGATGTGTGGCTGGATGTCTGTTTGTGCTTCCTGTGAAATCTGACAGTAACGGGAGTTGCAGTGAGGCATCATGATTAATGGCCAGGCCCAGAGGTGGGTCTTCAGCCCATACCTCTGGGAGGAGAGTTTTCAAAACTTCAGGATTGCAGTTATCTGTCTCAAGCTGATGCAGGTTGCATCTTCCTCTCAGGGAACAGTCAAAGTTGGAAGTGCAGGGTTAAATGAGAAGGAGGCTGACTAGCTTGGTGCAAAGGAGATGATCGCTTCTAACTTGAAGAGGAGGTCTCTTCTCAGAAGCGGTATGAGGACTGCCTTATATAGGAATTCGTGTTTGGTGAGATGTCCTCCCTGACTGCAAGTTTGTGCCTGGCAGAAGGGGCAAGAGCCAAGAGTCCCAGTTGCCCCAGTGACAGTAACTTTTTGACAGAAGGAACTTTTGAAGGCAGAGAGTTTTGTTCCATTGTCTACCAGGAAATTCATAAGTTTGCCCCTGACTTTCATAATGACCACAGGCTCTCAGGGGCCCAGTTTGATAGAGCACGGTCTGTCCTATCCATCCAGGCCCGACAGGGTGAGGAGAGGTTCAGGTTGAGGTAGGCCTGGATAGTCAGGTTTCTTTGTGTCTCACTGATGGAGGGGGCATTCATTTTTTGTGTCCATAGCCCTTATAACTCGTAGCCAGAGGATATGGTCATCTATCAGACTGTATTTTCTTATGGACATCAGGTGTTTTTCTTTTATCAGTTTTCTGGGTAACAGTGGTTGATGGGCTTTTGCCCCCCCCTTTTTTATGTCTTTGAGGAGCACTCAACTGGATTGTTTCTAGGTGAGGTGACTTTTGGAAAGGCCATGACAACTCATTCATCAGGGCAGACCATCCAATTTTTCGTCAGTCAAAATGTGGAACTCAGAAGGAATTGCTGACAGTCATCTCAGGTGGGTGTTAGATGATGCTATCTGACCAGGATAGAAGTAGAAGACTCTGGAGGGAAGGCCTATATGGCCAAATGCAGGCAATGGCTAGCTGGAACCAGTCCAATTGGCTGGAAGTAGATGAGTTGGGAGCAGGGAGTGAAGCTATAGGTGTTGGCAGCAACTGCGGCAGCCAATGAGGGTGCCAAGGCAGAATTCTCAGGAACAATGGGCCTCTTTTTTTTTTTTTTCTTTAAGGCACAGGGAGTAGTTTGGTTTCATTTTTAACTTCATGAAAGCCCTTTTTCCTGCAATCAGGGACTGTGGGTTTTGACCAGTTTTCATCTCTGACTTCCTATGTGTGTGTTATGTACTCTTGATCGATGGTGCAACAGACAAAGAGTGGGTGCCCCTCAGAGAGAGAGAGACCATTCAGTTGCCCACCTGGTCATGCCCCTCGTGGGGACATAAGCATGACTTAGCTAAGGAGGGTGCTAGGCCTCCATTACGCCATATGTCTATTGACATGGAATCACAGGTAAGGGTCCAATCAGCCATCACAACCAGTGCTTCTCAGTCTTGGTTTACAGACTGAGGAGCCTGTTGCTTATGCTGTCCGTTCCACCCATACATTCATTCATCAGGCACTTAAACATTCCAACCCCCTTCCCTTGAGGGTGGTCCTGACTAATGAGTTGATCAGACTCCCCTTCTGCTCCAGCTGAGCTGGACTGACAGAGAGACTAACTGGGGTGCCCCAGGGGTCTTACGGGAATCAGGCAGACAGACAGACAGACAGACTGCATCCTCCTCCCTTTGGGGTCCAGTGTGAGCCACTCGAGCAGGGAGCCAGGAATCCTCCTCCAGACCTCCAAGGGGACTCAAGAAATCTTGAGGACATGCCTTCCTCTCAGGACCTGGAGAGGTCCCTGCTTCATCCACGAGGGCCATGACCAGTGACCAAAGAGGTCAGCACGGTCAGTCTTCCCAGCTAATGCACCAGATGCAATGGCAAACAGAAAAACTGAAACACCCAGGATTTGGAGGCAGATTTATTTACATCAACAGGCACTGATTGGGATCACTCCAAAAATATCAGGCCCTGATCTGTGGTGGTCTAGGGCTTATATAGGATAAGCAAGCAGGAAGTACAGAGGCAGAATGGCTTGTCAATTGGGGATTGGTCCTTACAATGTGCATCATAGTGACCAGCTGTGCATCACAGTGACCAGCCCTTTCTAAGAAACAAAAGTAACAGGAACTGTAACTGGAGCTATTACCTGGGCAACTAACAAACTGAAGTATATTGGCTGGGGAGCACCTTCTGCTACAATAGCATACACACTGCACCCAACTGAGGAATTCCTCTTTCTATAAATCCTTGATAGTTGGGAGTTATCATTATCTATTCATACTGCCATACCAGGAATACAGAGAGAGTGCCAATAGGATTTGTAAATTTATGTTTCACAAGTACATAGTCTGAGAGACATTAGAAATATTTGAAACTGAAAAAAAATCATCTCATAGGAACATGGCTATTTGTTATTAGATATGTTTAGACATATGCAATGTAGTATTTTATGAAAGTTTGAAATATTTCATGAGAAAAAGTATTTTAGTGGCTGGCTGTAGAAATATAAAACAGAAGGAAACTAACATTCCTATAAATTACCTTAAATTTCATCCCCATTATTACATAGTGAGATTGTGTTTGATGTTTTTGCCCCTCAAACTAAGATGCCATAGTTTCTCAGTGTTTACCCCAAGAGTATTCCACAGTCATTAGCCAAAATAAGTCTCTCTCCTAGTGTAAATCTTTTGTTTTGTTTCCTTTTTCTCTTTTATCTAGTAGTTTCTTTCCAGTTAATAAGCTTTATTTACTTGAAAATCAGTAATTAAGTTATTCCTTGTCTTTCTTCTCTCTAGTATCCCTGATACAGATTCTGTCAACAATAAATTTGCATAGGCTTTTAAACAGCACTCTTGTGTATCCCTTTTACACCAACATTCTACATCTAAACTAGTCCAGAATCTTTGCTTTCTGAAAGGTCTTCAATCAAACCCCATCATTTTCTAGTGGTAACACACCAGGGATTAATAGTTCTTGGTATCGAAAATCCTTCCTACTTCTCCTCTCTAGTTAAAGCTCCTTTCTTCTTATGCTTCCTCCTTCCCTCTAGTTAAAAACTCTTCTTCTCTTATAGCTCTCCTATTATACCCTCTTCTCTTATACCCTAGTTAAAACTCCTCTCCTAAACATGGAATGACAGAGCATAGTTCTCTGTAAAAAATAATCCTTTATGTATTGTATATTTTTTTTCAAAGTAGCTGGATTACACTCAGTATTGCTTTCTGTAAGATAGATTCTCACACTAAATCCCACTAAAGAAGAAGACCTGAATAGTTTGTGTGAGCCCAGCAATTATTTTAATATGATAAGTGATCCTGGTTAGTAAACCACCCATGGTCAATTTCCCCTCATGTTCTTGCCCACTCTTCCCCAACACTCAAACTCTCATCTCAATACCAATCTGCTCTGCCCGGTGTGTTTTTATCAGGCTAAAATATTGTGTTTTCTATGAATTCCATTTCCTTTCCACCCACTGATTTTTCCAAAGTGAGCCTTGCTTTCCTGGAGAGCTGGCATTGAATCTTACTCACCTCTATGTTCCTAAGCCCCATACCAGTAAAGAGTTATTTGATATATATTCACTGGTTGAAAAATAAAATTAATAGACAGACTAGTGGATCAGAAATGTTGGAATACAACCACTAGATTAATCAGAAATGCCTAAAGAACACCACTTGATTGTGTTCAGCCCAATCAGGTAATTATGTTTAATGGCTACCAAGGTTGAGCTCTTCCAGATTGCTTTATTTAAAATATGTCCTTCAGCATACAACCTTTGTATGAAGTTACTGAGTTGAGAGAAAGGATTGGGAGATGTTAATGAATGACTGTAATGTCCTCATCCTGGTTCTGCCCTCCTCCCATGTCCCTGCCTTTTAATCATTGAGGCCCTGGATTCCATGCAGATTTTTGTAGTCTTCATGGGCAGTATTCAGTGCAACAACACCGAGGAAATCTGCCAACTGAACTTGTCCTAAAACCTTCCTCCTCTCTCTTTCCAGTGGGGTGAAGTCAGTGCGTGTGTGTGCACGTGTGCACACGCACATGTGTGCGTGTGAGAAAGGCATGTGTATTCTGGTTCCCATGTGCCACCTGCTGGTCTCCCACATCACTACTTCCAAGGTGCTCAAGAGTGCCATGTTATGGCTAAAGAAAAGGAAGGACAAGACTACAGCAAAGCATGAAGTGACTCAATAGTCTCACCTATTGTGTCAGCTCATTCTTACTGCATATCAGTAGTGGAGATGAAGAACTGAGGCAGTGGAAAAAGAGCTCCCTCCCAGACCTACAATCTATGTTTATAAATTGTTAGTCCTTCTCAAGGCATTCTTTAGCTATGCAGTCCCCCAAATATCCACAAGATGATGTTTAAAAGAGAACACAAGAAAAATCTCTGTAGCCATATAATATATAATATATATTATAATTATATTATCATATATTATATATTAATATATAATAATATATGATTAATAACCCAGATAAGGAAAGAAAATATTATTTCGGTGTTTGGTAAACCCATGCCAGTCTCTCCAGAACAAAACAAGGGGAGGGAGAAAGAAAAAAGAAGAAAAGAGAAACTTTCACCAAAAATACTGGCTAACATGTGTTTGATTATTTCTAAACACATTCTAATTAAAATTTCTCAGAATTTTTTTTAATTTAAACTATTTGTCTTTCTGGAATTTTATATAATAATAAACTATTAAAAACTTTGATTACAACGTGATTAAAAATTAGATGCAATCACCAAGATACAAGGTAATTATCTTGAGAGAGTAGGGGCTACGGTCCCGTGAGCTTCCTGAAAGTCTCCTGAGTGTGGATTCTGACCTTAGCTAATCTGGCTCCTGTGCATTCAGCATGAACGATCCTGTACAGAGAGGTCTCATGTCCTCTCCTATATATTCTTAATCTTGATCATTCTTTTTTTTTTTTTTGTGGGTACCGGGGGGTCGACCTCAGGACCTCGCGCGCCAACAGGCACCTGTGCCACTCAGTGATATCACCGGCCCCTTTTTCGTATGTGGGATCCGGGAGTCGAACTCGGGCCCTCGCACTTGCAAGGCAGGCGCTTATGCCACTGAGCCATCTCACCGGCCCCAATCTTGATCATTCTTAAGAACATTTCTAAATTTCTAGAGACATGTGCTTTGCCTTCTGTTTTAAGAAGTATTTATTTCTTGCGCACTGTGATATATGCCAAACATTATTTTTATGTAAAATAATTTCCCTTCTGAATATCTTCTCTGCTCTTTTTTTTTCCTGAGCCTCAGGCTAGAGATTTGTACAGGGAAGCCATGTCAAAGAGTGATGAAAGAGTATATTTCATTTCTTCCTCAAAGGCCAGAAAATCTCTGAGGAAAACAATTTCTCCCCACCCTCCACCCTCTTCCTGCCTAAGCCCCCTTCAAATCCAACCTGCTTATTTTAAACTCAGGCCTGAGTAAAATCTAAAACCACAGCCCTCAGGCAGAAGCCCCATTAGCACTGAATTGAAAAATCTGAAGAGGAAATGAAGATTTCAGCTTTTTTGACACGGTATTTGGTCTTCCAGTTCATCACAAGAACAAGATAATTTCCTCAGTATCTTAGTTTTTCTATATTTAAAATTGGGACACAAATACTGGAACTGGAATGTTGCTAATATTGTATAATGATGGTTAATAATTACTGAGCAATGACTGTGCTAAACGCAATGGGTTATCTCTCACAAAACTAGGCATCTCAGGGGAGTCTTTAGCAGAAGGGCAAAATGAACCACAGTATCCTGGTAATTAAAAGGGCCCCTTAAGAACACCTCCCTTAAATTTCCCATTTTCAGATTAGGACCTGAAGGTCCTGAGTTCAGAGTACACATCCCTATTAATGGCAGGATGGGCCAAAGTGACAGTCCCCACTATGTGAGTCCCCACCACATAGCCTCCAACCAGCCAAAGCTCAGACAGAGCAACCTGCAAAGAACCAACTGGATATATATTTTGAAATTCAAGTAAACGATAAGCAGACCTCTGTCTTTTCTAAGTAAACTCAGATATCATGAAGCATTTAAATACTTAATGAAAGGCTCTCCTTTATCTAGTTTTAGTACCGCTCACTGATTGAATTCCTTCTAATGACCTGACTTGGCTACCTTTTAAAAATCTTTTTTATTATTCTATTAGTACATGTTTGAAGTATATGAAATTTACACTCATCTTAGGGAGTAGGTACATGTACTTACATATCTTGATTTTTTTATTCCTCTTTCCCCCACCATACACCTCCCTCCCTCTGTCTCTAGATCCCTTTTCCCCATTTTTATTATTATTACTGTTATTACTATTATTTTAGTTCATTTTTCCAATGATTACATACATATAATGATTATATATATGGGTATTTTGTACATGTACCTGACGCATCATCTTAAATCTTTTTACATCCTCTTCTTCTTCCCCACTCCTCACACCCTTAGTCTCCTGGACCCCTTCTTATTTACAAAAAATATCTATTTTGGGGCTGGTGAGATGGCTCAGCGGCATACGCGCCTGCCTGGCAAGCGCGAGGGCCTGAGTTCGACTCCCGGAACCCACATAGGAAAAAAGGGCCAGTGATATCGCTCAGTGGCACGGGCGCCTGCTAGTGCGCAAGGTCCTGAGGTCGACCCCCGGTACCCACACACACAAAAAAAAAATCTATCTTTTCATCAGTCTTTTATTTTGCTCTTTATTTGTACTCTTCACAGGATTTTATAGGAAATCTACTTTGTACAAGCCACTGAGCTGACAACTCTATATAAAAGATCTAATCTGCTTTTTATTACTCAAATGAGAGAAATTATATGGTATTTAAGCTTGTGTGTCTGATTTATTTCACTTAAAATTATATTTTCCAGGTGAATCCATTTCCCTACAGTATCTTGAATTTATCCATCTTTATAGGTTAGTGGTATTCCATTATGTAGAGATACCACATTTTCTTTCCCATTTATCTGTTGATGAATATGTAGGCCGCTTCTGAGATTTAGCTTTTGTGAATTGTGTTGCTGTGAAAATCAATATGCATCACTATCTTTGAATACAGTTTTGCCTAGGAAGTCATCTGAGTGCCTTGTTCTCTTTCTCAAGCACCAGAAATAGGGTTTAAAGCAGTCTGACGGCCACTCACATGCCCTGGTCTGTGGAGCTCTATGATTAGGCCTTGAAGAAGGAGAATAATGACCCCAGTGCATTACCTGCCAAACCCGCTGGGGGGTGCTTTACATTTGTGATCTCATCCCAGATGGACACGGACTAGGCAAGGTTGCTCTCATGATCCTTCACTTGAGCCTGAGAGGAGTAGAGTAACTTGAACAAAAGACCCAGTTGGTAGTTTGCAGAGCAGGTACTGGAAATCAGGTCTCCCTGACCTCAGAGACTGGGATTATTTCCTAGCTGAGATGGCTCTCTCTATGCAAGCCATGCAGACAATTCTCCAAAGATGCAAATTTATAAGCAGAGATGAACTGATGAAACAATGCTCCTACTACAGGAACAACACTCCGTGAGTGTATCTCAATGACAGCGCCTTTGTAGTGCCACCTCTGTACTCAAGATCAACATGACATCCTCAATAGGTAGTATCTACAGGAAATCAACTTTGTACAAGCTACTGAGCTGACAACTCTATATGAGAGATCTTATCTGATTTTATTATCATTCCTTATTTCACATAAGGTTAAGTAACTTGCTCAAAGTCACAGGCAGAATCATGACCTGAACCCGAATTATTCAACTTCGGAATTTATGCTTAACGATCATACTCCTAACCACTATTCTTCACTGCCTCTCAGTGAAGGAGGAGGAGGAGGGACAGGGAGGAGAAAGAAGAGGAGGAGGAAAAAGAAAAAATTCAGTGGGCACTGCTAGCTAAAAAGTACTACCATGAGACAGCTAACCTCAGTGCTTTGTGGGTTTTTCTAATTCTAATTTCCAGTTCTTGTGTCCATTATCTGTGTGGGTGGTAATAGCCTGAAGCACTGGTATTCATAAAACAGGTTCCCCATCCCTAAGCAATCTTAAAGGCTGGGATGAATTCTGGGTAAGTGAAGGTAGGTTGAGCATTTTGAATCAGAAAAGATATATGAAATTTGTTGATTTATCATCAGAAGAGTGAAAGCAGGGGCTTTTCCCCTCAGATCCTTCTCATGATGTGTGACATCATTAACTCTCTTTGGAAAAGGTACAAACACTAGAGTCAGACAGACCAAGGATAAAGCCCTGGCTCTGCTCCTGGCCAGCGGTGTGATGTGGGCCAGGTACCTTCATCTCCCTGAGCCTTAGCTCCTTGTGTGAAATGCTTGGCACTGTGCCTGGCACTCTGTAAAGTATCAGATACACGCTCATGAGAAAATAAAAACGAGAGTGTGGTTTCAGGTCTATCCAGGATTCCCTGATCTCCAGCATGTCTGCCCTAGTACTGTCTCCAGATTTTATACTGCAATTGCATCTCTCTGCCAGTCAGGTGGCTTTTCTTAGCCCACCCAATAGGAGAACATTTTGGCTCAGGGAAATCAACCCTGCAAGCCTACTGAGAGCTGCATTCTCCAGCATGAGCTTCGCTAGGACCCTGCCTCCCTCACCCCTCCCTGAATTCTTGCTTCTGAGTAGGAAAATTCATTTCTCAGTCCCTAGTCAGGTAGTCTGTAGGGAGAGGGGTGGGTTGAGATGGAAATGGCGACAGCTCTGGTCTCAGGGTTGTCGTTTCAGATCCCTTAGGGGTTCGACAGACTTGAGATTTATAGGCCCTGAACAGCAGAAAACTGCCTCCTGGCTGAGCAGCAGTGCTGCCGCAGGGCCCGGGGGGCTCCAGCCTGATGTTGTTTGTGAGCCTCTTTAGTTCTCTAATGCCAGGTTCCCTAAATCTGTGGTATTAGAATGATGAGAAAGGGCAGGGGAGAGCAATGCATGCCCTAGTTACCCTGACAATGAAATTCATGGAAATCGCATTTCTCCTGAGCATGCCAACAACCTCCCGGCTGGAGCCTGCCTTGGCTGTAGGGCTGGGTTTGTTTGGCTTCTACAATTTTTCTTTTTAATGTCATTATTTTTATTATTTCGCCTAATGTTTTTATAATGTGCTTACTGTGGAGGTTGCTCTGAGCGTGCCAGCTCTCTGGGGGCAGGGTGGGCCACACTTGTTAATACCAGAGACTTGCTTTGCTCATCCCTTCAGCCACCAGAAGGAAGCAGAGTTTCCACCCTCTTCCCTTCCCCAGTCCTGTTCCGACAAGGAACATTAAACATAGGATCACTAACTTTTTCAGTCCCACTGAGATCAAAGCTCCAGTTAGTAAATCCACAACCATCCCCTTCCACCCACCTCCCATCCTCCCAGTCAAACCCCTCTGGTTGTTTCCATCATTCTTTTTATTTTTATTTCTTTTTATTTGCTTGTTTATCCATTTTTGTGGTACTGGAAATTGAACCTAGGGCTACATGCCCTGTCCTTTTTATTTTTTGAGACAGGGTCTTACTAAGTATCCCAAGCAAATCTCGAGCTTCTGATCCTCCTGCCTCAGCTTCCCAGAGTGCTGGGATTTTAGGCATGTGCTACCACACCAGGCCATTATTCTTTTTATATTATGGTGTTATCCCCTCCCCTACTTCTTTTTTAAATGTGATAGATGAATACATGATAACACACCCATCTTATGGGATAGTAAGCATTCATAAAATAGTTTAGATCTCCATGTATTAACCAGGAGAGGTGTCAATGATGTATTTTTTAAGCAAAGAAAGTTAGTCCAAGGGTAATGGTTTTTGCAGGATCCACTTTATGATAAACAAATATGAAATATATGGATGTATTTGTTTTGATACATTTGTATGAACATAAATAACTGTGTGTGTAGAAAGATGCCACCCAGGCTGTAAACGTAAGTTACCTAGTTTGTGGAATATTGGAAAAATACTGATTTTTTAAAGAAATAGCTATAATGCTTCATTAGCTGTAGTTAATCCTTGTTATTTTGAAGAGAAATTTGACAATTTTCAATCAACTGATCTATCAATCAGTAAGTGACATTTGTTTTTATTTTTATTTTAAATGTGATAGACACTCAGATCCCTGCACACGGGGTTGGATCCATGCAGGACACAGTGGGATGGAGACTCTGCCTCTGTCTGTGCAGCCTCAATTGCAGCCATTTTTGGTAGACTCGTGTCATCCACAGGAAGCCCTCAGTGGTTTCCATTAGATCTGGACAAAGATATACCTCTTTCTCCCACTCTACTTACTTTTGAAGCAGATTTTTGTTTACCCCAAGTTCAGGATCTCAAGTTTCTCATTACATTTTTCCTGTTGGTTTTGGTTTTTTGTTCCAGTTGTCAAGATCTTTTGAAAATCTGCTCCTCTTGCCTAGTCTATTAGCCATACTGCCCAGCTTGGTGCCAGCTGCAAATTTGATCGGCAGGTCTTTTATGTCTTGATCTAAGTCCCTGATAGAAATGTTCTACAGGACATAGCCAAAGACACAGTTTTATACTTGCCCATTTTAGATAAAGAAAGATAAATGTTTTTATTTGTCTTTCAATATGCTCCTTTTATTGTACAAAAGTCTCTTAATAAACGAAGAGGTTTGTACTGGGCAAATCAATAGCCATCACCATTAGTTGACTTAGTGATGATAACAGGAAACACTAATCACAATCCCTTTTGAGCCAGTCCAGAAGCACAGCAGCCTTAGTCAGAGCTATGGAGCATATGGCTCTGTCCACAGCTGCTCTGAGGCATCCAGATGGAAGTAGGAGGTGGGCTGGGCGTGGGGTGAGCAGACAGTAGGGGCAGGAATGAGGGAAGAGGGAGCAGACAGGTGAAGACAGGCAGGGGAGGGGTTCGAGGACTAGGCTCCCAAATCAATCTCCATGACTGTGTAGTTAATGTGCAAACGACAAGCAACAGCTTCCAATGGCGCCCATCTGTGACAGCACAACTGTATGACAAATACTTTCCATCACACATAGAGAGCCGTGTCCCCTGCTCTTTGATTAATGGACTTTGACGCGCCTACTCACAGCTCTTACAAGTCTTTGTCACAGATGTGAGGGAATATTTTCTTCCCTATGTGGCTGTTTCTCGGTGCTATAACCAAGCAAGTAGCCAGGCATGGTGGTGCATGCCTGTAATCCCAGCACTCCAGATGCTGAAGCAGGAGGATCACTGCAAGTTCGAGGCCAGCCTGGGCTACAAAGTTCAAGACCAGCCTGAACTGCATAGAGAAACCCTGTCTCAGAAAAGTCTATATATATATCTGAGCAAGTGGCCTATGCTGCCCTTGTTCTCTCCCCACACTCCCACACAGGCTTCCAGAAGTTGCCACACTCCTGGCTCGTACATCTTCCTATATAAAAGAACGAAAATTTACTCAAGTGATAAAGGATGCAAATTCAAGAGCAGTCTTCACTGAGGGTTTCTGGTATAACTTGAAGCAATATTTAACTATCTCTGAGCTTCGCTTTCACTAACTGAAAGGGGAATAACATAAGTGCCATATTTTTGTAAGATTAAATGAAATAGCATGTGGCAGAGTCATAGGTGCTAACTATTAGCTGAATCAGAGTCTGTACCTCCAGAAGACGTGGGCATGACTTATTCAAACCTCCGGCTTTGACATTTTGTAAACATGGGTGGGGTTCACAGATGAGTTTGCAACACTCGGTATTTTGCCATTTCTCTTTTGGGGCTCCTGAAAATATTTTGAGGGCCTTTTGCAGGATTCTTACATTTGCCCTGATTATTTCACCTGACATTTGCTGATTGTCAGCTCTGTACCGACTCTGGGCTGGGTCTCAGGCATTCAAAGATGACTGAAGCAAAATCCTCATACTCAAGTAGCTCGTAGTCTAGTGTTCGTCACCTACAATGACAAATACCCTCAAGTCCAACACACACACACACACACTCACACACACTGACACACACTCACCAGCAACTGCAATACCAGCAACAAAAATCTACATACGAGACCCTTACTACATGCAATGAATTCTGCTATTTTCTCTTCTATTTTATTTTTAAAATTGAACACCCACAAGTAGGATGTTAACTCATAGTTTTAAAAACTTCACTCCAAGATTGGAGAGGTATGCCTCACCTACTATCAACATTTGCAGATGCCAGGGGAATGCCCAACAAAAACCTTCCATGCCTGCCTGTAAGAGTCACCAGAACCAACAGTAACATTTTTAAGGACAATCAGGTCTGCCCAGGGCTTTTGGTGTTTCTGGAAGAGGGAGTGACATGGACAAAGGAACAGAGGAACAAAAGCAGGGTGTTCATGGAAGTATGAGAAGTTTTGAATCAGTAGAACACCAGGGAGCTGTGGGGGAAAAGAGAAAGAGACGGAGTTTTAGATATAAGTAGGGTTTGTTTGTTTTTTTTTTCAAGTAAAGATTAAAAAACCAAAACACTCCAAGGGGAAAGTTTTTGCTGTTAAGCAGGAAATCCAACCCTACACAGAGTCTACGCTCTGGGAAATGAGATTTCAAGGAAATAAGAAACAGGATGAGCTTTTTTAAAGCCAACAGACCATAAAATATCTCCGGTCAGTTTTTAAAAAGTACAATCCCTTGAGTATGGCCTGTTGGTGGGCAGCATCTGGGTATGTGGATTTGGTACATACAGGCTGGGTGGAGGTGTTTTCTACTAAGTAGGGTTGTGACATGCAGAAATCCTTTTAGCAGAGATCGTGTCTGCACCACTGACAGCAGGTATAGCAGCCCACTAGGGTCTATCAGGGACTGGATCATAAAGGGCTTTGGGGCCTACTAAAGAGATGGATGTGGTAAAGAAGGGCAGTGAAAGATTTAAAGCAAAAGAGTGGCCTCAAACTCACAGAAGCATTAATATTCCAGTAGAGTGGCAGGTGGACTAGAAAGAAGTCTTGACTGGAGGAAGGCAAACCAAATAAGCAACTAATGTTAATAGTTCATGAAACCATGATGGTAGCCTGGAAGAGAACAGAATTGATGAGAGTGAGAACAGTGAGTTAGGAAATATAAAGTAGAGGGATCAACATGACCTAGGGACAGATTAGATGGAAGAGGTGGGGGGGGGGAGTCCCAGGATGATAACATCAGTTTACTAGTGCGGGTGGTTGGGAACACTGGGGCAGATTTGGAGTGTTTTGAGAAAGAACAAAATGAACAACTCAGCACAAAGGCACTGTCAGTATACCCAGATTGGTCTCCCAGGCATTACTATGACCAGAAAAACCTCCCACCTATAAGGCCCACACACCCATGAATTATAGAACTAACTTCCTCTCATGAACACCAGAAACATGGCCAGGATCCCCACAAAGAGGAAGGAGAGGAGTCTACCTGTGGGTATGCATGGTATGAGGTTGGCCCTGCCATCCAGAGAACAGTCCCTTTTCCAGAAGATACATATTGTAGTTGGGATTCTTGGTGCTGTCAAGCAATTTTGTACTTGGACATAGAACTGGATGCATAGAAAAATATCAGAGAGAAACGTAAAGAAACATCTGTCAACTTTGCCTCCAGAAACACTCCTTGTCAGTCTATCTCAGGTTGTGTGTGAGACTCGGGCATACAGTATCTAGAGGTTGAAACAGCTTCTTTCCAAACCATGGTATGAGAGATGTCATCTGCAAAATGTAGAACTGTGTCTCTCAAAAAGGCAATTCCAAATTCTAATCCCTAGTATCTGTGAATGAGATCTTATTTAGAGATAGGGTCTTTGCAAGATATAGTTAAGGTTAAGAGAGATGAGGCCATCTCAGATTGAGGAGTTTCCCAAATTCAGTGGCCAGTGTCCTTGTAAGAGAAGGAAGAGGAAAATTTGAGAAACATAGACAAGAGACTCAGAGAAAAGGCGGCAATAAGATGAAGGCAGAGATGAACTGTGCAGCTGCAGGGCAAGGAACACCCATTGGTTGTGGGCCACAATCAGCAAAAGCATGAAATGGATTCTTCTGACCTGTAGAGGAAATCAGTCTTGTGAATATGTAGCTTTGGCTTTCTTGCCTCCAGAACTGTGAAAGAATATATTTCTAATGTTTGAAGCCACCAATTTTGTGACAGTTTTTTATAGCAACTCCAGGAAATTGAAGAAGCATCCCATTTAGTTTCTCTCAAAGCATTTAGGTAAAGGAAGCCTAGGGCCATCTCAGAAGGATTATTATTTTCTAGGAGTTTGCCCTTTCTCTGCAGTCCACTTCCCCTGGAGTACATGCCTTCACAGTTTGGTCTCTGGTCTCCACCTTTTCTTTGCTCTCTTTCCATAGCAGTACCTTT
The DNA here is from genome assembly GCA_028451465.1 of Erethizon dorsatum. Lineage (NCBI taxonomy): Eukaryota > Metazoa > Chordata > Mammalia > Rodentia > Erethizontidae > Erethizon > Erethizon dorsatum. Next base: position 110,988,760 of record CM051823.1, read on the forward strand.
TCTTCCCAGCTCAAATGGAGGACTGAGCTCAGGGTAGCAGACAATAGTAGGTCTTTATTAGTCCTGTGGTATACTGGATGCTAACAATACCTTTTAAATCCCAAGTGTGACAAAGAGCAGGAAAAGCATGACTTTCTTAGGCATTTGGTCATGCTTTCTCAGCCTCTCTTTCTTCATCCTTGCTTCACCAATGGACTCCGGAATACATAAAATGCATATTATCAAGCTTAAACTTCTATCTGCATGATCTGCAGTTCAGATGCCATCCTAATTTTTCCTTCTTTGCAAAGGACCCCTGAGAGGAAGACCATGACCTAAAGCTTTTACTACCCTGTCTTTGGTTTGCACTACCCAGGGCAATATTGCATTCCAAGGCAATTATTCTTAGATTTCAGAAAATATCAAAAAATTGTTTCTCCTCAAGAAAAGAAAGAAAGGTGGAGAGCCTAGAGATAATGGAAGGTGTCATAATATTAAAAACTCATAACATTCTCATTTCTACTTGAAAACCTCACAGTACAAAGAGCAATTATTTTCCCAGATTGGCCAGATTCATTGACTGACCCTGTAGCTTGATAGGTGAACCCTGGAGTTAAAATGTGTCTTCCTAGAAATTCAAAAAATGAATAAAAGGATTTAGCCAAACACCCATATGGTCCTGGCATAGTCATTTATCCTCTATTTGGCCCAGTGTGCTTATTATGCATTAAAGGGGGGGGTGGGGAAAGGATATCTATGAATGAATTAATTAATGATTGAAAGAAGTGTTAAAAGTGCCATGTAAATTATATGCACTATTGTAAGGCCCATGGGAATCTGACAAATCAGGGAGGCAACTCCAAATTGAGGATTATAATGAAGAAGCAAATGTAAGCACTTTGGAATGTGAAAAAAACTATTAGTATTGGTTACTATGACGTATTCCCTTTTTTCCAATCCAGATCGAGACGTCAGAAACTGTTAAAATGTGGATTAAGTTTTAAAACCCATGTGAGCCCAGATACTGTCTAAGTGTTACACTCAGCAAATGCCTGCACACTGCAACAAAATCAAAAGATCAAAGCAAACTGGAGCTGGAGAAGAGCAGGTGCATAAAACAAATGCTTTCAGCGTATGTGTGAGCACAAACAATTTATTGTGCCCACTTTAAAATATATATATGTCAAATACTGCAAAGATAAAACCTCTTGAACTCACCTAATTTTAATATTATACTCATTAAAGAAAGGCAACCTTTCTCAAACCTTCAGCCTGTGGGTGGGTGTCCTCCAGGGTAAGCAGCTTAGCTTTCTGTTTTCTATTCCTCAGTGATGGAGCCCTGGCTTTACAGGGGCCTGGGGCAACCACTGATCCTTATAATTACAAGCAAAATGTGGCATTAATTCATCCCTTAAAAAAAGTTAATTCAAATTAAGCTTTTGAAACGTGTGTAATGTGTTCTAAAAGAATAAAAAACTATCTTTACAGTAACAACAAAAATAATTTTTTTTTCCAATTTAAGCAACTTCTGGCTTCAGTAATTAGAGAAAAATGGTTTTACAGATTGAAAACCAGCTTTCAGTGTCCAGGCCTGACTTAGCTTCTGTTTTCCTGCTGAATGGCCCTTTAAAGCTTCTGGCACACTGTGGTCTCAGGAGAAAGCAGGATTTTCTAGACTGGCAGCTCCTCCTTTCCAAATTGCCATGATCTAAGGTAAGAAACTGCAATCATAAAGTCCAGGATTGCATGCTGTGTTTGGAAACCATAAGACAAAGACATACCAGAAAATCCTTCTATCTTCCAAAATATTTCCTTTTTAAATGAGAACAAATGTTTGATCTTTATGCTTTTGTTGTTGATAATTCTCATCCATCTGAATAATCAATTATGGCCAAAGAGTCATTCTGGGTTGAGTGGGATAATGAGGGTCCTCTAGGAATACAAACTCTTGAGCCAGCATGATCCGGGAAGGAGCCACAGTTGCTTTCACATCAGCTGCTTTCTCCACATCTATACTGTTACTTAGCTCATGAAAATGTTAGTGTTCAAAAATTTGGTGAACCTCATTTATAAACATTCATTTTGGCTGGATATGCTGATGCATGCCTGTAATGCCAGCACTCGGGAGGCTGAGGCAGGAGGATGACCACAAGTTTGAGGCCAACCTGAGCTACATGGTGAGATCCTGCCTCAAAAAGAAAAATTCATTTTGAAAAGACAGCCTAATCATAATGGCAGCCAGGCTAAGTGGTCTTTGTGCAAGGGGACTCAGCTGTATGTATTTGGCATCCCAAGGGTCTTCTTGGGTACGAAAAATTGGTTAGTAGCACTCTGCTTCCTTGACAAAAAATAAAAAAAGAGAGAAAAATGTAGCAAATCTCCCTAATAAAAATTCCTTTTTATGCTCTCTCCTAATCCTCTTAAACTCCTGAAATGGCAAGAGAAGTGGGAATTTCTGAATCTCCTGGAAGGTTAGAATAATTGAGAAAAATGTCAGTAGAAAGAAAACAAAGTTTTTAAACCTTGCACAAACATAAATTTTTATACGGTCCAAAAGAAAAATACCCCAGATGTTAAATTCTTCATGGAGGCCATCCCAGAAAATCCCAGATCCTAACTTTCTTCCAAAGTCCTCATGTCTTTAAGAACAGTTTATTTCTCTCCTGTCTTCCCTTGACCATTTGAGAATCTCTATTCTCTAGCCACAGGATCTACCTCCTCTGCAGCAGAACACTTCCTATGTCTGAGATATTCCATCTAGAATGAGACCCAGGGGTCTCTAGAATAATAGATCACAGAGGCATTTAGTACTTCATGTGTCATGGTGTGCACTGGGGCTTTGACACTCTTAATTCCTGATTTTATTTTGTTCAAAAGATGAACTGGAGACACACCATCCTTATTTTCCATCACTCTCAGAAATTCTAACACACTAAACCAATGGGGAAGAAGAGAAATGTTTTCCTAACTCAGTCTCAACTCACAAAGAAGATAGACCATTCAGTAGAGGCCTCTGGGTCTCATTCTAGATGGTCAAGGTATTAATTTTTTCCTTTATCCTTCCTTACCTATCCTTTACTCCCACATACACCAATTACTGATTGTGTCTCATTGAGCTTTCCTAGGATCAGAAACTGCCCCATTAGAAAGCCAGATATCTCTTAAAGATCCTGCTGGATGTTTCATTTATTTATTCATTCATTCAACAGGTATTTATTTACTGCCTATAGGCACCTTATTTTATATTTTGTATTTTTCAGGTGGATAAAACTCCACAGAGCCCTTTGCCACTATATAGAGTACGATTTATTGGAAGGAGTACAGTACAGTCTTTTTTTTTTTTTTTTTTTTTTTTTTTTTTTTTTTCTTTTCTTTTCTTTTCAGCACAAGACATCCCTTCCCTGATCCTCTGGGCAAAAAAATGGTACAGATATTTCTTCCAGTAACATTTGTTAAAAGCCCACATAGGAAGCACTACCTAAATGAGTTATCATTTTGTCAGTAACTCAGACCAGGTTACCTTTTATTCCAAGTGCTTTTGGTATAAAATTTCTGTAACCCAGGGCAATGAAACAGCTAATCCCAGGAGAGCCTTTCAAATTGTTCTGAACCCATAATCAAATAATCAAGGTATGAAAGATCAGAGCTTAGAGATTATCTGGCTTCCCCTGCCCCTAACATACACACACATACACAGTCATTTCACAGATGAAGATACTGAGGGACAAAGATTTGATGTGTCTAAAGTGGAACGGTAGAGGGGGAAGAGCAAGATGGGTCTACTGCTTGTTGGCCTAGGCTCTCTCCACATCCTGCCACCTTGTACAAAGAAAATCTGCTTTCTAGGGCCTGACTCCTCACTGTTCTGCTGCAGTGGCCAGTCCCTTAGGCCAGTGTGGGGGCGATTTGTAGCCTCTCTATTGACTTCTTTCTAAACTGCTCACACTCAGGAACAGAATCTAATAAACATGGCACCAACAGCCTCACTGTGCTCTATATGAGAAGAACCAGCGTTCCTCCTTTGGAGGAAAATTTGCAAATGTATAAAAGATACTTAAGGAGATTTAAAAAAAAGAATTAAGAAATGTCATGTACATGTACCAACTCCCTACAATGAATGTAATCATGTACAACAAACATGTACCAATTAAAATAAATAATTAAAAAGATTGCTTAATGATAGGCAGCAAGAAAATACATATATAAAAAAAAGTCATTTATATAACAAAACTTGGGGAACGTCTACACATTCTGATCATTCTATTAAAAACAGGATCACTTTTGAAGTCACCAGAGAAGAAACCACAGAGAAGTAACAAGAAGACGATGTCAGGTTTTCATAAAAAATATTTTTTATATTTTTATTCATTCATAGATGAGGATAGTGACAAATTATGCCATGCCATATGATACATGTTATCCAAGGTTATAGAAGCTGACACTCTGATTTTCCTGCATATCTTTTAATTCATTAACTTAAATTATAAACACATTTCTGTCACTAAATGTGCAAATATTTTTTTCCTACTGATTTATAAAACTAGTGCCTACATCTTGAAATATGAAAACTATTAATTAGATGTAAAAAATATATTCACCATCACTGCTTCATCATTTGGAAAACAGTTTGGGCTCGGAGGGGAACCTCAGGGTTTGAAAATGTCCTCTGATTCCAATTTGATAGCTGTAGTTTAATTTCTTCAAATCCTAGTCTTAACGGGTTAGTGGAGGTTAAAGATCACGCTACCTTCCAATCTTGGAATGTGTGTGCACACATTTTATAGTTTTTATTAGGTGTTCTTTTACTACCTGTATGTTCCAACCCCCGGTGGCCACGCTCCATTTTTAATAAGCAGGAAATCCTGTAAAGTGATTGTTCAGTGGTTGCATTTAACTAGCAGGCCAGTTGCTGAGCCAAAAGGTCAGCCCTGAGCTCACTGAGGGAACTGGAAAGAAAGCAGGCTGGCTCAGCCTCCCCATTTTAAATGAAGGGCCTTTCATTCTGCTGCTCATTCAGAATCAAAGAGATTTCAGAGTTCACTCACTACCTTGGGAGATGAGGGCAAAGAGGAGAAGGTGCATTTTGCTATTCGATACCATGAAAACAGAAGACAGCTGCGCTTAGCATTGGTAAGACAATAAAGTCACACAGAGCATTTTTCTTATTGTTGTGTTTTTATACTTTTGCTTATGAATGTGGAGTTTTATTAAAAAAATAAACATGTTTCTCATCCACAAGGCCAGCAAAGCCCAGTAATGTTTCCTGCTTTAGAGGCATACTGGGGTCTGCTCTCTGTTCCACAGTTTCTGTCTCTTTTATGTGTAGAACCATGTGGGCTGGGGAGTAAGCACGTAGTTCAGGGAAGCCTCACAGAAATCCTGAACGATCTCCTCATTAGTGGGCCCGCCACTAAAAGAAAAAAGGTGAAAATGTTTCCAATATAGGAAGTAATTAGCAAGAGACAAGAAAAACCTCTAAGCTACAGAAATACTGGCCCTCTTTTGAATGATTAAATGTGAGGGGTAGGGCGTGACCTTTGGGAACATGTGTACACACCTGGGTGTGTGCTGAAATAGATCCTTCACATCTGAAAGTGATGGTAACTAACTTTGGGTCTGCAGCACGTCCTTTCGTATTATGCTGCTGACGTCATCTCAGCTGTTGCTGGGGGAAATAAGGGATGGGAAATGTTGCACATGTAGGCTTTGCCACATGATAGATGGGATTCAGTAATGCCTGAGGTTAGCGAAGAAGGTTCAGAAGGAGCTAAATAATACGTATGGACCCAACTCAGAAATAGTTAGGTCTTGCACAAACTGGCAGGGTCCCCCAGAGTCATTGTAGGCTTCAGGGTCTGGCAATTCTGATGGTCCACGTTGGCGTCTCACCCCACTGCTGCTTTGTATAGCCATGAGGAAGAGAACCTCTGCTACTGACCCACATGTACACACAGACGCTGATGCCCACATTCCTACTTAAGACTGCAGGACAATTTTACCTAAAATTACATAACCATTTGGTTAACTAAATTTTTTGAACTTACCTCATTTTAGTGGTTTAAGGTAGTGATTGGGCCTAAACTAATACTCATTGGTCCTACTTTCCATTGCTATGGCCAGCAGGGTGGACCTGTAAGAACAGATATCTGAACAAAAATCCAAATGTTGGCCTTAATAATAGACTACGAAAATAACTAAATTTCTCCCTGCACAACATTTAGATTTCCTGGGGACAGCTGGACTGAAAAATGTGGTTTGGCTTCATTTCTCCTCATCCAAATTAAGGACAGACAAGTTGATGCAATAGGGGAGATTTTACTAGACCTTAGTTATAGGTTTAAAAAAAAAAAAAAAAAAAGCTAGGGCCAGTGAGATGGCTCAGTGGCATAAGTGCCTGCCTGGCAAGCACGAGGTCCTGAGTTCAACTCCCGGTATCCACATTAAAAAAAAAAAGAGCTAGAGCAAAAAGCAAAAATACCTGTCTTTCCCCATCACTATCATTAAGGAGTGGTGCCAATTCCAGTTTGTTTGTTTGATTGCTCACTTGCTCTGTTGGTGAGAGAAACATATGTTCATTATCTTTTGAGGAACATACATCCGTCCTTTTATAATTTGCCAAAAGGATTATTGAGCCTAACCATTTGCATTAGTCTTTCATTTACCTAGGGGGAGAAGTATTTGGGAGGGTGGAAAAAGTGTCAGAAAGAGTTGACTCCCCTATACACTTATTTGGGAACAGAAAGGAAATTCCATTCTCCATTAAAAAGAGGGGTCAATAAATATCCCTGTCCCACAAATTTCAGCTCAGTGATATTTAGGGAGACCAGCAGAGAATAGCAGGATACTTGCAAAGTTCTAACACGAGTGCAGATGCTATGAGAGACGCCACAAAAATGAAGGAGTCTCTACTTTTATAGATCAGACAAAAATCTTGCATAAGATCTAATAAGAAAATATTTTAATACAGGATAGCAGAATAATCAAATACTAATTGCATAATGAAAATTATAATTGCTATTAGATTCAGGGAAATGTAAGAATGTTGTGAGATAGAAATAGTCAAGGAGGGGGCCTGGGATATAGCTCAGTGGCACAGTACCTGCCTGACAGCCTGGCAAGTGGAAGGTCCTGAGTTCGATTCCCAGTTCCAAAAAAAGAAAAAAGAAAAAGAAAGAAATAGTCAAGGAAAGCTCTTTAGAAGAAGTGGCACTTTGGCCAGTGTGAGTAGGAAGAAAAGGGAAATCATACAAACAAGGAACAGTATGACAATGTGACAATGGGTTGTTACACTGCAGCAGAAGGAAAGAAAGTTCAGTAGGAGTGGAGCGAGCCAATGGTAAGGGTACTGAGAGACAAATTAGAGTTAAGATGGAGACAGTTGTTGAGGAATCCCAAAAGCCAGGAGGAATCATTAACACTGGTTGTAAGAACTGAAGATTACTGTGGATGTTCTACAAAGATACCTGCCAAAACAAATCATCCTACCAACCAAATGGTCATGGGCATTAACATTTGAAGCAAAGGAGAGTCTAAGTTAGAGTGGGGCACAGTCTCTGGGACTTAGAGTTTATTATTCCTTCTGTTGTGGTATCCTTCAGGGACTGGGAACATTTGGGCAGGAATAAGAAACACTCAATATTTCCACTTATCTGCTTCTCTTCAAGAGAACTTCCGGGGGAAAAGGGGAAGAGATTGCAAGAATGGAGAAGACACAAAATAGTAGTCTTTCCTCACTGGAAAGAGCCTATACCTCTTGTTCTCTACCCACTCCTCAGGGAAGGCACTATAGTGTGAGGTGCCCAGAGTCACTCTTGGACCAGCTACAGGGCACCCCTTAGCAATACCCACTAAGCCCCAAGTTCCTTGAAGCAGAGCAATGACAATCAGGTAGTCACTAGATAGGCAGCTTCCTAGTCATGTGTGAGCTTTACTTCAGCACAGGCACCATTAGTGCCCTAGGCTGGCTGGTCAAAAACTCATTCCACCAGCCTACTGCTTTCTGTTTACTCCTTCACTTCTGAAAGGTTTTCCCAACCAAAGGAGTGCCACTTTAAGTATCACCTACCAACTCTTTTCTTAAATAACAATTTAGTTGAGGTATAATTTTCATGCCATAAAATTTACCTGTTTTCAATATAAAATGAACTGTTTTTTAATAAGTTCACAGAGTTATTCAGCCATCACCACAATCCAGATATAAAAACCTATCCAGCACCCCAATAAGATTCCTTATGCCTGTTTTCACCTAACATCTTAATGATATCAATTGAGTGATATTCTAATTCTATCATTTTTTTCTACATACCTGGAAGCATGCAAGCAGAAAGCAGGAAGAGTAGTGAACCTTAAAAGGTGAAAGAATACTAGAAAGCAGTAAAGATGGAAGATACAGGAGAAGTCAAAGTTGTACATGGTTCACAGCTTTCCTGAAAGCATCAGATAATCCAAAGGCAATGCCAGAATGCCTTTGGAAGAGGTAGCAGTACTTCACTTCCATCCCTCAAAGAAAAGCCAGGAGATTTCATGGCCTTACTAAATGCAACATGACTGGCAGCAAAGTGTAGAAACACCTTTTTCCCAGAATGCCCTATACCTAACACAGTGTCTTGTACAGAGTTGATCTTTTACTTAATGAATGTGGAACTAAATTGAACTAGATTGGAGAGATGAGGTATTAGAGGTGGAAAAATGCCTCACCATGGACATTTGTCACCCAGTATCCTTTCCTCCTTCCTGATGGCCTTCTAGTTTCCTTTCTGTAACTGTCTCATACCATCATGTGTGTTCTTAAAGGGATGGTCGGGCCGGTGAGGTAGCTCAGCGGCATAAGCCCCTGCCTGGCAAGCACAAGATCCTGAGTTCGACTCTGGTACCCACATTAAAAAAAAAATTATGGTGATTCCAGCAGTCCAGGAAGCCAAGGAATTGGATTTTCCTTCTTCCTACCTGAACACATTTATGGATAAAGACTGTGATTTGGACACTCTTTAAACCAATGATGCTAGGTCAAAAATAAAGATGAGATCTCATCCATGCCACAGTTGTTTTGACCCAGCCAGAATCAATCTGCTGTGAAGCAGGTACAGTGCTTCCTGTATCCTGTCCTTCTAGAAGCCCAATTATCCATCATCTTACTGATTCTGTCTTTCCCAGTTATCCCATTTTAATAGTCAGAATTGTTTTCTGTTACTTACACCCGAGGAACCCTAGCCCTTTGTGCCCTTTAAAGGCTATGAGAACAAAATAGGTGAAAGATTACAAGGGTCTTGGGTTGACTGACACAGAAGGTATTCCCCGGACAAAAATCATGTGACTAAAGAAATTACTTTTGGGAGAAAAGGGAGTGTAGTCAAACTCAATCCCTAAGTTTTAGATTCCCTATGTGCATCTACCACCAAGGGTTTTTGGTCATTTGAACTTTCACCTAGGTGGACATAGAAAACTGGCTGCACGTTTCTTATAAATGGATCAGAAGTGAAGACTATTTTAAGACCTAACATATGAGGATGAATAATTTTCACATGCTTTTCACTTCACTGAGAGAACAACTACCACGGCTTGTCAACCAGTTGGTCTCACTGCTCAACCTGATGCGCGTGCTGCCTGGGCAAGTGATTCAGTCTCCACCAAGTACTTACTGCTTCTTTCTGAATTAGAGAGCCAAGGTTATGAGTCAGCTGTGCTCAGAGCCAAGAGGCTTGATTCAGTATCACTTTCTGCCTTATAACATAAGGTTCAAAATATCCAATCTCTTTTCTTCAGTGCCAGTGCCTGAGTTGTTAGAAGTCACAGTCCAGTGCTACCTTATTTAAAACATTCATTTTCAGAAATCATTACACTCCTCAAAAATAAGAAATAAATAAAAAGAAAGAAAAAATCCATCGAGAAAATAGCAAAATGGTAAATGGAACCACATACCATATTAATGTTAAATGCCAACTTGGTGGTTCAATGCCCACTTTATTATGATGAAAACACTATGTAGAAGACAGGCATCAGATGAAATGAGGACTGAATAAATGTGCTGCTGTATAAAAACTCTATGAATTTCCACCCCGTTTGTCATTGAGTAAAAGCTGTGCTCTTTTGATAGATATACATTTTGTTAGTGCTACTTCAAACTGATACTTCATCAAATGTCTACAACTCTTTCAGGTGTGAGAAGCACAGAGTTTCTTCTTTGAGGGAAGTCATGACTTAATGAATGAGAGCTGAAACAGCAGCATACAAGGTAATATATTAGCAGCAGCATATTACAAGGCAATATAACCCATTACTTACCAAAGGGTGCTGGTATGAAAGACTTGTAATGCACTGCAGTTGGAAGGGATCTTAGAAACCACCTCCAAGTCTATTCTCCCCACCCAAAGCTGAAGCCAGCCAGTTATAATATGCATCAGATAATATGCAATGGTGTCACATCTCATACTAATGCTATGGTAATTCTCCTTGTATTTCAAAGACTAGAAATCTGAGCCAAGAACAGAAATAGATTAGTAGAGTTTATTCAGCTTATGCCTGAATCCTCTCATTGCCCTCTGTAGAATGGAAATATGTCATCACAGTTCAGTTTCCTGAGGTCACAGAGATAAGACAATATCGACTTTGATTTCAAACAGAATCATTTATAGATAAAAAAAAAAGGCTCCTCCATAAAAGAAAACAGCTTTTCAAATAGCCTTTCACCACAGTTAGTAATAATTTATGCTTGGTGAACAGGAAAATATGCTGAATTTATTCATTTTACTGTGTGCCGCCTATCAAAAGGGCAAGCTGATAAAGGAAAAATGGGGGTGGGTAACTTATCGGTATTTGTAAATCTGATAGAAAAGGTTTTTGTAATTCCCCCTGATTGCAAATGAAAAAGAAAATTAACTCTGAAAGTGGTAGAACAAAAAATTCCTATTCTTGTCTAAGCCACGGCATCTGGCATTTTACCACATAGATCATTTTAGAGACTGGCTTTTCTTTTGTCCTCCGAAATAAATTTTGCTCTATTTGAAAGCCAGTCAAAAAATTGTGTCACAACAGATGATCTCTGGTGATGAACCTAGAGTGTGGCCCTCTTTTGCCACCGTCGGTCCATTCGGTCTCATCTTCATATGCATCTCCCAGAGCCGGACAGCAATTTATTCTCCTCTGCCAACCAAGACGTGTTACTTTCAAGCCTAATTATTTCTGGAGTGAAACTTTATTTTTTTGTCTGGTAACAGGATATGTTGTAGGGTGTTTGGGGTTTTCAAAATCCACTTTTAAATGGGAGATTATTTTTATGTGCTCGTTTCATGATCTTTCTGAGGGAGTTGTTGAGACTCCTTACATTTAAATAACCATTCAGAGGACATCTGTAATTTTCCACTTCATGTGGCAGACAGGGCATTAGGAGCATTGTGAAGTTTAGGAAATTAACTGGAATTAAAGCTCAGATAAGTGGAAGTCTTAACTCATATGCCACTCTCATCTTTCCAACATATCAGATAAAAGGTCTTTCCATTAATTAAAAATATAACATGAAATTTGGGGCATTATGAAGGGGAAAACATTGTTTGGGGCTTAGAATTTGGAAAATTCATTTTATAGACCTAATACATGTTTTTTTAAGCATATCCTGCAAGTTTAGCTGAAAACCCTCAGATAGTACCATTTAATGATACTATCTTTGGCTCATTTATAAAAATTATAATTTAGTCACAAAAATACTGAATTTTAGAGACAATAGCTTCTTTTTGAGCCTACTTCTTTGCCAATTTAAGTCTGAAAGAGCCTGGGCAATGCCACCCACTGAGAACTTTTGGTGGTAGTTCAGTTAAACCTAAAATTTCTAAATAATCACACTAGGGTACACCACAGCCACATCCTGGACCATCAGGAACCAAGGAAAGCAAGCAATGAAATTTTTTCTTAATCCCATAGGACTCTATGGTGGAGGGAAGAACACTGAATTGCTATAGCAACTGACCCCTTGTATTTTTGTCTGTTTGACCTTTCCTCCCTTCAGACCATATCCCCAAATACAGCTTCAGTAGCCAGCAGAAACTGCATGGGGAGGCAATCCACCTGTGAGCTCAGAAAAAAGACTTCCAGAAAGACCTCTTCAGAGGCCCAGTGCCCTTTTCGTACTTGGAGACAGTTAGGAAGTAGAAGTAAATCGATTCATGGTTACACGTTTGGTGTAAAGCCCAGAGCTCAAGTGGGATGTTGAATGGAATAACAGTTTCCAAAGTCTCATCTAACCAAGGCTTCCCATGGCCTCCTGAGATTCCTTTCGTCACAACTCAGAGTTAAAGGTTTAGAGTCCTTTGCTTTTGCATGTTTGATTTTTTTATCATTAGGTTGTAATCTAGGGGTGGGCCCTGGCCAAATATTCCCATTTCTTGCCTGAGCTTCACCATATGTCATGGAAATCTTCACTCTAAGAACTTCCTTTGCCTATTACTTTAATTTTATTTTGAGGGATTTAAGGAAAGACTTGGCTTATCTGAGTAAATGGCAGATATTCAGTTTACCCACCAGATACAGCTTGTCCCAAATTAACACTTGTACATGCCTCTCCATCCATCTCTATTTTTTCATTCACTGAGGAAGCATCATAGTACAAGAAAGTCTGGACTTTGGATCACACATATTTGGATTACAATTTCAGCAACTGGATCCAAACATATTTGGATTTTAACCCCTTGAGTAAATTACTCTCATCTTAGAGTCTGTCCCCTCTTATAAAGGTTTGTTCTGAAAAGGCAATGCAAATGGAACACTTAGTACTATGCCAAACACATCTTTCACACATGTGAAAGATGTCAGCTATTATTACTGTAATTTCCTCCATAGGGATGCCGTGCAGAAGTAAATAGGAACATCTGCGGAAGACCTGGCCCACTAAAAAGAGCTCTTATAAGAAGTTCTTTCTGAATCTGCTTAGATTTCAGGTAGAGACTTTGGATAAGAACCCAAGGTGCTTCCAATAACTACCTGATTATACACATCCCTCCATCCTGCAGCAACCCTAAGAGAGCCCCTTGAACACCTTTACACACACACACACACACACACACACACACACGCAGTCCATTTCTTTGTCTCACTGTGGCCTTCTTTTCTTCTAATGCTGACTTGTCTATCCAGTTTCTTCTTTCTGATTTCTAGGTGGGATCATAAACCCTGTCCTTAGACCACTCATTTCACTTCTCTCCTCTGCTACTCCATTCTCCCATCCATTCCCAAGGTGTTTGGGATTTATAACAGCAAGGTGAATACATTTGCATTTAGATCAATTTTGTCTTAGTTAAATTGGGGAATATTTACAGTACAAAACCAGGGAAGAGTTGGTGTATTTTATCACAAGGAATTAAAACTATTATCCCCAAAATCTGATCAATATGAGCAACCAAAAGAAATATGCTGAGTAATTTTTTCCCTCACTATTTCTTTCACCTGAGTGAATTTTCCAAAAAATAAGATTATAAGGGGAAATTTTCAAGTAGAATATTGTATTCATCCCAGCATGATTTTTAAGAAAAAGCCATATTAGAGAGTAAATTCTTGGGGGAAGAATGTAAGTAGGATATAAATAAATAAATAAGCACAAATAAATATCCAGATTTCAGAAATATTCTCAAAATAATAACAGTAACAACAATAATAATATTGGTTATAATTTTGCAAGCATCTTCAGACCATAAGTGTAATGCTGAGGGAAAATAGATGTGCTTGTTTCCCTCTTGCCTTATGGCCCAAAGAGCAAACCATGCATGATTTTTATGACCTGGCTAGTGATTTGTCCCTTCAGGGAGCTATTAATTGCATTCTTGTAGATGGTGCCTCATCCTATCAAGATTAGAAATTGCCTAAAACCAGGAAAAGTAATGCATTTCATTCTTAAATAGGCCATTAGTGATACTGGATAGTTTGTTATACTATAATGTAATATTGAAATTCCTAGAGGCAACTAATTTTCAGTAGTGAATTAAAAAGACCAAAACTAAAGTGAGTATTTGAGGAATGAGTGCAAAGAATCCCAGGCAGCTAACTATCTTTTATGGGTTGTATATCAGCAATTGACCTTTAGAAAATAAAATCATTAAGTCTCCCAAGCCACCTAAATCCAAGCAAGCCCAGCCAGAATGTGTGGTAAGTATAAAAGCATATGGATGAAAAACTAACATCTATTTTGACTAGGCTGGGAAAATAGTGTATATATGAAACAAAATGTCAGAATAATGACCATCATCCCCAAAGAAAGTAAATGAACTAAAAACAGCAAGGCGCAGTTTTGATCCTTAGAAATTATAAGCACTGATGCATAATGTAATGAGAGCAGACATGTACAGCAGGGTTTTATCTTGCATACATGCCTGGATATTCCATCCCTGCCTTACTACACAGCTAATGCAATCTTTGACCACTTTTCCCAGAAATGCAGAGTTCTAACAATAATGTACATAAATAAAATAGCATCACTTTTATATCTTACAGGTCAAGGGAAGCTGATTTATGAACTACTGTGTACATTAAGGTAGACAAAAAAAAATTCCATTGTGTGCCAGACTGTACCTATCATGAGGCTTAATATAAAAACCTGCTTGAGAGACTGCAGGTAAATCTGTTATGACGTTAGAGTGGTTCACCAACAGCTCTAATCACACAAGTACAAAACTAGATATGTGTAAAGGCTTGCAAATACTAACTCATTTCTCATAATTTGGATTCAAAACCCCAGTAAATGTCTTTTTCCTGAATACAATATCCAAATGTTAAAAATGTAGGAAAAGTCCTACTCTGGAAAATGTATCTTTCTGTAGCTACTCAATTTCCATTCTGAAGTTATTGTAATTATTTAAAGAACTGAGCCTTTTTTCCTGGAATCCTTATTTTCATCAGAACCAACGAGCTCTCCAAAGCTGGTATTTTTCCTGGCTAAACTCTTGGGACATTGAAAAATAGAAGAATACAAGTTTGGAGGAAGAGGTTATTAAGAATCATCATATTCAGGTTAAAATATTAAACTTATAAAACTGTAAAAATTTTAAATCAATGTAGATGATTTCAACACATTGTACAAATCAAAGCCATTCCTATTCTCTGGCCTGATTGGTAGGGTTTCCCCATTAAAATTGCCCATTTCATCCCAAATATGGATAATATATAATGCAGAGTTGAAATCAGGTCCTTTGAGTTTCTTGAGATTGGATAAATGTCTCAAAACATCAGCAAATAGTCATTAAATTGAGGTGGCAATCTATAAACCAGCCTTGTCAATAGGAGGAGGGAGACAGGATGAGATTGCAAACCAAGCAACCTTTGCATGACCTCAACCCTCCCCCAACCCCAGAAAATAATAAGGATTGGACTGTTCCTTGGGTCTTTGTTTGAGGAAGCTGAGAATAATTGTGCGTGCCTATGTTCCCACAGAGATTTAAAGTAACCATCACCCTTTCAGTTCAAAATTGCTTTGTATTTGGTGACCTAAAGTTCAAGTAGATAAGATATTACCATGTTTGAGAATTCAGAAATAATTCACACTGTTACTACATGAGAAAGACAACCAACTAAGGCAAGTGTGGCCCATGGGAGATAGAGGTAGACTGGCCTAGAAGGACATATTTCAAGGTGGAAAGTAGACTAGAGTACAAAAACTGTTTCAATAATTTTCAAGGACTCTGTGATTTTAGCTGCCACTAAAATAGGTAAAGAATACCCAATGTAGAATTAGTAAAATGGATTTCTAATCAGCTGTACCATTAATTTATTTTGTGACCTGGAACAAGTTTCGTAATCTCTCTGGGCCTCAGTTTCCCTATCTACATATCGGCTGAAATAATGTCTCAGTTACTGTTGTCTACCAAAACTACGGTTGTGGAACTGTTATTTATTTCTCATAGGTAAAAGAAAACAGATGTTGGGCCGGGGAGATGGCTCAGCGGCGTAAGCGCCTGCCTTGCAAGCGCGAGGGCCCGAGTTCGACTCCCGGATCCCACATACGGAAAAGGGGCCGGTGATATCGCTCAGCGGCACGGGCGCCTGTTGGCGCGCGAGGTCCTGAGGTTGACCCCCCGGTACCCACAAAAAAAAAAAAAAAAGAAAACAGATGTTAAATATAGTCCTACAAGTGGAGAAAGAAAACAAATTGAGTTTTCTCAGTTTATGTAATGAAACTCTGCAGCTCAGCAATAGAGCAGTCAGCGAGAGGCCAGGGAATGACAAATCCAGATCCTCAGATCAATTGAATTCAAAGGACCCCTGTGCATCACCATGGAGACCAAAGGAAAGGTGGCGCTAGCAAAGATCAAAAACTGGAGGAGTGGATGGGGCATCATGATAGATTTCTATAACTCAACCAGACCAAGTCCCAAGATAGTCAGACCCTACTTATTTTCTAAAACAGTGTCCCGAAGTAGGGGCCGTGCACCACCTGCTTCAGAATCACCTGACTTTTGAACTTACCCAGATTCCTTGATCAGATTCCTTGAACTTAGCCAGACCCACAGAATCAGATCTCTGGGGAAAGGACTAAGCAACCTGTATTTCTTAGAAGTTCTCCTAGTGGTTTTTTTGCATAATAAAACTTGAACACTACTGGTCTACAAATGGAGAGAAAAGGGTTAGGATGAACATGAAGAATGAAATGCTCAGCATACTCACAAAATACCTTTGGAAATAGAAGGGTAACTAGTATCCATGGTTGTCTCCAAGAAAATTTGAGGTTCAGAATAGAAGAGATAACTTACTTTTCACTATAAACTCTTTAACACTGTCTGCATTTTTAATACTTAGCAAGAATTAAATAAATATTTCTAATCCTAAAAGGTAAAAAAAGTGAAATGGTCACCACAGGGACAGAGGACAAACTCCTGGGCCTTTAACCTATTACTAATTAAAATCATACTTTAAGGCATTTAGAGACTGAAAAGCATTTTTTCTTTTCCTAAAAAAGTTGACTTTTCATTGGGCCTACAGATGCTCCATAGGTAATTAAAAGTGGAATGAAGTTTGACCTTCATTTTGTAAAACTCTAGGTCAAATTTCTTCTCAACTGTGCATATAGGCATGTTAGTCATTCAGGGACTGTCTGTCTAAAATTGGTAAAATAAGGTTTATTGGCCCTAATTTACCTATTCTTTCTCATCCCCCAAGACTAAGGACACCAAGATCAGAGGTTTGCAGGAGTATCCAGTTATGCCAAAGTTTTCAATGCCCTAAACCTAGGGTCACCTTAGATTCCAGCACTGATTCAGGACTGAGACCGCCTCGAGCAAAGCAGTCATCTCTTGGCAACCAAGCTGCCCCTCAGGTCATAAGGATTCCTCTAAGGAAACCAATATTGCTATAATGATCAACCCAACTCCAGCCCACCATGGTAACCCACGAAACTGGTCTCTGTTCTTTTATGAATGGGATGGTTTGATCCACCTCTTCAGACTTGTGCCCCCTTCAGTTTCTCAAACCAAAGTCCTATTCTATCTTTTCTTACTTCCTTTGTTAGGGAACTGGCTTGATCTTTGTCACAGCTATGTTCCTCCTTTTTTTCTCTAACATTTCGAATAAAGTTTTTCCTGGAATTTCATGCTGAAAGCCTTGCTTTTAATTTCCAGTATCACTGAAGCAAGGCCCCTCACTAGCAGGCGAAACTTTGGGGGACACAGTTAATCCATATCCAAGCCATAGTATTCACCATATTATTATTTAATTCTGGCTGGCTGATAAGATACTCATAGGCAGAGACCATAATTTATGTTCCTTCATATTGCTCAAAGCCCCTTTTATGATACATAGTACATAGTATTTGCTCAGAAAAACTTCTGCAAAATATTTTCTTTTTGGTAACATATAATACTTTCCCCTTTTCAAGAAAACACCAAAATTTAATCAAATGATACTTTTTTTTTTTTAACTTTAAGGACGCCACAAGCAGTGAGGTTCAATGGTTGTTTAAAAAGATGCTTGAGAACAAGGATAGAGAAATCAGGACCAGGGACCTCAGGACCATTTTTACATATGCCCAGGGCTAAAGAAATCTGCTTAAGAAAACTCTAGGACTGAAAGGTCCATAGCTGTGAGCTTTAATTGGTGGAGACGAGTAGAGGCCTTCTGCCATGGCACCATGAGCTTCCATGGAATTCATCAGAAAGTATCCCACCCCGCACCCATTATGTGAGAGAACCAAAGATATGGTGGGCACTGTGCCTCTTGTGAGCAGGGGCAGGTTGAGAGGTGCATGATATGAGGGTGAAATCTGCACCACTCTGTTCACAATCAGACCGTCCCAGTCCCTAGTGTTAAGTACCTATCAGGGAGGTCACTCCCTCCCCTGTCTGCCAGGGACAGGTGGAGACAGAGCAGGGAGCACATTTGGGATACTTATCAATTTTCTGATGGGAAATAGGAGTTGCTTCAGCAGTAATGAGATGAGTGACAGGCAGAGAGCGGCAGACAACCATCTGATGCAAGATGGGCACCTGGGCAGTTAGATGATGAATGATATCACCCAAGAAAAGCAACAAAGCAAACCTGGTGGCTAACTATACCCCAAATTCAGAATCCCCTTTTATGGTATACTTTCTCTGGAAAGTAGCTGTTCAGCCAAGGACTACTCCCAGCCCTTTCACTGGGTTAAAAACCCTGCTGTCCATATCTGCTCTCATTAACTTATATATTTTGACCAAAAGTGAAGTGTGCCACTTCTAGATCAAGGTTTTGAAGTAACTATTGTGTGTTCCCTTGCTCTTTGTCATTCCACTGTCACCCCTAGGGGCTAACATAACCACAGGATGGAATAAGGCTGGGCCACAGTCACTTCATAAAAGAGGCACCCACTATGAACTTCTGCAGTGAATGACTACCCTAGCAAGAAGCAAACTTCTATTGTTTTTCTGATATTAGACATTGTGGGATTTATTTGTAAGAGCAGCTAGCATTGCCATAACTCATGTACTGCCCTAGGCCAGTGTTGGAGAACCTATGGCACACGTGAAGCAGCAGGCTGTTTGTTATCGTTGAAAGCTGTAAAAGGTTCATCACTGCTGTTCTAGGCCAAAGTAAATGCTGTAGTTCCTGGCTCCAGGAATGGGATTGTATCTAGATAAGGCCTCAATAAGGCTTAGTCAAGGTATGATTGGCAGGAACCTGGAGCTGTCCTACTCTCACTATGTGTTTACAAAGGACAGAGGTCTTCAAATAAATTTTATCGGATTTAAATGAGAAGTATTCCTGCTTGGATTCTGTTTTCTCCCAGATATATGCAAGCACAATGCTCAGAGAAGCATTGTGCTTGCTTCCTTCCATTTCTCTCATATGCCCCTTAGAAAAGACCATGTTTCCAAACCCTGGAACACCATCTGACATCAAAACAGTTCAAAATCCAACAAATTTCCTTTTGCAGAAAACATCTCAGTGATGGGCCTGGTGATGCACACCTGTAATCCCAGCACTTTAGATGCTGATGCAAGAGGATGACCATGAGTTTGAGGCCAGCCTGGACTACATAGTGAGTTGAGGCTGGCTTGATCCACATATTGAGACCCTGTCTCAAAAAAAAAAAAAAAAGAAAAGAACCCTCAAAATTACATGACCAGGAATCCAGCCATGGCTCAGAACAGAACCTACAAATTGCCATGAGGATGCTGACCGATATGAAAATTTCTTCATGATTCTAATAGGGGCTTGTAACGCACACACACACACATAAACATACACATGCACACACCTCAAAATATTTGCCCTTTGAAGTCCAGACTCAGGTTTGAGACAGAGCTTTACATAATCTGAATCCTTCAGGTAGTTCTACAGTAAATAAAACAGGGTCCTCGACATGCAGGAACCGACGGAATATAACTAACCTAAGTGTTACAAAATAAAAGGATGTAGACTATATTACAGAAACAAGAAAACAGAAAGGATTAATTCTACACAGGATATCTAGAAGGACTAGAATGAATTCCAGGTGTGTAGAAGGAGTCACATCAAGAAGAGCAGAGAGAAGGAATGGCTCCTGCTCAGGCCTTGAGATGAGAGAGGACAGAAATGTAGTCACATGGACCTTCCTGCTTACAAAAGCATTTAGTGCCATAATCCCAAGGCAAGGGAATAGTACACTCTTAATACGTAAGCTTGTTAGCTTTTTCCCTTCTAAAAAGGAAAAAAATATAAATTTTAGGTAATAAACCTGCCTCTAAGCACTATCTGGGACACTGGTAGATGAAGGGCAAGACATATTCAGAAGCAGCAAAGAACCAGGATATATGGGAGCCCAGTCCATAATTGGCCAAGGAGAAGGAAGTGAAGGCTGGAAAATTCAAATAGCTTTTCAGCAAATGAGCGATGAAACAGGTGGGGCCACATCTCAGAGGTGCCAGACACCAGTAGGCGTTCAATAAATGCTTGTTGAATGAATGGCCCCTACATTGTGCATACGCTTTGCCATGATAACCTGTGCCAAGAATACTGTTAAAAATTCATTGGTTCTGTCACCCTAATTTAGTGACTCATATTCTGTCCTTCCCACCCACATGCAAGCAGAGCCCAGAAACTTCACAGTCCTAAGCTAGAAAATATGCATTTTTAAAATTTATTTTTTAATATTTAAAGAACATTCCAAGCTGCAAGTCCCAAGCATACCAATCAGTGTCCTCCATTCAAGCTCCAGCTCTGTTTCATTTTCTAAGTCACAAAGAGAAGCATGAAGATACATCACTCTAGATAGCTATACTTTCAATCAAGAATGATTTTAAAGTACCCATCATAGTGAGAACTGTAAAATTCTTTTCTATGTATACATCCTTAAAGGTCTACATGCATAAATTAGTTTCCCATAGTGCTGCAGAACTCTTAATTATTTTTTAATTTATACAGATACATGCAATTAAAGTGCAATTACAATGCAATTAAAATGCCAGTATAATTAAAATGCAGAAAGAAGAAAATTTATAAATCTGTTCATGAATCCCCTTGATTTCTTTTTGGATTCCGTTAAGCCACTTATGATTTACAGATTATGAAAAGTCTTATTTCAGTTTATGAAGCTATACCATCAATCCATGCACCTTAGCATGTCAAGTCTAATCTAGAGCCACAAGGTATATTTTAGGATGAATGCTGAACCAGAACTGGCCCAAACTGGCCAGACTTGACAAAAGAAGGAGAGAAAATTGAGTGCCTACCTTACAGAGGGGTGAAGAATGCACACAAAATTCAAGTCTTCCAACGTTTTTTTAAATGTTGGCAGGATATATTTACATATTTCCTCTGTAAGAGCTATGACCCTCATTACCCTCATATCTCTTTAGATAGACATTCCATTAGTACTGACTAATCTATGGTACCAGCTGTACACAGTAAACTTTTTTTAAAAAGCTGGAGATGGCTTCCTAAAGAGCTCTCTTTTTTATACTTTTAAAAATAGACACTTTCATTGGAAAGGGGGCAGGGGAACAAGCAGCAAACAGTCCAGTAACAAACTAGAAACTCAAACCTAAAAGGCTAGATTTGATTAAATTATTTTTCATACAACAAACATTTATTGAGCACTTCTAGGCTCCGGTTATATAAAATAGCATGTTCTTCTGGTCCTCTGGGAAACTACGGTTAGGAGGAAAGAAGAGATATGCAAAATGCTCACTGCCTTATGATGGGATAAATGTTACAGTGGTCACATAACTTAGAAGGTACAGAAAAATGACTAATAATAAAGAGCTCTTCAGGAAGGAGAATGCGTTTAAGCTGTATCTAAGGTTCTTGTCCCCTAGTGGAGTGTATGCTATTGCAGTGACTTGGGTACAATGGCATTTCGGTAGAGGTCAGGGACACTGGCAATCCTTACTAGGGGCAGCTTCCCACCCAAAGAATTGTCCTGCTTTTCACAGGACTTTCAAAAGTCAAATGTGATGCCAGGCATTCAAGAACTAAAAAAGAACTATATAATTATCTGAGCCTAGAGGTTAATTCAGCTTTTTATATAAACCACAAAAGTTATGTTCTGTTTTCTTTTGACTTGGACATAATTCTAATATCCAGGAACTCTTATATTTTCCAGGAATATAATAAGCTTATAAAATAAAAGGGGGTTGCATTTTGTTTTCTTCATAATTTTACATTCTTACATAAACATATCAATGTATATTTACTCTTTTGATACAGGGAAAACCTTTTTTTTCTTGTCTTCTGATAAGAGTCATACATCATATTTCTTGCATCAATATCAAAAGTGTCTACAATTTTCAACTTCAAATTCTTGAAACTAGAGTGGGACCAGAAAGACAACTTTCAATTAGGATGATCCCAGAATCTCTAGGGTTTCCCTCACATCTTGTTTCTCTAGAATAGCTCTGTGCACATTTTTGAGAGTTTCTCTGGGATATGAAAGACTGCACAGTACACAGGTCTATGATGCATACAACACAATGGCCCTTGCACATACCTACAAGTGGAATTGTTATGTCACAGACTTGGTATGTCCCCAACTTTACTTGATATTTCCAAACAGTTGTTCAGAATGGCCATCCTATTTATCCTACCAGCAATGCTCTTACAACCCCTCTAACTCTTGGGGTTATTAGACTTTTTAATTTTTATTAATCTCACTGATGACATAATGGTATGGTATGTCATTGTTTTCATTTAAATTTTTTGGGTAACTAGTAAAGTAGAACATTTCTTATATGTTTACTGGCCAGTCAAGTTTCACTCTCTGTGAATTATTTACCTATATCTTTTCTCTATGTTTCTTCTTATTCAAGATATTCTTTCCTACACCAAAGTTATGAAGTTCTTTTTCTGCTTGTTTTTGTTTGTATGTTTAAGTGTTTAATATAAACTTTTCTCAACTAGGTCTTTAATCTATGTGTGTTATGTGTAATGTGTGTGTTATGAAAATTCTCAGCCATTACATCTTTTTTTTTTTTGTGGGTACCGGGGGTCGACCTCAGGACCTCGCGCGCCAGCAGGCGCCCGTGCCGCTGAGCGATATCACCGGCCCTTTCTTCGTATGTGGGTTCTGGGAGTCGAACTCGGGCCCTCGTGCTTGCCAGGCAGGCGCTTACACCGCTGAGCCATCTCACCGGCCCAGCCATTACATCTTTAAGTATGGCCTCTTCACTATTGTCTCTCTTTTTTTTCTGGAACTCTTTAGAACTATGTTGGATCTTCTCATTTTATCCTCAGTATTTCTAAATTTCTTTTATATGCCCCATTTGAAAGGTCTTGCCTTAGTATTGTAACTAACTGTACACTATTTACATTCAACTTTTCACCAATGTCCTTGGAGAACAACCTGTTTCCCTGAAAATAAGACCTAGCTGGAAATATAGCTCAGTGGCACAGCGCCTGCCTGGCAAGCATTAGGTCCTGAGTTTGAATCCCTGTTCCAAAAAAAAAAAAAAAAAACTAAAGATCAAAAATGCCAGCCCCAGTCAGCATTTCCTTGCCTTACCTGCCATCACTATTCTCTTGCTTGGTGGCTACTCTGTAAGGCAGGTAAGGCAAGGACAGGCTGACTGGGGCTGGATTTTTTTTTTTTTTTTTTTTTTCTTGTAACAGGGTCTCCTTATGTAGTTCAGACTGGCCTTGAACTCACTATGTAGGCCAGGCTGGCCTCAAACTCGCAGTGATCCTCCTGCCTCAGCCTCCCTAGTGCTGGGATTATAGGCATGTGCCACCAGGCCTGGTGGGGCTTGCATTTTTGATCTCTAGTTTTCAAGGCTGATTATTTCCAGCTAGGTCTTATTTTTGGAGAAAAAGAGAAGTAAATATTTAGTACTTTATTCAGAGCTATCGACGTATGGTAAACTCTTTAAATAGAACTCTACACATGCTCTGAGGAAAATCTACTTGCTTGAACATTGAGTTGCACAAGAATCCTTGAAGTATCCATATAAAATAGTCGTTTCTCAAAAACTTCTCCAAACAAAAGTACTCCACTGGGATACGATGCAGTACCTGGAGCTTCAATGTCTTCTCCGAATTGCAGAGATAGGTTGGATACAGCAGTTGTCAAACTCTCCACTATCACTGTCTCATTGCAGGCAAACCAATAATCCTGGATTTCCACTGTTCCTTTCTCAATTAAAATCTTAGCATCAAGTGATACCAGTCATGGCACATCCTGTGTAAGCATAAATCTTTATAATTTTGTAGAATGCTGCTGGAGTTCTGGAATGTTTTTCCTACCTGGCATATATCCTGTGATGTCTGGCTCCCAAGGACTATGGAACCAAGCTTTTAAAACCTCAGTAGCATACACTATTTGTAATAATTTTTACATCACTGTGTAATCATGCCATATGAAGAACATGAAAAGAACAGAAGGAAGAGGAATTGCCACTTACAGGTTCATTAGCTAACACAGCTATACTGGCCCACAATTTGAACTTACTAAACTAAGCTAGGCATGGTACAGCGCAGTGTAATTCCAGCACTCTAGGAAGCTGAGGCAGGAGGACAGAAAGTTCAAGCCCAGCAAGAGCAACTTATGGTAGTGACCGCATGAGACCCTGTGTCAAAATTTAAAATAGTAATAATAAAAAGGCCCGGAAATTTAGCTCATTGTGAAGGTCTGGAGTTCATTCCCCAATATTGCAAAAAAAGAAAGAAGAACAAAGAAGCCTAAAAACTAAACTACGTGTATCAGTCAGTGGTTATTAGAGAAACATTTAATGCAAGATATACAAATATATAAGAATTTACAAGACTGGCTTACAGTGGCCATCCACAGAGTCAGGTGTGGAAGAGTGCAAGAGGGCTGTCTGAACAGCGGAGACGCGAAGGACTGGAGCTCACTGTAGTATCCTGAATGAGTCAGTATCAGGAGGCCGCAGGGTCTGGGCTGGAAGCCAGGAGTCAATGTCCAAGGTGAAGATGAAGACTGGAGCTCCTCCAAAGGAACAGAAGCAACAGCCCTCCTTCTTCATTTCCCTTTCAGGCTTGCTGCCACTCACACCCAGGGGTGGTCTTCTGTCTTCAGTAAATCCCTTCAGCCACACCCAGAACTATGCTGATCCAATTTAGTTGGGCATTCTTTCTCTAGTTGACATACAGTTAACTATCACACTGCACTAAGCAGTCCCCTTGCAACTTATCCATTGCTTCCTCCTCTCCTGTAACCATAATCACATTCTTAGGATTTCCATTTGATTCATTTGCAGACCTGTCTGGTTTTCCATTGTATCTGATTTTTTATTATTATTTTAATGCTTTGTTTTTATATTCATCATTTCCACTGAGCCTTCTACTATCTGAAAGTTTGTATAATCAATTCTCCTATTTGTTGTGCTAAATGACTCTCATTCACGGTTTGCTATTTCCTTATCTATTTTGCAACCTTGGATTGTGAGCTCATCACAAGCAAGTTTTGTTCTATTAAAATCTTCTGCCGCAGGGGTGAAGGTGTGTTCCTCTGGGTGGCTTTACCTTTGACTCTGTGCAGTACCCAATGGAAGTCATCAGCTCACAGCGATTTTTATTGAATTCAGTGGCTGGAGTGTGCGTACACCATGTGGATGTTGAAATTTCAAATCCTGAGTTTCAGGTTCTCAGATATTTTTCTTTCCTTTTTTTTTTTTCTTCACTCACAGACATACACTTTCTCATCGTCCCACTATGTTGGTGTGTGGATTACTTTTTAGTCTACCTTTGCGCAGAAAGTGCAGGCTTTCAAAATCCAGGCTTTATAGGAGAGTTTTCTTTCAAACTCTGGCTATACAGGACCAACTCTCATCTCTTTTCCCTTGTAGATATTAAAGCTTTCCTGTCCAGCCTCCAGGGAAGCTTAGCATTGGCTACAACTCACACTTCTTTGATTTATAGCTCCCTCTTTGTCCCTGGGACCTAAAGGTTTCCATTTCCTCATAAACATAGGTGTGTATTTCTAAGAATTTCTACTGTATTCTATTGAGCATGAATACAAACTCTTAGAAGGATTTTCAAGCTGCTTTGTTTTCCAAATTGCTGGCATTAGAAATTTTCATTTTTTATTTCTTATATACATTTTCTCTTTGTACTAATATTTCAATGCTTTACATTCCCTTCATTTAAATTTTGTAATTACAATAACAAGTTTCATTGAAATAAATGGATTTGGAAACATACACACACACGTGCCTGATTCTTTGTAAGTATACAACTCAACTGGGGAAGGCTTTTTTTTTTTTTTTTTTTTTTTTTTTTTCTTGAGATGAGGTCTTACTAGGTCACTAAGTTGTCCAGGTTGGGCTTGAGTTTTAAATGAGAAAACATATAAAACATTCGGTGTAAAGTTTAACACAAATGTAACGCTTTTTTCTATTATTGCAGCATCTATAAAATCTTGCCTGAGGGGCCGGTGAGATGGCTCAGCGGCGTAAGCGCCTGCCTTGCAAGCGCGAGGGCCCGAGTTCGACTCCCAGATCCCACATACGAAAAAGGGGCCGGTGATATCGCTCAGCGGCACGGGTGCCTGTTGGCGCACGAGGTCCTGAGGTCGACCCCCCGGTACCCACAAAAAAAAAAAAAAAAAAAAATCTTGCCTGAAACACTAGAAATTAGTGAAGCAGTGTAAGCGTTCTAACATTTAGATGGCTATAAGAACTTCAGCCACTTTACAGGCTTTGCAGATGTTTTTCTATGGAACACTCACCTTGCTCCCTGGGCTGTCACCTTGGTAGCATCTCCATCATCTGGTAACTTCAGTTATACCCTCTCCCAAGAGGTCTGACTCTGTTGTGGTGATAACGGAGAAGGGAGAATGCGCTTACAAATGTGTCCATTCCCTGTGTCCTCCACTTCAACCCTATCGATAGGGCTGCTCCCTGAACTTGCCATTCTTATTTTCTTTAGAGTTCTTTTTATCCTTAGTAGTTGTGTCTTATTTGTAGTTAATAACTCTTCATATTAAGCTTTATCTGTCCTAATTATTGTGCTTGTTCTGACTCCAACACATTGATTGCACACAGTGAAATTTGAGGGCCACTGTGTTACATCACGTTATCCCAGTCTCCAGTTATTTTTCATCAAAAATAAATGAATGACTCCATTGATTATATAAATACCTATTCCTAAAATATTGAGAATCAGATTATCAGAAATAACAGAACACCAGAAATTTACATGCTCAAATAACTACTTTCTCAGAGCAATTCTGACATATAATCATATATTGTGTACTTTTATGACTATATATGTAATCCACATGTGTACTGGTATTTTTCTGTTCATCAATGAAAAAAACACTAAATGGACATGATGTTTCAAAACAAAATTAATCATCTATAGTACTAAGAGATAACATTCATAATTACAGTTCAAATGTGTCTGAAATGTGTTACAGTTATTCACTTAAGAATTCTATTTTAGTCATGAAATGAATACAAAGGTCAGGAAAAGAAAATATATTTTAAATGGAGGTTTTATAAAAAGAATACCCTTCTCTAAAAGAAGCACACGATTTCACGCATAACACACTGCACCCCTATTATAGTGAGATAAATACTGCTCACAGCTAGAAATCCAACTTTAATTTGCCTATTGAATTAACATAAAAACATCTATTCAAGAAAAGTGACTTGTCAGTGCTAAAGTTTCTACTCTTCGGTAAATATATTTCTCTTTTCATTTTGTTTGTTTTCACAGTTCTAGGGATTAATCCTAGGACCTTGTGCATGCCATGTAAGTGCTGTACCATTGAGCTACATCCTCAGCCCTCACTGAATATATTTCTTTTAAAAGCATGGGCTGTAAAATAAAAAGTCCGGAAAACAAAATAGTGATTGCACATCAAAGCTATAAGTTATAAAGTTTCAAACTTTTAGCTTTTCTTTCCAAGATAACTCTAATTATTGGAACCTGAATTATCACAAGGCCTCATGAATTCTTCTTCTCTAAAAGTGAGTCAATTTCAAATATCACTCTTAACCCTGAACCTTGAAAAGTTTTATATTAATTAAGGAACATTCCTAACAACAGATTCCTCAAAACATAAACCTCATGAAGGTATTTCCGTTTTTAAGATATTTCCTTGACAACACTGATATTTATGTGAATGTCTTTAGGCTCAACACTGTCCTGTACAAGAAAAATGACTAAAATGTTATGGGCTTCTCTTGGCAGGACCACAGCAATTCATTCAGAAGTTTAGAGGCCCCTGTAACTCTCAGTATCAAACCAAAACTCCGACTTCTTCCAATCTTCTTAGTATATAAATTTTGATTAATGTTATAAAATGCTCAAAAAGGTTCACCATCACTGGGCTAGGAGATCCTTAACAGACACTACCAACTCACCATGCAGTTACTGTGAAATTGGGCAAGTGCTTTTGGAAAGCATACTGGAAAGAACGAACTATAAAGGAGGAGACAAAGATTCTTCAAATCTTTGAAGACCCACTTCTTAATGGTATTTCTGGCACAGAGTCAAAGACTAACACCAAGAAGCTCTCAGGAATAAAATTGACAATGGAATTGAGGGGTCACAGGGAATGGTACTGTGTCAACTACTTTACCAAAGTCTCAAGGTGTTTGAGTGGGGATTGATGAATTACTGAAATTAAAGTCCAGTCTAATTCTTTATATCCAAATACTAGTCATGCATAAAACATGGATGAGAGGGGGGGAATTTGGCAAAGTAGTCTTTCCACCTAAATTTATAAAAGAGGAAGTCAATACGGGAAGGGGATATATACTATGATTTAGAAGAAAAGGTACCAAAAAAACAGGTAGGAGAACTATTTTAAATTCATATTCTGACACAAAAGGATTTTAGGCAAACTCCTTCATCTCTGAACTGCACTACTCTTATCTTAAAATATAACATATTTTAAGCACAATTGATTAAAGGAGATAATGGATGTGAAAGTACCATTCAACTCTAAGAGATGGCTCTACAAATTTGTAAATACAATGATCAAATCATGTTTTTTAAATCTAAAATATTTAGCACACTATAGATATTCAGCAAATATTTGTTGAGTGAGTGAATTAATGAATAAGTGAATGAACAAATGAATTCAATCTGGCACATAATTGTATTCAGAATACAATGCCTGGACCTCATATCTAAATACAGACTTCTTGAGAATCATGCCTGTCTCCTAGCTGCTTCTATACGAGACTTCTCTATGTTCTTATTTACAACTTGACTGCCCCAGAACCATAGGTACAATGAAGGCAACATCTCAATTAGTGAAAAGAAACTTTCTCTATGTGGTTGCTGCTTGTGTTCTGCGCAGCCTATTGGAAAGACCACATCATGTGGCAAAGCTCCTGAGGGTTTTCTGGACATCAGCCCCTCAGGACCTGCAGAAGTCTCCCTGGGTACTGACCACATCTGGCACATTCCTCAAGGGATGACACAGTGAATCCAGAAAACAAATCCGTAATGGATAACATAAACCTCCAGCAGTGATTATTGTGGAGTCCTGTGGCTGTGTGGGAGACCTTTGTGCTCATTATTATGGCTGAGTATTATTACTGTATATTGCAAGCTCTGACCTGGGGCTTCTTTCTCCATCTGGTGACTCACCCTTTTTTTTTTTTTTTTTATAGTACCAACTACATTGTTCATTGTAAATGGACCAAAATGTTCATCTAAAATCTCTTACTTTAGTACTGAACAAAATGGGATGGGAAAAGGAAAGTCAATTTTAATGCAGGAGAAACTGGACTGGTTGTAAGAAACATCCAAATAGTGTGTTGTAAAGAGGCATTTTAGGGGGAAATTATCCCTTAAAGCATAAATGTTACTCATCATTCAGAATCTATAGCATGAATCTTTAGAATAATTGGACTACAATGCTTTATCCTAACAAGAGCTGTTTAGGAGATCATTAGATCCTGGAGGGATGTACTTTACAGCATTTAAATAAACCTAAGTTATTAGGCTCTAAAGAGCATAAGTGATCATCATTTTTTATTTGATCAAAATGGTTTGCAATTATTCCTGCTGGGAGATTTATCCATTTGCATCTTACAGTGAGTTTTAGAATTTTATCCCTTTGATCGTGCTATAATATCATGATTAATTGATTGATTCAAGGGTTCAAGAGTCAATAAACTCAGTATTTGTTATTATTTATTATTTAACTGCCCCTAGTGTGGTGGCTGGCATTCAGAGGATAAAGAAAATACAGTCTACTCTCACAGCTTCTTAAAGAATTTATTATATAGGGCTGAAAGAAGAGAAACTCCTTTTGTCCCCTTATATAATTACAAGAGGGGAAAAGATAACAAAAAAAATCCATCTGTATTTACATTAGCATTTATTTAAATGTTCTCTGAAGATCTGGACTGTTGTTCACTTTTAATTTAATATTTAGTTTCTATATATTTATGTGGGTCCACATTTATGTCTGTACCTACCTCTGAAACTAAATCCCACTTTAATTGTTCTTCACATTATAAAAAATTATTCTACTTGTGTGTTTTTTCAAGAAACACACCGGCACAGACAAACTAAGAGATAAAATTGTCTTCAGTTCAGAAGAGTGAAAAATATGTAAGTCCAGGCATGTTGATTGCATCTTGGTGGCCTGTGTGCTTTAATTAAATTAGGACTAAAGCCTCTTCCACCTGAATAAACACTCCTTCAAAAGATGGATTTAGCAATACCAAAGAAGAGATCACCAATACAAACTTTGTAGAATGGCCAGATTTGCTGTCAGTCCTGTGGACAAGTATGAATATAATCAAGTTTGCCAAATGAAAGTTATCACAGTGAATAAATGTGTTACCAAATTTATTATGTGATTCTCAAATCCTACATTTTTAAATAGATTATAAATTTATATATTATAATTATAAAGGGCTTTAAAAAAGGGTGACTTGCTTTGTAAATGACATCTCGCATGAGTATCATAGCCTCCATCCAATACAAGCCCAATGGCAGGATGCTTATTTGGTGGCTGTTTTTACATTTTACAAGGGATTAAATAAAGATATAGAGAGTTTAGTGAATTTTTCCCAAGGCTGTTAAAATAGTCAGTATTAGCAGTAAGATGTAAAAATCCTCACTCAGGATTTTCAGAGAACTGTCTCTCCCTAGGCCACATTTTTTTTTTGCCACATTTCTAACCATAAACTGTCAAATTATACAGAAATGCTGTTACACAAATATGCTACTCTCACTTGAAGCTCTAGGAGAGATGTTTGCATAATCCAAAAATGGAATTCATCACCAAAGACCCAATAAAAACCCAAAGGTATAAGGATGCTACTGAGCTAAGATTGATACTGTGTCCTAAAATCACCAGCTGTGTAAAATATGAAACTCTCAGCCCTGCTGCTGTCCCGATGGAACCTGAGGAGAGGCACATGCAATAACACATGTCCTGCACGACAGGCGAGACAACAATGGTTGGCCAGATGTTCTTTTCCTTCTCATTTGCATGGGTAAAACATATGTTAACTGGGGAGAATGAAGTCATCTCTTAAGCATTGATATGAATAGCTTAAAATGTAATTATTTTAAATCATAGACCCCACACTTGTCATGAATAATGATGTTTGAACTTCTGAAAACAAACATGTTAGGTATAACCTAACACCTTATGTCAGATGATGTTTTTGATGTATCACCATACATTTGCCATCCCTGAAATAAATCACAGCTCTTTGCATCCAATCTTCATGATTACATAGTTTTGTCTGGAGAATAGATCTGGTTCCCCTACATGTGTTAAACTTGGGAGTATTTCAACACTTGCAATAGCAATATTTGGATGTCAGTAAGATCTAGATTTCAGCACCAAGAGATGATTTTTTATATAAAACATCTGGTGTGCTTGTGAGAGAGTATTATATTTAAATCAGTAGTTTCCCTGTTCCTTCTAGTTAAATAGGCCATTTGGTAGCAAGTCCGGCGTCTGGTTTATGTACCTGTCTTTTTGATAGCTCAAGTAAGACTAATATATATTTTTAAAGGCTGCCTGACGTAAAAAAATAACAGCAAAAAAGAAGATAAATTTGCTTGCCATTTTGAGAACATGATCAGCCAGACAACCCAGCTCCAACTTGCAGCTGATTCTCACATTCAAGAATATGAAGAACAAAATCTTGATAGTGACTTATAGAGCACAAAGAAAACCAAAGCCCTGAAATTTGGCATGCTGAGAATTCCCAATGAGAATGTAGAATTAGGACACTGTTTTCTTGGATTAGGAGGAGGCAGGGAAAAGTCAGTTGTTATTCTTTTTGCAACATAATTGATTTTCAAAAAAGGAAACTATGCCACACATATGGTTTTAAGGCTTCTATTTTGACAGATCTCCTAAAATTCTAGTGATGTCAACACCCCATGTGTACCTTGAAGAGACACTACAGACAGGACACATTAAAAGAGATTCCCTTCTGTAAATCAAAAGATAATTGATTTTTATAAAACCTCCTTTGGTATAAGTCATCACGAAGCCATATTTTGAAGCCAATATGTGAGCCACACAAAAGAAAGGAAATAAGGTTTGAAGTTTTATTCTCATGTAAGACGTGGTTCCTAATAAATAGAGCGTCTGAGTTGGAAACGTACCTTTGATCCCGTGCGGTTGAGGTGGTAGACCAGGAGAGATATATCCAGCAAGATATCCAGCAAGAGGAGACCTACAACAGCTTCTGTAACAGAAACCGTAAAATGGGACAGTCTTAACTGTACCAGACATTTCGTAATTGAACACTATTAGGTCAATTTCCACTGATCTCAGTGTCACACATTGAGGATGTAATCTCCATGACCTTTAAATTAGCACTTATAAATACTGAAACACAAGCAGAGATTTTAGGTCACATCAATCCTGAAAAGCCAGTTTTGACAGAACTAGGAGATCTGGTCCTTCCATGTCATGGGCTTAGGGACATAATCTTTATGTGTGGGCACAACCATGTCTGCAGACCGGAAGTCAACACTAAAACCATAACCATGCTATATCCAGGTGACTCCAGGCAAAATTGTGAATCTGTGTGATTTTTTTTTTTTCCACTCAAAATCACTCTAGGGGCCGGGGATATAGCTCTGCGGCATGGCGCCTGCCTGGCAAGTGTGAGGTCCTGAGTTCGATTCCCAGTTCCCCCCCCGAAAAAAGAAAATCACAATCTAAGTGCTCTGTTTTCAGTGTCTCCTCCCAAACCATATTCAGGGTTTTTCACACTCTCCCCACCACCACAGTCTCAGCATGCTGTTCCCCAGGGCGCACAGCACTATCCACCCAGCCACACTACCACAGGCTGTAGGTTTCTTGCAGTAGACATTCTTTATCAAATTGAAGAAGCAGCCTCCTGTTCCTAATTTGATGACAGGTTGCTTTTTCTGTTTTATTATGAATGGGTGGTGAATTCTGTAACCATTGATATGATCATATTTTTCTCTTTATGTGGTGGGTTACTTATACTTTTGAATTTTTGACTAGCCTTCATTTGCTTCTTAAAACACAAATAGGGAAACAGTGCTATTCAAGGAATACAATAAGTAATAAAAGCTACCTCAATATTTTCTGATATAAAAGACAAGCTTGGAAACATTTGTTAATATTGTGGTTTTAATGTGAAGAGGGCATAAAACCATTTGGATTTACAACATTAAAGAATATTGCTACACCTTATTATAAAGGATATATTAATTTAATTCTTACCTAAAGGACAGAAGCTCCAGGATTCTTTAAATTCTCTCTTTTCATGGAAAAAAATCCCTAACTTTCTAGGCTAGAATATCAAAAGTGTATAATAGTATTTTTAATTTGAAAAAAATCACAGAAAACATTTTTCTTATTTTCACAAAGAAATGGCCATCTTTGATGGAGCTACATCACCAATTTGTAACTGAAAGCTGTTACTTATAAGACATTTAAGTCTTAGTGCATTTCTCAGTTAGAGCATAAACAGGATCATACTTTGTGTTTACGCCACAAGACGGATAAGTAGAGCCCATATTTGGGGTTTTTCACAGGATTCGAGTTATCTCTGCTGAGCTAATTTGTAATGAAATATGAATAGGGAATTCATGGGTATTTACATTCCAGGGAGTGTTTCCATTTTGTTTCCTTATACTTAATACTCTCACCTAGAAGTTAACTTCCAAGTCAGGTTTTTAGGCACTGGACAGAAAACATGTAAATCAGGGCAGTATGTCTCTAGAGCATTTGTGTCCCTCCTCAAACACACCATGTTGTTGATTGCCTAGTTCAATGAGACATAAGGCTTTTCAGTGTCCTCAGGTAGCTGTTTTGTTGTTATTGCTGTTTGGTTGGTTTGGTTTGGTTCTTAAATTTTATCCTGAGGTTTTAGTTGCCATCATGATAGGTATGTGCTCTAGTGAGTTTATACCACTATTACGGAATTGAAACTCAACAGTTCACTTCACACATGAGCAAACTGAGGCCTGAAGAGACTGAGGATGATAGCGATTCTCTACATTTGTTAAAGACCTTTATGGTTTACAAAACATTTCCTTACCCTATCCATTGCATCCTTTTCACAATAACCTATTGTGGAGGCATAGCCTTGTAATGTCATGCATTCCAGCAAGTTGCAATTTATGTTACAAAATTATGACTGCGCTTAGTATTTTATTTTTATTTCTCTCTACTGTTTCCTAGATTTATACAAGTAATATAGCCCAACAGAAAATGCAGCAAGATGTGGTTTATGGTGTTAGTACATAAATTTGCAATTAAATAGAAAAATTGTAAGGGTAGTCTAAAACTGAGACCAAAGAACACTAGAGACAGCCAACACTTACCTTGGGATACACAAGGTACCTTCCCCTACACCACATAGAGAAGTTGCTCCACACAGAAAAGTTGATCCCAAGTCTCAGTGGCCACCACATTGTGTGCTGGGGGAGGAAGGTAGGCATGAAGTGAAAATTAGATTAAATGACAATCTATGAGTTGGTCTGCCTAGTTTCAGACAGCAGCCCGATTAAATTCCCAGGCAGGAAATGCAAGGATCCTTCTGTAGAGAAACTCAGTAGCTAAAAGCAAAACAAAAAATACCATCAATGAAAGTAAATAAAACCAAAAATAAACCCTCAGATATTGGTGAAGGGAAATAGGAGGATGCTGAGTATCCATCTGGCCACGCTACACAGGAAAACTCACAAACTCACAACCTCTTCTCCCCCACACATACACCCTGCCACACACAGAGCTTTCAATATTCTTTTATGTGTCTGGCTCTAAATCTGAATGCATAGTCTAGGCTGACCTGACATTTGAAGGAGGACTCCAATATGGTAAAGAGGCAAAGAGAATACAGGAAACCAGGACAATACACACGGAAACTATGAGTAATATCCTCGGAAGGATAAACAAAGTTCTTCAAGTTTTTGCTGCTGCAAAAAATAAAAATGTGTGTTGGAATGGGGGGCGCTGGGGAATTAGAACAATATAAGAAATTCTTAGAAATTAAAAACATAATAGTAAGAATGAAAGCATTGAATAGTAAGAATGAAATAAAGTGAACCAATAAGGAGTGGGGAAAAGCAGATGGAGAGATAGGAAAATAGAAAGCAAGGGTAAGAAAATTAGAAGATAATTCCAGAGCCATGTGTCTAACAGGAGTTCTAGAAAGAAAGCAGAAAACACAATGGGGAGGATACTATGAAAGACATAATTTTCCCATAACAAAATTCTCCAGAACTAAAGAACATGAGTCTCTATATTTAAATGGTTGATAGTAATAAGTGAATAAAAGACTGACCCCAAGGCACTGTTAGGGATCAAAACATGCTACCCCAAGGCTAGAAGGACACTGGAAAGGTGCGGAAGCAAAGTCTCTCTGATCTTCCCCTGCCCTTGGTCTCCCACCCCTCCACTTTCTACAGAGTGCATCAGAGAAACTAGAATTTCTCTTCCCCAAGGCATGTATAGAAACTAGAACTATCCACCAAAGCAAGCCATAAAACCTGGAAAGGTCACTCTCTCCCTTCATTCTAAAGGGGTTCTGCCTTACCCCAGGGAGAGGGAGTGCTACACTGAGAAGCCAAGAAGCATCTGAACAGACAGGTCTTGGGTTTCTTCCTCAACCTATTACCATTAGGTCACACTCTTTTGTCCGGTCACATTTCTACACAGCTGTCCATTCTTCATCAAAGTTGATCATAAAAGTAGTTTTCCCTGGGTCTTTGGGTCTTCATTTCTGAAGGCTCCAATGTCACATGAAATGTGATTACATAAATCCACTGTTTTTCTCTTTTTAACCTGTCTTTTGCTATAGGAGTGCTTGCCTTAATCCCTATAATAGGTGAAAAAAGCTGTCACATATGTCCAGGCCTACAGCACATTGTCATGAAATTTGAAAACATCAGAAACAAATTGAAAAATTTTTAAGCTTTCAGAGAGGAAAAGCAGGTCACTTACAAAAATTTTGGATCAAAATGGCACCAGACTTCTCAATAGCAGGTGTGTAAAGTAGAAATTGTAGCAATGAATTCATAATTCTGCAGGAAAACACTGTCAAAATCAAACTCTATATCTGGACAAAATATCAGTGAAGTTTGAGTATAAAATAAAGACATTTTCAGACATCCAGATCTCACAAATTATACCTTCTTTATACTACGTGTTAGGAGGCTGCTAGAAGGCTCATTCTAGCGAACCAGGAAAGGAACATGTTGGAACAAATAAACAACAACAAAAGAATGGGCAGAAAAATCTATCCCAAAAGAGTTATGAGAGGAGTTCAAATTAGAGCAATACACACAAATTAGAGCATAAAGGCAAAGAGCTCCCGGAACAACATTTTGAAAGAGAAAAGGTGGGACAGATTTGCTTGAGGATATGGAAAATACTGATGAATCTATGTGAGAGACACATTAAAGCATTTGGAGAAAAATGACAACAGGTGCACGGAAATGAAACAAACAAAAAGAAGAGACAAGTATTAACTCTAAAAGGGTTGTACAAGATAAGAACCAGGATGTAGCATATTATTGTGCCATGAACAATATTTCCACAGTCATATAATACTCTAGGCATCAATGACTGATTTTAGCAAAATGTGTGATATTACTATTTGGGAGGTCATGGGACTATGAAGTAAGGATGTTTATGCAAGAGTAAGTCTTCATTCATTGTGACAAAAAACTAAGAAGTGATGCCTGAACCAACAAAGCAGAACCGTGTGGTATAACCATATTACTTAGGAATATGGCTACAAAATACCAGAAATAGCTAGATTCAACAGTGGTTGCCTTTAGAATTAGAATTTATGGTTAAGTTAAATTAAGCAGGTGAATGTAGTTTTTCATTTTAAGCCTTAACTCATATATCATTTTAATTAAAACACTAATTTTAAAATAACTTTCAAAAACAAACATATTCCTGGTTCTCTCTTTAGAAAAAAAGAGTGAGTTCCCACCTTCATCCTTCTTAGTAGTGCTGATAGTGACTTAGGCACATGAAGGGCTGAGGAGCTCCAGGCCCAGGCATCCTAACCACGAGGGAGACTGACACAGTCAACCTGACACAGTGACAGAGACCAAGTCTTCCAGGGATGAGAAGCACCTGTGTGAGAGGCCACATGCACATGTGCAGCACACAGGCTGTCCCTTAGAACTGTTCTCACCCCAAATTCCCCCTGGACACTGGTTGAGGACTATGTAAGGAGAGAATCCAGCAAAAAACACAAAACCTAATTTACTAAATACCCCAAAGGGGCACTCATCCAAAAGTCAGCCCTGCCTTGGAATCTCTCCAACAGAGTGGGCCCCGAGTGGGGACATATTTCCCTTGGGCACAGACCCTTTCCCAGCTGGGCACCTCAAGAGCTCCAGCACACTAAGGAGTGTCCAGAGGGGGACAGAGGGAAGATAGACACAGCTTCAAAGATTGCTTAGAGCACAGCAAAAGTCTGCAGTTGATGAGTTGAATGATCACTGCTGACTTTGCTCATTAACACATGTTAAGCATTTCTTGCACACTTCCAAATCTTCATGGAGCATTTTGGTTAGACAGACAAATTCAGGGTCTTCCTATTTTTAGGGTCCCATTGCGCTCAGGTCTGGGGATCTGGAGAAGCAGACCTCTCTGAGTGGAGCTCTGTGTGCTGGCTCTGGCACCTGGTCCCCGCAGAGGCTCACTGAGCAGCCTAGAAGGTTCTTGCCATAGGCAGTTTTCCCAGATCAGTGACAGAGAACAGAATGTTGAGCCAGCTACCCGGACTGCCCCCTGAAACTCTCACGCACCGTACCACCGCTGCCACCCCATCTCAAACAGTGCCACCAGTTTTGAGAAAGTCCCTGTGAGCAGAGGACAAGGCCATAGCTGCCAGCTCCAGGAACATAGCCTGAGCTTCACAGCTTAGAAAAAGAAACTAGGACCCTGGTGAGATTAATTCTCAGCTCTTGTGCTTGCTTTTCTCCATCTGCTTGAGCAGTCAAACCAAGGAGGATCCTCCTGTTGCTTCCAGGAGACAGAGCAGAGCTTCTGTGCTTCTTCCTTTCCTCTGGTGGTTCTGTTGTACAAAGGACAAGGGAGGTTTCTCCCATGGGATTATTTCTAAGACAGCAAGGAGCCCCGTGGAGCCTCACTGATGTGCCTGCCCTGCCCTCTCCGGTGTGCAAATTCCAAACCACAGGTTCCCACCTTAATTAAAAATCCTCTTCTCACGAAGATAGGGGTATTGTTTTTCACAGATTGGCCTTTCTCTCTTGCCTAGACACTCCAAACTGGCAAAGACCAAGCTTTACACATCTATAGTCCTCAAAGCACCAGTCCTAGCCTAAGTATACACTAGCATTCTTAATTATGACCTCAACAGCTATTTCAACTTATATGGCTAGTTTTATAAAAAAGCTGATAATGTTCATCCTAAGAGGAATAAAACAAAATGAAGAAAAATCCACAGGTCTTCAAAGTGCTTTTGATATTGCCTTCCTTTTCCACCCCTTTCCTACCCCCATGCTTCCTAAAAATACATAAGTTCCTCTTAGAAACCAAACATTTAAAATAATATATTTTCAATTTTCTTTTCCAGCAAAGCTTGGACGCCTATGCAAGTTGTAAATTTACTGCTGACAAATCTCTGCCAGAAGTTCTTTTGGGTGTTTACAGCTGTGAAATACAGTCTTCAGGTGAGTACACATTTCCCTCTGTGCTCTTAGTCTAATTCCAGCAGCCTGTGATCCTGACAATGTAACTCATCACAACAATAATGAAATAACAAGAGTATTTATTTGGATTTACACACCACCTTTCACCTAAAGGTCCCTGAGCAATTTCAAACACAGATGGGATGGTTCCAACCTTGTATTTCTCCAACTTTGATTTAGAAACTAAAAAAGGATTCAGTCTGCTGTGTGTAATTCCATGGCAAAAATCATACACTTCTCCATAAATGGAAACAGTGAATCCTGGTTCTTCTTCAAAAATCTCTCCTCTCCTTAAACCTTTCTTCTTTGTTAGGAAATAAACCCAGCATAGTCTAGACCTCACTTTAAACCTTATTATTTTGTGCTCTGAGGACTTTTTTGCAAAGGACAAATGCACTATAAAAATTAAATGTCTTTCTATTTTGCACAATTCAGTGAAACAATTTTCATTTGGAATAGTTCATTGGAATTTTAATTGAGAAATTCTGCATAATCCATGGTTTTACTTAAATAGAGACCTCCCTACCCCATTTCTTTATTTTTTAAAAACATTTGTACTTTTTTCCCATGAATTACAGCTATTTCTTGATTTGTCTTATCCTCCTCTCATAAAGTAGAAGTATTT
Organism: Erethizon dorsatum; assembly: GCA_028451465.1. Lineage (NCBI taxonomy): Eukaryota > Metazoa > Chordata > Mammalia > Rodentia > Erethizontidae > Erethizon > Erethizon dorsatum. The sequence continues at coordinate 111,028,394 of CM051823.1, forward strand.
AAAAATATGACTTGGGTGTTTGTAACTCTTCTCCTTGTACACCACTTTCATAGTGCTTTATATGGAGATCATATATACCTATGATGACTTTACTTCTGAATTGTACCCATCAGTTAAAATTTTCCAAAATATATTATGGCCCCAGTGTCTACATTAGGATACAAATCACTCTACTGCCAATGGTGCTAACCAACCTCATCACTGGAAACAGGAAGCGAGGTTACTAGACCTAAGAAGATGTATCCCAGCACTCTCACTTCAGTCCAACATCGCATGAGAGGGAAATTCTTCTGAGACATTGAATACTTTCAGTCCAATTGGTGGGCAGATAAAATCCTGATCCTCTTTGAAAATTTTAGTTTTCACTCACTAAATTTAAATTATACAGCCACTATGTGTCAGACATTGTGCTAGGGTCTAAGAGTATAAGAAGGTAAAATGCATAGCTTTGCCCCCAAGAAACTTGTAGCTCAGGATGGGAGATCATCAGAGAAACAGATAAGACATAAAAGTAGGAAAACACTTAAATGACACAACACAGTCATGGACAAAATGGATGTGGCTCCATCTGAACCTAATCTGACTCATGCTTCCCCTAACCACAGGCCAGGCCATACATATACGTGAAGACACTGGGCTCTGAACCCACTTGCCCTCCTCTTGCCATTCTCCTGTCTCCCAGCTTTGTGTCTTTTCTTCCTCTGAGTGGAAATTTTATTTGCATCCTCTTAAGAGCTTTTCTCCTGGAGCCATTTTTCTGTTCTCTCTTGGCTCCTCACTCTGTATCCCACAGTCCTTCTTGTTTTCCTTCTTCTTACTTTAACTCTGTGGTTATGTAGTATTTTGAGATAGTCTTCTTTTCTCCCTGATTTGTTTCCTTTCTCAATTTGATCTGGTATAGTGGTTTTAACACTCCACAACTTCAGGAAAGCATGTATCAGGACCAAAGCAGAAAGAGCCAGCAAGACCATGTGGCTCCCCCTCAATCCCCCAGAAAACATGTTTAAGTCCTTAAGAGCACTTAGTGGTTTGGGGAGAAGGTGGGAGAGAGTGTGAGAAGCAGTAGAGCATGGGCTTCATCCATCCCTCCCCACCCTTTCCAGACTAGAAAGACAAGATCCTGGGATAGAGGGAAGAGAGAAGGGAAGAGACATGCCGAAGGGTGTCAGGTCCACGCTTTCTTATGGTCCACGATGTTGACTGCAAAAACCCAAGTAGGTGGAGCTATAGGGAGGCAGACAAAGCCACAGACAACATAGCATAGTTGTGGCAGAGGAAAAGGAATCTGGGGGGAAGAAGGCAACGTTGGCAGTAATATACATGGATAGAAGACCAAGGACAGGATAACCAATCTGCACCCAGATGCTTCTGCACTAAGAGGGTAAAGTCAAACAAATGGAATTACATTCCCCCAGGCCAGACTAAAAGGAGGGGCACTTTGGCAGGAAAATAAGTTGTACATAATAAAAACCTGTGGTGTTTCTAACACACCTGAGCTGTGGGGGCTGACTCGTTCTAGCACCATGCTCTTCCAAGATGCTCTTATCCATGTCTAGGTCTTCTATACTGTTTGGCTCTGACTCTAAATCTCATATTTTGTTCTCTTTCTCTGTAATTCACTGATATTTCAAGCTGCTTTCTAAATATTCACTTCAAACTTCTCAAGCCCTAAATTTATCTTTTTGACCCTCCCAATACCCAGTTGTCTCCCCCACTCTTCTCCCTGTTAATAGCATTAAAGTCCACCTAAACTAGAAACATATAAGAGAAAAGAAGAGCAAAAGAACACTAAGTGGTGTAAGATAATCATGCACAAGGAGGAGGTAATGCTGCCTGAACCCAGTCTGACCACTGCTTTTCCACTCCTCAATTTTACCTCACGAATCTCATTCAAATATGGCCTGTCCCTTCCACTATTTCAGATATACCCATTTTCCAGACCCTCATCATCTATCTGCTATGTTTATGCAGCAGCCTCCAGCATTTCTCCCTCCCTGTTCAAGACATCCAAGGTCCTAAGTCCTCTGGCTTCCTAATAAAGTTTATATTCATCAGCAGGAAATCCAAGATTATGTCCAATATGCACTCTGACTTCTTCACCCAAATGAACTCTTACATATGTGCACACACACACACACACACACACATACACACCAGCATGTGGGAGTGTTACCACTCTCCAGTGATCCAAGAATGATGATTGCTAAGCAATGAATCAGGAATCAAGAAGCTTAGCTGGGCCTGTATGCTAAGCTGGCTTAGTATAAGTAAGCATAAAGAAGGCAAGAACCAGGGAGAAAAAAGCTTTTTGGGTTGCTTCTAGAATTTTCTTATGCTGAAAAAAAAAAAAATCTGGAGCCCGTCACTTAGGATAAGGGTCAAAGTGAATGAAAACTAAGCTTCTGAACTCTCAGAAGGCTACTCTGGCCAGCCTTCCAAGAGTCCTTAGCTATTTTTGTGGTGTTTATAATACTGTCATTCTCATGGGATTTTTCTAAGTACAAGTGATAGGTGGAGGAGGAGGGGTATTTTCTGTAAACTGCAAAGTGCTGTACAAAATGTAAAAGGCTCACTATTTCTCTTTCATATAAATATTCATTCACTACTATCTTTTTACAATTCAAAATTCCTTAGAATACAACTCATAGAGGGTCTGTCTTATGCAAAAAGGAAATGTCACATACCCATACAATCCAAATGATTTTTTAATGAAAGAATGGTGGGAAATGGCAGGGTATCTTTGACTGGGAACATGGGAATCCATATGAATTTAGAAATGGTGCACCACAGTTGTTATCATCAGAGCAGCCCTGGTGTGTCTTGGCTGAATTTTTAATATTCTATCTTTTTAATCTTGCATGACTTTCCTTGGCAAAGTCACTCCAAAAGGAATAGATACTTAATAAACGTTTGAGGCTGGCAACTCGCTGTTTGTGAAACTCACTGTCCATTAAGTAATTGTAGGTTAGCCTCAGTAAAAATGTTTTATGAAAATTAATATATCTACAGTGAGGCCTCATTAAGTATGTTACTGTTGTTATGGCCCCTTCAGCATAGAAAACAACCCGTATTTATTCGTCAGAGACTGCCGTGATTCCCAATCTGCCTTGCACTTGAGTTGCATTGTAGGTAAGATGTTGAGGCTGGTTTTACTAACTAAAAGCATGAAACCACTTCATTGCTTCTTACCAATATACTGGTAGCACATTGTGAGGAATAAGGTTTTATTTCAGTGTTCCCCAAACTGTGTTCTATGGAACATCAGTTCTATAAAATAACAACATGTATTCTGAAAAAAAAAAATAAAAAGGAGGAAAGCATCCATGACAGGAGACTACTCTGTAAGCAAATAGGTTTGAGGAACAACTGCTCAAACATAGTTTGGTAGTTTTCTTTTCTACAGAATATTTAAAGCCTTTATTAGGCCAAGGTGCTTCGTGACTCTCCAAGAGGGGAATATTATACAGAGACTGCTGCCAAAATAATGTGAACATAGAACTTGTTCTTCTCAGAACGCAGTAGAGAAAACATGAATGTTCCACAGAACACAAGCTAGAAAAGGCTGCCTTATTTAATAAAGCCGAGTAACCAATGACAACCAGTTCAATAGTTTCCAGAACATCTTATTTCTCATTGAAAGTCCTGAACAAGGGAATACATCCTCACAAACATTATCATTACAAGACGAATGGCACAGGATCATCAGTAAATGAAGTTTTGAGTAAAACAAATTAAGATTTTGCTGCAGCCTGAAGATCCATAATTCAATATTTGAAATCATTGTTCCTCTTATTGATAACAAGAAATAACAATGACAAAGGAGATTGCCCTATTTTCTATACTTTGCTTCAGGATGACAAGTCCTTCTAAAGTGCAGGAAGGAAAATATTTTTTAAAAAGCCAACATATATATATATGGACTAGATGTATATAAATAGATAGATAGATAGAAAGATCTCTATATATTCCCTTTTCCTCTTGTAATTCTACCAAAGCATCATAAGAGTACCAAGCTTATTAAGTACTATAGCAAGAGTGGTTGGAGTGACCAAGAACAGGAGCCAGATTGTGAAAAGGCTCTGGTGAGATTCTCCATTATTGTAGTGCAATGTAGGCTGAGGTTGCCCTTTCTACATTCACTTACCTGCCTGGTCCACCCATTCTTCAATAGCCAAGAGTGTTGGTTACTAGTGACTCCAAGGCTTCTCCCAAGAGAATTGCCTTGTGTGGAAACAGAGTCACATTCTGTGAGAGGCTATGTCACCATCCACACCAGGGCAGCTTGTAACCAGCAATTGACTCATGGGACATAAAAGTCTGGCCTCTTTTCTTTAGGTTAACACTGGCTATGTAGTATAATTTATACCTTGTTATAAATTAGCTCCCATAAGAGGAGGCTAAGGCTGGCCTCCAGATCACATCCTTGCTTAGCTCCTTGCTTTCTCCTGTCCTGCCTCTCTTTCTCTCTTTCTCTTGAGACCATTCCAAAAAAATCATTTACACCCAAATGCCCATCTGAAGCTCTGCTTCTAGAGAACTCAGCCTAAGGCATATAGTTTTAGATCTAAAGAGACATCTTTTCTCTTATTTAAAATATTAACATGGTTCACAATGGACGGTCTCTTCCCCTACTTCAGGAACTTTATAGTATAGTATAATAAGAAGCCCTAGATCAGTATTTCACACTTTAGACGAGTGGTGGGGAACCTATGGCATGTGTGCCACAGCGGACTGCGTCACTGAAAGCTCTAAAAGGTTCATCATCACTGTTCTAGACCATGCATATCCAAGGTACTGGGGTGCTTCCTGGAAAACATAGATTGCCAACACCCTCACAATATCTATTTAATCAGAATCTATACAGGTGACACTGAAGAATAGTACTTTATGACAAGATGACCAGGTGCCTCTGATGCACGCTAAAGTTTAAGAATAACTATCAAGACACCATGGGTTAGCCAGCCCCCTCCCTTCCTTGCCTGTAGTCACTGAGATACCCTCAAGTGAAGCTAACTCATCTTCTTACCTTCTGTCTCTAAGCGAAAACCGTGTATGACTTTCCAAACGGAAACTCCCAGTGTGATCTATAAAAAGGCTGGGGCAAGCAGAGTACTATCTTAATTTATGACAAATTACTTTAAAATGTGAATTTTGTTTCATTTCTTTAAAATTGAAAAATATTATTTGAGGTGACATTCTCTAAATAAATATTTGAAGACACTGTGTAATCATCTAAAATCAATTGTCTCCAAGTATTTAGGAACTATGGAAAAGAAAGATCTGAAAACATTTTTTTCAAAGCTCTATGCAAAAAAGACTTACAGTAGCTCATAAACATCTAAATTGTCACTTGTACTCATCTCACAAAAGGTTGTTTGAAAGTTATTTACCTAAAAACTGTCAGATCTTTGAATACATGGTGAAAAACACCCCTAAATGCTGTGTTTTTCCATACTTCTGACAAGCATGTGACAGCCACAGCTGAGTACAAGTATCTCAACCAGCAGGACAATCAAAATTAACCACAGGTATAAGTTAGTGACAGTAGATCAAACAGAGATCCAAAAGCAAACCTGCTGTCTACCAGGGAACCACCATGGGGCAAAAGAATCAGAGGGTGAGTAGAAATGGCTTACACAAAATGGTGTTTACCGAGCAGCAGTTGGTTCAAGCCTACACTGCTTGACAGGCAAACTTTTCTCTTCACTGTTCTTGTTTTGTTGGGGTTTTGAGGGATCTTTTTGTCTGGGTTGATTTTTTTAGGCCCAAAAGAAATAAAGTGGTCTTGATTCTATGCCAAGCAGAGCGGGCTCCCAGTTCCTCACTGGCTGATATTTCTTAATGACCATCCCAGCAGGGATTCCAAAATGAATCAGCCACCCTTGAAAGGCTTACCAACCCCTAGAAGATGTTGCTAATAATTATCTAGTGCTTGGTTAATAGAGAATAACAGGACACACTTCTAATCAAAGTGAGGCACCTTTTCAAATCCCAGGCGTCCGAAAAGCTACCTGGCAGGAGAAGATTGGGTCATTCAATGTTGTTTTCTCCTGGAAGATAAAAATACAGATTGTGTGATGACAAACATAAAGATAAAACTCAAAAAGCAGTTGAAACCTATAATTTCCAAAAATATATGAAGACCAATATATTAAAGAAAAGATATACAAACCATGAAGTGCTGCAAATAACATTTTTTCATGTAAGATAACTCTATGGATAGTTTCCAAACATGTATTTCTAAAATCTACAGTGTTTCCAATGTGTCATTTTAGAATGAACTCAAGTCAGAAATAGTGGCACATACCTGTAATCCAGGTACTCAGGAGTCTAAGGCGGGGGATCTCAAGTTCAAAGCAACAAAGCCCACTGGGATTGGTGCAGTGACAGAACAGGCACTTGTTCCTGCCTGGTTCTAGACACTAGCCTCACAGTTGTTGAAGCTCAATTCTTGTTTCAGTAAAATAAAAATACCAATTTGTAGTCCCACACACACAATATTTCATTACTGCAATGTCCACAAATGCCAAGTCTACCACACAAGATTTGGAGATGAAAAGCAAAATGGGCAGAAAGGGTCATCATGAGTCTCAAACTAAATATTAATGGAACATGAAGGCCTCTGCTGAAAAGTAGAAATTAAATATGTCCTATAAACCTGATTAACAGAACTTGGAGTTTTGCATGAGAAAAAAATCAATCAGTGACCCTGGGCTCTAGTAATGAAAGATAAAGCACAAGGGCCGGGAACGAATCTTTTATTCATCCTAGACCAAATACTCTTTAAAGAATATTTAGATTTAGGGGAAAACATTTTTAGCACATTGTGGGAACCATACAACTTTAAAAAATAACTCTTGTGGGCAAAACCTAAAAGTATCAGAGTAGTTAGCTACTAGAGGGGCATCTGGGGCTAAGTACTTAGGGACAGAATAGGCAGCCTGGACTGACCCGACTCCAATACTTGCAGCTCCCCCCACTTGGCCTTAGGCAAGTTACTGAACATTTTCATGCCCTGGTTTCCTCTTCAGTACACTGGGTGATAATAATTATTCCCCATGGGATCTTTGTGAGTCAACTGAATTAACAATAAACTATACCTTTACATATGTAAACAGTATACATAAAAAGACTGTTATTATGGAACAAGAAATAATTTTTATGTTCTTAGATATAGTAAGTGGGACCAAAAAAATTGTCTTCCCTTCCTGGTTTAGAGCAGAGGAAACTAAAGGGTAAGTGAAGCCTGTTGTGGAATGGGATTGCAGGACTCTCCAGTCCTCAAAACATGTGTTTCACTTGCTTGGTCACACCAGAAATGTCTAAACTCATTCCATAATCAGAGAGACCTGAAGTGGCAACAGTCTTTTAAAACAAATCTTTAAGTTTTACTTTATTCACACTATTGTGAAAATGACTACTATCAGGAGTGTTAATTTGAGAACTGGAATACAGTTCCAGTTCTGGAGCACTCGCCACTTTAAAGTAGAAAAAAGTAGTCTCAGTAGCCTAGGAAGAGGAAGAAACTATGGCTGTGAAAGACCAACTTTGTCAGCTGGGCGTGGTGTCGCATGCCTGTAATCCCAGCACTCGGGAGGCTGAGGCAGGAGGACCACTGTGAGTTCAAGGCCAGCCTGGGCTACATAGTGAAACCCTATCTCAAAAAACCAAAAAAAACAACAACAAAAAAAAAAAAACCAACTTTGTCTTTTTTTTTTTTTATAATAAAGCTAAGCACAGGGAAATATTTCCTTATGCAAAAGGAGATCTAAAGAAATTAGCTGGGTAATACATTTCTCCTCAATTATTTGAGTACAGGAAGTGATGTGCTCTAGGCTTTGCTTAGCAGGTAGTAGTTATAGTGCTTTGCCTGTATAAATACAAGTTTAGTATTCAACACTAAGACTAACAAAGTTATTAAAAATCCATGTGCAATCTTAACTCTAATAGACATAAAAACCTTTGGAAACAGATATATATTTTTACATATCTTAAATGTAAAAGTGGAATGTGATTAAAAACAGTCACTCTGTAAGGTAACACTTATCTTTGGGAACAATGTATACCTAGCTTGTAGGGGTGATTTGGTAACTGGCTATAAATGTCAACCATAAAACTTAGTAGAACATCTTTGAGAACTTTATTTATTTAGTACCAACAAAATATTATGGAGTCCTTTCTGGAATGGTTGTTTGGGCCCAGAATTTAACTTTGGTTGTGCCTGCCTGAAGCAATGAGTCATCCCTCTGCATCCTCTGGACCCTTTGAAGACCTGTGGTTCTGCAATAAAGAGATAGCTTACAAGAGGAAGAAGCGACGTGCAGAGAAAACACCTCCAGTGAACACTCCTTGTCATCTACATTCTCCCAATTATCTTCTGGGAAGTCAGGACCATGGTTCCCTCTTAATTCAAGAAAAAGGGATATGCAGGTGTAAATCTCCTACCCTGCCAGATCTCCACCCAGAGGAGACAAAACCAAACAATTTCTCCCTCTGGTATTGAATTAAGGTAATTAAAATTAGTGGGTTGGTAGAAAATTCTATGACTATACAAAGCCACATTAAAATAATCAAGATAAGAAAAAAAAAGAGAAAGAAAAGGAACAATAGAAAGTGAATCAAGTAGATTCCAGGTAAATAATTCTTTTTATTTTTTTAGGGTTTTAAACTGAGGCACTTCTGTGAATTTTAGATAAAGATATTCAGTCTCTGCAGAAACCATTAATAAAACACCCAACCCAACAATAATGCATTTGCCTTCTGCAGCAGAAGATTGCAATGACGTTTTTCAGCAGTCATCATCTATATTTCCGTGCAAGAAAGAGGGCCGACCAAAAAGGACTTTTCCATAAGGCAATTAAGGTATAACATCGATTAGGAGGAAAAGAAAATGACTCTTTATCTTCTTTTGTGTGAATATTTTCCCTAATATACCACCTGCTGGAGGCCTCTGGCAGAATATGATTGCAAGAATGTAACTTCTGTGAAACAGTTTTCTGAATTCCTGAGTAATTTAGTCAAAAGTAGGACAGCCCTTGAGTTATCCAAGATGTTATCTCAAACCACTGCTTTGCCCTATTTTTACAGACATGCCCCAGAAATTTCCATGTGTCAGTTTTCCTGCTTGGTAAGAAGAATTCCTTCAGCTTTCTCTTCCAATCTGAAATCTAATCAGTTAACAAATGACCTTTCCACTTCCAAGTCTAAATCTTGGATGTCCTCATCCTCTCACCTCATGCCAGCTGGCCTCATTAATCCTACATACTCCCTTAACATTTACGTACCACAGTCAAATCGTTTGAAAGCAAATTCCAAGTCTGTGGTGGTGATGAACTTTGGTTCATTTTAACATTATGTGAAATAGCATGGCTTCTGCGTGGGTGTTTATTCTTGGGTTCTCCAAGCCCCAATCCATATTTCCATCCCTACCTCTCCTCTCCCTTCACACACACACACACACACACACACACACACACACACACACCCTTCAGGCTGATCAAGAACAGGAAGCTATTTGATTATTCTGTTCCATTTACCCTTTTTCCCCCTATCTAGGTGAACAAGAATATTATATTTTAGAACTATAGCTATTGAACAAATAAATATTTGTTCATCATTTCTTTGATAGCTAGAAACAGAGAAGGTCATGGCAACTAAACTTCCCAAATAAATATCTGATCCAGTAGACACCCAAAATGTCAATACCAATGGTTTTCTTGAGGGTGGTTGTATGTGGAAGTGGGATCTGAAGCAGGAAAGATTTTAATCAATCTACATATGAGCTTACACAAATGTGTTTCTGTGCCAAAATACCTTAAAAAATCAATTTAAGGAGAAAAATTTTATTTTGGCTCATGGTTTCAAAGGCTTCAGTCCCATAATCTTCTAGCTCCATTACTTTAGACCTGTGACCAGGCAGAAACGTCATGGTGGAAGGACACAGTGGAGTAAAGCTACTCACCTCATGGCAGCCAGGAAATAGGGAGAGCAGGAAAGAACCTAAGAAGAAGGAGCTGAAGACAAGACATCCCCAGGTTTACAGCTCCATGACCCTTTCCCTTCAACTAGGCCTCATCTCCTAAATCCAATCACCTCCCAATAATGCTGTCAAGTTATGATTCCATCAGTGGATTAATTCACTGATGCAGTTAAGCCCTTATTATCCAACCACTTCTTAAAAGCCCATCAGCCCTGAGCATTGCTGCCTTGGGAACCAAGCCCCCGACACATGAGCTTTGATGTGCGTATCTTGTCCAAACCATAACAACACAATTTCTGCAAACCTCTGCTTGACTTTTCCCATGGATCAAAGAACAGGGCACTGTGATGGTCCTCCCTATGTGGCCCATCAGCCTGCATCCTATGATCAGCAGCCCCTTCATTCCCTACTAGCATTTCTTCTCCACAAGCAACACAGAAATAACTGCTGGAACGTTTTGGAGCACCCCATCCTAGCATTTAGCCCAATGTCCTGTGATTATTTATCTATACATCAGTTTCCCACAATGAGGGTTTGCAGAATTAGCAAATTAAAATACAAATGCCAGCTCAATTTAAATCTCAGATAGGGCCGGTGAGATGGCTCAGCAGCTTAAGCGCCTGCCCAGCAAGCGTGAGGGCCCGAGTTCGACTCCCGGAACCCACATACGAAAAGGGGGCCAGTGATATCGCTCAGTGGCACGGGCGCCTGCTGGCGCGCGAGGTCCTGAGGTCGACCCCCCGGTACCCACAAAAAAAAAAAAAAAAAATCTCAGATAAACAGTGAGTAATTCTTAGTGTAATATGTCCCAAATGCTGCACAGAAGGTACCTATACTTTAAAAACTGTTCTTTGTTTCTCTGAGATTCAGATTTTATCCTGTATTTTATCATACATTCTGTATTTTATCTGGCAACCATATCCACATAGATTGGAACCATTACTTCATGCACCACATCCACCTTGTGCCATGATTTGTACACAACAGGCAATCCATGTATGTGTGTATTGGGTGTATACAAATAGCGTGCTAATTCAGTGTTTAAGTTGCATCAAGTTGCACTGAAAGTTAAACTTTCATAAGAGAAGGCACAAAAATGTTAAATATTTGTCCATTAGCCTGATCAGCATGGGTAGATTCATCTAAAAAGAAGGAAGATGTTATTTAGAAAGAATAAGTGAGAGCATGTTTTTCCATTTTGAATAATAGCATTAGTGAAGAGATTCCTTCAAGCATTATGATAAATGTATAAGAAATGATCCAGTTCAGAGAGTAAGCTGTTGTCACACATGCAATGGTCTGCGCACATAGCTCTCCAGGTAGGCAAAGATTCATGGACTTATTTCCCCCACAACCTCTTTATATTACTTCTTCCTACCCCAAAAGGTATCCTACAAATCATATTTCTCAAAAAAAGAGATAAGAAATTGGAAAATCTACCACCATGGAGCTGTAGTGAGATAAGAGAAATAAGCTGTCAAGATTCTGGCTTACCAATGGAGGAAGGAATTAAGAACCCTCTATGTTTCATTGGTGGAAAGATGAAGGCAAAGGATAAAGAATATAGAAAAGTTTCTTTAGGGTTGAAGTACACACTGAGAAAAACACATAAAGCACAGTAAAATAATCAAGTCTACAGAGAAGATCAGCACAGAACTTTTTCATTGTGACAATACATTTTTACAGAATCTCACATCAAAGTTTCTTTACAAGGACTTCTTTAATAATTTTCAGATACTCAAACCTCCTTGAAAGTATATCTTTCACCAAAAAAAAGGCATCTTTTGTATTGTTATTGACCAAAGATATTCTTAAAATTCAAATGTTACAGTTTATGCAAATTGGCTGAAAAGAAATGGTCTGTAGAAAACTGAAAGAATGAATCTATGTAACTCACTGCTCAGAGCATCATTAAAAACATTGCTTACTTCCCCCTTCAAGAAAATGTTTTATCATACTTATCTAGGAAAGGAACTTCAATGGAGGGATGGAGGAGCATGGTGTTTATAAGTTGGCCTTGCTCCTTCCTAACTGCAAATCCTGGAACAAGTGATTTCACCTCTCTGCTCTTGATTTGTACTTGGAGGTAGCTGCTTACAATAGGGGTGAACACCAGTTAACATCTGTAGAACACTTACCACAGTTCCCAGAACAGATAAAACAAATGGAGCTCCCAAGATCATCACCAACATCACTACCACCACCATCACTACCACCACCATTATCATCATCATCATCATCGTCTGCTACACACAAATTCCTTTTCTTAACTCCATTATCAAGCTTGGCAGATGGAACATTCTAGTCCTTATTCTGTTTACTGATTCTAAAGGCTCTGGCTAGGCTGAAGGTGCAGCTTGGTGATAGAGCACTTGCAAGCATGCACTAGACCTTGGGTTCCACCCCCAGCAATGGAAAAAAAGAATAAAAGCCTTGACCTCTTGACTACAACACACTTCCTCAAGGTATAAAAGTTCTTGCATAGAAATCTTTCACTTTGGGCATGTATTTTCTCTGTACTTGGAAGATTCAGATTTATTGACATTTAATAGCATGAAAACCAGGGGCTTCATAGGTATAAGAATGAACCACTCCCTCTCATGGAAATCAGGTGAAAAATTTTGAATCTTCTGAAGTTCAATGAGTAAGGACCTCCCCAAGAACAAGGAAGAGCTGTGGCTCAGCCTAGTACCCTGCTTACAGAGAGGTGAGGGCCACTTGGAAAGGAAAGACACCTGCAGGGGATGATTAGCCTCCAAGGGAAGAAAGCAAACACTTCCTGAAGCAGCTGGAAGTCAATTAGCAAGGCTGACAGTGGGTGAGAATTTGTGGCATTGCTTACAAAAATTAAAGAAGAAATGCCTCCGGAGTTCAAGTATTTTAAATCAATATGTTTTGTTTCTCATTTGAAACCAAATGTTTCAGAATCTCAAAAATGGCATCCCCTGGGCCGGTGAGATGGCTCAGCGGCGTAAGCACCTGCCTTGCAAGCGCAAAGGCCCGAGTTCGACTCCCGGAACCCACATACGAAAAAGGGGCCGGTGATATCGCTCAGCGGCACGGGCGCCTGTTGGCGCGCGAGGTCCTGAGGTCGACCCCCCGGTACCCACAAAAAAAAAAAAAAAATGGCATCCCCAAACTTACTCCTCACCCAGGTGCACAAAGATGTTTAGACAAGGAAATTTGTTACAGCATTTTTTTCCTAAGAGCAAAAAATTAGAATTGAATTTCCACCAATAGGAACCAAGTTAAAGAGTTGTTTATTCACTGTCACAAAATACTTGCAAGGAGGAAAAAGAGAGAAGTAGATCTCTCTGCGCTGATGTGGACAAACTCATCGTCTAAGACAGCAACTTCGTGGAAATAAGGAAAACGAGCCCCTTGCAGCAGACCTAGACTCTACCAGAGAGCACAGTTCACTGACCCTCATCCCCCACTGCCCTTGTCAAGTGCCCTGTGCACAACCACATATGGCAGCCCTGCCAAGACACATTAAGAGGAAGGGACAGGAGGTGGGTATAATTTGATACTGTGTGCATTTCAAAGGGCATACACACAAATACTGAATATATAATTTTATGCATAAAATGTTTCTGCAAGAACACTCAAGAAACTATTAATAATGGTTGCCTCTAGGGAGAAGAAATGAGGGCTGAGGGTAGAGACTGACTTTTCACTGTATTCTCTTTTGTGCTTTTTTTTCACCATGCCCATTTAATTTTCTTTTCTTTCCTAATGACATACCCACAGGCTGTTGAGGCAAAGGGCCAGGTCTACTGCTGTGATGCTACCAGTCCTCCCTCTCAGTTGAACTTCCAGCAGCAGACGTGGGGTACTGTGGCCCAGTTCTACATGTGGAAGCAGTGATCAGTGTGAAGTGCAGATTTTTAAAGTACCTTTCAGAACTGAACCATACTTTGCTTTTATACATTTCTCAGCAGTAACAACTAATCTCCAAATTATTTCCATTAAGTTATTCTCATTTTATTCCAACACTCACCCTGATCCAAACAAGGCATGAACTCACTTTTGCTTCTGCCAATCAAGTGGGAAAATAACATACCTAAAACAAAGTGTACAGCAGTCACTGATAATTCCTGCAATGGTCAATTCTCAGTACATGTTGTAAACCGTTCCTGGAATCGTACCTCTGTACACAGGATAGACTACTCTGGAGGCTGTTGATCAATGAAAACCATGGTTCCAAGAACCCTAGGAACTCCACTTAATCTGGACTACTTTCTAGCAGCAAGACTCTAGATGAGTTCCAGACACATTCTGTCCAAGTTTTCTCATCTGAATTTGGTAAGAATAATAGTATATCCCTCAGAGGGCTGGTGTGATGATTCAGTGAGATAATGTATGTGCTGTACAGTCACGACCTCATCACGCCTATTGTTGTGGCTGCTGTATAATAGTATGGTGTTATGGTTTAGACCTAAAATGTCCCCCCGTAGTCTTATGCATCAGAAAGTGAGATCTGGATGGAAGAGGGGGCGTGACCTGGAATGATGTGTCCTTGTCTCTGATTCCTCGCTTCTCTCTTTGCTTCCTGGCTGACATCAGATAAGTAGCCATCCTCTGCCATACCCTATGACTAAGCTATTTCTGCCTTGGAGCTAGCCAGCCATAGACTGAACCTACCAGAACCATAAACAAAATAAACCTCTCCTCTTTAAGTTGCAGGTGTCAGGTATTTTGTCCTAGAAATAGGAAAGTAACTAATACAGCAGATGATTATTGTCTGGTTGGAGAAATGAGACTGAAGCAACTACGATGATAAGTAACAGTAAATCTATTATCTAAACAATCTTACTTACCAAAATGTGATCTCGCCTAGTATATTATCTTCTTCGTAAGTACTACAGTAAAATTTGCTATTTTGTTTCCTTTTGTTTTTTGAGAAAGTGCCTTGCTTATGTAGTTCAGGCTAGCCTTGAACTTACTATGAAACCCAAACTGGCCTCAAACTTGTGTGGTCCTCCTGCCTTAGCCTCCCAAATGCTGGGATTACAAGCATGCACCACCATGCTATTTGATCCTAAAAGTGAGGTACACTGAAGTACTGCGTCATGTTCTTCATGTTTGCTTGGATACAAGTTTTGATTAGTTATAAAATCTACCCATATTAAAGTGTGGCAGAATAGTAAGAAATAGACAAAAAGAAAATCATCATCATTTCTAATCCCACTCCACAAAACCAATACTAACATATTGGGATATTTCCTTCCAGTCTTTTTTCCATGCAATTTAATAATTGAGGTCACATTAAAAATACAATTTTCTATCCTTTTTTCTGTTTAGCATTTTATCATAACCATTTTCCTGTATTATTAAAAACTCTTCATAAGTACCATCATTCTAATGGGTGGTTGATATTCCATTGTGTTCATTCACTTCTTTAACAACTATTTATTGAGAACTCATGAGACACTTTCCTTAAATCTTGAGCCACGCTACTGAGTAAAAAAACAAGATCTCTATTCCCGTGAAGTTTCCGTTCTTGTGAAGTTCCTGTGCAATGCTAGGGGTTATAAATTAGATTGGACTGAGAGGAAAACAGGAGGTAGAAAATTCAGAGGCAGCATCTACAAACTCTTCCAAAAAGTTAGCTGTAAAGCAGCAGCAGATGTAGAGAGAGGAGAAATCAATGCTGACCCTTATTTTACTTGTTATTGTATGAACATGGCAATGCAAATGTGTATTTTAAATACATTCCTGAACATTTGGTAATACTTAAAAATGACTTTTTAATAAAAGTTGTTAATATAGTTCTTACACTGGTTTTGGTGAATCTATTTTGATTTTCATGTAGTAACTACAATAATTTCACCATCTTTAAAAAGACTAAACAGAGTTGTGTTTAAGGCCATGTTGATACTAAGTCCCTAATGTAGGATCATCCTTTGGGTATTTGTCATCATATCACAATAACCATCCATCTCATTTTAGGTAATAATTTGTAAAAAAAAAAAAAAAAAATCTCTACTTTAGATTTCATTCAACCATTTTTGGTATGTTGTTTGCTTGTTTGTTTTCAAGGGGAGAGGAGATTGCTATTTTTACATGTGTTTGTATGAAAAATGTTTTATGGCTCCTTCCCATACCCTCTTAAGTGGGAAACAACCTGCCCACAGCCCTGCTAAGGAATGGTGGTCTTATTTTATACCTCAGTCCCACACTTCCCTGTCCCAACACACACACTACCCACTGAGCACCTGGATAAATCCAGGGAAGACACTGTGACAAGATCAGTGACCAAAGAACTATAAACCTGAATTAGTAAACTTGGAATTTTTATTCCTCTCTTAATAATTTGCATCTGGGAATTGTGATGAAGCAAAATAGAATCTGAAGTAGAAGAAATCCTAGCGTTGGAAAAGCCACACTATCCTGGAATTCCAAAAGGGGCTAAAAACTGATAAACAGAATAAACTGGCCCAGCAGAAAAGGAAAACAGATGTTCACAGAGAAGTAGAGACACTCTGAGATCAGTTCCTTGTCTTCCAAACACTCCCCACCTGAGACAACTAAAATGTCAGCTAACATTTGAAAAAAAAATTTAGATGCATCAAGAAGCAGGCATAAAATAAAGTTTTCTGTAATTTCCCAAGATACAATCAGAACAGGGACCCTGGTTGATTAGTGGTACCAAAACTGGTTTTCACCCTGAAAGTTTCTGCCAAACCCTAGAGGATTTGAATTTCTGCTTTGTGGTCTGCACAGAGCTACCGGGACCACCCAACATGGGTAATCTAAAAATGAGGCCGTTACCCACAAATTATTGAGACTCTGGAGGGTTAAGCCTCTAATTTATAGATGATTGAGAAATGGACTCTGTTTTACAGAAACTGGCAACAAGGAATTATGTCTATCTTGATCCTGATGCTGAGGGAGGTTTAAACAATCTCCCTTGAGTATTCATAACCACAAGCTAGTTTTCACATGTCTTGCTGTTCAACTGTTTTCTGTGTAGTCTAAAAAACTTTGAGAACAGAATGTAGTTCCTAGAGCACCTGGGTTGGTAGTTCTAACTTCAAACTAGATCTCAAAGGATACCCACAGATAAAGTTTAAAAAAAAATTAAACTCTTCTCAGGCAAAAATCACAAAATACACGAAGAGATATCATGAAAGAAAAAAGTCACGCACCACTTGAAAGAGAATCTCCTTCGCCCTGCAGTTCCTAGCCTTGGAGAGCCAGGAGATCCATTTTCATGCTGCAATAAAGTCTTCCCCTATTTGATAAATTTTAGAGACATTGTGCTCTTAAAAAAATAATCTCAACTTCCTTGTTACCATTTTTGTCCTTAACAGTATGCTGAGAGCAGGACTTAAGGGCAGCTATAGCAGGAGGTCTACGGCGTCGACCAGACACTGTTGTCAGTGCCACAGCGTTGGTTTCTAAGGCTCACACTGCAACCTCATTCTTTTGTCAGTACCAGTGCCAAAGATCTGTGCATCTCTCTTTGGTATCTATTTGAATGACATACTGGATAAACAAGAGGGGCTTACTGTATTGGAGTGGGACTTGACTGCACAAAAAATGTATTAAGCGACTCTTGTGGGATATCAAGCTTATGCTAATATAACCCAATTTGAATGATTGTAAATGCCTGAGAATTAAGGAGAGTGAAACCAGAGGGGCAAAGGAATGACCACCTAATTCCCCATGAGGGTTGAACCCAAGAAATCACTAGCCTTATCATTTTATACACAATAGGAAATAATCCACAGCCGGAAGTCTGGTCTATGCAGATAAATCTGTCACATAAAGGTGAATACAACAACTGTTAGCCAGCTTTAAAAGACATTATACAACACTATTACCAAAGGTGGCATTTTGTAAACCTGTGCTGGTCTTCCAGAACCGATCACAGTGTTTCAAATCCTCAGGCCTATAGAGAAGGATAAAAACATCTTTGATTCTCCAAAGAATTCTACCTTGGCTGGCTGCCAGCTGCTGCTAAGACTGGGCTTTCTTAACATCTTACCAGCAGTTCTGTTTGTCATTCTGCTAAACAAACAACTGCTTGGTTGTTGACAAGACTCTGACGGTTAGACATTCAGGTGAGTGGCAGGAAAACAGAGGGGAACAGAATTCCCCATTTTCCTCTATGGCTAAATTAACACTGTTTTGTTAATACGGTTAATCACAGGGTAAGAAGATGCACTCGGGAGCTGAAGTCTATGCCTACTTAGCTTCTTCTCTTTACTCTGTGAGGAACTGTTGTGAGATTAATTGGACTTTTATCTGGAGCACCCAGTTGTGTGACCCTTCTCTTGCTCTGCAATAAGCAAACTGCGGCACAATTATTTCCTGCTGAAGGTCAGGTACACAGTGATATTTGAAAACAATTCATCATCAAGACTTAAGGAAGTGAGAAGAGCATTCTGCTTCCTCTTTTCCTTGTTTGGAAAACCATTTTCAGTTTCAGATTAAGTGAAAATTTAAGGTCTAGTAGTGATGATGCTGTTAAAACAATAACTCAGATATCTATCCATAGCAGATGAGCTTGATGAAAATCGATCTGATCTGTACTATACAGAATCATTTTGGATCCTGGGGCATCGGGGTTACAAAGGAGTTGTTTAATATTTGTCTAGTCACTTTCTCATAGCTGAGACAAAATACTTGACACCTACAACTGAAAGTAAAAGGGGCTTATTTTGGCTCTCATTTTTAGTTCATGGTCAGCTGACTCCAAGGCAGAAAGGGTATTGCAGAGAGGGAGCATGACAGATGAAAAGCTGTTCACATGAAGGTGGCCAGGAAGCAGAGAAAAAGGAGAAGAGCCATGGAAGGAGATGCATTCTTCCAGGTCACACCCCAGTGACCCACCTCCAGGCAGGCCCACCTTCTAACACCAAGTCAGCTTTGGCCCATCATTATCCAATCACATTGCAAAAGCCCCACCTCTGAACACATGAGGCCTTTCGGGGGACATTCTAGAGTTAATCCAAAACAATATTTCAATCTCAGAAAGGGACTTTTTCTTCTCTCTTTTCAATTTGCTTCCTTTGAAAAGGCTTGTTTTCAAAAAAATATTGCTTGGAGTTTGGCCATATCCGTGAGTTAGCCCACAAATTTAAATCACCAAGTGTTGATTAAGCATCTACGAGTCCAAGACATTATGCAATGCCAACTGAGTCAAACATCAAGCAAAAGGAGGGATCAAACACTAGTCAAATTTTATAAATTTCATCACTGAGGATCTTAAATAAAAATTTGGTAATTTTTTAAACTTTGTGCGTTCTTACTTAGTTTAATGGAAGGCTCTCTATCTAATCTTTATCAGAAAATATACTCAATATTTTCTTTCATTACCAGGAATCCATTCTTACCATAAAACAAAAGTTATCTTTCTGTTGTTATTCACAACAAACTTATCAGATGGTCATTGCCCATAGAGCACTGCGCTTGGGAAATACAGTACAGTAAAACACCTGTTTTTTTGTTTTTGTTTTTGTTTTATTTTAAAAAGAAAAAACAATAACAATGATGATACAGAATTTGAAAACAAGATAATAGGAGATTAAAATGGTTAATATATTGTGTACTGTTATCTTCAAAGTAGTTGTT
The DNA here is from genome assembly GCA_028451465.1 of Erethizon dorsatum. NCBI lineage: Eukaryota > Metazoa > Chordata > Mammalia > Rodentia > Erethizontidae > Erethizon > Erethizon dorsatum. The sequence continues at coordinate 111,047,955 of CM051823.1, forward strand.
CAGATTACAAGATACAGTCATGAAATTTGATCAAACAATGTAAGCACAAACCATTCTTTTCAATGAACTAATAGAGATCAGTAGTATAATTATCTTATCTACCTTGTGCGTGTGTGTATATATATATATATGTATATATATCCTTTTCCCTTCTTTCTTTTCTCCTCTCCCTCATCCCAGTTGTTCTTTCCTTTTGAGCAGTTTCTTCCCCTTTCACTTTCACAGTATCTATTGTACATTTTGGATCTTATTTACTCTTTCATTTTCTTACACTAGGGAGACAATATGATGTTTACACATGCAAGTCTGATTTATTTCACTTATGAGTATGGTCTCAAGTTGCATCCATTTACCTATAAAAGCCTTGAGGTTATCCTTCTTCATAGCTGAGTAGTACTCCATTGTATAAAAATACCACATCTTTTTTATCCATTCCTCAGTCAATGGGCATTCAGGTTGTTTCCAAGATTTAGCTATTACAAATTATGCTGCTATAAACATGGGCGCACATGTATCGCTGCGGTATGATGTTTTCAATTCTTCTGGGAAAATAGCCAGAAGGGGAATAGCTGGGTCAAATGACACATCCAATCCTAGTTTTTTTAGGAATCTCCACAGTGATTTCCACAATGGTTGTACCAGTCCACACTCCCACCAGCAGTGGAGAAGGGTTCCTTTTTCCCCACAGCCCCACCAGCATTTGTTATTGGTTGATTTTTTGATAGCCATTCTTTCTGGAGTGAGATGGAATCTCACTGTTGTTTTAATTGGCATCTCTCAAATGACCAATGATGTTGAACACTTTTTCATGTATTTATTTACCATTTGTATTTCTTCATCTGAGGGTGTATGCATCTCAGATGCCCATGTTTGGATTGGGTCTTTGAATTTGGGGGACCTGATTTATTTCAATTCTTTATATGTTCTAGATAGAAGTCCTTTGTCTGAGGGACAGTTGGCTAAAACTTTTTCCCATTCTGTGGGTTTTCTTTTCACTCTCTTAGTGATTTCATTTGTTGTGCAAAAGCTTTTTAATAAGGTGAGATCCCATTTCTTGATTCTTTGTACTATTTCCCTTGCAGTCTGGGTTTTGTTCATGCAGTCTCTGCCTACAACTACGTCTTCAAGATTTCTACCTACTTTCTCTTCCAGTAGATTCAGTGTTTCTGTTTTAATACTTAGATCTTTGATCCATTTTGACTTTAGTTTAGTGCATGGTGATAGACATGGGTCTAGTTTTAGTCTTCAGCATGTGGAGAATCAGTTTTTCCAGCACCATTTCTTAAAGAGGCTATCTTTATTTCAGTGAACATGTTTGACCCCTTTGTCAAAGATAAGGTGGCTGAATGTGTTTGGAGTTCTGTCTGCATCTTCTAATCTGTTCCACTGATCCTCAGGTCTGTTTTTTTGCCAGTACAATGCTAATTTTATCACAGTAGCTGGGAGTATAATTTTAAGTCAGGGATTCTGATGACTCCTGCCTTGCCTTTGTTGCCCAGAATTGGCTTTGCTATTCTAGGTCTCTTCTGGTTCCAAATGAATTTTAGGAATGTTTTCTCTAGATCTGTGAGGTATGCTAATAGTATTTTGATTAGGATTGCATTAAATCTGTATAACAGTTTTGGGAGTGGGGCCTTTTTCACTATGTTGGTTCTTCCTATCCATGAGCAAGTAATATTTTTCCATTTTCTGATATCCTCTTTGATCTCCTTTTTCAGAATACTGTAATTTTCAATACATAGACCTTTTCCTTCATTTGTTAGATTGATTCCTAAGTATTTCATTTTTTTGGATGCTATTCTGAAGGATGTTGTTTTCCTAATTTCTCTCTCAGTGAGTTTGTTGTTTGTGTACAGGAATGCTATTGATTTTTGAGTGTTGACTTTGTATCCAGCTATGTTACTGAATTTGCTTATTAAATCTAGTAGTATTTTGGTAGAGTTTTTGGGGTCTTCCATGTAGAGTATCATGTCATCTGCAAACAATGATAATTTAACTTCTTCCTTTCCTGTCCTCATTCCTTTTATTTCTCTCTTTTGTCTAATAGCTCTGGCTAATGTTTCCAGAACTATATTAAATAAAAATAGTGATAGTGCACATTCTTGTCTTGTTCCTGATTTTAAAGTGAAAGCTTTCAGTTTTTGTCTATCTAGTATGATGTTGGCTGTTGATTTGTTATAGATGGCTTTTATCAGGTTGAGGTAGAGACCATCCATCCCGATTTTCTGTAGGGTTTTTACCATGAATGAGTGTTGGACTTTATCAAAAGCTTTTTCTGCATCTATTGAGATGATCATGAGATTTTTGTCTTTGGCTGTGTTGATATGGTGTATTATGTTTATTGATTTGCGTACATTGAACCATCCCTGCTTTCCTGAGATGAATCCCACTTGGTCAGGGTGTATAATCTTCTTGATGATTTGCTGCATCCCGATTGCTAGTATTTTATTGAGGATTTTTGCGTCTATGTTCATTAGGGAGATTGGCCTATAATTGTTTTTTCTTGGTTGGGTCTTTTCCTGGTTTTGGTATCAGGGTAATACTTGCCTGCAGTAATGAGTTAGGGAGAATTGCTTCCTTTTCTATTTCATTAAAGAGTTTGAGGAGTATTGGCATTAAATCTTCTCTAAATTTCTTGTAGAATTCAGCTGTGAATCCATCAGAACCTGGGCTTTTCTTTGTTTGTAAGTTTTTAATTACGTTTTCAATTTCATTAACTGATATTGGGTTATTCAGAATTTTTACATCTTGTTGATTCAGCTTTGTTAACTCATACGTATCTAGGAATCTGTCCATTTCTCCTGTGTTTTCCAGCCTATCTGAGTAAAGATTATCAAAGTAGGTACTGATGATCTTCTGAATTTCCATAGGATCTGTAGTGATTTCACCTTTATCATTCTTTTTTTTTTTTTTTTTTTGTGGGTACCAGGGGGTCGACCTCAGGACCTCGCGCGCCAGCAGGCGCCCGTGCCCCTGAGTGATATCACTGGCCCCTTTTTCGTATGTGGGTTCCGGGAGTCGAACTTGGGCCCTCGCGCTTGCCGGGCAGGCACTTAAGCCGCTGAGCCATCTCACTGGCCCGACCTTTTTCATTCTTTATTGTGTTAATTTGAGTTTTTTCTTTCCTTTTTTTGATAAGTTTGGCTAAGGGCTTATCAATTTTATTTATTCTTTCAAAGAACAAACTCTTCAATTCATTAATTCTTTGCATTGTTTTCTTAGTCTCCGTTGCATTAATTTCTGCTCTGATCTTTATGATTTCCTCCCTTGTATGGGCTTTGGGCTTGACTTGCTCTTCTTTTTCTGGAAGCTTGAGGTACAACATTAGGTTGTTTATTTGTGCTCATTCTGTTTTCCTGATGTGAGAATTCACCGCTATAAATTTGTCCCTTAGGACTGCTTTCATTACATCCTACAGGTTCTGGTATGTTGTATTTGCATTTTTCCTTGATTGTAGATATTGTTTAATTTCTTCTTTAATTTCATCTGTGATCCATTGGTTGTTCAGGGGGGTGTTATTTAATTTGCATGTGTTTATGGAGTTTTTGCAGTTTCTTTTACCATTAATTTCCAGTTTCATTCCAGTATGGTCATATAATATGCATGGGATAATTTCTTTTTTTTTTTTTTTTTTTTTTTTTGTGGTACCGGGGGGTCGACCTCAGGACCTCACGTGCCAGCAGGCGCCCGTGCCGCTGAGCGATATCACCGGCCCCTTTTTCATATGTGGGTTCCAGGAGTCGAACTCGGGCCCTCGCGCTTGCCGGGCAGGCGCTTAAGCCGCTGAGCCATCTCACCGGCCCTGGGATAATTTCAATTCCTTTGCATTTACTCAAGCACATTCTGTGGGCTAGTATATGGTATGTTTTAGAGAATGTCCCACATGCAGGTGAGAAGAATGTGTATTCTGATGTTGTTGGGTGGAACACTCTGTAAACATCTACTAAGTCCATTTGTTCACATGTTTGATTCAGTTCTGTTATTTCTTTGCTGATTTTTTGTCTAGTTGATCCATATCTTTGTGATAAGAGGGTATTAAAGTACCCCGTTACAGTTGTTTTATTGCTTATTTGATTTTTCATGTCTATTAATATTTGTCTTATATAGTTGGGTGCTCCCTTATTTGGTGCATATATATTTATGATTGTTATCTCTTCCTCTTGAAGTTTTCCCCTAACAAGTATGTAGTGACCTTCTTTATCTCTTTTGATTATTCTTGGTTTGAAGTTCACATTGTCTGCAAACAGAATAGCTACCCCTGCTTTTTTCTGGGTTCTGGTTGCATGGAAGATTGTTTTCCATCCTCTGACTTTCAGTCTACGAATTTCTCTCTGAGTTAAATGTGTTTCTTGTATACAGTATATTGTTGGATCTTGTTTCTTGATCCATTCTGCCAGTTTGTTTCTTTTGATTGGTGAATTAAGGCCATTTACACTGATGGTTATAACTGATATGTTGGCTTTTCTTTGTCATGTTATTTTCCTGTTGTTGGTTCCCTACTTTTCCCCTCTGCTTAATGGCTTGCCCTGCCTGTTGTTGTTCTTGGAATTTTGGTCATTTTTATCTCTGTCTAGAATATCTTTCAGTATTCTTTGTAGGGTTGGTTTGGTGGTCATGAATTTCTTCAGTTGTTCTTTGTTATGGAAGTATCCTATTTCTCCATTAATTTTGAAAGATAGTTTTGCAGGGTACATCAATCTGGGTTGGAAGTTGTTCTCTTTCAGGATTTGAAATTCTTCACTCAAGTTCTTCTTGACTTGAGGGTTTGTGTTGAGAAGTCTGCCATGATTCTGATGGGCTTTCCTTTATAGGTGATCAGTTTCTTTTCTCTAACCACTTTTAATAATCTGTTTTTGTGCTGAATTTCTGGGATCTTGATTATTACATGTCTGGGTGTAGATTTATTTTGGTTATGGCTGTTTGGAGTTCTGTATGCCTCATTGATCTGTATGTCAGGTTCTGTTCCCTTGCTCGGGAAATTTTCTGCTATTGCTTCTGCAAATAGTCTTTTTATGTCATTTGTGTTGACTCCTGCTTTTTCATTGACACCAATCAGTCTTATATTTTTTTCTTTGCATTGTCTTGGAGCTGTTGAATAGTTATTTCCTGGTCCCTTGTTATTTTTAAGATATCTTTCCTTTCATGATTGCTAGCCACAATCCTGTCTTCAAGGTCTGAAAGTCTATCTTCAGTTTCATTCAAGCAGTTTTGCCAGCTTTCAGGGAATTTTTAATTCCCTGGATAGGTCTTTGAATCTGTTTCATGCATTCTATTTCTTTCCTATATTGTTCATTCATGGTTTCCATCATTTTCCTATGGTCCTCTTTTTTTTTTTTTTTTTTTTATCTATGTCTTCTCTAGCTATGCTGAGCAATTCCTTCATTATGGTTGTCATTTCTTTTTTTACCTGAAAGATTACTTCTGATCTGATTTCCTCTATAACCTGATGGATTTGTTTCTTTACTTTGCTTGCTATCTTTTCAGAAATTTTAGGTGTGTGTCTTCCAATTTCTTCTATGTCAATGTCTCCTGTACTTGTTCTAGGTGGGCTGGAGGTCTGAGATTGCATTTTGCTTCTATGCCTTGTCATTTTCTTTTTTTTTTTTTTTTTTTTTTTTTTTTGGTGGGTACCAGGGGTCGAACTCAGGACCTCACACAGCAGCAGGCACCCATGCCACTGAGTGATATCACTGGCCCTTTTTTCATATGTGGGTACTGGGAGTCAAACTCAGGACCTCGTGCTTGCCAGACAGGTGCTTATGCCACTGAGCTATCTCACCAGCCCCCCGTCTTGTCATTTTCTGTCTCAAAAAAAATTTTTTTAATTTTGTTTTCTGTGGTGATCCTTGTGAGTTTTTGTAGTAGGTAGCTACATCACTAGTATCAAGGCCTTTCCAGGAAAAGTCTGTTCTTTAGGGATGTATTCTGTCTGTAGGAGGTTTTTAATTTGTGTCTGTCCCAGGATCCTACCTTCCTAATTAATTGGGAGTGGAATGTTGGTATCTGTTTGGCTGTGTTCCCAGCCCTTTGGTGTTAGTCTGTGGTAAGGTTATTACCCCAGAGCTTCCCAGTATTGTTATAGAAGGGAGAACAACTGATTACACCAGATATGACATCCTAGCTAAAGTAGTATAATTAGCAATAACAATAGCATCAAGCACAATTTAGAAATTGACAAACTTTGGTTACTGTTTTTTTTTTTTTTTTTTTTGTGGGTACCGGGGGGTCGACCTCAGGACCTCGTGCGCCAGCAGGCACCCGTGCCGCTGAGCGATATCACCGGCCCCTTTTTCGTATGTGGGTTCCGGGAGTCGAACTCGGGCCCTCGTGCTTGCAAGGCAGGCGCTTACGCCGCTGAACCATCTCACCGGCCCCCATGGTTACTGTTGATTTTGTACTTTAGACCATAGAAGAAAAGTCTATAGTTATATAACAGAACCGATCATAAACTAGGCATTTGTATGCAAAGTGTTTCCCCTTGGTAGAGTGGTTTTACCCTGTGGTGGGGAAATTTAGAAAGGATAGTGTATAAAACAAAGATAACTGGAAAGAAGGTCAAAGCAAGGCCAGAGGACAAAGTTTGATCATGCAAGGTTTGAAAAACTAGAGAAGTGGGTAAAAAGAAAGAACGAAGGAGTTTTCGAGGGATTACTGAACTTGGTCTTTGGGTTTGGGGGATAGCATTCATTTTCTGTGGCTGGAGTTCTCTCTAGCCATTTAGAAATGAGAGAAAAAAAGAAAACAAAAAAAAGAAAGGAAAAGAAAGAAGAAAAAAGAAAAAGGAAAAATTGAGAAAAAGAAAAGAAAAAAGGAAAAGGAAAAGAAAGTAAGATAAAAACAAAGATAAATCAAGATAAAATTCGGGGCCTGTGAGATAGCTCAGCGGCATAAGCACCTCCTGGCAAGCATGAGGTCCTGAGTTCGACTCTTGGTACCCACATACGAAAAAAGGGCCGGTGATATCACTCAGCGGCACAGGCACCTGCTGGTGCATGAGGTCCTGAGGTCGACCCCTGGTACCCACAAAAAAAAAAAAATCAAGATAAAATTAATTTTTAAAAAAGAAAGAAAGAAAGAAAGAAAGAAACAGGGCTGCTCCACCCACTTGCTTCTATTCTGTGTGTCTTTGTCCCTAAGCACAACACTGGTTTGCCTAACTTGCCACCTAGTGGTTCATATTTTGGTCTTTTCAATCTCACTAGTCTCACCTGTCCATCGTGTATGCCCTAGTCAGGGTCCTACTGTGTGTCTGGTGTTCCCCTGGTCACCAGGTCCCATGGTGTAGGGGGAAGGGCCAGTCACCTGGATTCCTCCTGTTGGCCAGCTGCCAAGTCCTGGATTCTTCCTGGGCTGACTAGCCTGGGAGTATTGATGTGAACCAACTGTTGGCTCATATTATTATTGCTGCTTCAGACTTTTCCAGGCTGCTAGTCCCACCTGTCCATTGTGTGTGCCCCAGCTGGGGCCCTATTGTGTTATCAGTGATCTCTCAGGCCGACCAGGGCCCTCTGGATGGAGGGAGGGGTCCAGTGATCTCATAGGGCCACCGGGGCCTTCTGGGGCTCTCTGGATGGAGGGAGGGGTCCAAAACCCGTTTTTAAGGTGTTAAAATACAAGAGGGGTTGAGCCAAGATACAAAAGGGTAACAGAATGATTCTTTACCCTATGAACTTGCTATACCCTGTCCCTTGCAGTTATAAGAATCTACGCACACATGTGTAAAAATTCAGAACTACAACCAATAAAAGTGAGCTTCAAGGCACATAGGTTTTTTTTTTTTAATTTTAACTGCGTGAGGAGTGCAAAAGAAGATTTCCATTAAGCTAATGAAGCTAAATCTTCAGAGTACTTCACAAGCATAGTCTCTAGCAAGGTCTTTACCTACTTTTTATTCATTTCATAGACAAAGCCATCCTCCAAACTTTATAAGCTTCAGGACATATAAAACATGGCTCATCCCTTGGAGGTATAACTTTAAAGTAATTAAATTTCTTTTTAGAAGTCAAATATTAAAAACTTAAATAGTAGCATGAGATGGTAAATTCTAAATACCAGGAATTCAGAAAGAATAACTGAGGATCAGGGAAGTCAGTGGGATTTGCATCAGGCTTTATAATAAATAGTCTAATTCCATCTTAGTTGTTGGATTGTTGATGGCTCTCAGCTTCATCTCTCCCATACTATTTCTGTCTCACTTCTGGGCAAGCCAATAAGAAACCTGGGTATCCTTTCCTTTGGTGTTGGCAGTAAGTTCAAATCATACGTGCACACCCCAGCCTTTCTGGAAACTCCAAGGCCCCCAAGAAGCTGAGACAGTGTCCTTTCTCTGCTCTCTGCAGACTCTGTGGATCAGTTTGGAAGCCGTCTTGCCCTCCACACAAAGCCTCATTATGTGATTAATAAACTTTCTCACATCCTCTTGGAGAGAATGTAGCCCCATCAGTTTTGGAAGCCAAATCAAACTTGGAGTGGGAATCAAATATTGGGTGATAGATCCATCTAGTTCTGCTTTTGGAAGTCTTGAAAGCTGATATAACTTACGTACAAAAAAAAAAAGAAGAAGAAAAGAAGGACATTTGAAGGAATGAAATGGCATATGCAAAGATATGAAGGTGGAAGTACAAAAACTGTGTTTGTAGGATAGTGTAATTGAAGCTACAAGTTTGCATAAATGTGTCAGAAAGGTGGTTATAAGGCTGAAGTGGTAGGTAAGGGTCATTGAACAAACAAGAAATATGGCTTTAACTTATATACATTAATAAATAACAAAAGTTTTCTAAAGGGGAAAATAAGAATCAATGAGTATTGTGTGTGCATGTGTGTGTGTGCATGTGTGTGTGTCTGAGACAGGGTTTCACTATGCAGTTCAGGCTGGCCTTGAACTCACTTTGTAGCCCAGGCTGGCTTTGAACTCACAGCAATCCTCCTGCCTCAGTGAGTGCTGAAATTACAGGCATGCGCCCCCACACCCAGCTCAATGAGTATTTTAAGACTCCTTATGTGGTTGTAAAATGTAGAGTGGCTTGGTGCCAAGGACAATGACATAAATTAGTGGACAGAGGAAGAATTATTCCATAAATAAGTTAGAATCGTTGATGACTATAATGGGGGGGCATGTTAGAGTACCACTCTATGTTACACATAAATAAATTCCAGAGGTATGCATAAAATTTATATAATTTTTTAAAATCTACCCTTATTTAGGGAAAAGCTTTCTTTTTTTTTTTTTTTTTTGTGGGTACCGGGGGGACGACCTCAGGACCTCGCGCGCCAACAGGCACCCGTGCCGCTGAGCGATATCACCGGCCCCTTTTTCGTATGTGGGATCCAGGAGTCGAACTCAGGCCTTCGCGCTTGCAAGGCAGGCGCTTAAGCCGCTGAGCCGTCTCACCGGCCCGGGAAAAGCTTTCTAAGGATAAAACATGGTAACAAATCACAACAGGAAATATTAATAAATTTGACAGTAAAAATATTAAGCTTCTATATATCCTAAAGTATCAATGAAATTTTTTGAAGAGCAAACAAACTGGAGATTAATATGACAAGAATATTGACACTCTTCATTTATAAATCAACAAAAAATTAAAATCTTTTACAGTGAATGTGTAAATTTTTAAAAATTTATTACAGCAAAAGATGCATTGCCTAAATCCCCCTCAAAATATCCCCCTCGCTTCTAATACTCTTATCTCATCATTTCTGCCACATTTTAAAATTGTTGATATATGTAATCCATAATAATTACATTCATCTTAGGGAATTGGTACATATATATATCACATCTTCATCACTTTTACTCTTCCTTCTCCCTGTACTGTTCTTCTCTCTTCTCCCTTTCTAAAATCCCCTTCCCATCTCTACAAAGTTCCCTGTTGCCTATCATGTATCTTTTATTTTGCCTACTCTTTCTCTTTTCTTTTGCCTACCATCTCTTTTATTTTTCTTTACTTTAAATTATGTATATTTTGTGTTTCTCATATAAGAGAATCCATGCAATATTTATCTTTTGTGGCTGATTTTTTTCACTTAGCATTGTGATATCAAGATTCATCCATTTTCATACAAAGGACTCAAATTTGTCCTTCTTTATGGCAGAGTAGTACTCCATTGGGTATACATACCACATTTTCTTTATTCATTTATCTGTTGATGGGCATATAGGCCTCTTCCATATTTTAGCTATTGTTAATTGTACTGCTATTAATATGGGTATGCATGTATCACTGTAAATGACTTAACTCTTTCAGGAAGATACTTAAAAGAGGAATAACTAGGTCAAATAGAATTTCTATGTGTAGTTTTTTGAGGATTCTACATATTGATTTCTATAGCAGTTATACAAGCAATGTAGAAGTGTTCCTTTTTCCCAATAACCTCACCAGCATTTGTTCTTTTCTGAGTCCTTGATGATAGCTAGTCTTTCTGGAGTCAGATAGAATCTCAGTGTTGTTTTGATTTGCATTTCTCTAATAGCCAAAGATGCTAAACGTTTTTTCATGTAATTATTGGCCATTTGTACTTCTTTTCAAAAATATCTATTCCTTTCAAATTCCCATTTTTTATTGGTATTTTTATGTTGGGGGGTCTGATTTTTTAGTTCTTTATATATTCTAGATATTAGAGATTAGTCCTCTATTTGAGGAGTAGCTGGTAAAAATTTTTCCCATATGTAGATTATCTCTTCATTCTATTAGTTGTTTCCTTTACTGTGCAGAAGATTTTTAATTTATAATCCCATTTGTTGATTCTTGGTACCATTTCTTCTGCAATTGGAGTTCTGTTCAGAAAGTCCTTGCCTATGTCTATATTCAAGAGTTTTACCTATTTTATCTTCCAATAGATTTAGTGTTTCTGTTTTAATATCTAGGTCTTTGATCAAGTTTTATTTGATTTTTATAAAGGGTGAAAGATACGGGTGTGGGTCCATTCTTCTGTATGCAGATAACCAATTTTCCCAGCACTGTCTGTTAAAAGGGGCAATCTCTCTTCCAGCACATGTTTTTGGCCCTTTTGTCAAAGATCAGGTAGCTGAAGTTGCTTAAGGCTTTTTCTAGAACCTCAATTTTATCCCGTTGGTCAACGTGTCTATTTTTGTGCCAGTACCATGTTGTTTTCATTACTGTAGGTTTGTTGTGTAACTCAGTATGAGGAATTGTGATGCTTTCTGCTTTACTCTTTATATTCAGGATTACTTTAACTATTCTAGGTCTCTTTCTTCCATACGAATTTTAGAGTTGTTCTTACTAGTTCTGTGAAGAATGCTATTGGCATTTTGATTGGACTTGCATTAAGTTTATATATCACTTTTGGTAATATGGCTACAAATATTAAAATCTTAAATAATGGGCAAAGGACATGAGCAAGTTTTACACAGACAAAGAAATACAAATAGGGTCGGTGAGACGGCTCAGCGGCTTAAGCGCCTGCCTTGCAAGCGCGAAGGCCCGAGTTCGACTCCCGGATCCCACATACGAAAAAGGGGCCGGTGATATCGCTCAGCGGCACGGGTGCCTGTTGGCGCGTGAGGTCCTGAGGTCGTCCCCCCGGTACCCACAAAAAAAAAAAAAAAAAAAAAAAAAAAAAAAAAAGAAATACAAATAAACATGTGCAAGTGTTCGACATCACTATTAAAGAAATGGAAATTGAAATAAGGTATTCTTATGTATTATATTAGTGATTATTTTAATTATATTATTTGTTGTTGAGGCTGGAATGAAACTGGCATCCCCACCTACCTCTTGTGGGAAAGTAAATAGGCTTTAAAATAAAAGCTTTTAAACATAAACATCAAATTCCAAAATAGTGCCATTTAACTTGCTAATTTAGAGTTTACCTTCTATAAATCATGTTTAAGAAATGATCAGAAACTCAGACAAAGGACATAAACAAGAGAGCTATTGAGTAATAAGTACAAATAACTAAAAAATACTTTGTAAATTCTTATGACTGAAATGTTCACTGTGACTCATCACAGTAAAGACTAGAAGCAACCAAAGTGTTCAAAAATGTAAAAATATTAAATTATGATATATTACTCCCAGTTTCAAGATGAACAGTAAGTGCTCCTTCTTCATATTAACCAAGAAAATAAAAAACTGATGTATAAACTCTATCTTGCCTTGAAAAATCTAAAAGATAATTTGTAGTCATTTCTTAGTGCTCTGTAACAAATTGCCATAAACTAGGTGACTTAAAAAAGCAAGAGGGGCCGGTGAGATGGCTGGGGCTGGTGAGATGGCTCAGCGGCTTAAGCGCCTGCCCGGCAAGCGCGAGGGCCCAAGTTCGACTCCCGGATCCCACATACGAAAAAGGGGCCAGTGATATCGCTCAGCGGCACGGACGCCTGCTGGTGCGCGAGGTCCTGAGGTCGACCCCCGGTACCCACAAAAAAAAAACAAAAAAAAAAGCAGGAATGTATTCTTTCACAATTCTGTATGTCAGAAGTCCAAAATCAGAACGGCAGGACCCTAAACTCCCCTAAGACGCTAGGAGAGGATCCATGTGGTGTTTCTCCCAGCTTCCTGAGGCATTAGCAATTCTTTGGTTTGCGGTCACCTTACTCCAATCTCTGCCTCCTTGCTCACCTCACCTTTTCCTTTTCCCATCTGTCTTCTGTGTGTCTCTTGTATAAGGATACACGTGATGGTAGCTAGAGCCTACTCAGATAATCCAGCGTAAAAATTTTTAATTTAATGACATCTGTAAAGACCCTTTTTTCAAACAGGAAATCTTTCAGATTCCAGGGATTGACTATGAATATCTTGAGGTTGGAAGGAGTTTTCTACCTACCACGACAACTATATCTTAGCCTGCTGTATGAAGATTAGATAAGCACATAGTAAATGATTTGGCAGAGAGGAAAGAAGATCAAAATACTGTAGAATGTATGGTAATAAATAACAACAACAAAAACACTACCATAACTGACATTAATTAAATGCTGATTTGGTTCAGAGAATCTCAAAGAGCTCAGAAGATGGAGACACAAGGCAACTTGTAAACGACAAGCTGTGCATCAGGGAAGCATCCATCAGTTGAAGATGAGGATTCATTGATAAATATGTATAAAGTGCAGTTCTCACTCCCACTTTGGAAGATAGGGTATACCTTTCTTTTATCATATAGTATCTGAAGAAACTGAACCAGAAAGTCTATGGACAAAACGAATCAACAGAGAGGAGGATTGGGATGCAGTACTATGCTAAGAACAAAAAGACCAAGTGCAGCTCTGTATCTCAAATATTGAAACTCCAGAGCACAATCAGCAGTCTTACCTCCCCATGCAGAAGAGGGTAGTGTCCTTCTCTGCAGACAATGAGCCAGGAGAGACTGATATATACTGTCTCGATACACAGCACCAACAAATTAAGGAGGATAGGTTTATTTTGGCTCAGAGAGGTTTCAGCCCACAGTCGGCGGGCTCCGACATAGGGTGGCAGGGCAGAGGGGCATGACAGAGGAAAGGCTGATCACGGCAGAGCAGTTGTGAAGCAGAGAATGAAAGGAGGAGCTGGGGAAAGAGATGAACCTCTCCAGGCCATATCCCCAGTGACCCGCATCTTCTGACCAGACTCTACTTCCCAATATCATATTTAGCTATCAACTCAGCAGCGGACTAATACACTGATAAGTATCACACCCTCGTGATCCAATTACCTCCCCAAAACCCAAACTATGAGCACATGAGCCTTTGGAAGGAAAACTAGATATACACAATAACATATAATAAAGCTATTTAAATAAATTTTTCAAATTTAGCAAATTCCAAATATATGTGTCTTCCATTAGTTTAAAATCTAGATAGAAACACACCAAAATACATTTTTAAAATACATCAAAAGTAGTCCACACTATATGACAAGCCAATGATGATTTTAATCTAACTTTTCTTTTTGTCCATGTGGAAAATTATATAGAATCACTTTGCAGAGCTGGAAAGGTAGGAAGACTTATGTGTCAAAGGAATGAGCAAATGAAAGTAGCAATTATTAACTCTCAAAAAAAAGAAAAATATAATTATAGTATATTTCTTTGGTCAATTTTTTTCAACTATTCACTGTAAGGCACATTAGTAGGTAGGAAGAGAACTTTTTAAGAACTTTTCTGAACTTCAACTACAAAAACAATTGTAGAATCACAATCAGGATTCACATGAATTGATGTGTTCAAGACCGCAGCAGCCTGAAGAATACAAATTGGGCCGCACTGGATCATGACTTTCTTTTGCTAACTCTCACCTACTTGCTCTTGTAGGACTCTTCTGGCAGAGAGCTCCCACCTACCTAGGATTTCTAAGCATTCCCAGGGGCTGTCTCAAACGTGGCCAGGAGCAATCCTATCTGAAATGGGTGAGGCTCCTGCTCCCGCAGGAGCCCTGGGGACGTGGAGGGGAGAGTACTAGCCTGTGGGCGGTGAGATGTCAGTCTTCCAGACCTCTCTCTGCCCTACTCCCTGTCCTGTGTCACGGTTTCTTAAAGGCTAATAAAGCAATTCTGACAGGGCTCTGGGGTCTTAGAGATATTGAGATGAAAATGGCTCTTTCGAGGTATACTGATTTACTTGTAAATCTAAAGCTCTCTCTAGAGTCTCTGTCTCTCTCTGTCTGTCTGTCCCTGTCTCCCTCTCTCTTTCACACACACACACACACACACCCCACATTGCAGTAACCAGTGCATATATCTGAACCAAAGAAAAACATTCCAAGTAAGAGACTTTGGCCTTGACTCCTTTATTCCATGGAGCATCAAGGTTGAGCCAGACTTGCCAGCCTGACTCCCTCCAGTTTGACTCGAATTCTTTCCTTGGAGGCTTCTTGGAGTGTCAGTAAAGCACGGGATTAGACTCTCCCACAGACCTGTGGAAACACCCAGTAACATCAGAATTTCAAAAGAGAACACGAAAGTGCTACTCACCCACATTTTATGGATGAGAACACTGTGATACGGAGTAATTGAATAAATTGTTCCAGATCATACATCTAGTTAAGTAGCAGTGTGGCTCCAGGACAAGTGTTCTCACCTGAGTTCCAAGTAAGTTGCCACTTCTTCCACTGAAGTGTCAGCCCTCCGTGCAAGTGCTACCCTAGCAATGAAACCTTCCCAAATTCCCCGGTCAGGACTGACTCTCATCCTCTTTCATATTCCTGCTGCACTTCAACCCTAGAGGATGTAATATGGTCGGCTTCTCTGTATAGCTAAAATATAAGCTTTGTAAGGAGACCTCATTTGCTTGATCCTGCTAATGTCCACTTCAGCGTTCACCAGCGCACCGTGCGCCAGGGAAACGCGCGGTACGGACTTTTGCCGAGCTGCAGCAGCGCCGTGCTGAGTACTCAGTGGGCGCAGTGACTGCTGAATGATTACGAAAGGGTGAGCAGTGCTCCTGTGAGAACTCTCCGCAGAACGCCTGGCATCGTGAAACACTAAGGTAAACCCCGCGAAGCAGCCATTTTTATAAGCTAAATTGGTCAATTGTTGACAATTACACCATTCAATTTGACGAAAGAAAATAACCTTCCTGGAATAGCTGACAAACCGTGGAAAGTGTTCCCTTCAAAGTTTTTGGCATCTTCCTCCTTAGCTACCAATAGCTATTAAGCATTATTTGTTTAAATACTCAAAAAGTACAAATTCTAGACTATAAACCTTCACATATCCCAAAGCCCAGACAACAAAGTTGAAATTTGATTCCATCAACCTTGTTCAGCCAAGAGTCCCTAGAATCGGGTACAAGGGGCCAGCTGTGAACGGGTCCCAGGAGAGACAGTGTTTTGGCTGAGTTGAGTATCTCTCCATCTTGGCAAAAAGGCCAGCCAGGAAATACATTCCGGGCCCTGATATATTGGGACTTCTTTATGCAGTAAATTCCCATTGCTCTTTGCATCCTCTCTTGTGTTCCCTGGCATCCTTTAGCATATTGATCTGTCGCATATTGATGTTTTGGGGGCCACATGGACCTTTGAAAGGGATGTCAGTAGTGGGGGTTAGTCCAATAGATGAGAATGTTCTTGCACTGGCAGCTTGCTTTAGCCTGGCTGGAGCCTCTGGAACTAAAGGCAGCAGAGGTAGCTGACAATGTAATTTATCCACATTTCACCTGGAAACAGTATCATCTCTTTGAGTCTCTCTAGACACCCTAGCCTGGAAAAAGGCCCAAGATGCCTGTCAGACCAAACAATGCCTATCATATTTTATTACATAGGATGAAACATAAGACTTTATGCTCCATTAACAGAAGGTTTCATTTTCACTCCAGGAAAGTGGTTCAACGTTACAACATCTTATCTTGTTCTTTCTTATGTTTTTAATATAAACGGCCTTAAAATTCCCAGCTTCCATCCCCCATGCCCACTGCCCCAGGCACTTAGAAGCTACATTATCAGATTTTACAGTCTGAGATAATGTGGTATTGTGAGAGTGCCGAGATATATATGTGGAGTTTTTTTTTTTTTTTTTAAATAAAACTACAGCCTTATAAAAAGAAGAAGTTTGCTCTCTAGTGGCTGACTCATAAAAGGCTCTGAAAATCACACAGTGAGATATTTCAGAAACAGAGAAAATTTAGTAGTGATATCTGTGTAACAAGATCTCAGTAATTATTTTGCTTTTATTGATTTTTTAAAGTTTTCCTTATAGTGAAAAACTACATCATAGCAAATGTTTTGTAAATATTTTTTGTATTAAAAATTTCCTACCATTAAGCTATTTCAATTCTAAATTCTTAAAGTAGCAATTAGGTTTCTAGTGTTTTATTAGCCTATTGTACCTTCAGAAAGCTCTATGGATTGGTTTGATAACATATAATTAATGTCTGTTATAGACACATTGCTTGATAATATGATATCATTAGAGCTTTTTAAACTGCTTTAGCTCTTTACAGAAAAATTACAGAACTTCAGGAATAAATCATATAATTATTAATATGATGCTAATTAATATCATTTTATTACTTCTTGTTCTACAGCAACTCAATTTATAAAATTTTACCATAATATGAATTATAAAGCAAGAAAAAATTGTTCTGTGTGAGTCTCCTTTTAGCCACCCCTCCCACTGTGTTTCACTTTTCCATTTTATTCTCCCACTAATCTGTCTCTTTCTCCCTAAGTTCATACTGTTTTTTCCAGCTCTCCTCAGTAGGATTTATTAGATCATAGGAAGATGAACAGCAGCGCTGAGCACTTACCTTCAGTCTTTGATTCTTTAAAGGAGGGAAAGGGGTACCTAGGAAGTTTTCTACCCACACAATAATAAATACTTTAAAGGATTTTCAGATTTGTAATTTTTTGTTGTTATTGTTCTTATTTTACCCATGAGAAAGGAACCAGACCATTTGGGAGGGTTAAGCTTTTTGGGAGGTCAGGACCACAGTGGAAGCAAAGTACTAGAGACTGCAAAGACAAAGATGGGTTTTATGGCCTTGAGAGTTACAAGTATAAAGGCCAATGTGAGTGATTATTAAGAAAAGAAATGATGTGCTCTACCTTACCTTTTTTGAAAATCATTCTGGATACAGTGTAGAGAAAGTGCCACAATAAGGATGGGAGTAAAAAGAAGAAAATTTCCTTGGCAATGATTTTCAGGTGTGCAGGTTATAGAAGACTTACACAGACAAAGACAATAGCAGTGGATGTGCAAAAGGTAAATGGATCTCCAATTTATTAAGGAATAAATAAATAAATGGTAATCAAATACCATAGGGGTGGATTTGACTGAGTACCTGGGTAGATGATGAGGCCTCTTCAGGAATTAGGCTGGGGCAGAAGCCTGTCAGGGAGGAGAGTGGCAGTGGCAGTAGAGTTCTGCTTTAGTTGGTTGTGGTTCAGTTTGTGATTTCCATTCAAGAGGAGATGCCAGATAATTTCTGTCAGTGGAGATATCAGGAAATTTCTGCATAACAAAATCTATTCCTATTAGAAATCTGGAGCTCTCTGGAGAGGTAGGGACCAGTGATTTATAGTTAGACGTCTTCAGGGTACAAATGATATTTGAAGATGAAATCTCCAAGGAGAGAATTTGAATGTAGAAGGGAAAAGGACTGGGCCTAACCTTGGGGCTCAGGCATTTGACTTACAGAAATGAGCAGGTCAGCCAGGAAGACTGAGCAGAAGTGGCCAGCTGTGAGGGGAAAAGCAGAAGGCAAATGAGGCAACACTAGAGTGGGGTCAGATAAGAGGAAGACATAGAATGACCATCAAACCTGGCAAAACACAGGTCCCAGGTGACTTTGACAAGAATACTTTCTGTGGAGTGATGGGGACAGAAGCCCTTCTTGTTCTTGTGCTAATCCATTTAATGAATAAATATGAAAACGTTTCTACATCAGACTATATGCCAAGGATCAAGGAACAGGAAAGAGGGCGACAGGAAAGGAATTATAATGTGGACAGGTGGGCTAGAGAAGCTGCTTATTTTCTGAGAGCCTCAAAAAAAAAAAAATTACATACCTATTGAAAACACCCCAAGAAGTTTACTGGCTAGTGTCTATACAACCAGATCTCTTATCAGGCTGGGAGACTACCCAGGGAAAACAACACAGAAGCAAAAAGAAACAAATAGCCATCCCCACCCCTTTTTTCCTTGATGTGTTCATATTTGTAAAAGCTTTAATAAGCGTGTTTTTTTTTTTTTTTTTTGTGGGTACCGGGGGGTTGACCTCAGGACCTCGCGCGCCAGCAGGCGCCCGTGCCACTGAGCGATATCACCGGCCCCTTTTTCGTATGTGGGTTTCGGGAGTCGAACTCGGGCCCTCGCGCTTGCCGGGCAGGCGCTTAAGCCGCTGAGCCATCTCACCGGCCCTAATAAGCGTGTTTTTAAAATGTAAGATGTTAAATAATAATGACTAGAAAAAGGTCAGTTGCCCCTGCTTTCACATTTCTGTGATGGGTCAACTCAAAGACATACCATTCAGGTCCCAACTTCTTCTCCTGCATTTTTTGTGGACACTAGTTGTTTCACTGTTATTGAAAATACAGAGCACTGTAAATAGGAACGAGACAGGATCATATACCTCAGCTCCTTAAACTGAAGAAACACACATAGTCACTGAAAGCCAAATGTGTTTCCTTTCCCCTGCACAGAGGCATAGGATGGTAGCAGGAAGCATCCAGAAGGAAAGGAGGTCATGTGCAGTTCACTAGCAATGACACCTAGTGAAAAAGTAATGATCAAGGAAATAGTATTAAAATTATTTCATGACTTATCTCTCATATAGTTCAGATGGGTGAAGTAAAAAAAAATGACCAATATTATTTGGTGGACAACTGCCTAGAATAAATGAGAAGTATCATTTTTCTCAGGCTACTGTGCTTCTATTCCTGAAGTGTCTAGATAGGAATCTTCATGCCTAGAATCAAAGTTCTTGAGAACTCTGCTGGCTTCTTACTAAATTAATGTTAAGAAGGCTGCAAGCTTAGGCAATCCCAAGTCATACTGGATCATTATATTATTAGATCTTTCTTGAGCCTTACCAGATAATTCTGACAAGTTAGTGTAAGTTTCTCTCCAGTTCCAAAAAGTAAAAAGTTAAAATAGAAGAAACCTCAAGAGACTTCCATTGGTTATCTCATATGGCCCGTGCTTTGCCTGAAAAAGAGAGAAAAGCAGATGCCCCAGGGGTTAGCTATTACTTTAGAATGACAATAAGATTCACATCCTCTCTTAGTGCCTATGACTCCCAGTAAACAGCTGATTTCCCTCAACATTTGCACACTGTGGTGTCTATGGTTTGGAGTGTTCATATTTCAGAAGGACATAGAGAAGAAACAGGCATGAGGGTATAGGAATCCACAAAAGGTAAAGGAAAACAGCTTGCACAGGTCATTCAAATTTCTGAACAGTTCCAAGGAAGAAACAAGCCAAGTAAACACAGGTGCTTGAATATAGCAGCCAAATAGCAGTGAAGGGCCCACTGTAATGTGTGCATATGTAAAATTCTGGTTCACCCTCCAAATTACAACAGTTTTTCAAGAAGGTGCATGAAATATGTCTTTGCCTTGCAGTAAAAAAGGGAAGATTAAGTATATGCTAGGGGCTAGATTTTGGGGTAATGAAAGAAGGGGAAAACCCACGTCCTCTCGTATATTTTTCTTACTGCAACTGTTGCTAAGGAAACCACTTCCTATCCATACACTGCACATATTTCCCCTACTTGTTGTTCTCACAAAGCACATAATACCACGGTTAAAATATGAGCATGAGAGCCTGGTACCATATGTTGAAGGTCACTCAAAGCTCTCAAATAATAGGAAAGAGATTAATGAGTTTGTCCCAAGGGTCAGGGACCAAGGTGCACTTAGCAGAGAGAAAACTTCCTATTCTTAGTATTTATTGTCCAACCCAAGCGAGGGAGGAATGTACTTTCATGAGCGCCCTTGAATATCAGAGGAAAGCTTTCTATTTCAATGTCTCTCCCTCCAACGGGTAAGATGGTAGAACTCATCCTTCATGGAATCACACAGAATGCAGAAGCTGGCAAAGCTACCCTCACTTTACAGAGAGGAAGCAGAGGGACTTACCAAGGTAACATGGCAACTTCATGGCCAAACTGGGACTGGAAGTCACTTCCTGACCACAGTTCGTGGAGTGCTGGATGATGGCTGAAATCCATAGATTCTTACAACCTTAGGGTGAGACAACTCCTTGAGGTCTTTCAAGTTTAACTTGCCATGCACTTCAGAAATCCCCCCGAAGTTTAATTTTTATTCATGCATAGCTTGAGCAATCAAGACTCCTTGCTTAATCCATCGATAATAGCAGAGTTCACTGTGTCTGAGGAAAGAGTAGCTCAGACCTCACCAGAAAGGCAGAAACACAGTATTGTTCCACTCTCAAGGTGTTCTAAGACTGGAGGAAGGTCTAAAAGCTACTTAACTTATTTCCTGTCTTCTCTTTCCAGTTCCCTCTCCAGCTAATATAGTTTTTGTTGGCTGCATTAACATACAAAGAGATGTCCTCTAAAGGAAAGTAAAGATAAGGAAGGGACCAAGAGCAACCAAAAGACAACCAAGAGAAGACCATGGTCTTTGATGTGATAACATGATTGATGTGATGATGATAGTGAAGAATTTCAGACCACTTTGGTTTTTCATTGCTAAGCATCAAAGTTATTTTAAACAACTAGGTCAGATTTTCAACTAGGTCAGTTGTCTGATTCTCTCCTCCCCATCCCCCACAACAAGAAATATTTTAAATTTCCTGAAGTAGAAGTTTCCAAATATTAAATATATACTTCTTTAATTTGCTGGAATTATAGCATTTCCTTTTTCACAAATGCCTTGATTGGAAGAATTTCAGCAGAGTGATACTTACCCAATCTGTCAAATGTCACTCAGCCTTAGAAAAGCAGTCCTGTTGATGATTTGTGTAAAATCCACAAGCCCCATCTCTCTCCAGACTTTCACATACCCACTACACCATTTTAAAATATGTGTATATACACACACTGCAAAATACCATTCTACCTCAACCTTCTGGAATTTTTTTTTCTAAATGTAAGAATTAATCTTATGGCATACAGGAAAAATTCACTTAAATACAAATAAAATTTAAAATTCTCTATATTGAATTTTCCCCTTTATAGCTCTAAGCCTGAATATGGACCAAAGAAACAGCTTCCCTCTATCAGCACACTTGACCTCTGGCTAATTAATGCAGGAAGACATACGGGATAATGAGACAAAAACAAGAGCAGTCTCAGTGAATCAAGAGGACTTTGAATTTTTATGTTTTTCCTTTTGAAATGGTATGTACTCCGTAGTATCAACTACTTGTTTCAAATGTATTTCTTGTACAATGTCTAGTCATATATTCAAAACTTGATGATGATCCTTAGCAACCAAATGAGAAACTAGATATCCCTTTTTCAAATGTGCCTATAGTTTCACATTATAAAATCACTGAAATATGTATAAATTTCAAAAATGATGAAACGTGTAAGACCTTTTTCACTGGCATTTGTCCATAGAATAGTATCTTTTATTTGTACAGTGCTATGATTGGAATGTGTCCCCCAAAGTTCATATGCTGTGAACTTAATCCCCAATGCAACAGTGTTGGGAAGTGGGTCTGAGGAGAATTATTTAGGTCATGAGGGCTCTGCCTTCATGAATGGATTGAAAGAGCTAGAGGCTGTGAATTTGCTCTCTTGCTTGTGTATACACACACTTGTCTGTTCTTTCACCTTTTGCCATGCTATGACGCAGGAAAAAAGCCCTCACCAGATGCCACCCCCCCATGGCCTTCCAGCCTCCAGAACCATAAGAAATAAATCTCTGTTCCTTATAAATCCCAGTCCTAAGATTTCTGTTATAACGGCACAAAGTGGACTAAGACATATAGACATCTGTGCTTTTCAAAATACTTTCTCATAATAACAGTGATATTTATTGAGTATTTACTATTTGCCAGACATTATTTTAAAACTTTTATATATTAACACATTTAATTTTACCCACATTTTAAGAAGATAAAAACTAAGACTTTTTTAATGTAAACTTTTCTTGGTATGAATTAGAAATTATCTCACTTAAGCCTTCATCAATTTGTAAGAAATGATTAGATCTACAGCTTCTGGCCTCCCTCTAGTACTTCATCTGAGAGTGTAATAAAGCAAAAACCACCATATTTCTCCCAGAGAAGTTATTATACATTCATATTATTTATTCAAATGTGAAAAATACAGAGAGCGTTGCCGTATATAAAGACTAAATACAATTGATAAGAAAAAGACAACTTTTAAGTTAAATACTTATTTTCCTATTAGTCATATTTGTGTTCAGGCAAATTGTTACTGTAAATAAAATCTTTGCCTTGAACAAAATAGAAAGAGGATTTGTTGAACACAGATTTGAGCAAAATAAAAAACTTTTGGGATTCTTTAATAAGCAAACCAGTGGTCTTCTCTTTTAAAAATGGCCTTCGAAACAGATTTCAAAACAAAACAAATGAAATATATCTATTTTTCCTCTTTTCACTGCAACTATTTTTATGTGACCTTTGGAAGTGGCTCAAGTGCATGTGTTTATGTCTGTGTGCACAGAGAGAGAGAGAGAAACAGACGGACAGTGAGAATACCAAGCCTTCAGAAAGATATCTGCCCATTTATAGCTAGAAGTCAGATGATTTCTTTTAAAATTCAGGGAAATATTTAGAATAATTCTAAAATCATAATATCACTAGTTTTAACTTGATGTATACTAAAAAATGCCTGCCCTGCTACTAGAGAGGTCGGCATTGCTGACATAACTCATCAAAGTAAAATCGCTTTAATACTTTAATCTGGTCAGGTTCTTGAGTCACAGAAATGCAGGTGTGTACCTTACTCGTATGTCCTGTAACAAATAGCATCTCTTATGACTTAGGAAAATGGAACTCCACTAAAAAATGGAATCCTGTGTTGTAGATCTTGGTTGTCCAGCTTGACCAGCTGGTCTCCTGGGCCTCTACTCTGGGTCTGTGACTTCTCATAATGGAGTCTATGAGACTAAGACATCCTCAAAGCTGACGACTATCTTGACACATAGTAAAGATGTAGTAATTATTCATAAGTAAACAAGAAAACAATCTGAGTTACTGGTTGGTAACCACAAATATTTTTCTGAGCTTTATTCTAATACAGACAATATGAAAATTGTAATAGGCCTTCGGAATGTGTTCAGGCATTTTGAAAAGAGCTCAGTGGTCCCTTGCAGATAAATGTCCCTATTTATGAATAGAGAAAAAAGCTAACATTTTTCTCATTAATCTCATCCTCTTCCCTACCTGCAAGCCTTCAGGGAGATTTATGACCTCTATTTGGCTAAATAAGAAACTAAAAGTCAGAGAAACTCAATAATTTGTTCAAGTTCATACTAGTTAGCAAATGGGTGAACCAGAATTTAACCCTAGACTAACAAATTCTAAGAGACTAATTTCTCTCTTCTCTATTTTACCACCTTGACATTTCTATGTTAACACGTTATACTAAGGGAATGCAGCTCTTCAAGGACAGGGAATGAGTTCTGCCCATCATTATAACACTAGCACTAGCACAGGAACGAATACAAATCTATCCTATGAAGCAACCCATGTTTAACAACACACAGCTTCCCAGCCCATATAGAAATGAGCGCGGGGCATGTCTGGTGGTCAGGGCCACTGCACCAGGTCCATCCACAGCAGCCTTTGGACTCCAGTTTGTATACACATGTTATCATTTCTCAGTGTGACGTGGGAAGCACCGCAAACTTGTTAATGTGAGCAAAGACAAATCAGGTGCTGCGAACAGTCCGAGTGAGTTCCAGAACAAGCAGAAATGAGCTCTTTACTACCTGAGTTTTGAAAGTCACAGGCCTGGCCACAGGTGAAGTGGAAACCAAGAGAACAAATGAGCACCATGATAATGGATTGCCTGAATCAGGAATGGAGGGAGGGCTCCTTCGCAAATAAAAGAAAAAGAATCCCTATACCAAAAGCAGAGAAAGAGGAAATAGGGTCATGGCTCAGAGGTATGGATGGGAAAGGAAAGGGCACAGTGTGAACTCCCTAAGACTGGGATTCAAACAGCTTTTGCCTTAGTGGTACGGATAACCATGTTGTATCTTAACAAAATTTCCAAGCTCTTTATATCATTCCTTATTATAGCAATTTTGGCCATTTATTGTGTATATATATTTTGTGTATAGATACTATGCATTTTGCATATGTGTATAACCTCATTTTTAAAAATCTCACACAACTCTCAGCAGCGTGCACATATAATCAAAAAATAATGTGAATTTTTTATTAGAGTAAAAGACACATTGCTAATAATCCCCCTCAAAGTACTCTCCTTCACTTCGAACACATTTATCCCATTGCTCTTGCCACTTCCTGTAGCAGTTCTGGAAGTCCTTTTTCATGAATGTCTTTAGTTGTGCTGTTGTGGCTGCCTCAGTGTCCTGAATCAATTCAAAATATTTACCTTTTATGGTCATTTTATTTTGTTGAAGAGCCAGAAGTCATACAGTGCCAGATCCAGTGAATAAGGTGTTATCCACCTTATTCACCTGAACCCATTCAGGACATAGTGGCACCCATAAAAAGACTCACAAGACAGGCCTTCCAGAACTGCCTCAGAAAGCAGCAAGTACAATGGGATGTGTGTTCAAAGTGAGGGGCAGTATTTTGGGGGGGATTAATGGTAATATGTTCTTTACTGTAATAAATTTCTTATACATCAAAAATATGAATTTCTGAGAAGCTGAATAACTTGCCCACTGTTACACACCTGGTGAGGTGTGGCCAGAACTCAACCCCAGGCTGCCCGATTCTACAACTCACACTCTTCCCATCATGCCTTGTTGCTGCCACCCATATTAGCTCTTTCTGAGAGGCAGATGTTTTCCTTCATCCTTCTTAACAAACATCTTCATATTTAAAAAAAAAAAAAAAAAAAAGTGGGGCAAAGACTTTCCTAACTTCCAAAGCTCTGTTCTATCTTAACCAATTAATGGTAGCAGAGTGCTTTGAAAATGCCAGTGCGGCTCCTAAATGCCAGGGGTTTGTTGGGGCTTCCAGGCCCTGTGATGAAGACTACCCAGAGCTTCTATTTCCCACAGCACTTATTCAGGATTTCAAGAGGACCAGAGAACCCTATTCTTGGGAGGAGCCTTCAGAGCCCTGGCCTGGTCGGGTAGTAGGAAAAATACTTCACATGAAAGCAATCTCCTGTAAAATCTCCTGGTTGCAAAAAGAAGTGGGCCTTATGCTTCCAGAAGAGTCTCCAGGATGTTTTTTATGAAACATGCAAAACAGAAAAAAATGGAAAATGAGCAAGCCTGTTTATTTGGAAGAACCATGAATTGCCTCAGAAGGATTTGAGCAACAAATTGAGTCTCTAACAGGAGACTGAGAAAAGAAAACTGAAATCTCCCAACTAAATTTGATGGGTAATTAAAAGCATCTATGAATGGCTAGACCCCTGAGCCACCGGCCTCTTATAGTTATGTGACTATAAACCTCAGAAAGCCAGCAAGAAAAAAAGAGGGCTTGAGACAGCAGCATTTTCTGTCCTTGGTGGCTCTGAGATGAAGCCAACCAGGAGCCACCTGAAGAGTCAGTTTGGAAATTATGCAGCTCACGTGAGTTGGAAAGAAATGGGATACTGATACTAGAAGGTGGAGGGTGGAAAAGCATGGAGCCTCACAGCTATGGGAATTGTTATTCAGTTCTTCTCTTGTCAGTTTTAAGCTTGCTTCTTTGCCTACAAGGGCAGATCAAAATACATGGTGAATGTTTACATTTTTAAAATGTATTAGGTGTGTGCTAATATTGTTTGGACAATTGAATGCCATTATCTTGTACTCTAAGTAACTAATTTAAAGATAACAATACGCAATGTATTAACCATTGTTACCTCCTATTATGTTGTTTTGAAATTTTGTTCTTTTTTTCTCTTTAAAATAAAAATTAAAAATAAATAAAAAATAAAATAAAATGTATTACAAACCAAAAACATATTGTCATTAATTCCCCTCAAAATACTCCCCATCACTCTAAACACTTATCCTATCATTCCTGCCTCTCTCTGAAACAGTTCTGCAAGTCCTCTTTTGTATCTTTGAGGTGTGATTTTTTAAAAAGTGGTGAATGCTGCTACCAAGTGCCACCCAACAGAGACAAGTTCACAAAAATATCATGTTGTCCTCATCAACCTTATTCACCAGATCTGTCACATTTTGACTTCTGACTCTTCTGCACAGTCAAAATAACCATGAAAGCCAGGCATGGTGGCACATGCCTATAATCCCAGCATTCAGGAGGCTGAGGCCAGAGGACTGCCGAGAGTTCAAGGCCAGCCTGGGCTACAAAGTGAGAACCTGCTTTAAAAAAAAGTCCCACAAAAGTAATAATAATAATAATGATGAAGATAATCATGAAAGGTAAATGTGGTTTTTTTTGAGACAGGTTTTCACTATATAATTTAGGCTGGCCTTGAACTCACTGTGTAGTCCAGGCTGGCCTGGAACTCCCAGGGATCCTCCTGTCTCAGCCTCCCATGTGCTGGGATTACAGGTACTCACTATCACACCCAACTAGAAAGGTAAACATTGACTCAAGGCAGCCACAACAGTGCAACTAAAGACACAAAAAAGGACTTACAGAACTGCTTCAGAAAGTGGCAAGAACCACGGGATAAGTGTGTTAAAGTGAGGGGGAATATTTATCAATGGGATTAATGTCAGTGTTGGTTGTAATAAAGTTTTAAAAGCATTCACAATATTTTTTGAGCACACCTTATATACCTGAGCACAATCCATTCTGGTATGTTTTCCCAATCTCAGTCTCCTGTCCTTAATCTTCCCTGCACATCACCTTCCCAAACTCAAAGCTATGCATCCATTAGCTTTCACTGTGTAACAAACATTCTAAAATGCAGTGGCTAAAAACAACAGCTATTTATTTTGTTCATGGTTCTGTGGACTGTTGGCAGTTTGGCTTAGACTCAGCTGGGTTATCTTTCCTTTCAGTCTGAGCACATTCATGTTCCTTCTTAGCTAGGTGACTGTTTACTGCAGCAGAGGCTACAGAACACAGCATGTGGCCCATCATCAAACAGGTCAGCCTAGGTGTGTATTAGGTGTTCCAAGAGGAAGAGTAGAAGTGAGTGAGGACTCTGGAGGCCTAAGCTCAAATCTGGGCTAATTCTCTTCTCCTGCATTCTACTGGCCAAAAGAGATCACAAGTTCTGCCAAATTCAAAGAGCAGAGAAACAGACACTACCTCTTCCTGAGAGTTGCTGCAAAGTTATACTGCAAAAGGTCATGGATTTAGGGAGGTGTTGTAATCAGGGTTTGCAAGGGAATAAATTTAATGCAAGACACATAATATATAGGATTATTTTATAATATTCACCCAAAAAGTCAAATGCAGAAGAGTGCAGGAGATCTGTCCATGCAATAGAGACCCAAAGAATCCAACTGAGGGCCTGGATCCCACAGCAATGTCCTGCATGGGTCCAGCTGAAGACCTAGAGCCCACAGCAATGTCCTCCTCGAGTCCAGCTGGAGGCCTAGAGCCCATGACAATGTCTCAGGCAAGTCTGTATCAAGGATCTGCACTGGGAAGGCCCAAAGGTCAGTGGTGGAAGCTAGAAAGTCTGCGCCAGTGGGATGAAGGATCTGTGCCAGCAGGCTGAGGGATCTGCACTGGAGCCAGGAAGGCAAGGACCAGAGCTCCCCCAAAAAGAACTGCAGCCATCTTCAGTGACAGCAAGGTCCAGAGCTCCTCTGACATTGAGAACAGCTGAGTTCATATCAGGAAAACCAGTATGACAAACTTCTCCAGGAGAATCAACAGCACAACATATTCCCCTCCAGTTCTCTTTTTATGCTGTTGGCAACTATCCTCAGGTGGGCCTTCCACACCCAGCACCATGCCAATTCAGTTCAGCTGGGTGTTACAAGTTGACCATTAGTTAATCCACCACAGGAGGGAATAATTATGATCCTTTTCTCCTCCAAAAAGGTAACACTTCTGGGGCATGTCTGCATTTGGGGAAAATGGCCACCCTTCCTGATCTTTTCTGTACACCTTACTCTGCTTCGCACCCACCCCCACCCCCATCTACTCAACAATTCATCCAAATTAACAAATTTTTGCTTTTTGATTCTGCTCATCTGGCCAACAAGATTTTAAACAGCAACCTCTCTTTGCTTAGCAGGTTTTTGAATGTCAAATGTCTTGCTGAGACAAGACAAATAACATTAGGAAAACAACAGACTTCCAGAGCCTCAGGAATCCAGTGTGTATCTTTTTTTTTTTTTTCTAAATTAACAATACAGTTTTCATAAAGTCCAAAACCCAAACCACTCTGATATTCTTGGCACACTATTTGTTCTCAATAGCTTCAAGCTTACTTTTAAATCCTTTGTAATCCTGCTGGAAATCATTAAACAGTGACTCATGGAAGCTCTCTGATGGCCTCCAATAATGATTTTACCATCCACACTGGAACTGTTTGAAAGTTCCATTTAACAACTTTAGTCCATCACTGAGATTACTTCTTGGGAGGGCATCAATTCTTTCCTTCCTATGTCTCCTTGAGGAGACGCAAGGTCAGAGAGTCCCTGGCCCTCGAAGCCCTCCAAGGGGCAGCTTCTACAGTCTGCTGAACCAAGGTGTCTCTTGAAAAGAAAACACTCATTGCTGTTGCTTGTGCCCCTTTGTGCATCCTGGAATTCGTTATAAGATGCCCCTGCCCTCCCTTTTTATGAATCTCCTGCTTGCAAGGCTTCGAGAAAGATCATCCTCAGCTCGAAGCCGGAGTTTGTGCTGGGGAACTGAGCTGCTTAAGCCTAGGTCAGCGTGTACATCTGAGTAAACAATTCTGCAAATGCACAGCACCAAGCTACCCCAATTTTAATATGAGTAGAAATGAGCATCTGAAAAGATCGGTGAGATTTCTTTGCAAGTTTCTGGCGTATCTTCATCTTCTTTACCATTACCATCTTCCTCCTTGGCCCAGAGGAAGAGGCAATCCTATTCCTCTCCATGACCCCTCCTACTGGGTCTGCATATAACCCTTCCACCCTGCAGACATCACACCGTTCACTTCTCTCCTCTGCATTTCAATTCCTTGGACCTGTGCTGTCAGCCTTCTGAGAAGGTCAAGAGTTGCTATTCTCATCATAAACTTTCAACCTACCTGCCACCCTCACAGCCGCCTACCTACCCTCACACCCCCACGTCTCTACCTTCTGTCCATAACTGAGCCCTCTGTCATTTATCTGCAGCCACCATCCCCTGCACTGGACAAAGTACAAATCAAATGACCTTTCCTCGGTCCCTTCCTACCTGTTCTTTTAGCAACATTTGTAATACTTGATAAATGTTCCCTACATTAAACGAGTTCCTTGACTTCTAAGGCAGAATCTTCTCCTAATTCTTCTAGTTCTGTCTGCTGTTCCAAGTTCCTTCCAAGTGCTCCTCTCCTTCTACTTCATCCTCAAATATTAGCCTTTTTCTTAATTCTAAACTTTCCCTGAGCAATAATCACTTTTCCTGCCCATATTACTGTGCATCTCACATTCGATGTTC
Organism: Erethizon dorsatum; assembly: GCA_028451465.1. Taxonomy (NCBI): domain Eukaryota; kingdom Metazoa; phylum Chordata; class Mammalia; order Rodentia; family Erethizontidae; genus Erethizon; species Erethizon dorsatum. Next base: position 111,078,011 of record CM051823.1, read on the forward strand.
CATAGGTTTTTTAACTCAACGCTTCCCAAAACAAACTTATTTTCTTCCTGACCACAGCCCCTTGCTCATCTTTCTGCATTCACTTTAGAAGAAATACCATTGTCTCCTCAGTATTCATTCTTTCCTTTTTATAGTATGTAATAAAAGTTTTATATGAGCATGTAGATATCCAACTCCAGACTACATTTCCCAGCCTCCCTTGCAAGTAAACATGGTCATATTATCACCAGATTTGGAGTCAGAACCTCAACTTACCCCACCCACAGGGTAGGTTGTCTTCTGTCACAGAAAAAAATAATTTTCAAGATGCATGAGGGGCACAAAAATGTTTATTGCCAGAATTTTAGAAGTACACACTCGAGAGAATAGAGTGAAGGTCCTCAAGAGAGAGGTGCAGTATGCTCTGAGTTGGGTTTTCGTGTGGTCTTGAGGTCATCCTCAAGATGGGTGATCCAGGATGTGCACTCTGACGGTCTGTCAAGCCACCTATTTGGTGGGCCGGGTTAGAATATAAACTGTTTGAAGTTTAGAGATATGCTGCCCACTCATAGTGCTTCTTTTTGAGGACGGAGGGCTATGGGAGGAGAGCAATTTACAATGGAAAAGCTCTTGCCTGATTTATAGGCTTACTGTATCTTTAAGACCCTTAAGATTTTTTTTTTAAGTGGGTTCCCTGCAAGGGAAAATGGCATTGTAACCTTAGGTAACTTTTGTGTCCTGAAGCAGCAGTTTTTTCTTAAAAGTATAATTTTATTAAACTTATGATTTTCCTTGTCTCCTTTTTACCTATATTTATTTCTTCTATTCTACCTTACTATGACTAGGTTATGGCAAGTAGGATGTGAGCAGAAGTAGTGTAATTCTGGATTCTCTATTAGCCAGTGTGGATTCCATTATGTACAACTAAGAGCCTCGAATAATGCACTAATCAAAACAAAAAGTAAGGTTTATTAGTCATCAGCTCACCCCAAATGTCCTTATCCCAATTCTAGGGTGTCCCATTCTTCCCTATCAATGCCCTAATATTTATTTAGAAGACTGGGAAGAATTTATTTAGAAGACTGGGAAGACTGGGAATTCAAACTATATTGTAATTCAGAAACTCTCACAATTACACTCTGGGTGTGATTTTCAGTGTCATAAATTCTTTTTTGTGTGTGTGTGTGGGTACCGGGGGGTCAACCTCAGGACCTCACGTGCCAGCAGGCACCCGTGCCGCTGAGCGATATCACCGGCCCTTTTTTTTTGTATGTGGGATCCGGGAGTCGAACTCGGGCCCTCGCGCTTACCAGGCAGGCGCTTATGCCGCTGAGCCATCTCACCGGCCCAGTGTCATAAATTCTTTGGTACAAATGATTTTAAATTTTTTTCTAGGGCAATCTCAGAAATTTCTTGGTCTTCTAATCATCCACTGAGATGAGAATTTAAAACCTGAAAATTTTCTTCCTTTATGTTCTTTGAAGCCAAACCCACAGATCTTCTATTCTTCCTATGCCTTCCAAAATGATTTCTTGCCATAGCCACTCCCAACGGCTTACGTGGGGGATCATTTAAGTAACTCTTCTACCAAGTTAACAAAACTATCAATGTCGCGACTTTAATAATAACTGTATTCTTACTCACAGCTCAGGGACACATGCAACCAGACCAACTGAGTGTTCCTAAAACTGAAATCAGGAAGTTAAAATTGCATTAATGGTTCTTCCACTGCTATGACTAAGTCTGAAGGTATTTTTCAGACAAAAGCAAAGTCAGCTTTCACAGTCTGGCTTATCCACCTGGTGGATACAAGCCCTGCTGCTTTGGAAAGTTTGAAATGTTCAATTGTGCTATTTCAGAGTACATTTGGACACTGTGACTCCTAAAGGCTTTGGTACATAATATAAAACTACAAGCAAAGAATTAAGACATGTTGTGTACACGTACCAGCTATCCACAATAAATGTAATCATTATGTGTGGCAAACATACTAATAAAAAAAACTCACAAAAATGTCAAGCAAACAAATTTTGCTTTCAAGACACATGTGTCAACAAGTTATTTGATCATAAACTTCCTTTTGGAAATCAGCTTGCTGTCACTTTACAGAGGGTTCAGTCTTCTTTCCAGCAACTCTAAAGCAAAATCTTCCACAAGAAGATCTGAGAATCCCTAAGAAGGGATCCAAGGCTCTGGGAACAACTGACTGTTGATGATCGTAACTTGAGGTTTTCTGACCCTACCCGGAACTTTATCAATCAAACACTCTTGGAGGGATTCTTCAGAGGAGCCAGAAAAGGACTCTTCTCCAATTCTAAGTTAAAGGTGACAATGCAACAATATTTCCATGAAAAAAGTTCTTTTTGGAAAACAAGATATTTATGGCCATTAGACTAATTTGAAAGCACTGTCTCCAGTGGTCTATTCCCTGGAAATAGATTCTGGGTGGATCTTCCTCATGCCCTGAGCTCCCCAGCCGCTGGCTTGCTCAGTTCCCTAACTGTGTTATGTTTGCTCAAAGCCCTGTGCCTTTGCCCCACTGGTCTGTCTTCCTGGGACATCCTGCACTCACCCATCCTGTAAGTCTCCACTTCACTTCCTTTGGATGTTTTCTCTGATTGCCTCCTCTAAGGCCTCCACACCTTGGGCATTCCTTTGCCATAGCATTTATCACACTATATTACTGAATAATTCACAGCTTATAGGAAGGCATGTTCTGTGTTTTTATCTGTGTTGTCATAGTGCCTAGTACAGTGTCGGGCATGTAAGGAGGCCCTAAAAACTGTCAAGTAAATGAATTAATCATTCCTGGGTGGTAGGAGTGCTGTGCACCCCGGAATGCAGTACAAACCGCACAGCTACTCTTCCTCCAAGCCGCAGCTCTGTAACTTACAGACTCAGTTGTCTCATCTGTAAAATGAGAATTGTAATTCCACAGGGTGGTTGACACATTAAATAAGCTGATATAGGTCAAAGCACTTAGCTAGATTTCTAGTAACCACTTCATAGATGCTATTCAAGTGTTATTTAAGCATGAGTATTAACATCAATATACAATTTGCTTCTCCTTTGAAAAAGGGCTTAGTTGCATTGCAGGTAAGAGGAGATGCTTCCTTCTTCTAAACTTGACTCAGTCTAAAGGAAATGACTCTTCAAACACAGTTTAACTCCTGTACTCTATTATCGGCTGGGTTCCCCGCCCCATCCCACACCACTTGCTGCCCCCCTACATGTTTCTTATCCATAACTATACTTCATTCCCAAGGACAAGCAGTCTCAGATTCCTCAAATGTAATAAGGGGTTAGACCAGATGCACAAGCTGGGCTCAAATTTATGATCCTCCTGCTTCAGTGCCCCAGAGGGCCAGGATTACAGGCTCGTGCCACCACACCCCACTATGGGCTGGATCTTTATGTGTTTTGTTCTCTAGCCCCATAACCTGAATAGTACTGGGCTTGTACTAGGCCCTCAATAAATATTTCTTGAATGAATATATTTACTAGTGGACCCACTAATGATGCTCAAAATTAGATAAGTACCAGATTTTTCAGTTCCTTCCATAAATTAATTTAAGGAACCCTAGAACAAATAATCTGAGTATATCAAAGGGTATAAATTTTCACTTAAAGGTAAGTACTGTGAGTTGAATGTACAGCATAGTGACTACAGCTAATGATACTGTTTTGTGTACTTGACATTTTCTAAGAGAATACACCTTAAGTGTTTTCATCTCGTGCACACACACACACACACACACACACACAAATGAAATGGTAACTAGGTGCAGTGATGGATTAGCTTGACAGTGGTAATCATTTCACAATGTATATGTATATTAAATAATCACACTGTACACCTTAAACACAATTTTCATTTGTAAATTACACCTCAACAAGGCTAGAAATAATATTTTGAGTAGATTTTAAATAAGAACCCCCACAGTAAGAGCTCTTCAAAAGCAATAGCAATTGTTCTATCAAGCTGAGGACAAAATGTTGCTTAGGCTGAAAAAAAAACCACATGAATATTGCGTATCTCCTCCCTAGCAGACAACATTGCCTCTACCAAATTGCAAGAAGTAAAGTGAACACCTGTCCCCTTGAACTGCTCTGCATTTCCACAGAAAACCCAGCTAACCACAACCACAGTATTTTTGATAGTTAGAACACCACCGAACACTCACTGCTTCCAAAATGTAACCCACAACGAAATGTTCTGTGCTCAGATGTAGTCTGCCTCCCAAAACATCACAGATTTGGAACAAAGAAATAAGCCCAGGCTTCTCACAGAAGGCAAGAAAGACAAAAAGTGGAACTTTTCATTCACCCCTTCTTTGGTATAGGAGGAAAGATTTAACTCCAGGGAGAAGTTGACTTTTGCCTCCAATCACCAGGGTGTTTCATTGACTCAACCTCATAATATAAGAATCTTTTCTGTTTCATGATTGTCAAGCTCCAATAAATAGATTTGAATATAATTGAATAATTTTATACACTTTCATGTCCCTTGATCTTATATAGAAGAGTTACAAGAGGCAATTGAGTAGAGCAATGGGCCTCCATTGTGTGCCCAACCTCACATTAGAGTCTGCATTCTTTCCCACCCAGAAGGGGCAGGAGCTGTGCTTAAATGGCAGTTTATTGTATTATAGGAGCAAAGTGCTTTGAGGCACAATGCTTAGATGAAAGACTATATAGACCCAAGTCCAGAATCATTACCTCTGTCAACTCCCTTTCCTTGCTACAAACTGTAAAAGGCATTTACACATCTGAGTCACGGACCCACTCCTGTGTTCCAATTCATTTCTCTGAATGAGTTGTAATCAGTCATGCTTTGAAGGGTGCAGTCAAGTCGTTAGAGCTGACTAGTGAACTTTTTAAAATCGTGCACGCCATTTACTATAAGCCATGCAAGTCCCACACAGTTAAAGTACATGTAATTTAGTCTCCCAAAGAAGCAAGGACACTTAAAAGTTCACTCTGTAATCCTGGTGTTCAGTTAACGCTCAGGCAAGAGCGAACAGCCACGCGAGTCATCCAAGGCTGCTCGGCAGGCTAGAAACTGGTAGGTATGAACACAAAGTATGTGATTTTCACACTTACAGCAGAAAGCATTTACATTTTTGCCATGTTGTAACCACTGTGCATAAATAAAATACCTCATCTAAAGGCATCTTAGCTACCAAGAATATAGGCAAACTCTATCTTAATTTGAAAAGTATTCTTCAAAGTGTACGCTATGTGAAATTCATCCTCATCTGAGTGCAAATCATGGATCAGGGCTGGTGCACACAAAGTGGGTTCACCATGATGCCTTCCTCTAGGAGCTCACATTCTAATGGGAGATAGACAATACAAGGCATGATAGAGTGTCTGCTGGAGAAACCAGTTATTTCCGTGGGAAGCCAGAAAAAGTGCTAAATTTTGATAAGCAGGTTAGAGAAGATGACAAAGAGGAAGTGGACCTCAAGGATGAAGGGGATTGTGATGGAGACAGAATGAAGATGATGGCATTCCAGCTAGATGGAATAGCAGCAAAAAATTGCAGGGATGCATGAAACCCTTATAAACAGAAACTACGTAATTGCATCAACTCCTAAAACCTACTTACATTTCCTTCCTACACTACACTCAGAGCACAGGGGTTGGAGATGACAGGAGCATAATAATTCTTCTTATCTTTCTGGACTCTAAAGATACAGGAAGTATCCCTAACCACCTTTCAGTCATTGTCAGAAGAAGCTGTAGAATGTCTTTATCACTCCATAGCCATATCATAAAAATAGACTGTCTTATTGGCTTCCAGATCATTGGCTCACACTTCCAATGAAGTAAAACTACTAATTTTCCTAAAAGCTGCATTTCTTCAAGTAAGAACTTATGGAGTGAAGAACTTTAAAAATCCTCTAGAACCTGCTATCATTCACAAAATAAAGCCTCTGGACTCTTGAACCAGGGCTTCAAGTCTCTCCATGGTCTGATCTCAATTGCTTAATTTGGGTCTTACTTTTCTTAATTTTTTGCTATTCTTCATGCAGGCAATGTTGGAATCTCATCACTAAGAGACTACACAGAACCCCAGGATTTAAAAAGAAGAAAACTAATGATGAGTGAGAGACAAGAAAGGCGGTGATACCACTTCTAGCAATAAAACTTGGATGGAGAGGTGAGAGAAGAGGAGAGGAGAGGAGAGGAGAGGGGGAGAGGAGGGGAGGGAAAGGAAAGGGAAAGGAAGGGAAGGGAAGGGAAGGGAAGGGAAGGGAAGGGAAAGGAAGGGAAGGGAAGGGAGGAGGGGAGAGGAGAGGAAGGGAGGAGGGGAGGGGAGAGGAGAGAGAGAAAAAGAATCAGAGAGAATCTTGCTAGGAAAGAATTTCTGATGAGAAAAATAATTTTGTTTGGTCTCTATGAAAATTATGTTTTGAATTTGAATTTTAAAAATAAAAATAAAAATTTAATAAGATTTTAACTCACAATATTTGATCTAATGAGCTTCTTCCAAGTCTCTTCAAAACAATCACTTATTTATTTTTTCAGGAAATATGTATGAGTATCACACTGTTGCAGATGTTCTAAGTCCTCAGAGACACAATAGTGAACATGACAGATGTGACCCTACAGAGTTTATTATAAACTAAAATGGCAACACTAAAATGAAGTGGTTTGCCCAGAAGGTCCATCTATGATTTGCACTCATATATCCACACGATAATTCCAAGGAGGAGATTCTAGATAACTAGGTAAGGCAATGAAAGGCAGACTCTCCTAGATTTCATTGGCAGGTTGCCCATCTACCAGGTTTTGCTTGTTCTTCTGAAGCCAGGGATGTCTATAAATATTGTTAAAATTTCAAAGAGGAATGACTTCATCTGTCTTATTAATGTTCCTGTTCCTTCTCTTATAACAAATTATTTCTAATCTCTTTCTGAGATACTTTCAATTCTGCTTTTAAACAAGAGTAACATATCCAACCTCCACAAAATTTTCAGCTTCACAAAAATTGACTATCTTAGGTAAGATCTGTTTGCTTGAAAATAACAGAAAGCAACTTAAGCTAGTTTAATTGAAATAGGAAATTGATTCTAAGATTACAAGGTAATGCACAAAACCCAAGAGTATGAAAGCAACCAAGATTCAGAAGGCTCTAGAACCAAGACCCAGAGAGCCATTGGGAACACAGACAGTAATCCCTTTCCACTTCTCCTTGGTTCTCTCAGCATTCACATTTCTTTCTTCGTTCTCTTCAGACCATCTTTCTCTGAGCACACTCCCACTACTTGAGTTTTCACCACTTCGGTTTGAGCCATAGAAGAAGAGTTACTGATTGGCATTGAATCCAATACCAAATTCCTGAGAGTAAGAATTGAATTGGCTCTGAGAGACACTGCAAGCTGGAAGGATCATCCAAAAGATATTTGCTTTTGGATATTTTGCTTTCTTTGTCCAAAAGATATTTGGACCAAGAAAAATCATACAGAGATTCTACAATCACCACGCACCAACAAATGCATCTTTCGAGATTCAGTAAGTTACAAGTTCCTTTGCTGGAAAGCAATAGAAAGGAAGGGAAGAATTACATGTTTAACACTTAAACCCAAATTTTAAATAACTCTAGAGCAGCAGTTCTCAAACTTTTTGGTCTTGTTATGGTTTAGGTAAAGAATGTCCCCCAAAACCATCCTGCACTCAGAGGCAGGGCTTTTGGATGGTGATTGGATCATTGGAGCTCTATAGCTGACTTGCTGGTGGGAAGGTGGGGTCTGATATGAACAGATGGGTCACTGGGCGGGGCATGACCTGGAAGAGTGTATCTCCCTCTCCAGCCCCTCCCTTCTCTCTCTGCTTCCTGGCTGCTATAACATGAGCAGCTTTCTTCAGCCAGATCCTTCCACCATGCTGTTTCTGTCTTGAAGCCACCAGACCATGGACTATAACCAAGAGCTAAAATAAACCTCTCCCCCTCTAAGTTGTAGGTGTTGGATATTGTGTCTCAGGGATGAGAAAGTGACTAAGACAGGTTTCAAGTTCCCTGAGACTCTTGAAAATTATTAGCAAGCTTCCATGAGCTTTTGTTTATCTATTGATATTTATCATAGTAAACATTAAAATTGAGATATACTTATTTATAAGCCAAACATGATGGTACATGCCTCTGATCCCAGCACTTAGGAGGCTGAGGCAGGGCAATCATGAATTCAAGTCCACCATAAGCTACACAGTAAATTCAAGGCTAGCTGGACTACATAGCAAGACCCTGTCTCAAAAAACAAAACAGAACAAAACAAAATTTATTAAATCATTTAAAAATAAAAAGTAGAGTCATAAAACAATACATGTATTTTAAAAAATCATTATATTTTCTAAAACAAAAAATTACTTATTGAAAAACAGCAACATTGCTTAAAACTCTTGTAAATCTCTTTTAATTCTAACTTCATAAACTTCAGGTATAGTCTCACATCTTCTACTTTCAGTCATCCACTTGTGAAACCAGGCATTAAACTCCACTGCACACTCTAGAGAACTGAGGGGAAAAGAAACAAATAATGTTTTAATGTTATGATCACATCAACCCCAGAAAGAATCTTCCTCTACAAGTCTCCAGATCATACATTGAGAACTGGAGATTACCTGCCACTTTGAAGTAATAAGATGTTTAAATTAAATAAAGCAACTTAGGAGAGTAGCTTCTTTCTGTCTCCATAAAAACTAATTTAACAAGTTTGGCTGAGTACCTTGTCTTGTTATTTTGATTGATTTGATTAATTTATGAATAAATTGATAAATTCAAGTGATAAATAGGATATGGCAGTTACTAAAAAGAACTTTGAAGAGGAGAGGACCTGGCATTAAAACCTGGCTCCTCTACAAATTAGCTGTGTGACTTCAGGCAGGTCCTCTAAGTCTCAGTGTTTTAAATAGGAATAATAGTGACACATACTTATGGGGTATGAGGATTGAATGGGACCATATAATAAAATGTTAAGCATAATAACTGACATATAATGATTATTCAGCACATTTGCTCTTTTTATTATTTTTCATTACTTAGTGTATCTGTGCTCACAGTCGTCAAAGATGAATCTCTTTATGCTTGGAGTATTATTCCTACAAGTGATGACTTGAGTCTCATATTCTAGGTATCTGTACCCCAAAGGAAAATGTGCCAGGTAACTATAGCTCTGAGATGGCTATTGGGCACACATTACAATGGCTAAGTGTTCTGGGGAGTGTATTGAGGAGGACATCTGAATTTCATCCGTGAGGCTGGCTTAGAAAGTGATAAATCGGTCTCACAGAGATGTTCTGGGGAATCTTAAGTGGGGCTGACTGGGAAAATTAAAATATATTTGGATCTAATGATAGTCATACTAGATCTATTTTAATATTTTATTTTGTACCTGATCAAAAGATTTGTTTCTTGAAACATCAAGTGAAGTTTCCCTTCTGATTTAAAAACTGAAATTTTCTGACTAATTACTAACAAATCCAATTCTGTCCTACCTAAATTTTATTCTTCTTTCCTTTGTTCTGTTTCAAATCAACAGGAAAAGAAGAGGAAAGTTAAGATTTCTCGTACAGCCTTTGGGGCTCCATCGAATTCCAATAAGAAGTTGAGAAAATGCCCTTGACTTACCTACAAACATTCTTCACCATCATCTTACATCTTTGGTTGAAGATACAAAAGTTATTTAATTTTCTTTACAAATGAAACAGAAAAGTATTTCCTTAAAGCACATGCTAGGTGGCTACAGAAAACAAATGTCTTCACCAGAGGCAATATATTTGCCTAAGGAAGGAAGGAAAAGGATTCAACACTACCTTACAAGGCCAGTAATAAGTTTTATCCAGGTCCCACCCCCACAACATTCTGCCGAACTTTGACCTGGGTCTGGGACCTAACATGGCAGGATGAAGAGCCAGGAAATAACTCAGTAATTGGGCTAGTTATAATCATTAATTTGAATAATGTCCTTTTCTCCAGTTACTTTTTACTCTAAAACTCTTTCTCATAAGCTTCATCAGGAAACATTTAGATTCTTCCTCACTCTCCACTCTCCAAAACAAACAACTAAAATCGAGTACCCTCAGCTTGACTTTACAAGGAAATGTAACAGAACATCAATCCAGGATTACATAAATGTAAATAACATTTTGAAAAAAATTTAATCAGCAGCTTAACAAAGGACACACTGACAAACCAATTAAGTTAATACTCATGTTTAGCTCAAATAACAAAACGTATGTTTACAATTTTTATCTTTCACAGAGCCACGAAAGATTGATATTTTTGTTAGATGTTCTCAAAATTTGGAGCACCTGATGTCTTCCAGCTGTTTCTGAGTGTTATGGTTTAGATCCAGAATGTCTCCCAAAAGCCTCATGTGTTCTGAGGTGGGGATTTTAGAAGATGATTGGGTTGTGGGGCTCTCTGCTCATCAGTGGAGTCATCCATTGAAGAGCTGAAAGCTCAGTGTGCTGTGAGGAGGTGGGATCTGGCCAGAAGAAGCAGGGCACTGGGAGCGTGACCCAGGCAGGTTCATCTCCCTCCCTGGTTCCTCCCTTCGCTGTCTGCTTCCCAACTGCCGTGACAAGAGCAGCCTCACTCTGCCAGACCCTTCTACCATCCTCTGCCTTGGAGCCAACTGATTATGCACTAAATCCTCTAGAAACCATGAGCCAAAATAAACCTCTCCTCCTTTAAATTGTGAGTGCTGGGTATTTTGTCCCAGCAACAAGAAAGTGACTGAGACATTAAACCAGTGGTTTGTAAGGATATAGTGAGTTAAAACCTGTATAAAGCTTGTTAGTGGTCACATTAGATAGTACCTTTCTTACGTAAGCAAATGTTAATACAAGAGGTAATCCTCTTGTAAAAGACATTTGTTGTTATTGACCATCCAGCCTGTACTATTATTTCCTTTTTTTTTTTTTCTTTTTTTTTTTGAGACAGGGTATCACTATGTATTGAAGGCTGGCCTCGAACTCACGGTGATCCTCCTGCCTCAGCCACCCAAGTGCTGGGATTACAGGCGTGCACCACCATGCCCAGTTTTTCAGCCTATATTTGAAAGAAAAACATTACTCTTTCATTTTAATTAAAAAAAATACTGGTATAGGGTGCATAAAATTTAATAAGATGTATTTGAGTCCTCAAAAAATTATTTTACCTGCCTTATTAATAATCATTATGTAGTTACATATGGTAATATTCATTTGATTATTTTTATGTTAACCATCCAAAAAAGTTTTAGAATAAATATTAAAGATTTTATAAAATGTAACTAAATAAGTCTCATATTAATAGACAGTATCTTTGAAGAGGGGATTATTAAGAGGTGTCATAATTTAGAACAAGGAGTCTAAAATTGCCTACAAATCTTGGGCATTTGTCACTAAGGTAAGTTTCTAACCACAGTTAGAATACCAGGGCTCCACCTATTTTTATATCTCTTAAAATGCAGGAAAAAATGGAGCACTATACACCTCAGGATTTGTTTCTGAGTGGCTCCAAGAAGATTTTGCATCATTCTCTTGTCTTGTACTCCAGTAACAGTAATAAACCATGAATACCCACATGGTCATTGGTCAAATGGAATGACAAATTGACCAAAGAAGCATTATAGTTTTTATAGGATGTTGTTATATAATGTAGAGAAAGCTATAGACTTTTTAAAAATCCATAAACATTTATTTCTGGTCTGTACCAAAAATAAAGAAGAGAATCCTTCCAAGATCGTGTCGTGAAGTAATGAAAATTCTCTAGTTTTTTACACCCAACTCTACTCTTTTTATCATAGTCTTCTCTAAACTTTAAAATCTATTTCTGTACCCATATTTTGAACAAATTAATATAAAGAGGGTTCTGGAGGATGACATTTAGAAGTGGGCAAAGAAAAGATGAGTTACCATGTTCTGTGAAAATAGGAAGAAATAACTTGAAAATAAAAAGATCCTCACAATGTTATAGTGATTCTAAGCTTGCCTGTAAAAACTCCAATTTTCAAAGAACTATTAGCCTTTGTAACTGGAGTACATTTATTAAAATTAGGATTTTTAAATTACTGTCTTTATTATTAATATTTACTATTTTTCAAAACTTTGGAAGAATTTCTGATGCTGAATTAAACATTTATCACTCATTATGTATTATTTTAACTAAACAAATAGGAAATCAAGATACAAAAATATTAAGCAAAATTAGATGACAAGTTTCCATTTCTAGTGCTGAAAGAGTAGCTCATACTAGACCAATCCTCCAAAAGTAACAATTATAAACTCTGAACAAAACACACAAACATCTGAAGTCATATGAGACTGATAAAAATCAGGCCAAAACTGGAGATGGCCAATATTGAGAGGAAGGATATGACACAGAATAATTACCCATTTTTTATATTCTACACCTAAAAGCAATTCCAATCAATGCCATTATAAGAAGGTGGCTAAGACTGGAATAGAAACCTTCCTAAGAAATCAAGAGACAAAATTCAGGACTATAATAACAGGAAAGTGAAGGGAGAAATACCAGAAAGGAGAGAACCACAGAAGGGACCCCAATTCTACATATAAACTCAGCCCAAATCTCTGGCTAACCTCTAAACTATGCATATGTTGGACAGATACCAAGAAACCTCATTAAGACTAAAAGACCTAAGAGATTTCAGTACCCATCACAGAGGAAATAGAGTTTGGAATTTGAGATCAATCTGCTAAAACAAATAAACAAAAGGCAGTATTCTTCAGAATCATAACAGAATCCAGAGTCTGTACAATATATCACAATATGCATGACATACTTCGAAAAATTTATATATAAGAAAAAAAACAGAAGAAATTACAATCAATGGAGACCATCAAACAACTGTTCTAAAGCAGGGGAACAACTATGCTCAAATATATAAAGGAGGGCCGGTGAGCTGGCTCAGCGGCTTAAGCGCCTGCCTTGCAAGCGCGAGGGCCCGAGTTCGACTCCCGGATCCCACATACGAAAAAGGGGCCGGTGATATCGCTCAGCGGCACGGGCGCCTGCTGGCGCGCGAGGTCCTGAGGTCGACCCCCCGGTACCCACAAAAAAAAAAAAAAAAATATATATATATATATATATATATATATATATATAAAGGAAATACAATGAATGAGTAGATAGAAAAATCAAAGAAATAGAAAGTATTTTTAAATGGAAATACTAGAACAAAAAGGTAATATCTTAAATAAAAATTAACTCATTGCTTTAAGAGATTGAGAATAACAAAGTGAGAGTTAATATGAACATTGGTCAAAGAATTATCCAGTCTAGGGGCCGGTGAGATGGCTCAGTGGCGTAAGCGCCTGCCTTGCAAGCGCGAGGGCCCGAGTTCGACTCCCGGATCCCACATACGGAAAAGGGGCCGGTGATATCGCTCAGCGGCACGGGTGCCTGTTGGCGCGCGAGGTCCTGAGGTCGACCCCCCGGTACCCACCAAAAAAAAAAAAAAAAAAAAAAAAAAAGAATTATCCAGTCTAAAGACAGAAAAACTTGAAAAAGCCTCAGGGATTTGTGAGAAAATATGGAATAATAATTATAGCAATGCATGTAGTCATAACCTCAGATAGAGAGAAAACAGAAGGAATAGGACATTAAAAAACTTTTTATAATTCTTTATAATAACCAAAATATTTGATAAAGGACACATATTTACAGATGCAAGAATCTTAGTGAACCTTAAGTAGGATAAATAAAAAGAAATTATTTTGCATCTTAATTATATTCATCTTAATCAAAATGGTGAAATCCAAAGACAACATAGAAATCTTGAAAACATCAGAATAAAGCAACACATTATGTACAAGAAACAAAAATGCAGATGATAGCTGACTTCTCATCAGAAAAAAAAAAGGTCAGCAGTATGGAACAATATTTATAAAATGCTCAAAGAAAAATTTTAAAACCCAGGACCAGGATTCTATATTCTGTGAAAATATCTTTCAAGACTGAAAGTCAAGTGCAGACATTTTCATATAAATGAAAACTAAGAATGTTTGTTGTCAGCCCTGCAAGACATGCTTAAGAAGTTCTTCAGGCTAAAGGGAAATGACAGCAGATGGAAACTTGGATATCTCAAAAGAAGCATCACAAATGGTCAAATTGTGGGTAAATATAAGAAACTATCTTTCTTCTCTTATTTTCTTTGAAATAAAAATTATAGTGTCATGTTGTGAGGTTTATATAACATGTGTATGCAACACATATGAAACTTGTAGCATAAAGAGGAAATAGGGATAAACGCACACATAGCCAGTATAAACAAAACTCGACAGCTTTTTCTAAAAATGTGCAACTTACATTCAGTAAAGTGCACAAGTATAAGCGCAGCTTGATGAAATTACATGCATTACCACTGAGATCCAAATTTAAAATATTCCAGCTTGCCTGAAACATTTCGTTTCCCTTCCCATTTGATGCTGCTCTTCTCATCTCTGTCACTACAGATTACTTTTTTTACCTGACCTGATACCCGTTTTTCTACATTTCCTTTTTCCTTCCTCTCAGGCCTCTGTTCTCTTTTTGGTACCTTGAGGGCTGAATTGGCACTCTGTCAAAGGCTCACTGGAGGAACATGTATTTATCTATTCCTCAGAGCTAGAAAATAGACTAATCAATTTCTGAAATAAGAATCCTGGGACTTAGGAAGACAAAAGAAAGTGTAATCAGCAGATGAGTGGGGATCTTTCCTCGAACGTGCTCTGGCTAACAACTGCATAGAATGAAAACAAACACTGTTTCCTATTAAAACTCCACTTTCCCAAAGAAGTCTGAAAACAGCCAGAGTTTACCCCCAGATGATCTCTAGGAGGACTTGCTTTTCCAACTTTCTGTGGTTTTGCAGCCTCTGTGAGTGGGCTTCAAAGCTCTTCCCCAGGGCTATTCCAGCAGCGCTAAGTGCCTGCAGCGGCTGGAGACACCCTCATTCCAAGCCCTAGAACTTGTTAATGATGGTGGTGTTGTCCTTGAGAGCACATTGCTGATTAGGAGGTGGTAGGTGGGGAAATGCAACAAGCCCTGAAGATAAGTTAATTAATTACTGCGGGTGTGCAGTTACGCTAACATCAAAAGCCAGCAGCATGAAGGGTTCTTTGATCTCCAGTTCAGCACCCTTTCAAGTTACTCCCTTTATCCTGCCCAGAAAGTTCTTGCTTCTTTCTGCCTTGATTTTTGGGGAGAATTCTGATAAGAGTGACCTCCAGCCGCTTCTATCCACCGAGTGGTAAGCAGAAAGTGGGCTAGAGCACCATCCTGAATACATAGTCCACCCCTTGCCTGTTAGCATTACTAAAAGGCTCATTCACAGCTACATAAAGCGGAATCACAGCTTTTCTTTTAAGAAAAGACTGTGTGCCATGGTGAACAAGAAGGTTCTCAGCAGTATTATTGATAGGATCCCAAAAGCAGAAATAGCTGAAATATCCTGCAAAAAATATAATGAATACATTGGTAGGTGGCCAAACAATGGAATACTATACATCCATAAAAACAGACATCAAACATGCATAATATGGAGAAAAACCAGCAGCAAAATAATATTTGCTCTATGTTCCATTTATATAAATTTCAAAATATGAAAAGCTAATTTATAGTGTTTCTAGATGAATAATTAGGTGGCAAAAGCATAAAGAGTAGCAAGGAAACAAAGACATTAAAATCAGGGAGGAGGGAATGGTGTGACCAGGAAAGGGCCTATGGGGAAGGGATGTGTTCTTGGAGTGAGAAATGGTCTATTCTTGATTTAGATGATAGTTACTAGGGTGTTCCTTTCATTGTATTGTACATTTATCCTTTGGTTTTTTCAGTTACTTTACCATATTTTGCAATCTACAGAAAAAAAAAAAGAAAGAAAGAAAGAAAAGAGAAGCAGAGGGTTTTAAAGAAGATAAAAGCCTGATAATTTTAACACTATCAAGGAGAAACTGTGGTTTCCAAAAAGAAAAAGTCTGTTCTGTTGCTGCAATGCCTAATAAAGCTGCAAATCCAGCCCAAACCCACAGACTGTCAGACTGACAAAGTGTGAGCATAATGTAGGCAGTGGAGACGGAGCATTGAGTTATGTTTCTCAAAATAATAATAATAATAATAATCTGTCCTAGCAGCCTACCCTTCCACCTACTCATGGCGCTCCCCTGGCTGCTCTGCGGTGTATTCTCAACCAGAGGCTGCCTGGAAGGCCCACCCTGTGCAGACAAGTGTGGCTGGTCTTGTACTCCTTCGCCTTCGATGATGCCAGAAATCCTGACAGAAGCAACAGCCTCCCCAGTACCAGAAGAGGAGGCTGCAGCGCTGCCGGGAGACAAATCCTGGCAGAGTATTTGCTTCTGATAGGGGAAGTGTTGCTTTGAGAGTCTCGGGGCCTTGCAAGGGCAGGATCTGCTGCTCTGCTTCATACGGTTGACGGCAGAGAATTCTTCTCAATTGTTCTTGGGTTTGGGCTGTGGTTTTACTTTCTTTCAGGGCCTCCCCTTGAGCACCAGCGCACCACAGATGAAACAAATCAGATTAATGCCACTGATCCAAAAAGCCAGTTCTACTGCACCTGGACTGGACTGGTCCCCAAGAGGCTTTGACTTTCCAGCAAAGATAGGGGAAGCAAATGAGTCCTCACCCTAGGACAGGGAGGATGTTGGCTAATTTTGAGAGACTGCCCCCTTCCACATGAAAGGAACAAAGTCCCTTCTGCACTTTTTTATTTTAATATCCAAATTAGGGATTATGAAATGTAACAGAAGAAGCAGAACAAACTTTAATCTGAGAAGG
This sequence comes from Erethizon dorsatum, assembly GCA_028451465.1. Lineage (NCBI taxonomy): Eukaryota > Metazoa > Chordata > Mammalia > Rodentia > Erethizontidae > Erethizon > Erethizon dorsatum. Next base: position 111,094,776 of record CM051823.1, read on the forward strand.
GGCACTGCCAACTGCAGGCAGGTAAGGCCACACACAGACACACACTACCCAGACATGACTGTGCCCTTGCACCCTTAGCTCTCTCTCCTGATACCACACACACTGTCTCATGTTATAACCATTTGTACCCTTGCCATTTACCTTATCACTTCTGTTACCTGGCTTTAGAATCTCAGAGGGCATAATCTGTGAGTGCTGTATTCATCTTTCTTCCTACCTGCCTGGCACAATGCCTTGTTGTCATGAGTCCCTCTAAAAATGTTTATAGAGGGCTGGGGTGTGGCTCAATGCTAGACCACTTGCCTAGTATTCACAAAGCCCTGGCTTTGATCCCCAGAACTGAAAACAAAGAAAAAATGGAATATAAATAAATAAATGTTTGTAGAAAAGAAGGCAGAGAATACCTCTTACCATATTGGATGCTTAATGTGTCTAATGTTCACAGCCTCTGAGGTAAATGTTTTTATCATTTCTTTACAGATAAAGAAACTGAGGCTCAGAAGTTATACAGCTAGTTAGGGTCAGAGCTCTCCTTGAGTCTGAAACTGTCCCTCTGTAGATCCCTGCTCTTCTTTCTCCATGAATGAGTAAATGCTTGAAGTTGATGATACACCTATGAGAGAGGTCATCTTAGCATCCAGTGCTACTAAGTCTGCTTCCCAGCAACCCTCGCCTGAGGTGTTCAGGGCTTTTCTAATTTGTTGGCTAGTTCCTAATGGGGCTGGAATTCACCCAAGACAATAGAGAAGTGAGCTTGGTGTTCATTTATGAAATACACTTTCTGCTCACACAACCACCAGGGCTTACATAAATGCCACTGTTTTACTGGTGTTTCTTCTGTCCCTGAGCAAGAGACTCCTGCACTTACCCAAGCCCACTCCTTGGGATGTCTTCCCCATCTCTAGCTGCAAACGCCTGCATATCCTTTAGGACCCACCTCCTTAGGGAGACCTGCCCCAGGCCTTCAGGCAGTTCCTCACCCACTCTTCAGTTACTGAGGATTGAGCAGGGTTTAGGCACTGTGGGGTCTAAAACAACAGAATCTCTATCCTTGAGGAACACCAAGTCAAAAGCAGAAGGCAAGAAAATAGATTGTGGGAGTACAATACAACAGGACACTTTGTGCTTCCTGGAGTAGTATCATTGAAGCTATACAACGATGATATATTCTTGGCAGAAAAACAACCTAACTAATCAAACCTCCAGACTTAACAGCCAATTTGCAGGATATTGGGGCTAGAGGAACATGGTAAATAAACTACAGGTAGAATCAGCCAAGACCAAACTATGGAAACAGAACAATTGTGTTGACTTCAATAAATACATGAAGACAGGAGATGTTAATTGGCTTTTTTAAAAAAGTAAGAAACATAGGAACCAAATGTAATGATAGAGGGCCCTCTATAAACCAAATGTAGCTACTTATTGATCTGATTTAAAGGGAAAATTATAAAAAGACATTTTGGGAACAATTGGAGAAAAATGAAGATGAATATATCACATTAGAAAATTACTGATAACTTTGTTAGGCATAATAGTTTTGAACTTACCTTTTTCAAAAAGCCCTTACCAGTTAGAGCTATATCCTGACATATTAGTGAATAAAATGATGTAGTATCTGGAATTTACCATAAATTTCTGCATATGGAAAAATAATTGGGAAGATAGATAAAATCAAAATGGCAAAACGATGATAATCATTGACAGGATGGGGAAATGTTCATTTTACTCCCCTCTGTTTTTATGTATGTTTGAAATTTTCCAAAATAAAGAATTAAATCTAAAGGCTATAGATTGCATGCTAAGTGTGCTAATAGATCATTGCTGGGGTACTGAGAGAGCAGAGAGGAAGTGTTCTAACATTTCCTGAGATGTTGGGGACAGCCGGACAGAAGAAACAGGACCTCAGCTATTGAACTGTTCCCACACATACTGTACTACACATTAAGTAACACACAGGAATATGGCTGAGTCATGTTAGAGACCCCAGCACTCAGAAGAGTATGACAAACAGTAAGTGCTAAGGGAATGTTATTGAATGAATCACCTATAACCATCCAAGAACCTCTTGGTGATCCCATTACTGTAGCAGCAGGAGAAAGCGTTGTGTGACATGCTAGACATAGAGGATACACAGAAATAGAAAATAGTTTCTACTCTTGATGGAAGAAAAGCCATTCACATAAAAGGATGGTTTTTGAAAAGGAGCTAAATTTTTAGGCGAATGGCATGACATGCTGAACATTGCACCTGAGGATTCATCTGAGAATTTGTGTGCAGAATGGCTCATGAGGGAAGGAGGCCAGCTGGATTCAGGCATGCAGAAATGGGAGCTGAGGATGGCTGTGAGACAGAAAAGAAGAACGGTTGAATGTGGAAGGACTGCATATACGAGAAGGAAGTATGTAGCCAAAACAATGGTGTCCCCACAGCCCTTTCCTAAGCAATCAAAACACACATGGATTTTTCCATTGCCACTATCAGGACAAAATGATGTAAGGCTGAGGGAAACACATTCACAGGGGAAGACATTAGTTTTCAAAGATATTATTAGTCTTTGCCCTTCAAAAGCATTAGTCTTGGCAAATGCAAGGTGTGGCAGGGAGTAGGGAGAGAGAGAGAGCAGAAGCCTTTGCCTCAGCAATTGTACTCTTTCTCCCTATTTTGGCCACTGTGGAATCAAAATCCTAAAAATTCCATCCCCTCTGTCAATATCTCAAGCAACCCAAATGGAAAGCCGTTATCTGAATACCTTCTTTTCTTGGGCTTTGTTTATCAAGACAAGCCTCACCAAGACTAAGAAGGGGCCACTAACTTGCCCTTCCTCAGGGTGGCTGGGAGAAGCCACTCGAGGCTGCTCATATCACAGAGTACCTCCTGGCCTGTCAGAGGCTTCATGATAGCAACTTTCCCACATTGACTTACCCCTCTCAATCCCCAACAAGGAAATGAACAGGAAAACCCCAAGAAAATCTCTCACCAACCCAGCAGGATGTAGGCCCAAAGACAAAATTGTATTGATCTGTAGAAAATATTATGAGGTGTTATCTCTTACACACCTGAGTCTATGGCCTGAGTTTTAGGGCTACCACATGAAGAATAAGTAAGCTAAGCAGTAAGTTAAACTTATTTTAAGTAAGTTTAAATGGGATTGGGGGAGTGCGGTTGAAGGAATACATAGAAATCTCCTAGAACTCTAAACTGAATCACATGCCCAGGCCCCAAGAGAGACAAAAACCAGGTACAGAATCATCAGGGACCAAAACATCTCCTATCTCACATTCTCCCCACATCTCTACTGCTCTCTGCACTTTCGCGTCTTCTCTCACACCCCTAAACATGAGTGTCTTCTAGTCAATAGCACATACTTGAACTAAACATACTGCCCAAATCCAATTTCTTTGGTTTTTCCAAAAGCAAAACTATTATAATGACAACAATGATATTTTTGCAAATCCCTTTGGTGACTTACTTAGTAGAAGAGAGTTGAATTGCTACGTCTGCTTCCAGATTCAATTTGTGGTGATTTGTTGTTTTGATTAAAGTTTATGAAGAAAATTCAGTCTCATGGAGACATGTCGCTTTCAATAGAGTATTTTTTTAGGCTTTTCAGATAATTCTGAATGATTTTTTACAATGTATCAAACTCAACAAATGGTAGTTTCTTAAAGTTTGATTGTAATGTGAAACCTGAAATCATAAATGAACTTTCCCTTACTGTCACATTGAAATCCATTAGTCTATCTTACATATTGGTAGATCTTTTACCCATTCATTTATCATTTGGAAAATATTAGTGAACCAAGTTATGCATAACTTCCTGGTGTTAATGTATTTCATGTAAATATTTTTATATCATCACTGATCCCATCAGAAAAGTATAAGTATTACAAAGCTATCAAGCTCACAGTAGAAAATACAAGTTTTTCTAAGTTCTGGTTTTCAGGGCTGAGGATACATTTATGATGGAGTGCCTGCCTAGTACACATGAGCCCCTGGGTTTAATTCTGAGTGCTGCAAAAAAAATTTGGAAACTCAGATTTTATCATTGGCAAAGGTACTATTGGTTGTTTTTCTTGAAGTTACAGGATCACTTCATCATTTTCAAGAAATACCTACCAAGTAGCCGGATATGAGAAACCATAATTTGTTCTTTCAAGTAATAATGGAACCCTTAAAGAAAGCCTCTTGTTTAGTTCAGCAATCATATAAGTGGTTTTCCTCAGACAACCACCTCCAATATTCCGTACATGTGCTGTATTCACACATCCCATTTCATCACACAAACTACTAGAAAGACATGTACGTACTCAAGGGTCAAGATGTAACAGAATTAATAATTTTCACTGCCTTCTCCAGGACTTTTTTCTTAAGTAAAACTGGGTTTTACTTTTTTTTCTCTTTCTGCGAGTGTATAGTAGTGAGAAATACAAGGACTATAATGAGCACTATTGCCTTGCTATTGCTATTGCTAAAATGTCAGCCTTATTTCCCATCATTGCTGCTATTCCATCACCTTAAAAGCACAGTAAAAACAAAAACAAACAAAGAGGCAAATATCTTCTTAGCACTATTATGAAAACAGTTTTGACTTTGAGGACCTCATGACAGAGTATCAGGGATTCCTAGGGGGTCTGTTGACCACACTTTCAGAACTTCTATTCTAAAAATTTAAATTCATGCAATTCGCTCCTTTGATCCCAATTTCCCTGTCAGAGTAGAGAAAATCTACTACAGCTTGGGTTAGCTGTCTGTCCCTAGCCCTCAGTGTGGCCAGGCGCATGATCATGTGACCCAATTTTCACTTAGCCGGGATTTGGGGGCCAGACAGTTGGAAAAGGAATGGGCAAGCCTGGCAGAGCTGAGACTCAGGGTAAGTTGGGGTTAAGAGTCCCAAAAACTATAAAAGGAGAGTTGGAATGGCCAGGAAATTCAGCAGAAACATATCCTGGAGACTTGTCAGAACACTATTCACAACTGAAGTGTGCACAAAGTTTTACAGATTCTGAAAGTTTTCTCACAGCCATTACCTCATTTAATCCTTCCAACATCCCCGTGACATAAATATCATTGTGGTCACTCTACAAATGTAGAAACAAAAGCTTACAAAGGTCAAATAATTTGCACAGAGTCACGAAGTAAAGAAGTGACATAACCTAGGTTTTCTGACTTTAAACAAAAGGCTCGTTCACCTGCAACAAAGCTATCTGTCATGGTGATTACAGTCTAAGTGAAGCACAAGAAGGGATCAGGAGTAACTAAGGCCTGGAGATTGCCATCCCCTTGAACGTGTAGGTAAAAGAGGAAAGACTTAGAGCTCTCTGCGTTGACCTTAAAGTTAAGAAAAGGGAAGGGGACTGGAAATTTAGTGACTCTTAACTTTCCTGAACTCTGGACAGTTGTGAAGGTGAAGACCCTGTGGTCCAGCTTCACTCCATGCTTTTGGTCACTCCATCAGCTCTCAGGGAAACAAGCCCACCTTCTACACTATGTTCTCTGCCAGTAAAGTGCAACTTTATGTGGGAAAAGAATGCTGGTTTTGAAAATTAAAGTGTGAAAGTATATTATTTATTAACCAGCTAAAGTGAATCATCTGTTCAGACTAGAAATTAAAATACTTTGTTACTTTATAAACATTTTTTTTTTTGTAGTAGACCAGATGGACCTCCCACATGAGAAACAAAGTCAGGTCTAAAGAGAGAGGCATCCATTTAGGGAGGCTGGCTTTGATCCCTCCACACAATCCAGTTTCCCGTACCCCCTTTCACCCAGTATCGGTTTTTAGGATATTATTCCAAGTAGACTGAGCCAAGAGGAAATGAGGATTAAAGCTAAAAAGGAAACCAGCAGCATGCTTTTAAAATACCCAAAGCAAAGCCTGGCTTTCCCCAAGAAGATCTACCCTCTGAGTTTCCAAGCGAAGACGGTGAGACATCACTGCAGAGGGGAAGTGATCATAGAGTTAGGGAGTCCAATATGGGGGATATCAGCAATTCGTGGATGTTGAGACTTGAGATGTAGTTAGTCCAAATTGGTACTATGTGACACATGGAAGATACACATCAAATTTCAAAACAGCACAAAAACAATGAAAACTACCTCATTAATAGTTTCCATATTGATTCCGGGTCGAAATGATGTTTTGATATGTTGAGTTAAATATATTAATGAAGTCAACTTCATCTATTTATTTTTACATGTGTCGTGAGGCTGCTGGGTAATTTGAACTTATGCATGTAGCACACATTATATTTCTATTTATTAGCTCTTGCCCACACGTCAATCCCACCAGCACTGCTAACCTCGCCCAAGAGCACCCCGGCTCCACCACTTCCTCACTGGTATTCTCCATTTATTCTTTCTTTAATTCTTTAGTTCCTTCTCATATTCTAATGATTAAAAAAAATTTTTTGAAGGATAACTCATTCAGTTAGCGAGCAAGTTATGATGATAAAAAAATTAGAAGGAAAAGAAGGAACCCAAAGTCCAAGGTCTCCCAGTTTATTGAAAATGTAAAAAGCAAAAAACTGTTTATCTGTTTCCCTTTCTTGATAAAGAGGAATGTGCTTATAAAGCAAACTGACTCCCTCCTAGAGAAGAGACTAATGTAGTAATGACAGATTAGTTTGTATCTGACACTTATTAAAATGAGTCTCTTGAATTTGAGGTCTCCCACAACATATTAGTAGATGCTCCAAAAGCTGGAACAAATTGCCAATTAAATGCTATTACTTTGTGCAAATAAATCTAAATAAGTTCTGACCCAGAGAGTTAAAGTTGTATGTAGGGGAAAGGTGGAAGACTGAGCAGGTGGATATGGTTGTGAGCAGAAAGCTACTGGGCAACTATTCAATTGCATTCAAATATTTTATAAAAGTAGAAAGGTATTTAGGAATTCTAGAAGATTTTTGTATCTTTGCCTCTAGGCTTTGGAGAAACCTTTACGTAGTAGAACCCAAAGCCTTGAAGCTTAGGATAAAGGTTAACAAAGGTCCAGACTAACAGTTTGGTGACATTAGTCAAAATCCAGAGGGTTGAAGGGAGGGTAGGGGAATGGGGAAAAAAAGGGAATCAAGATATATCATGAACAGATACAAATTCCCTATGATGAATATGATCGTTGTGTATGCCTAAAATGTACCAATCAACTTAATTAATTTTTTTTAAACGTGGGGGTGGTGAACTTGCTATAATTTTCTCTGGCATGGGATATTATATTTCCCAGGTTCCCCACTGTCACAAAGATGATCTTTGCCACAGCTCCCAGGAGTGATTCATCATTTTTCATTGGACCGCTCTACACTAATCAAAGGCTTGTTAAATAAGTTGTACAGCAGCCTGCAGGTAGCTCATCAAACCCAGCAGCAAGGTGTGACTTCTCCGCCTCCACCTCCCTCCCTACTGATTAACACTCCCCTGAGTGACCCTCTGGGCCTGGCTCAACTATTGAAATACTTTATCTAACAAAGCAGTATGTAGGAAAATAAGAATCCAGGCAGGAATACAAATCTTTGTAAACCCAGCCTTGTTTCTTTCTTCCTATTTCATCTTTTAGCCTTTATCTGGAGAGGAATCTTCCTTTCTTATTCTTCCCACTTGCCTGCTGGGTTTGCCCACAGTATATGAAGTGCTGTGCAGTTTTCCCACTTTGTCTGTCTTCGGCGGCCTCCATTTAGCACTTCCCAGTGTCATAACCCCTCTGCTTGTGCCTGCCTTAGCTTCCCAGCTGCCTGGGAACAATTCTACTTTGCAAGTTACCACAAGTGAATGAGCTGGAGTTTTGCTGGGATATTTTGAAATGATGGAACTTATCCCTCCCCCAAGGATACTGAGTCAGCAAAGATCATTGCAAATGCCCCACATTTTACAATTGTGGGAAAGGGAAATTAGAGTTGAGATTAGTTTGAAGATCTCATTTTCCAATATTATGCAGCTGGATTTAAGATATTTTGAAGAAATCATTTGTAAAATAAAAATGTTCCTTCAATTAAAATGTGCATATGGTACAGAAATACTAAAAATCTGTACAAATAAAAAGTTTAGCACCCAATCATGTACCTTCAAAGTATACAACAAAATGTATACAATTAATTTTAACCCACACCCAGATAAAGAAACCAGTATTAACAATCCTCCTATGTTTTCAAATGGAGAAACTTTGCCACAGTAAGACTTTAAGTCAGCATTTGTTTAAATAACAAATGCTGGCAAGGCTGTGGGGAGAAAGGAACCCTTTTTCACTGTTGGCAGGACTCTAAACTGATACAACCACTATAGAAATCAGTATAGAGATTCCTCAAAAAACTAAAAACAGAAATTACAATTGACCCAACTACTACCTTTCTAGGTATCTTTCCAAAAGAGTTAAAGACATCTTACCACAGTGATGTGTGTATACCCGTGTCTGTAGCAGCACAATCCATAACAGCTAAGTCTTGGAAACAGCCTATATCTCCATCAATAGATGAATGGATAAAAATGTGGTATATATACACAATGGAGTACTACTCTGCCATAAAGAGGGATAAATTTGAGGCATTTGTAGGAAAATGGATACACTTTGAGACCATAATGTTAAGTAAAGTAAATCAGACACACAAATTTAAATGCCACATGGTTTCTCTTATATAAAAGACATAATTTATAAATAAAAATCAGATAATAAGAAAAAAGAAAGAGAAAAAAATTATAGTAATCCAACATGGACAATGTATCTAAAAGTGTACCTTGATTTAGTATAGTTGTCTTATGTGTTTTATGTATAATTTTTGGCATATTAGTCCTGTTTTTAATCTGTATATATGATAATTTTATAAGATCTTATAAGAGAAATAAATGAATATGATGCTGGCAAAATAAAAAGGGAAAGAAGGAAGGAGGAAAAAAAGAATTGAAATGTGTTATGTACATGTACCAATTCCTTACAATGAATGTAATCATTATGTACTGGAAACATATACTAAAAAAAATTTTTTTTTTACGTGGGTACCGGGCGTCGACCTCAGGACCTCATGCTTGCCAGCAAGCGCTTGTGCTGCTGAGTGATATCACCGGCCGTTTTCTTCCTTTATGTGGGTACTGGGAGTCGAACTCAGGACCTCACGCTTTCTGGGCAGGCACTTATGCCGCTGAGCTATCTCACTGGCCCTAAAAAAAAATTTTTTTAATGATTTTAAAAATTGTCCAACTGCATGGAGTACCGGCATGAATTAGTATTGCTTACCGAGAACAAACACCTAACCAAGGATTGTGGAGAAAGAAAAGAAGAAGAAGAAAGGTTAAGAGACATGTGAGGGGGCCAGTGAGATAGCTCAGCGGCATAAGCGCCTGCCTGGCAAGCACGAGGTCCTGCGTTCGACCCCCGGTACCCACATAAAAACAAAAAGAGAGAGAGACATGTGAGCGCTGGAGAGAAATTTAAACTTCTCTCTGAAAGTGAGTATAATCTCAGTTTTTCTCATGGACTATTCACCTCCAAAATAACTACAGACTAGTGTATTTTTACCAATAGTCCATACTGTGCCCGGGTTTTCTAGAAGACAAACTTCCTTGCTTGTGAGTATCCCATATTAGCTCATCTCGCCTTTCGCAGGGCTTTCTTTCCTTCTCCCATATTTCCTTTCTCTCCTCTTCCTCATAGTTCTTTGTTTGCATAGCTGTGGGAGATATTATCAGCTGGCAGCTAACCACAGGACTAAGAGTCAGGAAAAAAGTGGGTTCAAAACCTGTATTCACCTGGCATCCTTATCATGGGAAAATTCGTAACCTTCTAAAACTAGCTCTCCATCTATAAAATGGGATGGTAATGGTACCTACCTCTTAGGATTGCTGAGTGGAGTCAACAACATAATGCATTTGAAGTTTTTAACATGGTCCCTGACGTGAATGTTCAAGGGTAAAATTTACTATAATTCTGTGTTACAGCAAGAAATTTCAGTGCCATGGTTTGGATAGGGTTTAAGGGTGCACCCCAGATGTCAGAGGTTTGGACCCTATGTGGTATGTTGAGACATGGCGAAACTTGTAAGAGTTGGGGCTCAGCACACGGTAATTAACTATCTGAGGTGCTGCCTTTGGAACAGGCTCCTGTGGTCCTCCTGGGACCTCAGTTCTTTCCCTCGAGAGTGGATTGTTATAAGAGAACAAACCTGAGCCCTAAGTGTCTCCTTACAGGTGCTCCAAAATTGTTCTGTCATCCACCACAAGAACCTACCAGAACTGAGGAAGAGTAGCCAGAGCAGACTATTGAGAGATTTAAAAGGATTTTAAGATTGTAAGTTGGTTTCAAACTCAAGAACTGAGATACAGAGAGAGGTCAGACTGATGGAGATCGGAGAATCCATCTACATACTGATAGAAGAGTGAGTAGCAGAACATAGCTTTGATGCATGACCACAGTAGGCTTCATTTGCTATCTCTGACTTACACAAACACAACTGTCCTCACAGGCAGGTCCCTTAAAACACGACAGGGAATAAAACAGATAAGAGAATCTTTAAAAAAGAAAAAAAGGCTATCTAAGGCATACTCAATTTTTCTTCCTAGATATGACAAGAAGCCAACGATATAAAGCTGACAGAAGTTCTCCCACACAGAAAGGTAAACAGTAAGGAGAATACTCTTACTCCACCCGACTCCAGTAAGGAAGTATTTTCCTATTGGGGTTGTCCTACAAAAACGCTTTGACTCCCCTCTTCCTCCAAGACATCCTTCCTCTCCTTTTCTTACCTCTTCCTCTCTTTTTCTTGCCTCTTCTTCTCCTTTGACATTTAGTCAATGAGCTAAACTTTTTTTAGGTCTTTAAGCAGCTGTCCTAGGCAGAAGATGATGGGAATTTAAAAGAATCCACAAGTCAGGTACCACTTACTTTTATTTTAGATAAAATTCGTTCAATCTTACTGATCCTTTTACTGAAGCCAAAGAAAAAAATTGGAATAGGAGGCTATAGAGGCAAGGGCAGCTGCAAGAAGTGGGAAATTGAAGTAGATCTGCCTTACTTCAATATTCTTGAAAACCTCCCCATGTAGAAGGGAAACAACAGGTAGTTATGCATCTACCACTTATTGCAATTGCAGAGATATGTTTAAAGTTTTCATCATATATATACTGAAAAGTTCTATTCAAAAGAATTAAAATTAGAAACATATGATGGATAAAGGAATAATTTCTCTATTCTGGAAAATTAATCTGCATTCTGTTGAATGCAGTTTACCTAATGAATTTGCAGTTGATTTATTTCCTGGCAATTGTGAGCTCGAATAGTTCAGGGTTCAAAGTAATACAAGTAATACATATGTAGAGTAGCTGTAAGGATTCAGACTTCGAAACACAATAAGGACTCAAAACTTATTTTTAAATTGTGTAGATCAAAAGCCACGAGACTACCTATATCAGTGGTAGTGGGTAAAAATATTCACCCTATACTTAATGGTAAGGTCACCTTCTGAGGGTGACCCTAAAAAGACTCAACATATAATAGGTGAGATGAGCCACCTCATGATTTCTGTCCTATAAGTGGTCTGTATATGTGTGGATGAGAAGCTTCACCATCTCCATTTCTTGTCAAATTATCTAGGGTACAGTCTCAAAGAGGTTGAACTGATCAAGACAAAGAAAACAGGAAGAGGAATTGCTGGGTAGCTCTCCCAGTGACCATGTTTCGGCCCTTTTTCACTATTCAGAAACTACCTGTGGAAATGCTGAGTACTGGTTTTCTCAGCCTCTCTTGCAGCTAAGGGTTAAAAGGTGATACTCTTCTGGCTAGGAGAAATCTGCTGAGGGACTTCTGGAAAGACTTTTCTCTGTGACAATAATAATAACCACAAGAAAAAAGTTTGTCCAATTCCTGGGTGCAGAGATTAAGGGAGAAAACAGAAACTCTTCAAAGCAAATGCAGGCAGAAGCCAATGTAATTTGAACTTCAGAAGGGTTGATATTACAAATCTGTGTTTACTCCTTACAGATCAAAGGGTTTCTAGCTCTTTAGACACTCTCCACCTCAAACACTATACAAAATGGGAAATCATGAGACCAGATTTGGAGAAAAATTAGAATTCTGGGAGAAAACTGTTACGTTTGCTTTGAAAAGAATTGACCAGTGAAGAGTTTGCTCTGGGACATTGAAGTTCCCCAGAGAATCCCAGAGCAATCTTTATGGAGATGCTCCAGCAGGCTCAGATATCCTGTTTACAGCAAATATTATGATGGATTTTGCAACTGTAGTTAGTGATCTCTGTCAAAGAAAGTAGTAGGTCAAAACAAAATATAATAAAATTTTAACCACTTCTTCAGCTTTCTGCACACAGAGAGTAACACTAAGAGGCCATCCCTACTATACCAGTCACCTCTTGTGTGCCGCTTCAAATCTTCTCTGTCTCCCCTTCTCTGTGGCCTTTGATCCCTTGTTCCAGCTCAGTCAACACTGTGGCAGCCACCTCTGTACATACTAATAGCACCTCACTTCAGGCACACCTCCCACCTCCTGTTCTGTGGCTTTCCTGTTGACACCGGGGTGGACTCCCAGGACACACTTGGTGCACTTTCAGGAAGTGTAAAGGAAGTAACACCCAGTAGGGAGAACCTTAGACTAATGGGAGACAGGAGCCAACAAATAATTCTCCCTCTCTCACCTGGAGGACTGTCCTGAGAAGCAATCATTCATATATCTCTCCATAAATAGCTCTTCAAGTTCAAACTATCAGTTACTCTTAATAAGCCCCCTCACACTGCACTCCCCTCCTTGTCTGCCCACCTCCACCTGCACTCTACTAGAGAATTCCTTCCTAATATGGTAGTACACAGAAACTTTACCTCAGGCTCTGATTTTTAAGCAACACAAGTTCAAAATGCATTTGTTTTCTGTTGCTATGCAACCAGTTACCACAGACTTCATAGTTGAAATATCTATTTCTCAGGTCATGGTTCTGTAGGTCAGAAGTCCACCCTTGTGTGGTTGAGTTTATAGCTCAGATTCTCACAAAAATGAAGTCATGCTATAGGCTGTGTTGTTTTCTCATCAGGAGCTTAGAATTCTATTCCAAAGCTGGTTGGTTGTATCAGAACTCAGCGGTCATGGTTGTAGGCCTGAGGTCTGCTGGCTCTGAGCTGGAGGCTGTTCTCCACTCTTAGGGGCCATCAGCACTCTTTTCCACATACCTCACTCCATCTTCATAGCCAACAATAGCACGCTGAACCATTCTTGTGCTTCAAATCCCTCTGTCCTCTCTGTTTCTGACCCTAGACCCAGCTTTAAAATAAATCATATGATTAGCACAGCCCTACCTTGATAATCCCCCTATCCTAAAGTCAAGTGATTTGGAATCTTAATTACATTTTCAAAATCCCTTTGGCCATACAATGTAACATATTCACAAGTTCCAGCTACACTAAAAGTGTTTTCAAAGGCAGGAGCCATTGGGGATCATTTTTACATTCTGTTCACAGGGAATTGGTACTAAGGGTGCCCTAAAGAAGGCACACTTGGGATGAGATTTTGGTGCTAAGTCACTCACTGACCTGAAAGCAATATGGTTCTCATTATTGGTGATAAGTGGAGCAGAAATTCCTTGCATGCAATGACATCACAAATACTAAGTCTTTCTTTGGTATTTAATTGATATTAGATGGTGTTAGAAGATGAGGAAATGGGATATGCAGTGGCTCTGGTGCCTGACAAGTATGAGATCAATAATGACTAAAAATTACAGAGCAGCCTTATTGCTATTCACAGAATTGGAAGGCTTGAAAAAAGAAAATAAGGGCTGGCGAGATGGCTCAGCGGCATAAGGGCCTGCCTGGCAACCACGAGGTCCTGAGTTCGACTCCCAGAACCCACATAGAGGAAAAACGGGGCCAGTGATATCGCTCGGTGGCACAAGTGCCTGCTGGCAAGCGCAAGGTCCTGAGTTTGACTGCTGGTACCCACATGAAAAAAAAAAAAAAAAATGATAGACTCAGGACAACCAATTTCCAATTCAAAGCCTGCTTTGAAAGCCAGAGGCCACTGAGATATCTTTTAAGCATACTCTCATCTCTTGTCACCGAAGGGAAGAGCTGCTAGAAAGACAAGCCCTGTGCCTCATTCTTACTGGTAAGAAGTAGGAGATATGACCTCTTAGTTGTTTTTTTTTTCTTCTTCTTTTCTTTGAAGGGGTGTCTTGGCATACTCCAGACCATGAGATCCCTAAAAAAATTCACCACTGTGGCAAGCCCCTGAATCTTCATTGGCTTTTATCTTTGGCACACATGGTTTTACTAAGGCATATCAGTATGTGCCATTTTTTGCTTACCAAGTCCATTTAGCAAGATATCATGTGGTGATCTAATGACTTTTGACATGGTTGAAGTCTCTGTGATAGAAAGCATTAACATAGTCTTAGGGGAAAAGCAATAATTTGTACTGATTGTCCTTCTCATGTGAAGGTGAATTACTTTTGATTCTCCTTTTGAATAGGGATTGAGAAGTATGAATTCATCAGATGAATACCTGCTTATCAAATGCTAGTGGCCGTATTGCTTTCAACCAGGGAATATACTACATGAAGGACAACATAAATAACAGGGGAAAATATCTAATTAAGTCCATGGGATTCTATAATCTGCAATGATCCATCCAGATTTTTCAGGAACTAAATAGGCAAAATGAAAGGGAAATGATGGTAACCACAAGTCTATCTTTGAAGTCTTTCATAGTGACGTCAATCTTTGGAATTCCTCCTGACATACGGTTTATGCTTCTTGACTGATGGGCCAAAACAGTACGAAGGAGGAGTTCCATGTGGGCTTGGCTGCTTAATAACGCTTATTCTAATGGAAATGGAACAAATACGAAGGTTCCACAAGTGTTAGGTATATCCAGTATACCCTCATGGGCTGAGAAATAGAAGATTGGTTCACCGACTCACTCAACCATCTGTGAAATAGATTTGGGCCAGAATTGCACTTAACACACGGTCTCCAAAATCACCCTCTAGGGTTCCTTGGTAAAAGGGTCAACCTGATTTCACATCTTAAAAATCTTTGAATCTGACTATTCCATTTTTCCCAGTGTAGTTACCCTGACAAATGTCTATAAGTCCCTACAGAGAAGAAGGGGGAAATGTTTATCTATACAATGTTGATACATTTTATTATCATTCCTCAAAAAGACCTGTCCTCTTCTTGAGAAAAAGGAATCTGGATCTCTGAATTGACTTCACCTTCTAAGCAATCTAGAAGCTGTGTCTAAGTCTCAACCTTCTACTTATCAGCTCTAAATTCTTTTTATTTTTGTATTAGTAAATTGAATAACATTCTAATTAGCCATCTCATCCCTTAGGACACCATGATCTATTATGCTATCACTAGAGCTACGTGCAGGTTAAGGCACCCTGATTGCCACCATTTTCTTGCTTTCCTTTGATAAGTAAGTGCACTTTTTCCTCTGACAGCTAACTACCCACATCTGACCGCCATCACTATCATCGCTACTGATAATTTAACATATAATTCCACTGCAATGTGGAATTATAGTCAGTTTTCCATTGCTGAGACAAAATAACTGGCTCACACAAGTTAAAAGACAGGTTTGATTTGGCTCCCAGGTTTGATTTGCCACATCATGGCAGAAAAGTGTGGCAAAGGAAAGCTGCTCAGCTCATGGCATCTGGGAAGCAGACTGCAGAAGAGCCAAAGAGGAAGAGGCCAGGGACCAGATATAGTCCCCAAGATCAAACCCTCATGACCCACCCAGACACATGAAAAAGTGTGCTCTACAAATCCCCTAAGCATCTCTCAAGCCAATCAAATTGACAGTCAAGATTAAGTATCACAATGGCCTGCAAGGAAGACCACAACTCAGTGTCTCAAAGATGGGCACCTGCCACTGATGGACTCCTTATCGTCGTAATAAAGTGAATCTCTTCAAGACCCTCTGGGCAATATAAACAGATGATGAGTGTTCAGGGTTTCCCCAACTTTCTGATCCAGTTCTCAGAGTTACACCAAGGTAGTTTAGTATCTTCACCTTGCTTAGTTTGGTTCATCATTTTATCCAGCTTTGGTTCAAGGAGGCATCTAACAGACTAATTAGATGGCTTCACTTGTCCTTCATCTAACATTGAACTCCCAAGGTTATAAATCCCTGTAAATTATCTCCTAGCCAGACTTACACTCTGTTCATGTCCAACTCCCTCAAAATTCACTCCCTCACGTGTTTACATTTAAATTTGGTAGTTTGGTACTTTGTGGGTTTTTTCTTTAAAAACTTAGTGTTTTTGTTTTGGTGAATCAGTCCTGGATCTGACTTCCACCTACTCTTTGCAGGTGAAGATTTTCTTTTCTAAATTCTTTTGCAGCCATGTCTTTCTTTGACAGTTACCTGTTAATAATTCATCCCAAAACTTGCTGGCAGAAATGAAAATTTCTCTTCAATATTTAACATTTTGGTTATTCAATCAGTTTGACTCTTTGTATTTGTCTGGTCCAGCTTCTCTAGAAAGTAAAGACTAGCCTTTTGCCTGGGTAGGCTAAGACTGCTTTTTGATTACACAGGGAGAAGGGAAACAATTGGGCAAAAGGAACGAGGTGCTCTGACGAACAGACTCATGCAGTGAACTTGTTCTTTGCTCACCTCTCCGTTTGCCTTCAGCATTCCCTTGTGTCTTTAATCTGTAAGACTATCCATGAAGCTTGTTAATCTCTACCTCTCTTGAAAGTTTAGTTTCTTCATTGTGCTAAATCTATTACTATTTATCCATCTGCATTTCTAACTTCCAAAATTTGTGTTAACCTCTTTTGTCTGCTTTCATTTTATTTATTTATTTTTTTTCATTTCTTAGAGCCTTTTTTATTCTTTCACTTTCATTAGTGGAATTTTGGCAGGGAGAAGAGTAAAATACACGTTTCCAATTAACTGTGTTTAATCTGATGTCAGAACTGCTTCTTTGGGGTACAAAATGCTAACTTCTGGGATTCAGCATTCTTGTGCACACAAGTACTTCTGATCTGAGTCAGCCTGGGTTGGAGTTACCAAATGTAATAGCTCTGAACAATTTTTGTGCATATTTTACATCCTTTTGGCCTCAACTCTCACTCTTAGTTCTTGCAAGTTTTGATTAGCTGCATGGTCTTATTTTGATAGTGCTTAATCTTAGCTTCTGATTGCCGTCCTAGAACTACTCTAAGATTGAGGAGTGACACCCACTGATCTCTGGACACTCACGCAGGCGAACAAGCGGTCCAAGTCTAAACCTCCACAACCTCTATGCTGTGGCATTTTGGCAACAGCTACATTCTTTGACCTAGGGCCACAGCTCCTGTGTGGCAACCCCTCACCCATGGTGCAGCTATCCATAGGTCCCACTTGTGTATTAGGATGGAGTGTGCAGTAAGAGAACTAAACCTTCATCTTTCATGATGGGAAGTCTGTAGATAATATCTAAAACCAAAAAGAAAGTAATTGCAATATATTATTTAGAAACATGTAAAAGAAATACCAGAAAAAGCACTTGCAAAAGCAAGTTTCTTTTGGATTTTTGGGAAAATGTTTCAAAATGTAAGCTTTTACTTCATAGACAAGAGCATTAGGAGATGGGCAGACAATAGGTACAGTATTAATACAATACTTTTAAACCATGTATATGTATTTACTTTTTAACAAATAAAAGTTCATTTTAAAACAAAGGCAGTTCATAAATGGCTAAGAAAAAATTCCCCTTCCTGACATTTTGACCAATAGAAGAGGAAAATATGCCCGGATATAAAATCTGTTGAGACATAGAAGCAGGGTTCCACTACCCCTCCAACCTCCCCCACTTTCCCACTCGCCTGCCGCCTCCGAGGCTCCTATTTCAGGGTCCCTGCCCAAAGCCTTGGCAACTGTGCTGAGCTAGCTGAATGCTTTAACTCAGCATCGAATTCCAGTTGGCTCCAAATGTTTGTTCATCTTTGAGAGACCCCAGTATATATGAAACTAAATCCACAAGGCAATCTTTTTCCTCAAACATTAGTACTTTGTTAAAAGAATGTATTGAGCTACCACATTTGAACTTAATTTGGGGCAAGCATCCCAACATTTTGAGAAAAGTAAACATTAATTTAACTTGATCTGTGGAGTTATTAAAGAAGAATTAATCCACAAACACAAAGCCACTCTCAGCTCTGTAAAGGCACTGTGTCTATAGCTGCTTTCTAGATATTCATCCTAAACATTTGATTATACAGTAAAGTTTTACTTCTAGATTAGATTAAATGTACAGAGAAAACTGCATGAGATGATCCCTTAGGAAGGGATCCTTAGGAATCTATCCCTTAGGACTATCCCTTAGGAATAGTCTCCATGTTGGAGACCATTACCCTCTCTCAGTAAATTCTATAGGTTTTTGCTCTTCTGTTAGAAACGATTGCTGACTTTTCAGTTGAGCACCAAATAGAATAATTGACATGAATTTGAGGTTGTAAAAATTAAATATCTTCAGCAATAGTGCTTAGTTTGCTGAGTTTTTTTTTCACTCTCCGAGAAGTTCTCGGGTACTGAGCAGGGCTAGAGGCTCGTTTATCCACGTGTCTCCTCTCTCATTTACCCAGGGACATACGCTCATCGAGTGGAATAGTGGGTGGACTCTCCCACATTATTCAAGAATATCTCTCTTTTTCTTTGCAGAGTATTCAATTTATCCAGTTACATGCATACGTAATGCAGAATAAGTGCAATTTTGAGTTAAGTCAGGAATAATCTAAGTGCAGCAAGAACATATTTTCGTAGTGCAATAGTCCAGACGTGCAAGGATATAATTTTCTTTGTGACTAAAATTAACTTAAACTCTCAGATTCCCATTTCTTCTGATAGAAAATTTAATTGTATCAATTCAAGGGACTTGGGTCTCTTATAAGTTTCTTTTTCCTCATCTTCGCAGAATAATCTAAGTTCCAGAGGGAATTACATATCATCCTTATATCAGGAGATAGACATTTGTCCCTGTCTTTTGTCCGATTTCACCTCACTGCTCTTCTTGAGGTTTGTTTCACCAGGTCTTTAGCAGCAGCCTCTGTCTCCACTGTAGTAGTGGCCGATGTCAGGCTTAGGTAATGTTGCCCTTCGCTGTGTTGATGCTCTAGGACCTCCTGGAGGCTTGGCGATCTCATCTGCACTGTCTCCCAGTACCACTGCTGCTCCTTCACCACTCAGTCACGTGTCTCACCCAGCCTTTGCTGGACTGTTTTCCCAAGACCTGGGATCCCCTTGCTCCATGACATAATGACCCTATCCTAGAAAAATCCACTCATTCTGGGTCTCACTGAAGCACGAAAAATAATTTTCAGGTCTGTCCTAGCCCACGGATTGAGGGATACTTTAGGCATTGGAGAGGATGAGAAAATCAACTCCGTCACAGTCACACCCTCTCCACCTAAACATATTGCACTTTCTTTTCTTCTTTATGTGGCCCCTAGAATGACCCAGGGCATTCTTATGCTACAGATTGATTGAGGAATTCCCACACTTCTCTGGGTTTTCTAGCCATGACCAATCAGAGTTTTGCTCTTGAGAGAGAAGGGGTAAGGACATCTCAACTCTAAATTTCTTTTTCAAATAATTTGGGTTCCTCTAGCTAGCCCAGAAAAAGATCTTCTGTTCTTGTTCTCTCTCTCTCTCTCTCTCTCTCTCTCTCTCTCTCTCTCTCTTTCTCTCTCTCTCTCTGACATCATTATGTGTGGCATCTACATTATGTGCAAATGGTATGCCTTAAATCATGAAACAGTCATTATGGCTTTTGCAAGCTGAAAGTTCTCTGGCTCTAATAATGTTGTATATATTGCAGAATTTTCATCAAATCTGGGGAGTTTCAAGACATTATCAAATATTCTTTTTGCTAATTTCTGTTTGTCCTCTCCTTCTGGAACTTCCATTATGTGTATGTTAGTATGCATGTTCCTATCCCACAGGTCTCTAAGGCTCTGTTCATTTTTCTTCGTTTTTTTTTTCTGTTTATCAAACAGGATAACTTCAACTGACTCATCTTCACATTTGCTGATTCTTTCTTCCACCTACTCAAATCTGCTTTTGAGCTCCTGTAGTGAATTTTTCATCAGTTATAATGTTTTTCAAAACGTATATTTTTTAATAATCTCTGTCTCTATTGATATTCTCCTCTTGGTGAGATATCATTCTCCTACTTTCCTTTAGTTCCTTGAATGTACTTTAAATTAGCTGATTTGAAATTTTATCAGGAAACACAATATCTGAGCATCTTCAGGGAGATTTTCTATTGACTTTTCTCATGCATGGGCAATACTTTCTTCTTTGCTTGAAAGTCTAGAAATTTTATTGAAAAACAGACATAAAATACAAATAAAATAGAAGACAAAAATGTGGCAACTCTGAACATTAAGTTCTTTCTCCTTATTGTTGCTGTTTGCTATTGTTTGTTTAGTGACAACTCTGAACTAATTTAGAAAAATCTGTATTATCCTTTTCCATGCGTAGCTTATGAATAATGTGTAGTTTACACATAATGAAAATGTGGAATAGAGAGTTTAAGTAATTTGCTTAAAATCAATCATAACTAAGTAGTAGAGAATGGATTTGAACCCAGACAATCTGTCTCTAGAATCACACATAGTAGTAGTAATAAGATAGCATTTATTGAGAGCTATGTGTCAAGCACCATTTTAACAAATTTATATGTATTATCTCAGTAAATCTTCAGAATAATCCTATTAAAGAGGTACTATCTGATCAGTTAGCTTAGTGGAAACTTCTGGAACCAGTAAGATTCCTAGTCTTTGTTAAGGCACTCTATGTGTGTGGGGGCAGTTAGCCAGTCAGTCAACAACTTTGCCTTCACTATCTGTAGAATCTCAGTAACAATCAGTAATGAGCACTCATGGTTTTTCTAGGTCTTTCCCGAGCATAGTACACATAGCACTGCATATGCACATGGCCTTATAAATATCCAGGAATATGTAAGAGTTTTCTAAATCCCTATAGCTTCTTACCCCACAGTTCTTTCTGTTAAGCCTATTGGTTTTTTGTTGTTGTTGTTGTTGTTGTTTTTGGTGGGTACCGGGGGTCGACCTCAGGGCCTGGCGCGCCAGCCGGCGCCCGTGCCGCTGAGCGATATCACCGGCCCCTTTTTTCGTATGTGGGATCCGGGAGTCGAACTCGGGCCCTCGCGCTTGCCAGGCAGGCGCGTAGGCCGCTGAGCCATCTCACCGGCCCAAAGCCTATTGTTTATTCCAACTATGACCCACCACCTCAGGCAGCCACAAAGTTAAATGATTATCTGTAAATACTTTCAACAAACACCATCTCCGGGGAAAAGGTCTTTTGCTCTGTGGCAGTGGATGCGCTCCAAGGTAGGTTAAATAAAGACAGTCTTATAAATAGGTCTTCCAGAGGACCACAGACAGGTCAGGTAAAGAAAGCTTCTGGAACTGAAGCTTTGGAAAAGCTACAACCCTAAACTGCCTGCTCTGATGGCTACCAGGCTGCTGATGTTCATTGTGATTGTGAGCTGTTGATTTTCAAACTACTTAGAAGCAGAGGGTGGGATAGGAATAGAATACAGTAAAATGCTACAAAGCTCACTATTCTTGTTGAGATTCCACTGTTTTTCTTGAAAAAAATGTTTCCTGGATTACTGCAAGCTTTTGATTTATTTCCAGAGTTCCAAAAATAAAGTTTATTCTGACACTCTTTTTCAGTTTTCTTGCTGCTTTCATGGAGGGAGGAATTCTCATAGGTCCTTACTCCGCCATTTTTGCTGATATTACCCTATTACAGGTTTTTAAATACGTTTTACAATGCAAAGATAGGCAATGACTATTTTATTTTCAGCTGACCCTGCTTTCTCTTCTCTCTCTCTCTCTCACAGTAGTACTAATAAGATAGCATTTATCGAGAGCTAAGTGCCAAGCACCACTTTAACAATTTTTACATGCATTATCTCAGTAAATCTTCAGAATAATCCTATTAAAAAGGTATCATCATTACCCCAGTTTACAAATAATAAAAATGTGCCATAGAAGTTTAAGTAATTTGCTTAAAATCAATCATAACTAACTGATAAAGAATGGATTTGAACCCACACAGTCTGGCTCTAGAATTAAGGGTTGTGAGGTAATGTAGAAGCAAGAACCAGAATGAAAAATATCTTAATGTTTCAAAAACATCAACCCACTATATAGGCTTTTGTTATATAAAACTCTAGATTACTGTCAGTGTAAGAAGCATTCATATGAGATATTTATTGATCATCATAAAGTCACATAGTTTTAATTTTTTTTTTTTTTTGTGGGTACTGGGGATTGACCTCAGGACCTTGTACGCCAGCAGGCGCCCGTGCCGCTGAGCGATATCACTGGCCCTTTTTTCGTGGGTATGGGGAGTTGAACTCAGAACCTCGCGCTTGCGGGCAGGCACTTATGCCGCTGAGCCATCTCACCACCCTAATATTTTTAATATAGGCAAATAATCGAATATACAACTAAAGATCCTTGAATTTTCTATTTTATTAGAATTTTCATATAAATGATTTAACAAATTGAAAACAAAATTCTTCACCAGGTAATAATTTCTGCCTTTTGTTTGAGAAAATATGACATCTGCACCTTTGAAATCCCTTCCAGTGTGAAATCATTTAGAGATACTCATTTAGTTTGTTCATTTTCAATTCAACAAAAATCTCATGGTATTTAATTTATGCCAGTGACTGAGAACATGATGGTGAATAAAGCAGATTCTGCCATCATGAGGCTCGTAGTGTAGGGAAGACAGCCATGAAATAATAATGGGTGTGATTAGTGTGATGAAAGAGGAAGTACAGAAAGTTATGGATCATACTATGAAAGACTGAGGATGTGGCTTAGTGATGGAGCACTTGCCTGGCATATGTGAGGCACTAGGTTCAATCCCCAGCGCTGCAATAAAATAAAAAAATAAGATGTAAATGCCAGGCCAGGATGATAGGAAATATAGGCAGAGGAAACAGACACAGGAATGATAGAGGTCCAGAAGAATGTGATTTACTCAATGTGATTTAGCTTAGGATGGCCAGAAAACAGAAATTGATTGGGGAGAGACAGAAAAGGAGATGAAAGGACATGACCGGAGGAGATTGTTTGTTCAGAGCATTTGTTTAGATGGGTAAAAGTCCCCCTAAAGAACAACACACTATATTTGTATGTAAATTTTCTTATAGTACATCATTAAGAGTTTGTCCATTGGCAGCACATGTGGAAGGATTCTGCCTTGCTGGTGATAGTTTTTAGTGAAGAGTTGCCTGCTTTCTTCAGTAGAACAAAAATCTCTCTAAGGGTGGTGCTAGGACAGAGGGATAAAAGGTTCATGAGCAAACTGGTAAAAGCAAGCTAAAATACAAAACTTGAAAGAGAAAACTGGAGTCAAGAACAAACCAGGCCTGGAGGCAAGAATACAACTGAAGTTATTCCAAGATTCTCTCTAACCAGACTGCCTTCTCTTGTCAGGTATTTTATAACAGCATCCATCATTCTTATGACAACCTTTTGAGGTATTGCATTTCCTTCTTTAATATGAACAAATGAAAGTTAAGAAAATATAAATGACTTCATTCATTTCACAAGTGCTTATGGCCTGCCGGCTGTGTGCGATTCATCGGTGAATCCTAGCTCATGGAACTTAACATTCAGGAAAGAACTTGCTCCAATTCACACAGCTGATAAGTTAGAACCAAAATTTTCCTAACTCAGAAAACTCGACTGTCTCCTTCCATTGGACCAGGCTGAACAAGAAAGGGCTATTTTTTTTCTTAAATTGTTACAAAAGACTCCTAACACCAACTAACTCCACTAGTTGAGTCAACTAAGCTTTCTACTTTTTTTCTGATCATGACAACAAGTACAGTACCTTGATTCTTGCTCTTGTTAAAATCTGAACAGATATCTAGTGAGGGGCTGTGTTACCTCCTTCATTATGCAGTTAGGACCATTGAGACCCAGGTAGACTGGAAAAAAATGAGTCACTGCGAGCTGCAAGTTGCTCTAGCTTGCTTGTCCCGGGCTCCACTTTCCATTCTCCTCCTCTCTTCTCTTTTACCTCCTTTTCTATTTGGGGCCCTTAGAAAGTGCACTCTCTTGGTCTTTTAGGGACATTGAAGATTCCCTGGGGCCATGCTCGTCATTCAGATATATTTGTGGTTGTGTCATACTGCCAGATCTTTGACTGCCATCTAGAAAGGACAAGGAGATGGTATTTATCTTTCCTAATCTCTTAGAATTCCTCTCACTTCCTGTCTGCTGCCATCCCAACATTCTGGAACAGAGAAAAGTAAAATGTTTTCACATGCTACATATCCAAAGATGATCAAATCAGAGATTCCCACAGAATTCTTTTCTAGGTTGTTTGTTTGTTTGCACGAATTCTTTGAAAGATCCAAGGGGAAATGGGGAGGAGAAAAAGAAGACAGGTCTGTCTTGCTGCTCTTCCTTTTGAAATGTTTTCCGAGATTGCAGCTAGGGTAGGGGAAAAGTAACTGGAAGGACGAAGAAACATATTTTTGGTTTGTTGCTTTGTTCTTTTTCTACTTTCTAAAAAATATGACCTCAACATGACACATTTATAAAAGTTTTTATCCATAGGATGTCTCTGTCCATATTTAAGCTGGATTTCTTAGTAGGTCTTTTTTTTTTTTTTTTTTGAGACAGGGTGTCACTATGTAGTTCAGACTGGCCTTGAACTCACTAGGTAGCCCAGACTGCCCTCAAACTCATGACACTCCTCCTGCCTTAACCTCCCGAGTGCTGGGATTACAGGTATGTTCCACCATGCCTGGTTACCATAGGTTTTTTTTTAATATCCTTGCTTTTAAATTCTCTTAAGTCTATCTATATATTTTTATTTTTATTTATTTATTTTTTTTTTTGTGGGTACCAGGGGGACGACCTCAGGACCTCGCGCGCCAACAGGCACCTGTGCCACTCAGCGATATCACCGGCCCCTTTTTCGTATGTGGGTTCCAGGAGTCGAACTCGGGCCCTCGCGCTTGCAAGGCAGGCGCTTACGCCGCTGAGCCATCTCACCGGCCCTGAACATTATTCTTTTTTTTTTTTTTTTTTTTTTTTTTTTTTTTTGAGACAGTGTTTCCCTATGCAGTTCAGGCTGATCTTGAACTCTATGTCAACGAGCCTGGCCACGAACTCACAGTGATCCACCTGCCTCAGCCTCCTGAGTGTTGGGATTACACAGGTGCACCACCACCCCTGGCCTATTTTTATTATTCTTTTATTACTTGCAATATTTGCAGTAACCTACTTTGCCAGAAAGAAGGAATATTTTTCTAAGGAGATGTTCTCAAAACACAGATTTATGTGGCATCCAGCAATCCTGGTGGGGCACAGCCTGTCTGCCCTGTGCTGTGTACATTGTCTTGTTTTCAGCTGACATAACATCCTCACTCTCCCTTTGAGACTCTCTCTCACTAAGGAGACCCATATCTGGTGAAATTCATCCAGCATGCAGTCTGATGTAAGCAAATATAACTGGAGCAGGCAAGAGATTAACGATCGTAGCTAAGAGAACATTAGCTTCAAAACTGTAAAGCACACCGTTTCAGATTTGACAGCCCATAAGCTAATGACTATCAAATGACACAGAATTTGCTTTCTTTCTTGGTAGATGTTGAAAAGAATTCAGCATTTTATTGGAACTTTAGCATCAAAACAAATTTTACTCTTACGATTCTACATCCCATGCGATTCTGGAGAGTTGCTTTACTTTCAGGGATTGTAGTATATCATGAAGTCCTCTGGGTTCTACCTTCACCTTGAAAATATGGCATAACCTGCCTCCCATGTTCACTGCCACTCCTCCTTCTGGATACGTTCTTATCTTACCTGGACTTCCTCAGCCTCTCAAAGGGTCCTTCTTGTTTCCACCTCTCCAACCCATTCACCAAGCAACAACCCGAGCTAAAACATTCATTCTTTGTGTCATTTTCTTGTTTTAACAGTCTCCACTGCCTCCCCTTTGAACATAAATTAAAATGTGAAATCTATGAGGCCCTGCAGACCCAGGCCTCTGCCTGTTTCTCCAGCCCACTCCATCTCCCTTGCTAACTGGATTCCAACACACTGTCCTTTATTTCTCTTGAAACTACAGGTTGTTTTCTGAGAGATTTTGTACATGCCATCCTCTCAGTCTGCAATGCTCTTCCCTTGTTTTGCCTGATTAACCCCTATGAATTCATGAGTTCTCAGCTTAGATATCAGTTCTTCAAAGAGGCCCCTTCACTCACCCTGCTCTAAATTATCTCTGTTATCTCTCTCACAGCACTCACTTTCCAAACTGGTGCCCTCATTTGTGTGTTCCCATCTCCTGTGGTATAATATGTCACTACTACCCATGCAGGGACATTGATGCCTTGGTTCCCACTGTTTCTAGTCCCCACCAAAATACCGTGCACAATGGTATGTGCACGACAGAGAATTAGTCAGTGAGTAAGTAGATGGATATTTATGGAATCACAATGCCCAAAATATCCTTCAGTCTGTCTGCAGAAGCCCTCTCATGGACAGCCACGAAACTTCCAGAGAATCTAATACAGCTCCTTTTAGACATACATTCCATACTAAGATATTTTAGGGACACAGCAGTTTACTTGTCTCTCTTCTACTCCCAAAGAGTCAACTTAATCAGAGACCCTTAACTGATTCACCACCAACAGTCCAGCGTCTTGCTCCCTCTCCCCCTACTTATGCAGTTTACTCTGATATCAAAGGAATGAGAGATCTTTTTTAAAACTGTCTCTTTGGAAGGGGAAAAGAAAAAAAGGAAAAGAAAAAAAGAGAGAGAATGGAAGGGAAAAATGGAAATTAAGCTTTGAAAATAAGAAGGGGAGGAGGGGTTGAAGGGAGGGAATTGGGAAAAAAGGAAGAATCAATCTATATCATGTGTAGGAACAAATTCCCTATGATGAATGCGATAATTATGTAGATCTAAAATATACCAATAAAATTAATTTTAAAAACTGTCCTCTTAATTTGATGATCTAAGGTCCTTTGTTTTCCTTTCTTTCCAAGTCTTGTGACTATAGCCACACAGGTCCATCCTTATCCCTTGAAGCCATTTCAGACAAGCTCCTGTCCACTGTTCTGTTGTTCATCAGATGTGTCTTGGCCCAAAGCTCTGTTTTCACACTTGCTCTGACCCTCCACTCCATCCCAGCGTCCTGACACCAGCTCCTAACATCCCAGCTCCTGACATCAGCTTTGCCTTCTGGTGTTGGCCTCACTCCCAGTGTCTGGGCTCAGTGACTGAAGGAACCACCCAGTGTGGCCTCCTCCTCCCCTAAAGGCACATCTTGCATTCATCCCCTAGCTCTCTTCACTCAGCAATTTGGGAAAACTCTCACCCTGGCACCAGGCCTCTGGCCAACATTCAGCCCAAGTTTACTCAAGACTACCCACAAGAGAGGAGGTCAGGAGGTCTGGCCTTTGCCACCTCCCAAGATCTATTTCCCTCTGGTCGTCCATGAGGGCTCCGTATGTCTTCGCATTCCTTTGTGTCCTCAGTTTTGAACACCACCCTCATCTAATCACACATTAAACCTGGTAACTGAGTCTAATCTCTCAGACTCCCTAAAGCCTTCTAACCCCTCCTACTACTTACAACTTGTTCAGATTCAGTACATGAGATTCTTTAGAAAGTTGGAAAAAGAATTCCTCCAGACTTAGACCCCATTACTGTCAGTAGCCATGTGGTCTTAAATAAGTAACTTAATATCTTCATCTCATTTTTTAAAAAATTCTATGAAATGGGAATTATATCCCACTATATTTGGGTTCTAGCACAGCTGTTCCACATTGTAGGCATTCAAAAAATGTGCAAGAAAGGGCATACAGAAACAATGTGCTCACCACCTACAGGGTCATGATGTTCTGGCCATGGCAAAGAAATGAAAGTCTTATCTTTATGAATATAATTCTTGTAGACGAAACTGTAAAAGCAGCAGGGTAAGAAGAGATGTATGGGGAGGGAAGCTTGTGCTTAAGACCAAAAGAATGAGTGAAATATAATAACAGGATGAGAAAAGGAAGCACCCCAAGAGAGCCAACATGAGCAAAAGCCTGAGCATGGCATAGCCATGGGAGGCAGAGCTTGGAGAGGCAGAGCTGAAGAGAGTGAAGGGGCCCTGAAGAGAAAAGGCAGAAAAGGAGCCTGAAAAGATAGAGAAGGACTAGCTCAGAGAAGATAAGACCAAAATCAAATCAACACTGCCCCTGACTTCTCACCCGATCTCCAACTGCTTTGGGTCGTGCCCTCTCAATAAGTGAATATCTTGAGATGCATCATCTCTAAGCATTTGTTTATTTGTAACTCATTTAACCCAGCCCAAGGAATGACATACCCCATACCTCACCTGGGTAACTAACTAATGTTTATAGACTCCAAAGGCCAAATAATTGCTATGAGAATTTTGCTGAGGACCCTGCAAACGCCCTGGCTTAGCCTTGGATGTGGTGACAGAGGTAGGGACCTCCCAGTTTTCTCCCTGACCTTACATCACTCTGCATCTTCCTCAAACATTTGTTGACATCACACAGAGGTAGTTGTGAAATATTTCTATGAATCCAAATCTGCGGAAGTTCTAGAAATCTTGGCTATTGTGTAAAGTGGCTGGTTTAAAAAAAGAAAAACTAGACTTAAGGTAAACTTCTACTCATGCTTATTTCTTGACTTCTTTGGACTTAAGCATCTCTGTCTAGGTTATAATATTATTAATAGTAAGTGCAAAGAAGTAAAATAACACTAATCCTATTGCTGCTCGGGTGATGGGTGGCAGGCATTTTATCTATATCATCACATGTTTTCCTCACAACAATCATATGAAGTAGGTACTACTATTATCTTGATATATGAGGGAACCAAGGCAGAGTGATAAATAATTTGCCCAAAGTCACACAGTATTATGGTTTGGATATAAAATGTCCCCCAAAACTCACATGCTAAAGGCTTGGTTGCCAGCTCATGGGTTTTTTGGGAAGTGACTGCATCATGAGGGCCTTCACTTTGTCAAGTGGCTTAATCCATTGATGAGATCATAATTTGATGGCATTATTAGGAGGTTATGGAAACATGATGTAGGACCTAGCTGAAGGGAGTAGTAGATCATGAGAGTGTGACCTTAGGGACCATATGTGGTCCCTGGCCCCTTCCTCTCTGGCTTTCTCTTCCTCTCTTTGCTTCTGGGCTGCCATGAAGTGAGAAGCTCTCCTATACGAAGCTCTTCAGCCATGAGCTTTCTGCCTGACCACATGCCCAAAAGCAACAGAACCAGCTAGCCATGGGCTGAAACTTTTGGAACCGTGAGCCAAAATAAGTTTTTCCTTCTTTAAATTGATTTTTTCAGGTGTTTTTCACAGCAGTGGAAAGCTAAGCCACACAGTTAGCAGTAGTAGAGTTGGAATTAAACCAGGCAATCTGCCTCCAATGCCCAGGCTCTCAACTTACTGGCCCTACTAGCTGTGTAATAAATGTCAGGATCCTTATTTTATAGATGTAAAAACTGAGGACTGAAATAACAGAGAGAATTTGCCTCAGGTCACTGAACAAATGAATCACAAGTCACAATATTCTGGACTCCTGATCTTTCTTGGTTCAATTTTCTATCAACCAAAACATTTCCTTTTTCATCATCACTATCCTCCTCCTTCTTTTTTTCCCCCTCTGTGGCACTGGGATTGAACCCACAGCCTTTTTACTAAGTTACATCCCTAGCTCTTTTTTATTTTTTATTTTGAGACTGGGTCTTGCTAAGTCACTGTTGCCAGGATAGGCTCAAACTTAGTCTCCTCCTGCCTCAGCCTCCCAGGGTGCTGAAATTACAGGCAAGCACAAGCATTTTTAATGTTTCCCGAGCCTGGAGGCATGAGCAAAAAGATACAAAAATCCATTGTTTTGAAGTTTTTCCTTGAAACCAAGCTTCTTCTTGAATAAAATTACATTTTTCCTTAAGTTCAGATTCCTAAGATAATGGTCAATGCCAGCCTTCTGGCCTTACCCAGCCTACAGTGAACTTCACAGGATCCAAATTCTAGAAAAAAAGCACAAGTCCTTCTTCTTCCCTAGGAGGTCGGGGAACACAGGCAATCAGTGGGTTGAGACCACATGTCTTTTGGGTTTTCTCAGTACCTACGGTTATAACATACAAAGATTTTTTAAAATTATTACTCCAAATGCTCGATGCTCCATGGATTATATTTAAATCCCAAGGAAATTCTTTTTTTTTTTTTTTTGTGGGTGCCGGGGGTTCAACCTCAGGACCTCGTGCGCCAGCAGGTGCCTGCGCCACTGAGCGATATCACCGGCCCCTTTTTCGTATGTGGGTTTCAGGAGTCGAACTCGGGCCTTCACGCTTGCCAGGCAAGCGCTTACGCGGCTGAGCCATCTCACCGGCCCCCAAGGAAATTCTTTAATCTGTTACATTCTTCCTCCATACACAGAGGAGAAAATAGGGTTTGAAGAACAGAATTGAGCTCTCTCTGGGTGAACTGCCTAGACAACTGGTAACATTCTTGCTGTCTCTCTACTGCAAGTTAGAAATACTTATGTACTCCTTCTGCATGTTGCAATTCTGTACTTATCTATTTTCTGATTTAAGGGCTTGTTGATCTCTCAGACTTTGACACAGTTAATTATGACACAGTTAATTATGACACAGTGTTAGAAAAGAAAAACCAGGCCAGTCTTGATTCTGCTCCAGAAACATCAGCAGCTGCAGTGCAAAGATCATGCTAGAGTAGTCTCAGTCCTAAGAGGCAATGGTCCTTAAACAGGCTCTGGGGAAGTCCCTGTGCACTGGAGCTATACTCAGAAATGACACACTGCAGGACAAGAACATAAGGCAGCTGGTTCTGTGCACTAGCGGCAGCCAAGACTGAAGTAATAATAGAAATTTCATGTGGACTGCTGTATCTGTCCAATATACTTAAAAAGTTTTCCTACAGCAGCCAACCAGAAGTCCTGCTGAGAGCCAAAGCCAATAACTGTAAACAAAGTCTCCAAATCCTTAATTCTCACTCTGTGTTGTGTTATTTTGTATTTTTCATTTTTCCCTTGGCAGTTTGAATTTACATGTCAGCTTTGGGTGATATAAAAGCATGAGGCTTTCCTGCTGCTACAAGTTCAAAGATAATGTCATGGAAGGCAGTGACCATCTCTATGGGGGATGCAATGAAATGCAGCTCTTTCCATGTATACATAAATGAGAGCTTTCAGGTGTATGAAATAATCTCTTTTAGTTTAGTTTCCAGTCTATGTGCAATCTGGCCTAACATCCCTATATTGAGCATATGTACCCATTTTATTCATTTGCTCTGTGCTTAGCATTGCAAAGGTGCTGCCCAAATTGTGGTTAATGTCCCTTTTAGTGAGGAACAACTATTAAATTCATTAAGTGGAATACCTTGTCTTTAGGAAGACTATCCTTCTATGAAAAGTTGGCTAATAGGAAGCCCTTCTTTTTAAAAACTAAGATGTATCTTTCCCTAAAGCTTAGCTTCCCTCAGATAATTTTTGTGATAAAAGTATCTGTTCAAAGAAATATATCATCAGAGTGGGCCGTTCCAATATAAGCATGAATTTGTTCCTAAATAGTTTACATTATCTGACTTTCCAATAATTTGGGCAGGCTTTTTCACTCTGATATAGTGTCAGGCATATAGGAAGTACACAAAAAGTATTGAAGTGGATGACTTCATCTGTGTTAAACCAAGAACATTATTATAGATATAATTAATAATGGCACGAGTTGAATGAATAAAACAAACAGAGGAACAGCCACAGATACCAGCGCTATAAACATAGCTCATTCCTAAAAGAAAAGATCACCTCTAATTTGAAGAGGTCTCTGGGCTCACTTTTCTTAGCTCATCGTACACACGCAATGTTTGACCACCCTCTTCCTAATCAGCCCTTGCAACATCCCGATGAGATAAGTAGATGGGGAGTATCATTAGCGGCATGCGGCAGACCAAACATGAAGACATTAAGTGACTCGGAAGCCAGTGAGGGAACTGGGCTCAGAACCCACAAGCTTCAGCTTTGTGCAATCACGTGGTGTAACTCAGCTTGCACTCCTCCCCACATCCTCCCTGGTCACTGCTAGGCACAGGCCCCTCTGGGTGCCAGGGAAGGGAGAAGGCTCCCCAGCCAAGTCTCCCATTTCCTCAGAAAGAAAAAAGCTTCAAACATCATTCAATTGCAGTTTATTTTTGAAGTACCCTTTTCAGTAGGTAGATTAATGATAATCTGAGAAGGAGCTTCATCTTAAAGAAAAATAAAAGATTAAAAGGGTAATTGTGATGGGTTTTTTCCAGATTAAGAGGATCTGAAACATTTCTGTTCAATGAACTTGGAATAAAGTTCAAACTCAGTTCATATGCTTATCTCCGAATTTCATTGTTTTAAAGTACCTCAGTCATAAACTCCCACTCCACTTGATCGAAAGCCTCTCCTGCTTCAAGAGATAAAGCAACCATCAGCCCCCTTGTTCACTTAGCTAAATCAGTGTTCTTAATCAGCAGAAAAAACACCAGGAACCTAAAGGATGGTTTTTAATAAAAAGTGGTTTGATGAAGCTCCAAGATGGTGGCAGCATCCTCAGCCCAGAAAAATACAGATTCCTCAGACATGCAAACAGGACCACGAACTGTATTTCTTCTAGCCTCAAGTCCTCTATTATGAACTTAGTCCCATTTCATGTCCCCACCTGTCCCCCTCAGCACCCCACATTTCCCACCCTTGAGGGGAACAAAGTTCCAGTGCACTTTCTCCCTCCTAAAAATATGTAACTTGGACTTTTCTGTCTCCTCTCTTCCCTGTCTCAATGATTTGGTTGTAAAATCATTAGGTGGACAGAGCAAAGTAGCCACTGGGCGTATGAGGGGGAGCCATGGCAGTCCAGAGCTAGGTGCTGGAGTCCCAGCGGGGTCACGAGGAAGTCCACACAGGAAGCCTGCTCAGCGTGGGGCAGCAGAGCCTGAGCAGCGTGGGGCAGCGCCCCCGGAGCGGCAGAAGCCAAGTGGGGTTCGGAGGGCATTCCCATGGAAGGGTGGCCAGGTGAAAAGTATCAGAGTCCACGCAGAGTGGGAGGATGTCCTCCTATGGGTAACAAGAAATAAATGGAATAGTAGACTAAGGTTTCGTGGAGGAGGTTAACAAAATAAGTAACTTATTAAGGAGAATAAGAAGCTTTCTTATTTTTGTTGGAGAAGAGAGTCGAAAATATTGAAACAGAGAGACCTAGAATGAACCCTGTAGTTGTTGGACTCAGTGGAGGCATCCAAGTAAACTGTCAGTTTTCAATATATTTACATAGATACAGAAATAGAAGTGTGTGTACATATTATCATACATACATATTATGGAATGTAGAATAATAAACCCCCAAAGATGTTCACATCTTAATACCTAAAACCTGTGACTATGTTACCTTACACGGCAAAAGAGTTTTTGCAAGAGTTGTTAAATTAAGGACCTTGAGATTGGAAAACTACCCTAGATTATCCAGATGACCCCAGTCTAATTAATCATGAGGGCCCTTATAAAAGGAAGAGAGGAAGGCCAGAGTCAGAGAAAGAGATGTGACAATAGAAGCAGAGTTGAAAGAGACAGAGACAGATAGAGAAAGGAATATTGATTTGAAGATGCTATTGTGCTACTGGCTCTGAAAATGGAGGGTGGAGACTGTATTTTTTTTTTTTTTTTTTTTTTTGTGGGTACCGGGGGGTCGACCTCAGGACCTCGCGCGCCAGCAGGCGCCCGGGCCGCTGAGCGATATCACCAGCCCTTTTTTCGTATGTGGGTTCCGGGAGTCGAACTCGGGCCCTCGCGCTTGCCGGGCAGGCGCTTAAGCCGCTGAGCCATCTCACCGGCCCCAAGAGACTGTATTATTATTATTATTATTTTGCTATAGTAAAATACCTGAAGCAGGCTACTTAATTAAAAAGAAGGAGGAGGAGGGGGAGAAGGAGGAAGATGAGGAGGGGGAGGAGGAGGGGAGGGGAGGAGAAATTTATTTAACCCACTGTTCTGAAGGTACAGGGTCCAGGAGCCTCATCTGGTGATGTCTTTCTTGCTAGCGGGTTAAAGAGACAATAATTAAAGGCCATCTATGATTTCAAACTGGATCTTTTTGCTATGAGAGAATGTGGTAAAATGTAAATTGGATCTGAGTGTTAGATGGTAGTAATACGTCATTGCTAATTTCCTAACTTTGATGGTTATATTGTGGTAATACAGGAAAATAAATTATTAAGGGATTATAGGACATCAGACTGGCAAATTATTCTCATACTTCAAATTCTATATGTAACTTTTTTTGTAAAGTGGAGATCATTTCAAAAACTTTTAAATGCATATCATTTGGTGCCAAACCCTTTTCTTATAACTAAGTCTTTTACTTTGTACCATTGCTTCAGTTCTCCTGGTAGAAATAGACGCTTCTCATTTTTCTCAGGAGTGAGAGCATCTTCCGGCCAGGCATGTGCGGTCTGGTAGGAGTCAGCAGAGCCCTGATGCTGTGGGATGGTGCTGTGGGGTGGTCAGGAGAGATGCGAGAAAACGATTTTAAAAAACAGTCAGAATGTTCTTGCTTTACTTTTTTTTTCCTAACATCTAATTAAAATACCCAAGTCTACTGTGAAATGTCAAGAAGAAATACTGAATGTTATCTGTTAACGTTTTTGTTTTATGATCAATTTAATCTTTTCGGGGCTCTCTGTTAGCAAAAAGCAGAATGGCCATTTTGAAATTCTCATCCTGAAAAGATAAGGTTCTAAATCCTACCCCTTCTTTTCTTCAGCCTTTCTCAGCAGATCAATCCCATTTCACTTGTGCATTTATGTGTACTTATACAAGCCTAAGTGCTATTTTTGGGTTTCAAATCAATATGGTAGGGTGCAAAATATAGCTTGAAGTAGAAATTAGACCATTCAATGTCCAAGAGACCCAAAAAATTTATGCCACCCATTTAAATATAAAATTGTCTTGTCAGAGCTATAATGTGAGGGAAACAAGGAAATATAAATATGGACTCAATACTTGAAATTATAAATTTTTTTTTTTTGTGGGTACCGGGGGTCGACCTCAGGACCTCGCACGCCAGCAGGTGCCCATGCTGCTGAGCGATATCACCGGCCCTTTTTTTGTATGTGGGTTCCGGGAGTCGAATTCAGGCCCTTGCGCTTGCCAGGCAAGTGCTTACACCGCTGAGCTATCTCACCGGCCCCCAGAAATTAGAAAATTACTGTTTATTGTGCTAAGTATAAAACTTATGTTTAGCTACATAGTAGAATGTCTTTAATTTTTGGACATGTGTGGAGGAATATTTCAGTATGAAATATTGTGACATTTGTAATTTTCTTTAAAGGGATTCAGAAAATACATTATATATACACATCTATTTCAAAATCTGCTAAAATGGATAAATGATAATGGTTGCTTAACCTAGGTGTTAGATACATGTGTGAGTCAGCTTTCCATGACTATAACAAATACCTGAGACAATCAACTCATAGAAAGAGAAAATTTATTATTTTGGCTCACGGTTTTGGAGGCTCCATTCCATGATCTATTGGCCCTGTTGCTTTGGGCCTGTGGCAAGGTAGTGTATCTCGGTGTGGGTGCGTGATGAAGCAAAAACTGCTTACTTCATGGTCAGAAAGCAAAAACAAAAGAAAAAATAAAAAAAAGGAAGAGGCTAGGTTCCCACTATCCCCTTCAAGATCACCCCCAGTGACCTAAAGTCCTCCTACTCAGCCCTACTCTTAAAGGTTCCACCACTTCTCAATAGCACCACCCTGGGAACCAAGACCATAACACATGAATCTTTAGGGGACAGTCAACATTCAAACCACAGTAGTATGTGAGTGTTCATTGTATTGATTTTGTAGGCTTCTAAAACCCTTGTGTTAGTGTAGCTTTTGTATTTTGATACCCATCCTCCTTACCTTCTCATAATTCTGCCTCAAAAAAGACTTCTTGGGAATAGTGGAGGGTATCCACACTATATGCATTACAGTGCAAGTTTAGCTATTGAAGACAACCAGGTTCTTTGGGGATGACAAAATTGTTACACCTACTTTTAATTCTTAACATTTAAGTATCCTATGGAGATATTCCCAGCACCATCTGGATATCTAATGTGAATTCTCTTATTTCTGGAGGAAGGTGGGAGCTAGATGAGGTTGCTCTCCACCAGACCTCCCCCGAGACATCAGCTCCTTTCACAAGGGCCTGCATTCTTCCCCCTACATGCCATGTCCAGACAGAAAAACACACACAGTCACACAGAGGTCACACTTACCATTCAAGGCCCACTTTAGTTGTCACTTGCTGGCTCCTCCAGGTACAATTAATTGCTTGCTTCTCTGGATTCCCAAAGCATTTTTATGTCCTTACAACAACAATTACCACTTTGGTAATTTACACATTTGTTCATCTGTCTCCCCATAGGCTCTGAGCACTTAAAAAGGAGAAGCCATCTATTATTTACCTTATACCTTGACTAACATACAGCAAGTGTGCAATAAAAGCTTGTGAGTGAAAGAATGAACAAGCAAATGAATACTACCTTTGAGCTGGGGTCTAGGCAAAGCAAAACTTGCAAAACTATGGGAGCCATCACTGTTTCCAATACCTCCCTTCAAATCCTGCTACTTAATCTTCAGTTTCTGATGCAGTGGTCCATCGGTTCAGGAGACCAGAATTGTGGAACTAATTCTGTGACTATAATCATGGAAAGAATTAAGTTCATGAATTGAGGTACCACTGTATTTAACACCCCATGGAGGCATTAAACAGCAGCTACTGCACATGAGATTAGAATCAAAGAACATTAGAGGTATTTAAAGCGTAAGGCTTTTTTTCCTAACAAACTTTACTTTTTTTCACAGCTTGAAAATCAGAGCTCTAATAGCCATGCAGACACTTCCAAGGGATAATAAAAGTCACAAAATATTCACAGGGCACATATGGATACTTCAGACAGTTGGGGGTGGTGACCAGGCAAAAATGCTAAACTCAGAAAATCCATCTGGCAAGGGAAGCATTTTTTTAAATCAAATGTCAGCCAACATTTATTCCAGACTCTATTCTAAAAGCTTTAAGTGTATTATCACATTTAGACCTTACAGCAGCCCTATATAACATGGAGCCTATTATTACCCCCATTTTATAGATGTGAAGGCTAAGAAATGAGGCAGAGCTCACTCACCTAGGAAACACTCTGTGCCCTACATCACTTTGGATATCATGATACTTCACTACAGACAGACCTGCAAGTCTTAGCAAATATTAGCTGCATGTTGTGAGCCACCTAGTCAATGCACTCAAAGACTAGAGAAGGAAGCTGGGGCCCAGAGGAGTAAATGGCCTCACTGGACTTATGTGTATTGTTCCCAGAGAGCTGGGTCAGCACTGAGGGCCTTGGCTGCCAACCCTGTATGCCTTCTCCTATGACCCAGCACCCCTGCTCTCATCTTCCCATACTGCAGTATCTGGTGAATCACATCCTACTTCCCATGTGACATCTCCAAGCCCATGAAGGACAATGAGTGAAATTCGTCAGTGTTTCTTAGTGATCTGGGAACTGACCTCCTCCAGACAATTTGCTTAGTACATTCAGGCTAAGTTAACACACTGCAGTGAATTAGATGAAAGTGAAAAAAGAAAGAAAAAAAAAAAAAAAAAGAATAATACAGAAGAAATGTTTAGGGATGTTTCCCCACTCATCAAGGTTCACTTCTTTCACAACTTCAGACAAAATGGAAGTCGCTGCTGGAAATGTGTGCTACCGAATGTCAAATTTTAGAGACAGAACCACAGAACACCCTTGCCTAAATGAAACAAACTCCACTTTGTGCTTCTCCGTGGGCTCAGGCCCTTAATTAAAGGCAAGTCGACTTAGAAAAGAGAACCCCAGGGGAGAGTGCGGATTAAATGAAACGGTTTTCTTTTTAAGTCCTTGATTTCTTGGGTTTATTTTCAAATTCAGTTATCATTGAAGTCGATGTCACAAGATTTTAGATTTTCCAGATTTAGCGTTACATTGGAAATTAAGTAGAACATAAGCATGAATTCCAGATTGTCAGAACTCAAATACTGGATAACTGAAAATTTGCAGTTGTATTCTTTGCTCTCCACTCTTTCAGACAACAGACAGGCAGGGTGCCAGCATGTTTCAGAGATTGGCTTAACAAAGAAAACAGTAATTTGTGCTGTAAACTCCTGCGTGAAACAAACACCCTCCTGTCTTCCTTCCTCTCCTAGAAGGGTGGATGTGACCTCCGCCCTCAAGAGCCTCCTGTCACACTCCTCAGGGCGAAGAGGTTTTCCAGGATGCATCTCTTTCAGACGTCGTGAAAAACCCAGATTATTCCTTTCAAGTTTGGTGGACTATTTAAATAAGACATTCAATCCATTCGCGCCAAAAAAAAAAATCCCATCAGGTGAAATCCAGATTCTCTGCCTCCTCCTTCAGAAGCCACTTGCTGTCCTGCTGGAGAGGTCTGTCAGGACTTGATCTCAGCCTGGCTATCACAGTAGGTGACAATCCAGCCAGATTAGCATAGGTGCAGGAAGGGGTGTTTCTAATGCTTTCTGCTGTGATAATAAATGAATTACAGTTCAAGACATGAAAGATGAGATCAAGTAATATAAAATATAAAATTGGGCAATATTAAACAGACAATATATTCAATGTTTCTAGAATTTCATTTCATTGGCTTCTTTCTAAGATGGAGATACTAGAAGTACCAAGTTTTAGAACCTAATACAAGGGTTTTACTACACAGGAGGAAAGATCAGATAGCCATAGTAAATATTTATTTAGCTCTACTGAATGCCAGGCAACATGCCAAAGTCGGAGATGCTACAACAAAGAAGTCTGATGTAGTCCTGCCATAGCCGAGTGTATTGTTTAGAGAGGAAGGCAGACAAAAACATGCTAACTGACAAATAACACTACTTTAGAAAATCCTTCTTCCTGTGTAGGAAACAAAAAAAGACTGTAAAGGGCCGGTGAGATGGCTCAGCGGCTTAAGCGCCTGCCCGGCAAGCGCGAGGGCCCGAGTTTGACTCCCGGATCCCACATACGAGAAAGGGGCCGGTGATATCGTTCAGCGGCACGGGGGCCTGCTGGCGCGCGAGGTCCTGAGGTCGACCCCCCCCCCCCCGTACCCACAAAAAAAAAAAAAAAAGACTGTAAAAAAGAACAATAGGTGTGAGAGGAAAGGGCTCTTCTGGGAGGGACAGCCAGGTTAAGTCCTATAATGCAGTCATCTGGAGGAACAGTGAAGATAAGAACATTATAGGCAGAGGAAACTTCACAAAACTCCTGAAGGGGACAAAGAAAATGAAGAAAACCTGTTTGACTTAGATGCAGTGTGCAAGGAGGATTGTGGAACAAGGTGAGTTAGATAAATAGCTTTTAGGCTTGTGTTAGGATTCACAAGATTAATATAAAATATTTGTATGATTATACGAAGGATTTACTAGGTAGGCTTACAGGATTGGAAGTGGAAGAGTACCAGTGGGCATCTGCCAGATCGGAGATGGAAGAGTGCAAAACAGCTCCCTGCATGCTGGAGGACTGAAGGCCTGGAGCTCACTGCAGAGTCTGGTGTGAATCTGTGAGAAAGTAAAGGGTTTGTGTTGGGAGGCTGAAGAGTGTACTGGAAGCCTGAAGGAACTAGAAGTCCAAAGGCAATGGTGAAGACTGGAGCACCTCCAAATAAAAAGGGAAGATTCTCTTCTTCTTTCCTATTTATTACATAAGGCTACACGCCTATCGACTGGTGTCACTCACCTCTGGGGTGAGTCTTCCTCCTCAGTTTATGACCTATTTATCAATCATCCACAGACACACCCAGAGCTTTACTAATCTGCTAAACTGTTCTCACTCAAGTCAAGCTGACATATCATAATTAACAATCATGAGGCCATAGCAAGGACTTTATATTTTTTTCATTAAGTGCAATGGTAAGCCATATTTAATGATAATTAAGAATATTCCACTTTTAAGTATGCTTGGGACAATTGTTAATATACTAAACATTTAGGAGTCACAAATACATGTCTTACACTCTAGTCCCACTCAGCCACTCATTATGACCCTTTCAGTTCTAACTTGATGACTCCCTCTTGCCAGTATGCCAAACTGATATTCATTTGGTGTATTGGAAAATACTGCTATGTAAAATATTGTCACCAAATGTAGTGACTTCAACTAACGATGAACCCTCATTATTTCACAGTTCCATGGGGCGAGGGATTCTGGCTGTGTGCTTCTAGTTCAGTGTCTCTCATGCAGTTTCAGCCAATGTGCTGGCTGAGGCTTGCAGACACTGGAACACTCGACTGAAACTAGAGGAGCCATTTTCTAAGATGGCTCATTCATGTGGCTGTTGGCAGAAAACCTGGTTTATTCAACAGCTGCCACGTAGCCCTCTTAGGTATCCTCATGACATGACAGCTGATTTCTCCTAAAGTGAGTGACCCAGGGAAGATGTTAGAGAGGAACCACAATATTAGTGGAAACCTAGTCTTTGAAGTAATATACAATGTCACTTCTACAATATTCCATTAGTGTCATTAGCAGTCACTAAGTCCATCTCACATTCAAGGAAAAGGATTTCCACCTTTTGAGCATCTAGAATTTGAGACATATTTAAAAACCACTGCATTTGGTTACTCAGCTCAAATGCGAAGTCTTCTTTCATTTCCCTGATAAGAGTTGATCACTCTCTTTTTTCAGTTTTCACAGCATCTCACTCACATCTCTTAAAATTCTTGTGTGGTTTACTGTGTTCAGTTTGTTTAGATGTCTTACTTTCCCACTGGACCGGATGCTCTTTCAGGAATCATTTACATTCTCAGTCTACTCATTAATGAAATTCTCAGAATACCACTATCACCCACCACTCCTCAGGTAGGTGTCTGAAAGATTTCTCTTACTTGGTGCTTTTTCTGCCTCTCCTTCTTGATATAGATATAGATACAGATAGTTAGATAAATTAGATGATATGCTCCAAAAATAAGATTATATTATTCATCTCTCTTTAAAGTCCTCATAACACCAAAGGCAATGCTCTGCCCTTTAGTGATAAATATCATTTTTTCCAAGAATTAAATAAGAGAGGGCTCTTCAGAGTTCAAAAATCTGTCTTTGGTCATCAGAACACTTACCTACTAGCTACTCTAGTGTTATGTAAACTCTAGTAAAGAAAGGCAACTTCACGAAAAAGGCCTCTGAAGCACAGAGATTTTCTCTTTGGTTTGGTTTGGTCGGTTCCTTATTCTTTAGGGGAAAAGATAACTAACGATGTGAAGCTCCTCTTAGTGCTCAGTCGAAAGAATTTGAGGAAATTGTATTTTATCTTCTTTGTAAAAATGAGAATCCATACTCCTTTCCATAGGTATGAAGTACCAGCCCATTCTTGATCACAGTATCTAGAATGTTCTCATTTTGGGTAGTTTTAGGTAGATTCAGCTGGAGGCCTAGATGAACTTAGTTCTGGTGACGAGAAATCTTGTGATATTCTGAAAAGTCTTCTGTGGTGAATTTTTTTGGGTTTGGAGAGGTTGTTTGACCAGCCCTGAACCTATGACCGTCCCAGGGCAGAGCAGGAGGAGTGGGGTGAGCAGAAGCTGGAACGTGACCTTTCCCTCCTTCCCTCTTCACTTTGACAAGGAAGTTCTTTCGATGGTTTCTCATTAAGCAAAATCACCACACATTAAAATGAAAGAAAAACAACAGGAAAGCTTCCAGCAAAATAGCCTCTGCAGCATACCCAAAAGGAAAAAACAAATGCATACCAACTCCTCTCCTTTCTCTCTGACCTGTAAGGATAGAATTGAGTTAATAGAGCAAAAGTGTCTGATTTTATGAAGAAATCCAGTTTCTAATATGGTGATTCACTCCTGCCAAATCAAGGAATATGAGCAGTCCAGAACACAGGCTCTGATACACAGCTGGGCAGGCCCTCAAATGCTGCTGGTTACTCTCTTGGTCAGAATGCTAATCTGGCTGGATTGTCACCTACTGTGACAGCCAGGCTGAGATCAAATCCTGACAGACCTCTCCAGCAGGAGAGCAATGGCTTCTGAAGGAGGAGGCAGAGAATCTGGATTTCACCTGATGGGATTTTTTTTTTTTTTTTTTTTTTTGGCGCGAATGGATTGAATGTCTTATTTAAATAGTCCACCAAACTTGAAAGGAATAATCTGGGTTTTTCACGACGTCTGAAAGAGATGCATCCTGGAAAACCTCTTCGCCCTGAGGAGTGTGACAGGAGGCTCTTGAGGGCGGAGGTCACATCCACCCTTCTAGGAGAGGAAGGAAGACAGGAGGGTGTTTGTTTCACGCAGGAGTTTACAGCACAAATTACTGTTTTCTTTGTTAAGCCAATCTCTGAAACATGCTGGCACCCTGCCTGTCTGTTGTCTGAAAGAGTGGAGAGCAAAGAATACAACTGCAAATTTTCAGTTATCCAGTATTTGAGTTCTGACAATCTGGAATTCATGCTTATGTTCTACTTAATTTCCAATGTAACGCTAAATTTGGAAAATCTAAAATCTTGTGACATCGACTTCAATGATAACTGAATTTGAAAATAAACCCAAGAAATCAAGGACTTAAAAAGAAAACCGTTTCATTTAATCCGCACTCTCCCCTGGGGTTCTCTTTTCTAAGTCGACTTGCCTTTAATTAAAGGCCTGAGCCCACGGAGAAGCACAAAGTGGAGTTTGTTTCATTTAGGCAAGGGTGTTCTGTGGTTCTGTCTCTAAAATTTGACATTCGGTAGCACACATTTCCAGCAGCGACTTCCATTTTGTCTGAAGTTGTGAAAGAAGTGAACCTTGATGAGTGGGGAAACAGCACTAAACATTTCTTTTTTTTTTTCCCTTTACTACTCTCATCTCAAGAAA
Source organism: Erethizon dorsatum (assembly GCA_028451465.1). Taxonomy (NCBI): domain Eukaryota; kingdom Metazoa; phylum Chordata; class Mammalia; order Rodentia; family Erethizontidae; genus Erethizon; species Erethizon dorsatum. Next base: position 111,137,719 of record CM051823.1, read on the forward strand.
CCTTTTTAATAATGAAGCATTTAAAATGTATTGCAGAGGGCTGGTGAGATGGCTCAGCGGTGTAAGCGCCTGCCTGGCAAGCGCGAGGGCCCAAGTTCGACTCCCGGATCCCACATATGAAAAAGGGGCCGGTGATATCGCTCAGCGGCATGGGTGCCTGTTGGCACGCGAGGTCCTGAGGTCGACCCCCCGGTACCCACAAAAAAAAAAATAAATAAATAAAATAAAATAAAAAATAAAATGTATTGCAGATAAGAAAGAGTAGTACAATGAACACCCCTCTCCAATAAATCGGAACATTCTTGTATGTAACACAATACCATTATCGCCCCTAATGGAATTTCAGTCATTTCTATTATTATGTGATATCCAGTTTTCACCCAGATTTCTTTTGATATCTGATTTGTTAAAACTAGGAACTAAACAAGTAACACACATTGCATTTGGGTGTTATGGATCCTAAATTTCTTTTCATGTAACAGCACCCTTTTCACCGTCTTCCTTCTTTACATGACTGATTTGTAAGATCTTCCTGCTTCTAGATTTGTGTGGAATTGTTTTGCAATTATTCCTTAATTCTCTGTATTTCCTATGAACTAAAATGTGGATATCAAAGGCCTGACTAGATGTAGAGGAAACATTTTGGCAGCAATACTTCACAGAAAAAGGCTTGAACTTCATATTGGCTCATATCAAGAGATAAATAATTTAGTCCAGAGTCTCACTATCAGTGATTCTGAAATTGGTCACCTGTCTTATACGGTGGCCCCCAGATTTTACCATTGTTCTGTTTCCTCCTTGTGATTGGCAACTCACTTGAGGAGGTAATCTTTTGGCATCTTGAAAGATGCAATGGACTTTTTCCTCCCATTGTTCAGAAGGAGTCCTAAAGGCTATGTCAGTGTTATGTGCGGGAATGGAGACAGGGAGGAACAACAGAGCCCAGCTTCATTGCGTTATAGTTCACTTGTCTATTCCAGCTATGCTCAATCATCCAGGAGGCCCACGAGTACTCAGAAAATGTTCAGGGGACCTTGACTGACCACGAAATTCACAGTAGCAATAAGCATGCACACAAGGAAATTAAAAATAACTTGCCTTTTAACAGCACTGGACAGATATACGTTAGGAAATTTAAGGGGATGCAAGACTCAAGATATAATGCTAAGGGAAAATATACAGAAGGCCAAAGTATATGCACACTATAATTAAAGAAAAACACAATATAATTAGGAGCAAAGCTGGAAGAAAATAATCTGCTTATGATATTCATTTTTTAAATTTTTATTTTTATTAGTACATATTTGTAATACATAATGATTACATTCATGTGGGGAGTTGCTATCTGTGCATAACACATCTAAATTCTTTTTACATTCCCTTCCCTCCTCCAGCTTATAATATTTGTAATGGAGAAATGAGACGATGAGTTTTTAAATTTTTTATAATATGCATTATCTTAGTTTCTAAGTTAAAACAATAAATGTATAAATGCATACCCATGTTTATAGCAGCACGATTCATAGTAGCTAAATCTTGGAAGCAGCCTATACATCCATCAAAAGAAGAGTGGATAAAGAAAATGTGCTATTTATACACAGTGGAGCCCTACTCTACCTTAGAGGAGGATAAACCTGAGTCATTTGTAGGAAACTGGGTGCATCTTGAGACTACAGTGTTAAGTGAAATAAATGAGACATACAAGCTTAAATATCACCTGGTTTCTTTTATATGAGAAACCCAAAGTATAAATAAAGAGCAAAATAAAAAACAGGTAATAGGAAATAGGGAGATAGATCTTTTTCAAAAGGAAAGGAGATCAAGAGATAGAGGGAGTGGGAGGGAGGGCAGTGAAAAGGGATGAAAAAAGAATTGAGATGTGTTATGTACATGTACCAACTCCCCGCAAGAAATGTAATCATTATGTAATGCAAACGTGTACTAATAAAAAATAAAAACTGAAAAAAGACCAATAAACAACAAGTAAAATAATAAGTGCATAAATAAGAATACAAGACAAAGTAGGTGTTATAAGAGAAAAATTATAAATAAAAATGTGAATAGAAATAGAAATTCAAATTCATATGATAGATTAAATAAACTCTAAATTTTTAATTCACTACTTTTTTTCTTTTATATATATATATTTTTTTATTTTGAGATAGGGTCTTGCTCTGTAGTTGAGGCTGTCCTTGAACTCATCATGTAGCCCAGGCTGGCCTCAAATTCATGGCAACCCTCCTGCCTCAGCCTCCCAAGTGCTGGGATTACAGGCGTGCACCGCCACATCCAGCTACTCACTACTTTTTATAATGAAGTTTTTAAAGCAAATTAAAGACATCCCCCTATAAATTCTCTCTGTAAATACTCCAACATGTATCACTAAAAAGTTAATAAAGAATATTTTCCTTTGTAGCTAACATAAGATTATCTCACTGAACAAAAGTAACACGAACTCCTTACTACCACCTAATATTTAACCTACATTCAAATTTTCTACTGATTACCCCCAAGCCTTTTATAGCTAGTTTTCTAAACTGCAATCTAAACCAGAGAAACAGGTTTTTAAATGATCATGCAAAAAAAAAAAAATCTCAAAATAGTATATTACCTTAGACACTGACTTTTCCTTTTAATTTTGTATCTTACCCATTATTTTTTTTTATTTTTATTTTTTGTGGGTACCGGGGCTCGACCTCAGGACCTTGCGCGCCAGCAGGTGCCTGTGCCACTGAGCGATATCACCGGCCCCTTTTTTTCATATGTGGGTTCCAGGAGTCAAACTCGGGCCCTCGCGCTTGCCAGGCAGGCGCTTATGTCGCTGAGCTATCTCACTGGCCCCCTTACCCATTAATTTAAAGAGAAACATTTTATTTCTATCATTTCAGTAAATGGATGCCATATGCATCTGATTAGGATATTTGTAAGCTCTTTTTTTTTTTTTTTGGTACCAGGAATCGAACTCAGGGCCTCATGCTTGCCAGGCAGGTGCTGCACTGCTGTAAGCTCTTTGAGTTCTAAAATTTACCACCACCGATAATATTTACATTCTCATGATTCTCAAGTCCTTCCTAGCAAAAAAGAAATCATAAAATCACTATAAGATTTAAATATGTTCATTCACGAGTTGAATCCCAGGAGTAAATCTTGCCAGTGACCCAGAAGCAGAAGCAGAAGCAGAGGCAGAGGCAGAGGCGGAGGCGGAGGCGGAGGCAGCTCCTCAGCAATCAGCACATCTCAGCAGAAGAAAAAGCAAAGCTCCACGGCCAGGTTCACACAAGGTATCAGAGATGGGAGATGCAATACTTTTCACTTGTCAGTCAAGAGGAGATACGGCTAACAGCTAACAGAACTTCCTTTCTCTTCATAATGACACTTTCAACTTTCCACGCCTTCATCTGGGGTCTGTTCATTTTCCTAAAAACATAAAGAATATTCATTTTTTTAACCACTCCCTGCCCAGATATGGAAATTAGCAAGCTAAAAATATTAGCTCCAAGATATGAAATCACATCTCTCATTCCTCTGCACCCCAAAGGATTTGTATTATTCAAAAATAACAAAGTCTTCATTTTCTTATTAAATACTTCTGATGAGTATCCAAAAAAATCACATTCAAAGTTAGCCTTTTCATTAAGTACAGCAGTAGGACTTGTGTTATTTGAAAGATGCAAGAAAACTTGTTCATAAGCTTTTGCTTCTGCTTTTGGTCTGAATATTGGTTATTCGCTTGATCAGTAAAATCGAACATGTCATAATCATAACTTTCTTTTTATGTAAAATCTTTAACCCTGATATCATCAAATTCTCTGTGAGCATTATCTATTTGCAAATAATACTGGTTACTTTGAGAACTGGAAAACTAAAAGGAGGAAATTGCTTGCATACTCAAAAATACACAAGTCAAGAATCAAGTCAGGAATGAACCTTGGCCTGATCAGTCTTAACTGTGGCGTTATCAAAGCTCAAATGTTGACAAAGGGTCTTCTTCCTAGAGCCACTGCACTGACCCGAAACAGATTGGGTGCTCTTCCACTAAGTTAATGAGCCCTCTCCCAGTACATACACTATTTTCCTGTAACTACACGAAATACTTAGATACAAATCAATGGTATGGTCTTTATGTGTGTGTGATTTATCTGTTCCTTTTTAGTGACTGAGCACACTCATGAGACAAAAGAGTCTATATAATCAGGAACACAGGAGAAAAAGAAATTGATTGCTTTGATAATTTATTGTTCTTTTCTAGATTATAAAGATAATATGTATTTGTTGTTGAAATGTTGAAAACCTGGAAGAAAACACCCCCAAAAAAGCAAATACAAATTTCCTGCTTTCCTATTTTCCTCTCCTTGAGACAGCTGCCATTATCATTTTTTATTTATCTTAGTTAACTTGTCATGCATGTGCCGCCCAGTTGTCGCTGTAATCTCCCTATCCCGTCAGATGGAGATAAATTTGGCTCGAATCTATTTCCTGCCTGTAAAAGTCCTACTAGCTCCTAAATCTTACTGCAAATTCCTCCAGGCCTGGAGGCAGGTGGAGTGGAGGGAATTTGGAAAGGGCTGTCGCAGGGCAACTCTAATTGATTTTTTTTCTTTTTGGCCTCTATTAATTCCTGTTCTCTCCTCAAGCAGCCCCTTTGTGGTTTATACCACACACTAAATATGAGGCCTTTCTGAGCCAGACTTTACTAAAGATTTGAGAAAATGGAAAGAGATACTGCAAAAGAAAAGACTTAGAATTGAATACTGTCCCTGCTTTTAAACTCTATTGGCTTTTTTGAAAACTTGGACTTCCATTTTGCCTGGTGCTTTTTGCATCTTCACTGACCCTCCCTGAACTATCTCTACAACTCCAAAAAAACGATGCTTACCAATTTATAATAGTATGCTAGCTATTCAACTTTATCTGTATTCTAAGGGACAGAGTAGAGGCAGAGTGTCTACATTAAAATACTGAGATTTGCCCTTGGGCAAGCAAACTCTGTGACCCTCAGCTTTCTCACTTATAAAGTAAGGATACTGATAGACCCTCCTCATAGGCAAAGCACTTAACTCATCACCTGGCACATTTAACAAATGTGAATCAGTTTTACTCTTACTGAGAATATTTTACCTGGTCGTATGGAGTCTATCTGGACTTCTGTTGAATATCCCTTGCTAGTGCCCAGAACACTTACATAAAGGGAAAGCAAGGCCTAAGAACACACAGTCTGCTGCTAAAATACCCACCATCAGTGACGTAGTCAGACCCTATCGTGGGCTGGGGGGGTGTGAGGTTCTCAAGAAGCAGAGAGACAGATGTAGTTTGGTGTGCAAGATTAGGGTTCAGGATATTTTACTAGGGAAGCAGGAGAGGGTGAAAGCAACCAATCACCTTGATTTGCCTAATGGTTACTGGGGTAGACAAAATTCAGTGCTAAAATTGAGAAAGTCCTGGGTAAACTGGACAGCGGTCACCCAGTTGAGGCAGAAAGTAAAAGGCAATGCAGGCCGATCGGAGCTCCTGCTAACCAGCCAGGGAGCTCTGCTGGGACTCTTACTTATTGGAATTGTCCTATCTTGAGCTGAGATCATCGGGCCTTTATACCTAGTCTCTGTTGCCCAACGCAGGCTGCCCTGGGAAGACCAAGACCTCAGGCCAAACAGCTGAGGGAACCCCTGAAGAAGCTGACAGATGGAGGAGTAGAGACAGCTGACAGAAAGTCCTTTGGAAAAGGATCTCTATGTCTACTGTAAGCACTACCTTGTGCCCCAGTTTTCTCATTTGCAAAACAAGGACGATAATGATAAATGCCTAGTAGCATTGTTTTGAGGACTAAATGAGTTGATACGTGTACAGAGATTAGAGCAGTAAGCACAAAACACTGTAAGCTCCTTCTAGCTGTTTCATCAGATCAAGCGTCCTCCTGGTGTTTATTGTCAGATCCTGGAATTCTTGGTCTTTGGTCTCCTTTGTCAAATCACCATGTTAGTGTGGTTGCAGTGCACATGACCGATGTACAGCTTTCTTTGTCTAAACTAAAGGAATTTGGCCACATATTGATTTCTTGATTACAGCCCAGAAACTGGAGTAGGAGGGTCTTCCATTTCTCTTTTTACTCCCTAGTTGTTGTTGTTTTACTAAGTTAGGGGACTTCCCCAACTGTATGCTATTCTATCAGTAGATAATGAAAAGGATTAAATGAGAAGAAAAGCGTTTGGCCGCGCTCACCATTCTCTCCGCTACCCTCGCTCCTCTGGCCCTCCCGCCTACCCTGCCCTGCTCCAAAGATGTTGCCCGCTGCTGCGTCCCCCAGCAAGCGGCTCCGTGGAGGAGGCCCTGGGGCTGCGCTTTGTGCGGCTGTCGGATGGAGCACACCACGGCCCGTCGCGAGCTGGCTACGCCCAGCACAGCGCCTAGGATTATACACTATCACCTATGAGAAAGCGCTTGTGAAAACGGACGTTCAGATCTCTCTTCCTTCTGGATGCTATGGAAGAGTAGCTCCACGATCTGGCTTGGCTGCGAACACTTCGTAGATGTTGGAGCTGATGTCATGGATGAAGATGGATTACAGAGGAAATGTTGGTGTCCTGCTATTTTATTTTGGCAAAGAAAAGTTTGAAGTAAAAAGAGGTGATCGAGTTGTCCAGCTCATTTGTGAACAGATTTATTACCCAGAAGTAGAAGAAGTTCAAGGATTGGACGACACCAAAAGGGGTTCCGGAGGCTTTGGTTCCACTGGGAAGAATTAAATAAAATTTAGGCTAAAAATGAGAAAATACCCTTTTTCTTAAAAATATTTTTTTTGGCTAAAGTGTTTTGATGTTTTGCACACCTGTAAACTTAAAATTCTTAATTTGCTTATGATAAAGGAAAGCACATCTCCGTTAGCTTCACTTAGAAACTTACTTTTTTGTGTTATCTGCAATTGAAGGTTATACATTAATTGGATTTGTGGTGACCTAATGCAAAATTAAAAATCAAATGTATATCAGCTACAGATTTTTAAATAACTGTATTATTTAATTCAATAAACAATACTTTATCAATAAAAAAATGAGAAGAAAAAAATACCAAAAAAAAAAAAGAAGGAAAAAATTTTAAGTTAAAAGTCACTTTCACTCACACACAAAAATAATTTAAGCAAGATAATTTGGAAGCAAGAGGGAGGCACATAAATGATAGTGACTAAGGATCATTTTTAGCCCGGTTGACTTTTGTCAATGATCCTCTCCCTGACTTCTCTTTCCTCCAAAATATACCAGGATGTATAGTTCCCTCAAGTGACCACTGGCTTCCTTGTTCTTCCATTCTGAAGAAGCTAAAGCTATTAAAAGTCATGTGAATCACTTTATGAGCAAGCAGGAAACAGAACAAAGTTAAAATTTAGAGTGTTACATTGTCAGTGTGCAAATACTTCCCTGCCCCAAGAGCTGGACACAAATTCCTTTTTATAGTAGCCCTTGGCTTTTCATTTAGCCAGGAGGGAAGTATGAGGTAGCAGGATTCCACACCCTCTTTTACCTAGATGACATCCTTCTGTGTCATTTAAACAGAGGATAATTAGAATGAGAGGGTGGGTTATTTATGGCCTCATCTCATTACCTGCGCTAAAGCAACCAAGCAAACAAACCAAGCAAAAGCAAACTTAGATGCCGTTTTTAAAAGGCCTAGATCTCTCAGCTTGTTCTTCTGTTGCATTCCAAGCATTATCTGTCTAGGTTCCTTTGCCTGAACTGTTGGCACAAAAGGTGCAATTTTATCCTCGAAGCAGGGTGTTCCTTGGGCATTGAGCCAATGAGGTTGGCTCATTCACTTCCTTTGCTGCTGTGTTTCTTTGGGACTTTCTGCATGTCAGAAGCTAATTATGCAATGATTCAGGAGGTGGATATGAGTATTGTTTCTACTTGACACTGGCTGCTCCTCTGTAGCAAAACTGGTTTACTTCACCGAGGAAGCCACAGAGTTTCCTTCATCTCAGTTCCTTTCTAATTTCGTAATTATCATGATGGGAGTCTAAAGTTGAAAGAAGGACTTCCTGTCCCCTCTGAGGGATGGAAGGGTAGTCACTGTAATTTTTGCAGCTTCTGTTGAGGAGCCTGCGCTGTTGTGCATTACTGTTTCTTGTTTCTCTTTGATTTGTTTCACAGTGCTGGAGACTGGTGCACTTGCACAGCTAAATATGTGCTCTACTCTTGAGCTACACCCCCAGTCCTAACTTGTCTGATTTCTCTTACTTGTGTCACTGAGCTCCTTTTGTGCCGGTGGCTCAATTGAACTGTGTCTCTCAACAGGCACATTCATGTTTCCCAAGTGGAGGTGTTGGTATGCATCTCTGCACCCTGCCTCACTTGCCTGGTCCTCTCAAGAACCACAGCATACATTTCCTGTTCTGAAATGTTATGATTCTGCAGGGCGTGGTGGTGCACACTTATAATCCCAATTACCGGGGAGGCAGAGGCACTCCGGAGAATCACAAGTTCAAGCCCAGCCTGAGCAACTTTTTGAGACCTTGTATCAAAATAAAAAATGAATAAATAAAAAGGGCTGGGAACATAGCTCAGTGCTCCCTGGGTTCAACCCCTAGTACCTCAGAAACAAAAACATTAAGATGTTGTGATCTGAGGCACCTGGTCCAGGCTAGGGATGCCCGCTCTGCATCTCTTCCCAGGAATTACACAGATGACCTTGATCTCAGATCCTAGCCAACAGCATGAGCCATCCCAGTGATCCTAAAGGTCATGCTCTTCTGTGTCATGAGAGACTGAGCCAGGCTTGCAGGTTCTTATAGGCATCTCAAGAGGGTCTCAGGGCTCTGATCCAAACAGTAATGGACCAAAGGGGCAGGTACGGGGAACTTGTGTGCAGAATCATGGTAAATAAAGGCTGCCAGGAACATGAGAAGGAGAGTCAGAGTTGGAGGACTGCAGGTTCACCCTCCCCTTTCCATCATGTGACTTGGAGATCTTCTTACCACCTGGAGGAGAGCCTGGCCCAGGGTTCTCATTCAAGGACATGGGAAATAAATGACTAGGCTGGTGTTTGAGCAAATGGTTCACTCACATTTTTAGAGTCAGAAGGACTCAAGAAAGTTTTGGTCTTTCTATACATTTTGTATTCTATCCTTAGACTTTGCTGAGAAAAAGTGAAAAAGAAAGCATAAGATACAGGGAAATTCTTCCACATGCCCAGACTCAAATTATATTTTATGCACATTAACCAAACTTGCATTTCAGAAGTACTTGAGCTTTATAATTAATGCACTTTCAGGCTGATCGTATATGTACAAATACCCTGCAAGATAATTGGATGGCTTCAGTATATTTTTTCCTCATTATCACTTTCTTTTACTCTTCATTATCAGTATAACTGCTGCTACAATGATCTATTTTCTATACATAAAAATGGGTTGCTTAGTTCATGCACTGTTAGGTATTTTAAATTAGTATCCATATACACCCTTCTGAATGTTTTGTAAAATTGATTATCAGAAAGCATAAAAGGGGATAGACACAGCATTACAGGGGTGAAAGCAGGCACTGATGAAGGGATAACTGCCTCCCTTAAAGCCAAACTATCCCCTGCCCACATCCTGAGTCACATTTCTCTTCTGCATCTCCTGCTATCCTTTTTCATGTAGCTTGCTGTCCTACTACACTCTCAAAATAAGTTTTCTTTCTCTTCTAGGATTCAACTAGAGATGGGATGAATAAATTGACATCGCAATGTATTTTTTCAACCATTGAATCTCCGTAGAATGTATCTTTGGCTTAAAATCAAATGTAAAATTCTTATACCTCCCTTGAAACGTCTCTTCCCTGCAAATACTCTGGGCCACTTTGGCACCTTGTGGACTCTCTCTTTCAAAACATTACTAGATTTCACTGTCACATTCACTAGTTTTCCCTTTCATTGTCCTTGGATAAATTCTGAAAAAGCTATTGGAGTTCACTGCACGGGAGCAAGCTGTGTTTCCCAAAGGAATCATGACACAGACCCAAAAAGCCATTAAAATCTTATCCTTTTAAAATTTCAAGGCCTTTTTTTTTTTTTTTTTTGTATTTTCCAGAGGAGAGATGTTTGAATGCTATTTGCAAAGCTCAATCTGTGGGTATAATATTGCTTTATGATTTTTATGAACCATAAACTGGAATTGTTAAAATAACTACATGTGGACAAATGCCAAATGGCAAAGCAGGGTGGAAAGCAGTGGTAAGAAGGGATTTTTACTGCTCCATTTACTCACAGAAAAATTCCACCCAATAATTTTTGCAAAGCTAGACTATAATACATTGAATCCTCTGTTGATCTCTAAAATCTTGAGCTTCTGAGTTAGGGTGAATAAAATGTCCTGATTAAAGTCATTATAATAAACACTGGTACAAGTGCCCAGGGAAAACTGGCAGTAATACTGCTGAGAAGTTCCCTAATTGTTTCATTTTTCTGAGACAAGGTGCTTATGCTGACATTCTGGATCTACTTGCCAAAGAAGTTGCCTGTATTCTGTTAATGGACAAATACTACCCCAGTGTGTAAGGGAAGAAGACATCTGTTAAAAAGCATTCTGGCAAAGACAGACTGTGTCAGCATAAATTTCATATGACAAACTGACGATTTGTAGTCCATAATTTTCTTCTTATTGAAAAGTAGTATTGACAACTACAACTGTGAAGTGTTAAAAAATAATGCTTCAGAAGTCAACCAGCTTAGGGCTGGTGAGATGGCTCAGCGGCGTAAGCGCCTGCCTTGCAAGCGCAAGGGCCCGAGTTCGACTCCCGGATCCCACATACAAAAAAGGGACCGGTGATATTGCTCAGCGGCACCGGCGCCTGCTGGCACGCGAGGTCCTGAGGTCGACCCCCCGGTACCCACAAAAAAAAAAAAAAGAAGTCAACCAGCTTGATTCTAAATTGTTCCCACTCTGAGGAAACAGGACAAAACTTGAATGATAAACTGGTACAGCCAGTGATGACTATTTACATAAGTGGAGAGGGGGGAAGAGCCTGTGTATTTGAGAAAGAATCAAGAAAAAAAAATAGGCAGCATCCTCTTTGACTCCTCAGCTCAGTCTCATGTCTGACCCCTACAGAGAGAAGAGCTTTAGCATTCACCAAAGGAAGCATTTTCACAGGGGGCACCTGTAAGGCAAGTGTGCCTAGGCTACAGTGCAATAGGTCCAGGGGTGATACCAACTGAAAGTATTGGGAAGTAGCACGCATTTGTCATGGGTACCAGTCTTACCATGCTCGGCACTGACCTCAGTACAGAGCCAATACCTCCAAATGGTTTCTTAGGCCACTGATAATAGTGTGGAAAGCAAAAGAGAGGAACATGAGGACGTTTTATTTTATGAGCACATATGAGGCAACCTGGAGATTCCAGGAGAAACTCTGGAATTAATGCTGGGGGGAAAGGAGCCAGTAAAATTTAGGATATGTAATTACCATGGTCCTATTTCTTTCAACCTACTAATGAAGCATGATGAACAAGAAAAATAAATAATTTCTAAGTCCTTTAGCCCATTATGAAATCATGAAAATAAGCATATTATTCAAGAGTTTTAGTTGTGGACAATAGAATCCCTACTTGCTAATTTAAAAAAAAAAATGAATGTACGAAAAGGTATCAGCATGTAGACTGTCTCCAAAGAATAATCATGCTCTGAGGTTACTTGGCAAGAAGTTATAACCAAACTGTACTGCTGGGCTGCTGGAATAGAAAGCACCACCACCCCACTGTGGCCGCACTGAGACCCCCCACGGGAGATTACTAATGCCGGGGCTGCCGCTCATTCCGTGCCTCTTCCAAGCCCCACAGCTTCATCAGAAAACAGACCCTGCATGACACCTGCTTTCTTGTGCTTTTCTCTTCTGCATCGCAGAGTCATCTGGCTGCATCTGATTACAGAAACTAGGTCACATACTTGCACCCTGGTTGCAGAAATGGCTGGGATAAAGTTCTAGTTTTATCCTGAGAAGCCAGGACTCACAGTGGAAGTTCCCTTCACATGGGAAGTGCTTTCAAGAGATGATAAGTGGCCACAAATATAATAAATGTCTACTGGGATAGACCTGAAATAATTAGACAATCCAACTCTTGCAAACAGCAAGAGCCCAGTCTTTACTCCTGCTAGTCAGAGTCTTCTTGTGACTGGGACAGAAAATAGTCATAAAATGACTTATCTGTAATGCAAACCTTCCAGGTGGCACTCAATCTATAATCAGCTTCTTTTTCCTCTCCCGGATGCAGAAGACACAACATCTTTTGAGAGATGTAGAGGGTATTCCCTCAGCTGTAGAGGGTATTCCCAGAAACTTTGCAGAAGTTATTAGCGCACTGGAGGAGAATCACTCTGCCACTTTGTCATAGAATTAGAGAATAGTGGGCAGAAAAAAAAAAAGAAAGAAAGGAAACAATCTAAATACAATTGTTGAAATTTCTGTAGTGCAAAACAAAGGGTCTCTATTTCAGATATCTAAGTGCAGTAATTGCAGACAGAAAGACTTTCCCTGCTCTTCATAATCAGGATGTCATATCAGTTGAGTGCCATGCACCAGCACAGAGCACAAAATCAGGTAAATGCAGGGAAAAATTCTGGACCCAAAATAAGACAGTGACTCATCCCTAGTCAAAATCATCCATGGCAAAAACGCCTGATAGATTTTATCCTACATACCGAGATCAATAGATAAGTCTATTTATCAATACTACTTACTTGCCCTGTTGAGAATTACCAAGAAAAATGTGCTTATGGCTGGACATGCCTTGCAGTGCTGGGACACACCTGTAATTCTAGCTACTTGGGAGGCTGAGGCAGGAGTGTTACTTGAGCCTAGGAGTTTGAGGCTAGCCTGGGCAGCATAGTGAGACTCTATTTAAAATAAATTAAAAGAAACTACCCTAAGTCTACCCATTTTCACATGGTTGAGACTTAGAATTTTGTATTATTTATTCCTTATTCATTGAATCATAAACATCTTTTCATGTTGTTTAATCTTAGTATTTACAATTTTAATCAGTTGATAAAGCCTATTCTACTCAATTGTTTCATCATTATATTGTACTTTAGAAGGGCAAGTGGAAGCCAGGTATGGTGGCACATGACTGTAATCTCAGTACTCTGGTAGGCTGAGGCAGGAGGATTGCAAGTTTGAGCCCAGTCTGGGCAATTTAGTGACTTAGTCAAACCCTGTCTTAAAATAAAGAATAAAAAAAGAGCTGGGGATGTAGCTCAGTGCAAAGGCCCTTAGTTCAATCCTCAGTCCTGCCAAGAAAAATAAAAAATTAAAAAAAAAATAAGGACAAGTGGAATTCTTTCAAAAGTCTCTTTCATTTTTCTGGAGAGATTAGCACAGGAGCAGTGCCTGAGCTTTTCATGCATATGCCCATATTCCAGGTGGGTCAGCCTTGGGTTTACGGAGATTTCACAATTACATCTAAAAGAAAATGGACTTTATGAGAAATTAGGATCAACGCTTTCTTGGAAATTTTGGGTGGAGAGACACTAGAAATCCTGACATATGTCCCCAGGTAGCAGCTACATACCACAATAATATCTCTATTCTTGGAATGAGCATCTCTAGATATCCATGGGGAAAGATCCAGAGTGAGGCTGGCTCCCATCTAGAGTTCTGAGAACCACTCACCTTAAAAGGTCAGTCTCCAAAGCCTAGATAATTAGTGGAAAGAATGGAGAAAGTTACTCATTGTGCTGTGGAGTTTGAGATAAGACTTTAATTTCCATAATCATCATAAAAGTGGACAGACTTTCTGCCCCAAAATATATTCAATATGAGTTGTGAAGTGTCTCAGAAAGAACTGGGATGTATGGAGCAACTTGAACGAAATGAGGTCAAGTTGAAAGGCAGAGGTTATTGTGGGGTTACAGTAAGCCAATGTAGCAGACAGGGCTGCTGAACATTATAGGACCAAGAGGGGGATGTTGCGAACCCCCCCCCACCCCACTCTCTTTGCCTTTTGCGGTACATGGCCTATTTGTCTCTGAGATCTGTCTGCTCCATCCTGATGCTTCTGTGTTTGCAGATAGGCTTTTTCTGCTAACTCATGGTTTTTCAGCTTCCCCTCACTCTGGTTAGCATGAGGCTTTGGCCTGCTATAGAAAGCCAGCTGGGTATGACCTTGCAGCTTGGCTCCTTACTGCTAACTCAGCCTCTTTGTCCCTATTCCAGATTCCTGGTAGAAAATTTGATCAACCCAGCTTAAGTCAGATGTCTACCTTTGGGACAGTCACTGAGACTGGTGGGACACAGTCACATGGTGGGAGGTACTGTCCCTCTTGTGGCTGGGAGTGAGCAATCTCCAAAGTAGAATGTGGGTAGGGAGGAGGGAATTTGGCATCTCTGGAGAAAGATAAGGCCTGAAAGAGGGTTGCCAAGTGTGATTTTAAAAAGGAGCATTGAGTTTACAGTGAAAAGAATTCTGCCTCTTTTTTTTTTTTTTAGCATGAAACTGTAGACAACATTTCTAATCTTTTAAAGATCCATTTCCTCATATGTAACCAGACAGAGCTGAACAAGATGATCTCCTAGCTCTCACAATCTATGAGCATTGTTTTCATCTTAAGAATCTCATAATGAAAGGAATGACAGACTAATATTAACAATATGGCAGGTCTTATATGAGCAACCATTCAAAACTGTCTTCGCAATAAGTTCTGTGTAATATTATCCCCACCCTTACCATTACCTTAAACAATTTTGGAAAGCTGTTACATGCTAGCAATGCTGAAATCCCCAATGAGGGATTTAGCAAATATTTCTTGCTGGGGGGGAATTCTAAAGGGAGAGGAAAACAGAGCTTGCACAGAAATAGTTTACCTGTCCAGGTTTTAAGGGCTTGGAAAAATAATGTGGTAAAAAAAATGCTTCAGTTATAATGGAAGATTCACTCAGTTCTTCTTCGGATGGTGAACAATGCTCTAAAATCATTATTGGTGAATTGCCTGCTGCAAACAAAGACAAAAGACCATGTTAATTGAAATTGCCTTCTGTCTATGGCAAATTGATACTGTTATCCTGCAGTATGGGAAACTGAGGCACTCCTGTAAAGGTGCCTACACAACTAGATTAATCCTTTCCCCACTGAAGTCCATTGTGGTGTAGAACACTGAGCATGTTCCTATCAAGAAAGGAAGAATCAAAGGGAAAAACTTAAAAATAACAACAATTTCAGTAAGAATTTTAATTTTCGAACCCATTCAAGTTCCTTTATAAAAAGCTCTGAGCAGCCACATAAGCCCACGATTGATAGTAAGTGTGTTCCTAGAATTAACCAGAGCCACTTCTAGTTTCCCCAGTTTAGCCTCCAATTTTTCCTAGATTCAGCCTTTTACTCTGCTGTACACTTCAACTCTCATCATTTACCAGTGTCCTGTTTTAATATGTAAATACAAAAATATGGTTTTTTTTGGGGGGATTGAGCTGAAAAATTCAACTCAAGTTCATTAATTCATCCATGTTGTGTGTGTGCCTTGAGGAAGAGGTTTTGCGGGTTGTGGGTGGGCCATATTCTTCAAATGGGATAGCACCGATATACTTAGGCGCTAGGAGAGGTTGGCTTTTCTTCTGTCCACCTTAGAGAGCTCCTGCTAATAACCCCACGCTATGGAAAGGGCAGCCTTTTCTACCACCCACTCTGGCTGTGTGTCATTGTTAAAATACTAGATTTTTATTGCTTCTCTTTAATTTTAAAATATCAAATATTTCCCTTTCATATATAAAATCTGTACTTTTGCTCACCCCCCTAAATGGAATGTCTTATTGCTTTGTTCTTTTCTGATTATAAAAATAATTCACACTTGTTTTTAAAAAATATAGAAATGGATACAGTGGGATGCAAAAACATGCCATAATTCTATTCCCAGAGGCCACAGTTATTAGTTTTTTAATTTTATTCCAGACATACACTCACGTACATATAAAGGCAAATATATATAGGTGTATTTGTATACACTGTAAACATAGTATGGGTCTCTACCACTCCACTGCTCCATGCTCTCAGCCAATATATGCACACCTGTGGTTGGGGGTTTTAGGGCCAGGTAGGTGGCAGGAGCTGGGACATTCAAACAGGGAACCTCTGACCTGCTGTAGTTAAACAAGGAAAAACAAACAAAAACAAACAAACAAACAAAAACAGGAAATCATGTAAAATGGTCTCGGTCAGCCATTTGGCCATGTGCATCATAAAGAAGAGAAAGCAGGCGTATCAAGCGAAAGAAAAGCAGCAGACACACCTTGGAAGCAGAAAAGGTGAGGCCCCGGCCTCTGAGAAAACTCTGTATCAAATCGGTTTCATTGGATTTCTATTACAATTGCTTCTCAGCCTTTGTCTAAGATCAAGTGTGGATTCTATTATAATAAGTAGTATCACATATTATTCTCTGTGGGAATACTGGGGTGGGAGGAGACAGTTCTGGAAGAATATTCTGATCTTAATTTTCTTCTTACCTGGTTCCTAAGCCCGAAGAAGCCCTAAGAGTTCTGTGATCTTGGGCTTGGAGGGAAGCTGAAACAAAAAAACACACAATGAGGCTGGGGTCTTCACTCTATTAATCCTTTGGTTGTTCTTCTAGGATTCCTTGAGCAATCAGACACTGGGGCCCCTGCTGCTACTCAGGTCCCTGTAAGTCCCAGCTTAATAAGGGCACATGACCACCGTAATGTCTCCCTTTATAGAGTGCTTATTTTGTACTTGGAAAGTGCTTTGCATAAAATGAATTACTGAACCAAAGTAGGTTGTTGCTCAGTTTGGCAAAAGAGGAAATTGTGACTTAGGGAGGTTTAGTAATATGCCCAAGAACACTCAGCTAAACAGTGATGGAGCAGGATTCCAGTTTCTGAGTCTGACTCTGCTGTATCTCCTGCTTCCTCACTGGGCCCGCTTGGCTGTTAGACACCAAAACTAAGGGGACATTGGTTTCTGGGGGCAGAATAGTATCTCCAAGATCATAGCTCCTGGTCCCTTCTAGTGCTACCTTCAGATCCTTATCTTTCTCAAAACAAGACATACTCACTTCCCAGCAGCTGGCAGCCTTTTTGGCCATGTACAAAGTGGCCTCCCTTCACTTTCCCACATAAGGTTTATGTAGGAACCTTTGCTGAGTAAGCAAGTCCTGAGGGCTCCACAGGCTGCATCCTGAAGATGGGCTGTGGTCACCAAAGCTGCCCTCATTGACCTCCCAACACTAGGGTGGCTCCTGAGACACAGGCTTCGCACTTCTTTGTGGTCTACCTCCTTGATAATGATAGCGAGTACTCCTTTGCTGCTTGTGTCAACTCTTAAATATCATGAACATCCCCACTTCACAGAGGAGCAAATGGAGGCACAGATACGTTAAGTGACATGCTTAAAGTCACGTAGCTAGTAAACAGTGGCCCAGATTCCAATTCAAGTGTCATAGATTCCTTTGGGTAGTTGATGAAAGCTAAGACTGGATCATCACAAAAATGCACATAGTCATGATTTTCTACTTGCTAGGTTTTACCCTGAGGAGTCTCTCTATTATAGATCAAGCATTCTGTACAAGAGGACTCAGAAAACTCAGTTGTACTTGGAGCAAGGCAAGGAATCTTTAAGGGTGAAGGGGCTGTGAGGGAGAAAGGACAGTGGTCTCTGGAGAGTACTTTTCCTTCCCAAATGCATTCTGATGAAAACAACCAACCAAAGCAAAACCGCGCTTCTGGACAAAGAAAACTCCCTTGTGGGCTGGACTGGATCTCAGCACCATCACTTGCAACTTGTGGTAGACTGCAACACTGTTCCTTATTTGTTGACTCAACAGGTATATATCTAGCTCCTAATATTGGAGGAAAGGCATGTTAACTGCTGTCCCACATCGGGGTGGCCCTGCAGCTGATTCTACCCAGACTCTTCCCTTACAGGGTCCAGAGAATTCTCTGTTAGACTCTCATCACCCCTCTAGATGTCCAAGGCCCCAGCCTCTCTCCTTTTGGTTTCAGATGGGCTGGTGATGTTTTGAAGGGACAGTTGTTCAGGTTGGATGAGTCAGATGGTGTCACTCATGGGGCTGACAGGGGCTGGCAGGGGCTGGCTGACTCTCAGAGACTCCAGATTTAGGCAGTGACAGTTCCTAGCTCCCGCGTGGCTCCTGGGCACTGGAAGATGCCCTGCTGTGGCTGAACAGTGTCTGGTCTCTGTCTTCCTGCTTCCTTCAGCCCAGCTCTCTCTTTTGTCATTCTCTAAGCTCCCTCTCATCTTTGTTCTTCCCTACACCTGCCCTTTGAAGTTAGAAATATTTATCTATTTAGCTGCCCTCTCTCAATAATGCCATTTTTTCCCCTCAGTGGTACTTGCTCCATTTCATTGTTATTGCTTCAAAGCAATGAGTATAATTTCCTTGATGGGTTTAGGCTTTTTGGAAATACGAAGCCTGGACACCATTTTCCACTTTCCATTTGGTAATGTCCCTCCTCTGAAGCAGTAAAGTTCAGGGATTATGGGCCTGAATGGAAGGGGACAGGGTAAGAGACTAAGGGTAGAAACATGGGAAGAAAAAGGTTACCATTAATAAATATTATCCTACCACATATTTTCCATCTTGAGATCTCTTTATACTCTTTTTTTTTCTTTTTTTAAAGCAGAAAGTAGCTTTTATTATTTTTGACAAATTATAATTGTGAGGTCCATAATGATGCTATGATATATATATATATATAGAGAGAGAGAGAGAGTCTGCCAAAAAATGTATACATCAGAAAAAGAAACACTTGCATAAATATTTTAATACTAAATTTAATGAGACATTGTGAGATTAATACAAGTTACCTTTGGCCTCTACAGTTACAAGAGGTGCTCAAAGTGGTGGCCATTAGCTTCCGGATATTTATCCATTTATCAGGACACTGAGCTGCTGAAGTGTACACACATTTTTTCGTGATATCTGTCTGTCTATCTATCTATCTATCCATCTATCTATCTATCTATCTATCTATCTATCTATCTATCTATCTATCTATCTACATACTGTGGAATGACTGAATCAAGCTAATTTATATACTCATCACCTTAAGTATTTATCATTTATTTTTCCTAACTGTAACTTTGCACCCAAGACCCCTTTATACTCTTGGTGACCCCAAAGAACTTGTTTATTTATATATTTATGTTTCCTATTTTAGAAATTAAAATGGATGTTTTAAATATTTATTAATTCATTTAAGAAAATAATAAGCCCATCATGTGTTAATAAAAATCACATATTTTTTATTTTAAAAAGCTATATTTTCCAAAACAAAAAAGACTCGGTGAAAAATATGGCATTATTTATGTTCCCATAAATCTTTTTAATGTCTAACGTAAGAGAAGGCAGCTAGACTCTCATATTCTGTACTCAATGTACTGTGACATCACGTGTCATATATCCTCTAAAAAACACTGTACACTCGGGAGCAATTAAGAGTACAAGAGACAATATATCTCGGTATCTAATAGAACTACCTTTACCTGAAGTACCACCCGAAAGACCCACACTCTGAGAACTGCTGGGGTTTTTTTTGTTTGTTTTTAAAATTTTTTTTATTCTTTGAGACAGGGTCTCACAATGCAGTTCAGGCTCGCTTGAACTCACTTTGTAGCCCAGGCTGACCTCGAATTCACAGCGATCCTCCTGCCTCAGTCTCCTGAGTGCTGGGATTACAGGCATGCGCCACCACACCCAGCAAGAACTGCTGTTTTAGATAACGAAATACATACAGAGTTCAGAAGGCTAGTCCCGGGAGGAAACATACATGGGCATCATCTAAGGAAGACAGTACATGCAGTGCTTAAGAGCACTGACTTTGGAGCCAGACACTTCCAGGTTTGAATCCCATGCCTTGCTTCCTACAGAGTGGCCTTGTGAAGTCTACTGAACCTTTCTGAAACTCAGATATCCTACCTTCAGATAGAGAACAGTAGTCACTTTACTGAGTTGTTGGAAGATAATGAAGTATCTTCCAAACTTCATTAGTGATAACTTTCCCATGTCCATGTAACACCCATTCTATTTTTCCCCTTTGTATTTTCTTATAACTCATTTAAAAAACCTAAATAAATGTTTCTGAAAGAAATTTTATATTCCTGGGGGATACAGCTTAGTGGTAGAGCACAGGTCTAGCATGGCCTAAGGCCCTGGGTTCAATGCTGAGAGCGGCAAAAAAATAAAAAAAGAAATTCTACGTCCCTAATATAAATGTAAAACTACTTGTCCTAAATTAAGGATGCAACAGAAATTAGAAAGACTCTGTATGAAAGGATGTTAGAAAGCCATTCTAGACCTGCACCAAAGGGAGACTCTTCTACTAGATGTAATCAGCAGAAGTCAGAAACAGGAAGAAGGAATAGCTTTCTCACTACGTTATGCAATTTAATTTCTGCTTGTCCATGCAGCACTGAATCATCTTCCCTACTACCTGAAACCATTTCCTGCATTGCCCCACAATTTGGAGACACTGAGATCATACATGGAAGAACTTAGCTCAATGCCTGGTACATTACCGCCTCTGCAATGTAGCTTTTGTAGAATTAGCTTTTCTAATTCTTCCCTTTCTTTTCCCACAGGGGTTAAAATGGCTCACTTAAGCCCACAGTCACTTAGTGGAGAATTATGACTACAGTGTGTGTTTCATGTCCCTGGTGGGTAAAAGCATGGACTCTGGACCTGGGCTTTGCACTTTAGAGCTGTATGACCTTGAGCAAGGGATGCAACCTCTTTGTGCTTCAATTTTCTCATCAGTAATATGGTGATACAAGAATAGCTAATTCATAAACTAAGAGTAAATGACATCATATACATAAGGCAGAATAGTGTCTGACCCATAGCAACATTCTACTTGTATTAGCTAACCCACTCTATTTCAGTTTTTTGTTTTGTTTTGTTTTTTGAGACAGAGTCTCACTACGTAGTTCAGGCTGGCCTTGAATTCACTATGTAGTGGCCATTAACCTCCAGATATTTATCCATTTATCAGGACCCTGAACTGCTGAAGTGTATACACATTTTTTGGTGATATATTCAATCATTCATGTATATATATATATATATATATATATATATATATATGTATCATATATATTGATTCAATCATTCATGTATATATATATACATATATATACATAATATATATACATGAATATATACATGAATGATTGAATCAAGCTAATTCATAGCCTTGAACCAGCAGCAATTCTCCTGCCTCAGCCCCTGAGTGCTGGGATTACAAGCATGCGTCACAAAGCCCTGCTACTCAACTTTATTATATATTAGCTTATTAGTAGTGTTTTTTTCATTTTAACAATTCTGGGTTTCATGGCAGTAATCATTAACAGGTAAGTTTCTATAGAGAAGTTTTTCTTAAACTTTCTGAGGTGAAGAAACACCTCAGATAGGAACCCCCCAATTCATGTTGACCTGTACCTTTGTAAATAGAACAAAAATGAATTGCTAGGAAAAAAAATACAAAATGCAAGCCCACATTTTTATATTATAAGATTCGGTAGACATATCTTTCAATAAGTCTAATGAGAGAAAAACCATAGGAAAAAGTAAATAATAAAAATGTACACCTTGTTCATTGAAAATTTGAGCATAGGCAAGTAATAGAGTCTTGCTTCTTTACTTTTTATTGCTCCACATTTCTGATGAAACAAAAAGAAATAGCAATTCTCCATATTAAATGCTAATACACACACTTGAAAAAAAATACCTTTTATATTAATATTTAAGATTTTCATATGACAACTGAGCTTGCTTTTTGCTTCTTAATTTATCTAATCTAGATTGGATAGATGAGTAACAGGGGGTCACATTTATCTACACAGTTGGTATGTTTAATAATATTCAGAGCAGAGAAACCTGTCTCACTGAGTTAGCTGGATGAGAAAAGAAACAGAATTTAAAGTAACTTCTGTAAAGCCTCTGTTGTTCATTTTCTCCTTCTTTTCTTTGCTTTTTTTTAAAAACTGCAATTATGGTATGTAATTGATGCTAGGGCCTCCACACTGAGCTACATCTCCAGCCCTTTTAAATTTTTTAAATTTTACAATAGGGTCTCACTAAGGTGCCTAGCCAGGACTTGAACTTAAACGCCTCCTGACTCAGCCTTTCTAAGTTCTGGGATTATAGGCATGTGCCACTGTGCCTGGCTCAAATATTCATTTTCAAATTTATCCAAAATGAAGTATGTGATATTGTGTATTCAACAATCATTTTTCAATCTTTCTTCAGTAGCCAGTTCCAACATTGATCTTTTAAAGTTATAGTTACATTTAAATTATCTTTGGTAAAAAAAAAAAAAAAAAAAAAAAGATGAATTCTGGATTTTATAGATTTTAGGGTTACAGCTGACAAAGTTAACCTTAAAAATATTGTACTACTGCTAGTACAAAGTTCATGCCACATATAGACTCACCAAATCTAGTTCAACACCTGAACTCTGCCTGTTCAATGAGACTAGTCCCCCGGTGATGTGTTTACATGTTGTGATTATGTCAAATTGCTATAAAGGTATCTAAACTACCACTGATTTATCTTGTGTACTTATCTGTGACTGGGAACAAATCCACAAACCATGCTTTGAATACCACTGAATACAGCACAGTGTTGGAATGCTGAGTCAAAACTGTAGAAGAAATATTGTTGCACAGCAAATGATGCCTCAGTTTTTATTGAGCTATTTCCACTTGTGAAGAGAGTAGCTACCTCCAATTCAAATACTTCCATCTTAGGTGCTAAAGACATTCTTGAAAGGGGCACCTTTGTCATGAAGGCAATGTTACAAGGTTTACAAAGGAAAGAGAACTGGGGCAGAATTAGACCTTTCCTCTCAATCTGGAGCCACAGCCTTCTATTTGTGGTTACAGGCTTGTCCAGTAGTTGTTTGCATTTACCTTGAGCTCTCTGAGGCCTGGGCTGAGGTAATGTTTATCTGTAACTGGAGCATCTAGCACAAAGGTACTCAGAGATGTGGGCATATAGCAAACACTCAATAAATATAAACAGTCATAGGTGCTCATACATCTTTGAGTGCAGTGAAGGGTTAGTAACTAAGGAATGAGGGAACTACTTAGAAGTATGGGAAAGTATGGGAGATATGCACATCTGTTCTTTTTCTTATGACTACTATGAGTTATGCTTTCTTGAGAAGCAAACACAACATTGAGCTGTATTATCTCCATTGAAAGCCATTCTGAACTGTATTGTCTTTTTTTTTTTTTTTTCAGTAGTACCAGGGATTGAACCTATGAGCCTTCATACTGATTTGTACTGAGCTACATTGCCAACCCTTTTTTCATTTTTTTATTTTGAGTCAGGGCCTTGCTAAGTCCTAAGTTGCCCAGGCTGGACTTGAATTTGTGAGCCCCCACCCTCACCTTCCCAGAGGGCTGGGATCACAGACATGTGCCACTAAGCCCGGTGTAAACTCGTTCTTTCACAGGGCAGGATATTTACACACAGAAAGTCTCAGTGGTCCAGGGGAATGTTTTCAGATTGGCTAGATTACCATCTTTTATTCTACTTTCTTTTTATCACAGGGGTCTTGTCTTAGTTATCTTACTATCTATCATTGTGGCATCACCTCACAGGAAGGGCATGGCACACAACTGAGGACCACCAAGCCAAGTGTCATTAGCATATCTGTCGGGAAAAGCTGGCTAAGTGGACTAGAGCAGAGCTCTCAAATTTCATATGTTAGACGCACTAGAGGGGGGCAGTTAAAACATAGGTTTTGGTTCAGTAGCTCCAAGTGATGCTAGTTTTTCTGGTCCATGGGCCACACTGAGTAGCATGGAGAGAATGAAAAGAACCTGAATTTCTATTTAGCTGCTTGTTAGCATGTAAAGTAAAAGATGTGGTTAATATGATTTAGGAATCACTTTTAGTAATCTGTAGATAAAAGTGCTAGCTGTTTTGGAGACACAGTGAAAGACTATTTAGGAAAAGAAAAGTCATATGGGCCACATGTCATTCCACAATACAGTACTCTCTAGGAACTCACAATTGCTTAAAGCATAAGCACGGCACCACAACAATCACCCTGTAGAGCTTTGTGCTCAAGTACCAGGTTTTATGGAGAAACAAAACAGTGATATAGTCATGGGGGGGGAGGAGTGGTACTGGGGATTGAACCCAGAGCCTTTGCACCTAGCTATAGCCTCAACCCCCTCCCCACTTTTTAAAATTTTGAGACAGGGTCTTGCTAATTGCAAAATTGTCCAGGCAGGGCTCAAATTTGCAATCCTCTTGCCTTAGCTTCTCAGAGTTCTAGGATTATGGGCATGTCTGCCCATACCTGGTTCATAGGTGATATTCTTTTGTATCTTCTGGAACATATGTTGAGATTTCCCTTAAAGGTATATATTATTTTAGGGGCTGGGAATGTAGCTCAGTGGTTGAGTGCTTACCTAGCACAAGCAAGGCCCTGAGCTCAATCTCTAGCAGCAATAAAATATACATTTTATATATAAATATGTATTCATATATTTTTATTTTTATATATATATATTTTACCACTTGCTAATATTTCCATTATAATGTTTGTAAAATGTAAATTAATCTGTCTCTTCCTTCCTGTTTCTTTGCCACCAAGTCAGCAGTGTGGGATGCATCATTGGAATTTCATAAACTCAGGTAATAGTCTCAACTCTGACCTATTTTAGACTGAGACTTTAGCCATGAGCCGCAAGTCTAGCAGTACAATTGGATCAATGGTACTACCTTTTAGAATTTTAGGTTCCTCTTGGAACCTAAAAGGCAGAGTGGGTGTTTGGGGTTAGAAATCAGGCTATAAACCTGACATTGATTACTCCTGGATTGTTTGTCAAAGAACACTCAGGTTTAGCTAGTTGATTCTCTTTTCAGTAGATCACCATGACCTTTGTTTCAAAAGTGTTGTGATTTTTGGATTGGCAATTGTGAATAATCAAACTAATAAAAAATGAGTTTGAACTGGAATGACAGCTGGAAAATAGTTGGGAACACCAGTTGACAGCTTTAATCCAAACTTCCATTTCTTTTGGGGAAGACATCTCTGGGAAGAAGTCTTTGAAGCACAGTAGAAAATAATAAGGCACCACCCAGAAATACAGTCAGAGAGTTAATCTCATTACCCAGAAGTAAGGGAAAACTCAGTAGAGGTCATTGGCAGCAGTCTACTTCAGAGTGTAGGCCTTGAGTGGTGTGTGCAGGGGGACAGTTGACTTGGTCTAGAGCCCAGGCATCATAATTGGCCCTGGGCAGTTTAATGGATAAGAAGATACTCTTGAGATTCTTCCTACCTCAGGCTTGGGATGCTTTTGGAGTTTGCCATTGCATGACAGTAATACCAGCACTTACTAAGGATTTACTACACACTAGGCACCACTGTGAGATATACTGGCTTTTAATTTTCAAATTGATGGTAATTGGGATGTCTTTTTTCCTCCAAAAAACATTATATATAATTACATTTTTCTTTTCTAAATTATTATCATAAAAGAATCTTCAGACAAACATTTAAGGTAGAAAGTAAACTTTAAAAGGGAGAACCATGTCTCTTTCCCACAGACCCACTCTATAACCCACTGCTCAAAGGCAAATCCTACTAAGATTGCAGAATTTCCTTTAAGTCCAAGTGGGGACAACTTCTTGGACTAACCTTGCCACAAAGATTAGCAGTAGGATACAGTTTGTTGGGCACTCTGTGAAGCCCTAGCCTTAACACAGGCTTATGAGCTACAAGCAACCAATAATTGATCCCAGGGTGATGCTTGTTATCTGTGGGTGGGATTGGAAAGATAGGGCCTCTTTCATTTCCTTCACATCACACAGCTGGTTGACCCTTATAACAATGGGCTTGGAGAAGGAAGCCTAAAATATTGGGGAAGAAGAGGGATCATCTCATTTTCTTGAAAAGCTTCATCAGAGAAGGTTCGAGGTAGCATCATGGAAGCACAGGACCAAAGGCCCAAGAGGGAACGGGAGCCTGACACAGACAGTGACAACAACTCTGACCCAGGCATGGATGTAAGCAAGCCAATGGAGCCAAAGCCTGCAGTAGGAGGTACGGAGGCATTCTAGAACTAAATGACTGGAGCCAGGGACAGACTTCAGGCGCTTGAGGTGCTTACCAATGGTGAGATGGTGTGTTAAACTTTTCCTTTTTCATCAAATGTTTACTGTATATTTTATGCCTGCCACCCTGCAGCGAATAGAACACACATGGGCCAAAGTATTTCATGTAAATTAACTTTCTAAACAACTGAAACTTGATTCTCTTAATCTTAAACACTATCAATTTTCTAATACCATATTTCCATACAATTTTTGAACTGTATACTAAACCTAGTTATACTTTTTTTTGATGACTTGGGGTCACCATTTCCTTGTGAGGGCGGTCAGGTGTAACACAAGACACTCAGTAAAATTTGGATTTCAGCTAAACATATGCAAGATTAATGAAATACTACTAACAAATTATTTATCTGAAGTTAAAATTTAAATGGGTGTCTCATTTTTATCTGTTACTTCTGGCAACCCTACCATTATGATATGATGCTGTAGTAGTATCCTGATGCCTCAACTGCAGTGGCGCTAAGGTAGAATTAATTGTCCTGATGGGAAGGTGTCTCAATGCTGAATTCTCTAGTTATTTTTTACAATCTCTTTCTTGCTAACCAATGATTGCATTGCTTTTTGTAGCTAGTATATTATGTTGCATTAAATTCCTATTTCCCTCTCCTACTTGATTCTTCTAATTGCTCTATGCTGGAAAATAAGATCCCCAAGCATTAAGGCTTTTCTTTAAAGTAAGAGAAAACAGTTACAGAAGAGGACAAAGGTACTTGAGGGTATGTATTTAAATACACAAATTTTAAAATGAAGATGCTATAAAATCTTATTTTGGCTACTCAAATCTATCATGTGCCTTCTTTTAAGGTATCTGAGTTACACTTATTTTCTGGAGTGCATTGCTCTTTACAAAAGTCAACCCCCGATGGAGAAGTGATTGAAACTAAACAGAATTTGCAGTTGTGTTTTTACATTTGCACCAAATTTTGGATGTTGTTCCTGAAAATCTTAAGGAAGAGTCAGGCCAGATACTGATCGATCTTGATTACAGATAATCTTTTCTTGAGACTGGGGACTGCACTTGGTGACCTTTTGAAATCACTAAAAGGAACACATGGTCTCTGACATATGATGATTCAACTTAGGAGTTTTTGACTTTACAATGATAGGAAAGCAATATGCATTCAGCAGAAAATGTACTTTCAATTTTGATGTCTTCCCTGGCCAGTGATATTTGGTGCTACCCCAGTCAGCCGTACTATTATGAGGGAAGCAACTGGCATTCCACAATATATTGTGTTGTTCACTATGAGGTCTGTAGGATAGGTATATGAAGTGCATCTTCGATTTAACAATGTTTTCAATTTACGGTGAATTTATTGGGACACGTTCCTATTGTAAATCAAGGTACAATTCTGACTATGCTCTATCCAATCAATTAAAAGTAATCTCTACATTCAAAATGATGACAACAAAAACTAGCCAGCATCATATCTATAACACAAAATACTGTGTATTGCAAATACGATGCTTAGAGGTTTGAGCAATCCTGCAAACTCTTACGCAGAAGGAATTACATAGCTGTTCTTTCCTAACTGCAATCATTCACATAATGATTAAACAATTTTTCTTCCCTAGGCAATCCTTATTTTGAATATAGATTTGAAGTGGCTCCTGAATTAGAACTGATGTTTCTAATGCTGAGCCTACAGTTATTCAAATTCAGCATTAAAAAGTCAGCAAACACTTCTCCACACCTCATGTAGTTGCATTTATCTTTATTTGACATCAGAAGACTTGTTTGAAAATTACTTAAAATGGATATTCAGGCTCAGGATGATGAGGTTTTGTTCGATACAGCTATGCCTACTTTTACTGGCTTTAGTCAAAGAATGACTCATCAGAATCAGATCCTGGGGAATATTTTGAGAGGTGTTAGATAAGTTTAATACCAAGCAAATACTAGCATCTTGGTGAAACAGTTTCATTTGTTCAGAGACTTCTGAGATTGTACAAATCAGAAAATAGTTCCTGGACTGCAGTAAAATTATTCTAAATATTTCAAGACTTTAAAATTCAATGTTTCGGGCTGGTGAGATGGCTCAGCGGCATAAGCGCCTGCCTTGCAAGCGCGAGGGCCCGAGTTCGACTCCCGGATCCCACATACGAAAAAGGGGCTGGTGATATCGCTCAGCGGCACGGGCGCCTGCTGGCGCGCGAGGTCCTGAGGTCGACCCCCCAGTACCCACAAAAAAAAAAATAAATAAATAAATAAAATAAAATAAAATAAAATTCAATGTTTCACTCATAACGAGCAATTCTGGTCTGTGTAGGTCACAGGAACCATTAGCTGTATTATATTTAGATTCATGTGACTTGATTCAATGTATTAATGTGTTAAATATAGCTTTTTCCTTTTGATCTATAAAATAAAAAATTTCTAAACTGCTAAAACTTATGGTTTAATATTTTTATTTTCAATTTTAGTCTAAGAAATATTTCTGTGGGTATTTTTTTCTCTAAAAGCTTTCTTCCACCTTAAAATGACTGCTATAGTATTTTACTAGATATCTTTTTTTTTTTTATGTGGGTACTGGGAGTCGAACTCAGGACCTCGTGCTTGCCAGCAGATGCTTGTGCCACTGAGCAGTATCACTGGCCCCTTTTTTTATGTGGGTACCGGAAGTTGAACTCAGGACCTCGCGCTTGCCAGGCAGGCGCTTATGCTGCAGAGCCTTATCACCAGCCCTAGATATCTATCTTAAATGATAAAAATGTAGGTTATTGAAAGGACAAGGTGGTAGCAAGTTTTTAAGAAATATTGAATGGATGTTACTGAGGTGGACAGGGTAACTATATTATTGGTTAGGAGCTAACACAGTGGTGGGAAAAACAGATATGTGAACGGATGATTATTTTGTAGCATGATGACAATAATGATGAAGTTATGCAGATGAGTGTCTCCTCTTAAGTCTGTAAAAGGAACTCAAGCTTGAGGCATTGGGGAAGGGTTCATAGAGGAGTTAATGCCTGGGCTGAGTCTCAAATAGCAGGAGCAAGAGAGCTTGAGAAAGATAAAGAGATGAATAGGAAGGATCCCCTTGTCTTTTTAGTTTCTGAAGTAGCCCTGTAGTCCTAGGTAGGAGAGAGGCTCTCCAACCCTATGCAGATATGCTGTGCTGTGATGACCACACAAGCAGCTATTATGACATACTATTAAGTTTATCAGATACCCCCCATATACACAATAAATGCAACTTTTTCTTCATTTTCCAGGCAGCCTAGTGTATCTCAAAAGATATTCACAATCCCCCTGTATTAATTTTCTACAGCTGCCATAACAAGGTACTACAAACCAGGTAGATTAAGTAACAGAAAATTACTATCTCACAGAACTAGGAAATAGAATTCTTAAGACTGAGTGACCTCAGGGTTGGTGTCTTCTGAGGACTGTGAGGACTAATTTGTTTAGTGCCTCTCTCCTAGTTTCTAGTGGCTTGCTGGCTATCTTTGATGTTCCTTGGTTTATAAAGGTATCACTTTAACTCACACCTTCAGGTCTCTACCTTCTATCTTTGTCCACATTTTCTCTTTTTAGAAAGACTGCAGTCATGTTGGATTAGGGGGCCCACCCAACTCTAGTTTGCTCTCATCTTAAAGAATTACTTAGGAAGTAACCCTGTTTTCAAATAAAAGTCACATTCTGAGGTACTGGGGACTCAAGTATATGCATTTTGAGGGAACACAATTCAGCTCATAACACCTACTTTCCAATATAAATGTTGTAAGATCAAATCTTAATTTCAGAAAATATTTACCAAGAGTCTTTTTTCTATTCATTTACATAAAATTGAATATTCTATTAATTTCATAGAATCATGGATTTTTATAGAGTGGCTAGAATTTAGTAAAAGTTTACTTAGTAGGTGTAGTCATAGTGAGATCAAGACTTCTGATCTTGAGGTGTTGGATTACCCTAAAAACAAGGATATATTGAATTACTGTTCAAAGCTGGTATAAAGAATAATTGACAAAATGGCTGCAAAACATATGTTGATTATTAAACTATGGGAATAAACGAAAATGAGAACTCAGTATTTGATATTCAGCTGATAATAACATTCAAATACTTTAGATTGGTGACAGGATCCATAGCCAGAGGACGACATAGTTTGTACACAAATCACTTTTTAATTGTTGCATTTAATCCTTATTTGAGGTTCTTAATAAAGAATATCTTTAGAAACATTTTCCCCCTTCGCTTATAAAATGGGTCCCATGTTTACTTACACAGACATTTGCTCTGGCGGGTGTGTTAATGTTCACAAGATGTACACCAAATTCAACCGATAATGCAATTTCTGGCATCATTCGCTTTTCACTCAGAGCAAAACAATCTGGTTCTGTACTTAGTTCAAATCCTATTCATCTACAGAAGCAAAGATGGCTTTGGAGAATTTAATCTGTGTTCAAGCAGCTACCTGGGAAGCTCAAAGCACAAGAGTTCAATCAAGGATCCTGTAATCTGATACTACTACTGTTCTCCCGCAAACCGAAATAGGTGTCATAATCTTTTCATTATTTCCTACCCCCTCGATGTTACTGTTTTTGTTTTTGGCACTCTTGTTACCAAAACTAATCTCTTGGACTATGAGGTCGGCTCTTTCCCATTTCCCGGTGAAATCATTGTGGTAACAACTGCGTTCTGAGTCTTACAGGTCTTTGTTGCTTAGCTTGCTCTCCCCACCGGTTCGCTTTCCTGTCTCCCACTGTCTCGGTGCATTTTTTTCCTCTTTCGCTCAGTTCCTTGTACTTTCTAACTGTGCATGGGGGATTTAAATTTCAACTCGGAACTCGGAATTGCTTGCCTTGCATGAGTGGAGTCGTAGTTTCTGTGACTCTTCCCTAACTGCTTTTTACGCCGCTACCTACCTACCAGGAAACACCACAACTCCCAGAATGCATACTCCTATGGGTCCGCCCCCATGCGCAGGCGCCCTGAGGCCGCAGGATTTGAATCGGCGGCGTTGTTATTGACGCCATATTGGGGCCGGCGGCGGCGGGTGGAAGAGTCTTATAGTGGAGGGGGAAGCGGTTGGACGTGTTTGAGCTCTGCTGCTATTGCAGCCACCTCGCAATCCCTCTTCATCTACTACTGCTCGGAAGCTCCCAACCATAATTGGGCGTATTGGAAGCCGCATTCCACCCTCACACCCCCGGAGCTGGTGTCCACTTCCGAGGGGAGCTGGTCTCAGCGCGGAGACGTCCGGCGCGGCGCAAAGCCCTCACGGACCGCGGGGGCGGCTGGAGCTTCTCCCGGGGGCGCGGCGCCTGAGGAGGCGGAAGAGCCCCCCTGACGCGGCTGGCGTGCGTGCCGCCGCCGCCCCTCCCGCTCCCGCCCGGGCTGGCCCGGCCACTGCGCCTGCCGCGGAGGCAGCGGCGGCGGCGGCTCTGCGCGCTTCACTCCGGCGCCCGAGACCCCGCCTGGCTCCTCAGCCCGTCGGCTCCGCGCTCCTCGCGTCCCGGCGCTTCCCCCCTTCCCTCGCCCTCCCCGACCCCACCCGAACCGGGTGCCTCGGTCGCCCCCGGCCATGGCGTGCGGCGCCACTCTGAAAAGGACTCTGGATTTCGACCCGCTGCTGAGCCCGGCGTCCCCGAAGAGGAGGCGATGTGCGCCATTGTCGGCGCCCACCTCGGCCGCCGCCTCCCCGTTGTCGGCGGCTGCGACCACCGCTGCCTCCTTCTCGGCCGCGGCTGCCTCGCCGCAGAAGTATCTCCGAATGGAGCCGTCCCCGTTCGGCGACGTCTCCTCCCGCCTCACCACAGGTGGGACTCGGCCCTGAGGCCTCCGGGGTGGGCGACAGAATGGGGGTTCTGGGGCAAGGGATGAGGCCGTGGGAGTGGGGGTGCCGGACTGTGGCCCTCGTTCTTAACAGAGTGGTCGGAGGACCACATTTCATTATCTCTTCGGGGTACAGAGACACAATAGAAATTGGCTGATGTCATGGAGTGGTTTGGGGAGATGGGATGGGTAGGGGCCGGTATTGTAGGGAAAAGGAAGATCCTTTTCTTAGGGCAGAATCACTGAAATTGTTTCCATAGTAAGCAGATGCCCATCGGAAGTGATCAGAGGGGAATACTCATAAATTAGGCGAGAGACTGGTCATATTTCACCTAATCTCGATATTTTTGGCTTGAATCAATTGGTTGCAGCTATTAACTGTAGGACTAGGTGGTTTGAGGCGAGACGGCAGCCCCTCCTCCAGCTCAGACATGGCTGATTTTAGTATAGAGGGGGTGGGGGGTGGGGATGGATGTCACTGGGGCGAGATCTAGGCCTGTCATTAATCACCCACAAGAACGCCACTTTGGCTGAGTCAAGACCTGTTTCCCTAGCAGGGTCAACAACAAAGAAAATGCTCTTCTGTTTGTACTGTAATGTGATCACAATAAGCGTTTAGACCTTGAGAAATTTCAACTTTTAGCGAAAAGCAAATAGTATTGAAAATGGGGGCTGAGTAGTTGTTTATTTGGAAATGCTTTATTTCTGCCCAACAAAGTATTTTGGGAGAAAACAACGTACCTTTAAGAATCAACCCAAGACTCCAAGAGACTTTAGACTTGCTTTTTCGTCTTGGAACATTTCCTAAAAGTGATTGTGGAGTATGCCTTTTGGCTGCTTTGTACAGCATGCGTATGCCCAGGTTGTTGGGGTGTGTGTGCATGTGAAATCGTTGTGTGCCCAGGGCACAGTCCTAGGGTAGGCTTTTGTGGACTTGAAGTGTAAATCTGATTCTTTTGTGTGTAGCATGCAGAGGTTTTATGGTTGAGCCCTTTGGTGATTATCAGCCTGAGACAAAACCTTCTCTTAGCTTTATATTAGATGTCTTGTTTGCTCAAAAAAATCTCAAAGCGAGACCCTGCTCAAAAAAAAAAAAAATCTCTATATTTGGTAACTTTAATCTGGAACTGACCCTACTAAATGGGTCTTTTCTTACTGTCACATTTTAAAATCTTTTCCCAAATCCATGGGAAGAACCTCAAATGCCTAGGCTACCATTTTTGCTATTAAATATTTGATATGAGAATGTACTGCATTAGAGTTGTAGTCAGTTTTCACAGGAATTCCCAGAGTTTTATTTAATGATCATACCTAAACTGTCTTCTACGTTAGGCGTTATTTCAAAAGGACAACTAATGTCAGGAATGAATTTCTTGTGGTTGACATTTTTAATTTGTTATTAGTGAAAGAGTACCTTTGAAAATTGAATATTCTTCACTTTACTACTAATAAGGCCATTTCTAAATAGCTATAACTAACCAATAAATTTCATTGGAGGTAGTGAATTTAGTAAGAGGTTTGTGAGTTAAAGTATCTATCGATGATATTAACATAGTCTGAGCATATATGTAAAACAGGGAGCTATAGTATGTTCCCTCACTTTAAGTGGAATTTATTCAGAAAGAATTGAGATGCTTTTAAGAATTTGTCATGTCACTGATGTATTTGTAGTATCAGTTAATACAGTTGGCTCATTACCTCACATTTCAGGTAAGTGGACTATAATACTAAAATAACTGGTTTTAAGCCAGCTAATTCAAATTAACATTTCCTGCGGTAGTGCTACTTCTGTTTTTCAGGGTTTTCTGACATCTGCTTTGAAAGTTTGATCATATGCTGAAACATAAAGGCCCATCCTAATGGATTTTTATTGATCTCAACTAACTTAATGTAAAAAGTGGACTTGAGAAAACTAGTTAAAATTGCTGAAGTTCTGATTTGCAAAAGTGTACTTTTTTATTGTAATTTTTAATGACATTGTAATTATGTGTTTATGTGATCAGTTTGGGGTATGTTTTTGTATTGTCTTGTAATAAGGTCATAATGGGAGCTGCAGTGTTAGGCAGATATCAGTGAGCTTCCCAGTTTTCCTGTGACGAAACTTGGAAATAATTTTCCCAGGCACCTAGCTTTCTACTTTAACTGTGGTGATTCTTAAACTGTCCTTAAACTGCTGCAATAAGTAGCTAGGATTGGTAATGGACTGTGGCTTAACCCAATTAAGATGGAGATTATTGTGGAACCCTATGAATTTGAATGTAATTTAAATAATTTAGAACTAGAGAACTGAAATTGGGGGGCATGTACCATATATTGGCTTTCTGGATACTCATGTAGTTTCT
Source organism: Erethizon dorsatum (assembly GCA_028451465.1). Taxonomy (NCBI): domain Eukaryota; kingdom Metazoa; phylum Chordata; class Mammalia; order Rodentia; family Erethizontidae; genus Erethizon; species Erethizon dorsatum. Next base: position 111,171,959 of record CM051823.1, read on the forward strand.
TCAGGGTTGTAGCTAAAGTTATATGGTTTATTAGTTTTAGAAACTTGGATGCTGTTTAAAACCCCAGCTGTTATTTTAGTCATTCTAGGAAGACATTTATAAAATTTGACTGAATGACTGTTCTTATTAAAAACCAGTAGTTGTTAAACCGTTTGGATACCTGAGTTACTAATTCAGAAGTGCCGTCTCTGGCAGGGTTGACAGACTGCGGCTGTGTTTTCGTATAGACTGAGAACTAAAAATTATTTTTTTACATTTTTAAATGATTGGAAAAGAAAATGACATGAAATTTAAATTTCAGTGTCCATAATAAGTTTTATTTGAATACAGCCATGCTCATTTTCTTTTTTAACCATTGCCCGTTAAAACAACAAGGTCAAGTAGTTGTGACAGAGACTATTGCCTCAGAGCCCCATTTTTTGCTGTTTGGTCCTGTACAGAAAGTTTTCACACCCTTACCTAGGGTGTTAGCAGTGAGTTTTTATAATACTCCCACTACGTAAAGGGAAAGTGGATAATGATTGAATGTGGGTAGGGGGAGAGAAACATTAAACATGTTTGTAATCCCTGTAGTAACTGCATCAGTAGTCATACTGGTGTCCTGGTGAGATGGCTCAGCGGCATAAGCACCTGCCCGGCAAGCGGGAGGTCCGGAGTTCGACTCCCGGTACCCACATAAAGGAAATAAAGGGCCAGTGATATCGCTCAGCGGCACAAGCGCTTGCTGGCAAGCGCGAGGTCCTGAGGTCGACTTCCGGTACGCACATTAGAAAGAAAGAAAAAAAATAGTCATACTGGCAAGTTGAAAACAAAATGTTCTATCCTTACTGGTTTTTGACACATCTGTAATACTACCGTTTAGCCAGAAGATTGCCATAACATTTCCAAGGAAAAAATTATTTTAAAAAACCAAAATATTATGCAGCATTACAAAAGACTTAGTCAAATCCAATACATTGTTTTCATAATTGTGCAGCTTATTAATGGTCTGGGGAAGAGAGCTATCTGGATGTCAACTTCTTTGCAAGTTTGTTAGACACATTAATACACATTGTTTATGGTTTGGTACCATTGCTCTAGATGGCCTTAGGAATTGAGTTAAGGAGTTAAATTCTTTTGTAAGAACTCATTGTATTTGCTGGAAACTTGCCATTAAAAATGGGAACCACAGCTTGTGAATGGGGGAAAGTTTACAAGAACATAGATTATACACTAGACATTGATGCATGCCTGCAAATGGAGACACCAGCTGGCTTAAATGAAATATAAATGATTCTAGGCAAACAAATGAGATGTCTGTTGGAGGAGGCATTATCTCACTTCAGATGTCATTTATATTGAGCCAGAAGTGTTTAATATTTTGTGGTTATTTAGACAGCTGTTAAAAGTTGTTTCTAGTTTCTCAGTGGATTTAGCAGTAGACGTTTTCAAATGGTCTTTGTACTGTGATTTTAAACCTGAAATTTTATTTATGTTAATATATGTACCTACATTTTTTTCATAGTTATATAAATTTTGCATTTAAAATCCTGGGAGTTGGGTTGGAGGTATAGTTCAATAGAATTGTGCTTGTCTAGAACCCAGAACTGCCTCCATGCCCCATCTTGTAATTATGCCTATTAAAAATAGTGCAGTTGTATACATTATTAATTATTGAGGTTTTCTTGTTTTTGAAAGGTAGACAGTTAAAGCCTGACAAGCACAGGAACACATAGGCTAAACATGGTGAGATCAGAGGTTAGCCTCTCTTATGCTGCTGCCATGGTTGCAAGAGAGACATAATCTGAGGTGTAAAGAACAGCTTCTTCAGCTTTTGAGTGGCTTTATGGAAGAAGAATATACTGTGTATTACTCACTTGAGTTTGAATCTTTTGGATAGTTTGGAGTCTTTTGGATCAAACTAGATAATAGCATTGGAGGTGGGTATTTTCAAGTACTTGTAACTGAATTAACCAGCAATATATGATCTTTGTAGTACTTATGTTTTAACACTGCCTAGTACTGTTGGTGCACAGAATGCTTTCTATGCGTGTGAAACCGTGAATTTCTTGCCTTTGAGAAGACTACTTTCAAAAAGATGAAAGGGAAATAATTATTCAAGCCTACATGAACCAGTGGCATCAGCAGATGCTACACTAATTTTATTGCTGAGTTTAGGTATCCTAGAACTCAGCGTACCTCAGCATATCACCTTTCTAAACATTTGAGAGATAGGATCCATCGGCAACAGTCGCGTAGCAGTGATTTAGCAGGGATGCTCCTTGAATTTTGAGTGCTAGTATAGGCTCTGTGAGACCTGGAGTTTAAAAAGTAGGCTCAGTTATTCTTATCTGCCATACCTTCACTTGTAGTTACATCTTATGACAAATAAAGCTTTAAAATATTAAATTTACTTGTTGAAGTATTCAAGTCAGTATTTCTGGAGTTTCTTAGAGGCGAAGTTTGAAAAGTATAATTTTATAGTTCTGTACCTTTTACACTGTTTTGTGACAGTATAGTTATGTACATACAACATTTTATGACATCTTGTGACACAAATAAGTTGTAATATTGCAATTAAAGACTTTAAACAAATTTTGGGGGTGCACTTGAAGTATGGTTCTTAATATTCCCTCATCTTTCTGGATGATAAACATGGACGACCTGCATTACATTATTTTAGACAGTCTCTTTTACAGTAATTTTACCACTATCAGATTTGCTTATTTGTAGAAACACATATTTCAAGATTTTATAGGATTTTGAGAAAGTATTTCATAGTATGAAGCTCTAATCTTTTATTTCTAAAATAACTGAATTAAGTTATAGTGAATTTCTCACATGCTATTGCAGCCACACTGCGCAGGGAATCCTTGCAGGTAATTTAAAATTCTAGTGTATGTTCCTTTTTCAGCTTTGTTGTTTATTTTGGCCCTATTGATCCGAATTTTACAGTATAACAGATTTTGCGAAGGTAGACTTTAAAAAGAGAGGTGGTGATATTTAACCGTCTAGCAGTACAAAAAGCAGCTCATGGTATACTTTCAGTTTGTTGTGGAGTGTAATTACTTGTTATTTTTCCCTTTAAAAAATCTTAAGTCATTAGGGTTTTTTTGTTTTGAGACAGGGTCAGTTCTGGCTGGCTTTGGTATCAGTGATCCTCCTGCCTCACCCCTCCAGCTGCTGGGATTACAGGTGCACACTATCACACTTGGCTAAGTCATTAGTTCTTAATCTGTCACAAATGTCATAGGCAGATCATCCTGAGGTGTACTAGTGCTTTTTCAACATTGTGATCTTATTAAGTTGTAATATTTTTGTTAATACAATTGTTGGATTCCACTTAAAGTTTCAAGGTCTTAGTTGTGTACCTGATTTTTCTTAACATTATTTAAAACTCTAAATTCCTCCTCTAGAAATCAGTTTTTCAAGCCTTTATGCACCCCATTTGAATTTCAAATACTGTGCTGGTTAGACAGAGTCAGTCTCTTGAACTGATAGAGCAGGCACTAGTGGGACATTGTTTATTAGCAAACTTGAATAAACCTGGATGTTTTATCAACATACCTATTTTGATTTTTTTGTGGGATAGTGTTAAGTTGGCTTGGCAGTTGAAGAATAGAATGTACAGTGGAATTTGAAGAAAGCCAGTTTTCCAGATATTACTATGAACAGTTGTTATAGGGAATTGCCATGTTCCTAATGCTAAAATATAATCTCTGGAAGAACTTTTCTAAGTGGTATAGGTGTTTTAAAAGTACAGGAGATTTTAGTTGCTGTAACAGCACAGACGAACCTGGTTGCTCACTGTTCACAACCTTCTGGGGAAATTAATGCATTATTGGAGGATTTCTTTGTAATTAGTTGTACAATATATAGCAACCCTAGCCTACCAGTTTATAATAATTCCTTTTAAGGTATCAATAAAACATTCTTATTGACTATGTGAACTCTCAGAAGGAAGCAGGGCCTCATTTTCTTCATCTATAAAAATGTTCATATGATGATAGTAGTATCTCTGCCAGGGTTGTGGGGACTATGGGCATTTCCTGCCTCTGAGTACTAGAAATGTAGGTCACAATAGGGCGGCCTGAAATGCAACTTTTAACACAGCCCAGCAGTCCTGACTTTCAGTGAATAACCTTGCCTTTCTATTTGACAAAAAAAAAAAAAAATAGAGGACATCAAATGGCAGTTTCATTACCAATTCCACCTACATTTGTGTCTGTCCTAGTCCCCTTTCAGTGGATTAAATGAGATGGTGAAAACATTTTATACTGTAAGGAAAGGGTCCTCCTCGTCTCCAAAGGATCCTCACTTACGCTCTTGATTATCCTCTTCCATTACCCCTCCCCTCCTTCACTAGATCTTTGCTTTTGGCTTTTAAGTATTCTTGGGCCTCCCATTAGAAAGTAAGTTAAAACATCATTTTTTTCCTCTGGCAGTCTTAGATTCCTTCACTTTAAAATTTGAGAAGAGCTTTCACACGGCCTGCTTTGTATTTCTTTGGTTATCACTCCTAATGTATTTGTTCCTCAGACAACTTGTCAAATCACTGGTGAATTCTGTGGCACCCTGTCATTTCCTGTGGCTTGACTTTTCTTTGAGTATTCATGGTAACACACTCCCTCCTATTTGAAATAATAATTTTCTTTTTTTCTCATTACCCTGATTTCCTCTACTTTTCTGGTGGTTCTTTCTGCTTCATCTAGCCATAAAACTTAAGTTCTTTAGTTGCAGGTTCTCCTCCATGCCTGTCTCACTTAATAGTTGTCTGAGCATATATGTAACTTTAGTTGCCACTTGCAGATGACACTATCTTTAATTCAGATCATTCCTATTAGTTACAGCATGGGGAATTTGGACCTTTTATCGTCAGATCTTCTCAGTAGGTCCCTATCACCAGAAGTTAGAATTTTTGTGCAATCTATTAACTTTTAAATGTTCACAACTAATTTACAAAACGTACGGGCTAAACAAAAGATGTCTATTGGCTTCTACTCAGTGCCTTCTGTGCGATAGGTGGTCTTAACTCCTCTTTTACAGGAGTCATGATAGAAAAGTACATGCATTTGCTCACCATCATTCACATAATGACCATGAATGAATTTCCATTTTTTAAAAAGTACATATAGGTCATAGATTAGTTTGTAATGAATCTCCCTGGGTAGGTTCACACAAGTTAATTTGCATAGTATTTTCCTGCTTAGGAAGGGTATGTCTAAATTAGAACTACAAAAGCCATTTAGGTAACGTGGCCAAATGAATTTTGATCAGTGTAGGTATGTATTTTTGTACATGCGATAGCCCCTGCTGTTAATGCCTTCCTCTCTGTTCTGTAGTATGTCCAGTAATAAACAAAACACCTTTTTAAACATTGCCACATTAAGGGAGTTGTTATTTTAAGCAGGGGCTAGAGACTTAAATGTACCATAGTTACAGACAATATAAAATGAGCACTGAAAACTAGGCAGGGGGCTGATAAATTTCAACTTTGCTGGGAGCAGCAGCATCAGTTCATGAGAAATGCAGAATCTTAAGCTCCACTCCTCAGAATCTGAATTTTAACAAGGATCCTCAGTGATTTGTGTGTAAATTAAAATTTTGGAAGCACTTGAGAACTTAGACCCAAAAGGTAGCAGCCACACTTTATCTTCAGTTAAGTTTTGCCATGTAGTCCAGTTTTCTTTCTCAAGAGTAGTCAGAAATCTGACCTTTTCTGTAAAGTCATCCAACTTTTAAGTGCTGGCTGCCAATTCACACTTGTTTTTAAAAAGAAAGTATTCAGGCCAAACAGGGCTCAGTTTGGCCTGTGAATGTGTTTGGAAATTCTAGTTGCAAGTATACTCAGTATTTGTGTATAGGTTTTTTGGGGGGTACCCTAACAAGTATCAATTGGAAATGGGTTTGTAACTTACAGTGATTATAGTGTTTTCTCCTCACCTGCAGAAGATAAATGAATCCCTTATGCAATAAATATTACATAATGAAAATTTAGAACATAAGTGCCAGTTTTTGTTTGTTTTGTTTGAGACAGGGTCTGGATATGCAGTTCAGGCTTTGAACTCACTATGTAGCTGAGGCTGGCCTTGAACTTGCATGAATCTTCCTGCCTCAGCCTTCCAACTCCTGGGATTACAGGCATCTGCCACCACAACTGGCTTACCAGTTGTTTTAAAATACTATAGATAAGGCCTTAAAGTTAATTATGTGTATCTGTGCTAAGTGTATTAAGATTCATGCTAATCCAGGTAGAAGTTAAACTAGCTGTACCTTGACCGTCTGGTGTTAAAATTTGGTCTCAGTCCCTTTGATATAATAGTAATTTAATAGTATCAGCTCATTAGTCAGATAGCTTGTGGCTGGATAAAAGAGGTTCCTTCCAGGAGACCATGAGAACTGTTTTAAACAGATGAAAATAGTTGGTTTACTAAGATGGGTCTCCACCCCCACCCCTTTGTGGTTCTTTAAACACATTTTTAGGTGGTTTTAGTTTCCTGTGTCTCTTTCATCTATGGAGTTTTTCTTTTTTAATCCCACAACCGTTTCTCTTATTTGTCTTGTTAACCAGTAAGGGCTCACTGTGTCCAGGATTTCTTAATCAGTGGAAACCAAAAAGTTTTTTCTTTTCAAATTTACCTAATTTGTTTTTAAAAAGTCCTTTAAGTCTAAAGGACTTAAGTGTGGCTCAGTAGTAACTACAAAAGGAGGCACATTTTATTAGCAATCATAATGGCACTTACTAGATTTGAGAATAAAAATGCTTTAAGTCAGAATTTGCTGCTACTCCCACTTAGTATTTTATGTAAAAGAGTAGTGTCGATTTTTTTTTTTTTTTTAATGTGGGTACCGGGAGTTGACCTCACGACCTCACGCTTGCCAGCAAGTGCTTGTGCCTCTGAGCGGTATCACTGGCCCTTTTTTCCTTTATGTGGGTTCCAAGAGTAAAACTCAAGACCTCACGCTTGCTGGGCAGGCGCTTATGCCGCTGAGCTATCTCACTGGCCCAGTAATGTCGATTTTTAGGATTAAAAAAAAGGGACATATAGCCATTTGTGATGTAGCCTGTCAGGTAACTTTTTACATTAAAGGACTGCTGCAAATTATGAAGGCTACATGATTAAAACTGGAATATATAACAGAATGAAATAAAACTTCAGTGGACTGTAATATGTGTTGACTACACAATGTCAGATGTTACATTGTCTTGGCATATGTAAATGTACATATAATTGCTAGTTTGATAACCGATAGCTAGATCTAAGTAGCTTAAACCTAACTGACAAATTATTCAATAACTAAAGAAGGCCTTTTTCCAGCTGGTATGGTAGCTAAATAAAGTCAGTCAAATCTCTAGATTGAGTTTATGGATGTGAGCTACAGAATATTGAATCTGGGGGAGTTCTTGAGTCAGCTTCAAAATTGTTTATACTCCTGCACTGAATTAAATTGAGCTTGAGGCTTGCAGTTAGCTTTTTGCAACTTGTGCTGCTGAGATCTTGGCCAGATTAAATCAGACCATTTACTGCATAATGTTGTTGATCTCATGTTCCTAGTATTAGAACATTTGAGGGCACAATGTGGCTTAGGTGACATAGTTGCATCATATTTAATATGAAAAGCAGTGCAAGCAATAGCATTCAAAATTCTTCCAACTCTTTAACTGACAGTATCAAGTGTTGGCAAGGATGTAGAGGAGCTGGAACACTAATACAGTTATGCTAGTAGGAATGCAAAGTGGTAAAATCATTCTGGAAAATGGAAGTTTCTTAGGAAATAAAACCATTCACTTGCCATGTGATTAGGTAGTCTAATCCCATTTGTAGGTGTTTATCTGAGAGCAATGAAAACACACCTATCTAAAGACTAGTACTAAACAATCATAATAGCCCCTAATTGGAGACAGTCTAAATGTCCATTAATAGGCAAATGGATAAATGAATTGTGTGTGTATATTTACAACACAGTGGAATATAAGTAATAAAATAATTATTGATTTATGTAACACATGAATCTAAATCATGTCTATTACAATGTAAATGCTGTGTAAGTAGTTGTACTATATTGCTTAGGGCAGTGGTGGTGAAACTATGGCCCGTGTGCTGCAGTGGGCTGTTTATTATCATCGAAATCTTTAAAAGGTTCACCATTACTGGTTCAGGGTAAAATGACAAGAAAAATGTACCTTTACCGTACACATACAATTTCTAGAAAATATTTTTGTTCTGTGATTGGTTGAACCCACACATGTCAAATTCACAGATAAGAAAGGCCAACTATATAGAACAGCAGATGAGTGTTGGCAGGTGGAGGGGTGCAATGTTTGTGGGTGGAGTGATGAAGGTGGTAATGGTTCCAAGACTATGTATGAACTGTCTGAACTCAGTTATACATTTAAATAGGTAAATTTTGTTATTTGTAAATTATACCTTAAAATTCTTTAGCTTGTCAGTGGTGTTTGTAAATATTAAATAGTGTAAGCTGGGTGTGGTGGTGCACACCTGTAATCCCAGCACTTGGGAGGCTGAGGTGGGAGGATCACTGCAAGTCTGAGGCCAGTCTGGGCTACGTAGTCCAGGCCAGCCTGAACTACATAGCGAGACCCTGTCTCAAAAAAAAAAAAAAAAAAAAGTACAAAGATTTACAAAGGTAAATTTTAGATAGTGTATTTTTTTTTTTTTTTTTTTTTTTTTGTGGGTACCGGGGGGTCGACCTCAGGACCTCGCGCGCCAGCAGGCACCCGTGCCGCTGAGCGATATCACCGGCCCCTTTTTTGTATGTGGGTTCCGGGAGTCGAACTCGGGCCCTCGCGCTTGCAAGGCAGGCGCTTAAACCGCTGAGCCATCTCACCGGCCCTTTTTTTTTTTTTTTTGGTGGGTACCGGGGGTCGACCTCAGGACCTCGTGCACCAGCAGGCACCCGTGCCGCTGAGCGATCTCACCGGCCCCTTTTTCGTATGTGGGTTCCGGGAGTCGAACTCGGGCCCTTACGCTTGCCAGGCAGGCGCGTATGCCTCTGAGCCATCTCACCGGCCTAGATAGTATATCTTAATCCTGCGTTGGTTACAAGCATTCTTTGTTTTTTAGTTTTTGGTTTTTTTTTTTGAAACAGGGTCTTGCTATGTAGCCCAGGCTAGCCTTGAACTCCTGGCGATCCTCCTGCCTCAGCCTGCCGGTATTACAGGCACCATCATGCCTGGCATTAACATTCTTTTGATACATCTTAGTTTGTTTTTGTTGATTGTGGAGTGAAGAAAGGACAACTAAAGTGATCTCAGACTAGCCGTGTAGTGAACAAAAATGTAAGCCAGTCACACAAAAGGTTAATGTTAAAGTGAAATTACTCTGAGGTAGTACATCTTAATGTCTCTGGTTGTCAGTAAATTTTGTGATGCTTTGAATGGTACTTTTGATAAAATTATTGGTAGCTTTGAACAGGAAGTGGTGAGCGAAACTTGCCCTCTATAAGAGATCAAAATATTACCTTTAAAATCTTTTTAGAATACTACTGAAGAGTTGTTAGTAAGAAAAAGATATTTGTGCTTCTCCTGGTTAATACAGCATGGGATGTTGCACTAGACATGTCTGGTAAATATTAGGAAACCCATTTGTAGCAAGGTGAACTTACTATTCAAGAGTAATTTTATTTCACATTGGTAACTTCATTTTTAAATTATGAACTCTTTCACAGAAACAGAAAAACTGAAAGTGACCATAACACGTTAAACAAATGTAACATTTTGAAAAATGCTAAATACAGCTGAAAATATACAACCATCTTAAAGTTAGTCGTTCCAGTGTGTGATTTTTGTATTTAAGCCACACATATATGTATATGTAAACTGTTATGTTTACATGACAAAATTAAATGGTGCTTTCACAGGGTTTATCTTTTGCAACTTTTTCTTCTAGAAGTATCTAAAATGTTTAAGGGACTGATTTATGTTCCTTCAGAGTCTTATCTTTCAAAAGTCCTAGAAGTTATTCTCCTGGGGAAATTATTAAAGTGAGAAAAGAGACAAGTGAAAAGTATGAAAACTACCAGCATTAAGTTGCAAAAAGGTTCATAAGCCTTCACCTCCAGTTCTTAAAGCATCATTGTAGAACCAAGCATTAGTTATACTCCACTATACTTTTGAATTTGTTTGCTTGTTACTTGCTACTTTTTTATTTTTGTTTATCTTTCTTGAGATTAGGGTTAGTAAACTTTTTGGGATGTAGTTTCTTATGGATAAGCTTTTAATTTGGGAGTTGTGAGGTAGTGAGAATGTCTGAAGGGGAGTGGAAACTTCAGGCAGGGATTTTCTGGAAAGGCCAAAATGGTAACTATTTTGAATTAGAAATCTTTCTGAAATGAATCCATATGGGCTTAAATGATACACTGGATATAATTTTACCTGTTTCTGTTGTAGTTAAAAGACAGTTGCACTGTGGTATAGTGGCTCTTATTTATTGGGAGGACCTGTTACGCATCAGTCCTGTGGTTCCCCCCCGCTTCAGAATGCTTTGCTGTTAATGCTGGAATATTCTGAGTTTCAAATTTATGGCCGTGACCATTTTGTGTGTGATGACATTTTATTTCATACCTACTTTGTCATTTTGTTGACCTGTCACTTCCCACTGGTGTGTGCTTGAATATACAAATTCCTCTCCTCTAGTAATATTTAAGGGTTTGGAAATGCCTGTTAGTTTAATAGATCTGTATCTGAGGAATAGATGAGCTTTGAGTTTAGAATCTGAGTATAATAAGTGTTTTAGTGCAGACTCTGACCATTTTGAGTGAAAAGCTTTTAAATTTACTTTTTGCTAGTCACTGTTCAAAAATGATTTTGTTGGCTAGCCAAATCCTAGGTGGTATATATATGCTATTTCTGAGTGAGCACCTCATTTATGCTGAAGTGAATTCCTTCCAGAATGCCAGTTTTTTATATGTTATTTGAAGGGAATACTTAAGATAGATTGATCCTACTAAGTAATTGTTGGAAAGCCAACTTTTTAACTTGCAACTTGTTATCTTGCCAAATGTCAACTTTTTTTCTTTTAGAACAAATTCTGTACAACATAAAACAGGAGTATAAACGCATGCAGAAGAGAAGACATTTAGAAACTAGTTTCCAACAGACAGATCCAGGTTGTAGTTCTGATGCACAGCCACATGCATTTCTCCTCAGTGGACCAGCCTCACCAGGTAATAACAAGCTTTAATAAAGTAAAAAGAAATGTTATTCAGTGTGGGAAAAGTGTACTCCAAAATGCCTTCAGTCAAATTGTTTCTCCGCAAGATGAAAATAATTTATATTATAACATATAATGTCTTAATATGGTACTCAATAAATAAATCACCACCTGGATTCCCACTAACCAAAGACACATAGCACCTCCAAAGTGGACATTGTATAAGTACTATACTATGATTTGTAGTCCCAATTTAAAACTTAACACACTGTATAGATGTACCTTGCATGGCTGCACACTGCAAATTTTTGGATTTCTTGCAATTAACTGTCAATTAGATTTAGAAATTCTGCTGTTACAGAATTTACAGAAATATCCCTGTGCACATACTCTCATACACTGGTCTGTTTATCTGTTCTCACTTACCTTTTTTGGAGGGGGCGGTTTCCAAATAAACTTTCTTTTAAAAAAAAAAAAGCAGAAAAATAGGGCTGTTTAAAGTGAGTGGAAAGCTGAAGCTTCTTGGTTGAAAAAGAGCCATCAAAAGTGGCTCTTACCTTTAGTAAAGTTCTCATCAAAATAATTTTTCAGGGGCACATTCCTGTAATCCCAGCACACTAAGAGGCTGAGGCCAAAGGGTTGCATGTTTATGCCCCGCCTGGGCAATTTAGACCGTCTTAAAAAAAAAAAAAAAAAAGTACTGTGGGTGTAGCGCAGTGAAGAGGACCTGAGTTCAATCTCCAGTACTCCCCCCACCACCCCATGGTTTCTTTTTTTGTTTGTGTGTGGTAGCAGTTGCTTTCTTTCCCTTATCCCCACAGGAATAGGAAAACCTGGCAGATTGAAATACTCAAAGGGATAAAAGTCAGATTAGATCAGGGAACATGAAAACTATTCAGAACTAAATACTGCAGTACTCTTGCCAATCTGGGGGCCCAGCTATAAGTGGGTGAAACGTAGTGAGGGTGGAGACTATCAGCAGGAAACTAAGATTATCATTTCATTATCAGTTTACTTAAGAGCTCAGTTAACTTGCAGCCTTAAAAAAGTTGGGAATGTGAAAGTAAGATACTTGTAGTAGTTAAGGATTTTATTAAAGTTGGTACACTTTATTCTTGTGACAGACATAATTCTGATAAGCAGTTAACTGATCTCAGCCACGTACATTAGAAAAAGCAAGTGAAGACAGGAATAGGTACCTGGGCAAGTACACAGAACGAGATGAAAAAACTGGTAGCAAATAAGTGTGTGTTTGGTATGTGTGTAAAATACACAGTTGTGTATTGCAGCCATATTGTAATGGATGGCTGTAGTAACCTGAGTTTGCGAAAAGATAGTCAGATGTTCTTAAGAAGCTGGGAGTGTTTTTTGCAGACCAAACACCTTAAGTGGTCCTTGAAGAGCAATGCATTTCTGAAGAAATCTTCTATATGAAGTTTCTTATTATCCTGTAATGCCAGGTGGCTGTTACCTTAATAACCTAAGAACTCTGTTGAATACTAGGTATATATTGTATTGTCAGGGTTTATTTTTACAAAGTGGTCTTCCCATGATTATCATGAATTAAAAACAAAAACTGTTGGGAAAAAAGTACAAAATTCAGAGAACAAAAAACAAAAAATTATCAGTGCTTTCTTTGAGATCAGGAAATAAAATTTCTGTGCATATCTGCTCATCAATGTGTACAGAGATGCTTGGCATCCTATTCTCTCCTATAAAGCTTTTCTGAATACAGATCTATGCCTAGTGTCTTAAAAATTTGCTGTTACAAAATAGTATTTGTCTTTTTAAAAAATTCTTAATTTTGCTAATTTACTAATGAAATTGACAAACATAGATGTTGTAGCTGTTTTTGAGTTTAGTTGCTTTAGTGTGATAACAGTGTAGTTCTTTTATTAGAGTTTTTAAGTATATCATCATTAGCACAGTGCTTGAGCTTACTTTTCAAAGTGAGTTAAATGAACTTAGTGGAAATTACAGTTACTGTGTTCAGAAATCTTCAGACTCAGTTGTACTCCTTTAGCAAGGACTAAGTACCTAGATTTCAGAATGTTCTTTTAAAAAGACTTATGCCATACACTTTCTCTTCTGGTTTGTAAACATAAAGATTTTATTGTGCCAGTGAGAAATCTGTTTTTCTCTTTTTTAGAGAATGGAAATGCCTTTAAAAATAAAGCATTTTGGAAAATGACAGGAGTATCTTAAATGCCAGAATAATCCCCACCTTTTTATGAGATTAGACATTTACTAAATAACTTTATTTAAAGTATAATAGTGTGTTTTCCTAGAATAATCGTTATTCTGGTAGTAAGTAAAATCTAAGCTTTATACCAGAGATGGTCTTTCTTTTGTAGGAACATTTGTAAACTAGTCACTAAAACACTTCATGGTAGGGAATTGCTAGAATGGAAATGAGGTTTATAATAGGACCCATCATTGTAAGTTTTGTTCAGTCATCTTTTAGACTTTGCCTCATATGCTTATGTCTTGTTGTGTTTTTCCAGAGTCATAAGCACATAGACTTATTTGAAACCCATTGTAAGACTGAAAAATCCTATGGTAAAATTTGATTTAAAGAATGCTTTTATATGAACATTGTAAAAATCCAAATGAAACTTTTCAGCTAAAAGATTATCTCATGGCTCTAAGTCAAGTACTGTTTTTGTTCATGTTGTACATAGGGACTTCATCTGCAGCATCCTCACCATTAAAAAAAGAACAGCCCTTATTTACTCTACGGCAGGTTGGGATGATCTGTGAACGTTTGTTGAAAGAACGTGAGGAGAAAGTTCGAGAAGAATATGAAGAAATATTGAGTGCAAAGCTTGCAGGTAAGGGACGAGTTTTAGAGTCCCCCCAAAACTCATTGTAAGAAATGCATTATTTCTCACATGTACTTTATATAAATTAGTCTTCCTATACATGACAGTGTTTTCTAAGAAGTATAGAATTTCAGTTTAATAAAGAAAATCATGTATTTTATAGTTCATGGCCCACATAGAGACCTCAGGAACCTTACCATCCAAGTAAATATTTGAAGTATCTAATTGGTTGGTCCTGTGTACATCACATTACAGTGTGAAGCTGTGGGTTTTTAAAAAAAATTATTTAAAGAAGAGAGAGAAGTTGATCATTTAAATGCAGTAAAATTTGTGCACGAAAATTTTATGTTCTGGGGCTGGTGAGATAGCTCAGCGGCATAAGCGCCTGCCTGGCAAGCGCGAGGGCCCGAGTTCGACTCCCGGAACCCACATATGAGAAAAGGGCCGGTGATATCGCTCAGCGGCACGGGTGCCTGCTGGTGCGTGAGGTCCTGAGGTCGACCCCCGGTACCCAAAAAAAAAAAAAAAAAAAAAAGATTTTATGTTCTAATTTTAGCCCACAGATTTTACTGTAAATAGTTACTGTAAGGTTTCTGAGTTTGAAGGAGTTAAATAGGGTGTCAATTGTAGGCAACAGAATGCTCTGCTAGTGCGCTACATCCTTTAACCCTTTTGATATTTTGAGATGAGATCTTTTGAAATTGCCCATTCTTGCCTCAAACTTGGAATCCTCTTGCCTCAGCCTCCTGAATAGGATAGTTGAGATGACAGGTGTGTGCCACTATGCCTTATCATAACATTCTTTTCTTTGACACCTGATTAAGATACAGGTTGGTGGTTTTTGTTAAGCTCATTCATCACAGTAAATTGCCATTCATACACAACTTATAATAAGCTTTCAGAGTAGAAAGAGCTTTTTTTTTTTTTTTTTTTAATTGCAAGCCCTTTGTTTTTTGAAGCAGGGTCTCACTTTGTAGTGTAGCCTGGCCTTGAACTCACTATGTAGCCCAGTCTGGCCTTGAATTTGTGCCGATCCTCCTGCCTCAGCCTCCCGAGTGCTGGGACTACACGCGTGCACCAAGGCCCTTTGTTTTTAATCATAAGCCCTGTCCATCTTGTATGCAGTAAGGTCATGTGATTTGGATGAGCCTAGTTTACAGTGTAAGCTCAGTGATCCCTCCATTTGAAACACTATTATACTCAGGTTATGTAACTGATTAAAGTGTAATTTACAGTTGTTTCACTATATGTTTTTTTCAGAGTTTATCTGGCTGTAATATATTAGAGAGGGTATTTTCCAAGTCATGTAACTGACACCTTTCTTTATAGAACAATATGATGCATTTGTGAAGTTTACGCATGATCAAATAATGCGACGATATGGAGAACAGCCTGCTAGTTGTAAGTATTTGACCTTTGAAATATAAACTGTAAACAAGACCACCTTTTAAGAAGAAAACATAATTAAGTTTATAGTTAAGAGAGTTTAATAGAAAATCATGGAGAAAAAGCCTGAACTAAGCAACAAAACTTTGCAAGGCTTAACTTTGGGTTGCTTAAATACCTATGGGCAATACTGAGAATGAACATCTGGTTTGAAGATATTTGGCACTAAACTTTCCTTTTCTGTCTCTTTAGATGTTTCATGAATCACATTTTCTGCATTTGTGGGCTGCCTTGTTCCTTGTCGAGTTGCTGGAGGAGGTTCCAATTATGACATACAGCAATGCCAATACCCCCTGAGAATACAGGTTATTTCAAGCTTTCGTCAGTGACAACCACTCTTAGGCAGCAGCAACTGGTTTTGGAAATTTCCCTGATGTCAGTACAACCTGGATGTGGACCTTTGCTCCCTGTATTAATACCAGTGGCCTCATTTTGCTGTATCATTACAATTTGGCTTCTTATATTAATATGTTTGAAAAAGATTATAAACCGGTATTCTAGAACATGCCCTTCACTGGTTGTGTAAATAAAACTGTAGAATGACACTTCAGATGAAATTAGTGTGATTTTAATTGTGCACTACAACCAAGCTGTAACCAGTTATTAATAATTTAGAATGTAATCCCAGGACCATATTAAGCAAATAGCCTACAGTGCTTCCTGTGAAATAGTGAAGGAGGAGGGCATTTCTGTATTCCAGGACTTCTGGGGTTTTGGAATGGGTTTATATGATTTTTTTTTTTTTTGGTAGTTTTATTTATTCTATCAGTCTTTTTAACAAATGTTTATTGCTGCATTTTTTCCAGTGTATCATTGTTTTACTGCCCTTGTAGTACTGGAATTTAGTTGGAAGAATAAAACATTTACTTCTATTCTGCTTGTTTTTTAAATGTTACAGATGAGTAGTATTTGAATAAAAGCCAGTGTTTTAAATGTAAGCATTTTCCAGAAATCAATGAAGTTAATTTTCTGGTAAGATTTTAAGATTTGAGTGCTACTTGCAAACACTGATTCTAAATTGCTTCTGTAACTTTTACTACGTAATAGTATGTTACATAATAGTTCTAACAGTTGTGGAATTTTTACTTGAAAGGCATCAGTAGAATCCAGTTTTTTAAAGTGTTTTGATATATGAAAGCATGAGTCAGCAAATTTAATGCATTTTCCATGCATGGCTTCCAAACATAGTTTTCTTGTAATGAAGTGAGCACAAAAATGGTCCATTGAATTCTGTGGAATTCTAATAGCCTATTTCCCTCATTACACACATCCTAAATGTACTAGGACATACACATTCATAATTGACCCCATTAGTGGAAGAAAGTAAAGGAGCATTTTTTCACCTTTGGTAATTGTATTTCACCAATTCTTTGTTTAAAACAAGCTGTCAAAGTGGTGGGGGGTTTTCACAAGATTGCCAGATTTCGTAAGTACATTAAGTGTTTGAGGAACGTTGGTTATAACACAGGGTGGCCATAAGGTATCTATCTACTTTCAATGGTTTAGTACAGAGATTCTCAATCTCCACAGTTAGCACCTTCAGCCAGATCATTCTTTCTTGTGGAGGCCATACCTGTGTGTTATAGGGTGTTTAGCATCATCTCTAGCCTTTGTTCTTTTCCTCTCCCCCCAACTTGTGACAGCTGAGTGTCTGCAGATTGGCAAAGTGCTCCTCAGTGGACACCGTGGTCCCAGCTGAGAAATACTGGGTTAATGGGATACCATTTTTAAGAGAATGCAAGCAGTAAGGTAAAATATAGAGGTGTGGGAGTAGAATGAGTGCAAACATGTCTTACCCCTTGTTATTCCAGTAAGGACAAAATATTCTTTCGTTAAACAAGTATGTGTAAATTTCTACAAATGCTTATTTGTGAGAGCTGGATTTTATAGTTGGAGGGTACTAAAAGAACGAGTGCTGGCAATCCGAATGGAGCAATAAGTTAACAGGGTTTTCAGACCTAGCTTTGATCAAAAATAAATTTCCCTTCCCTAGCAAATTCTGGCATATCAGTTCACCAGAAAGCCCTAGTTACAGGGTACTATTTACTTAAAATGGTGTAAGACAATTCCAGAAAGTAAATGTGCATGTCTCCTGGATTGTTACACAATTAGATGGATTCAACAGTTGGTTAGTCTAAGTACCAACCATATATGGTATCAGTAGACAGATTATATTCACTAGGGATTCTGAATTCCTAATGATCCCTGGAATTGCTGTTATAAGTAGATATTCACAGAATTCAGTTGTTGACAGTCATCTTTTAGTAAAAGTCAGTTCTGATGTGGTGGTGTTCATTGGTTAATTGCAATTTGATCAGTAAATCTTGGGTTAACAAGGGCATGTATAGCTAGGTACAGTTCTTTGTATTGAAGAAAAGTAGGTGATGTGAGTAAAATAAATATTGGAGGTTTAAAATATCAAGAGAATAATTTCTAAACTGATTCTATCGCAATATTAGGAGATTGCTTTAGACGATGGGGGCGCACAATGAAGACTGCTGACTACATTAATATGCTCCTAGGTGATCTAAGCCACTAGGGTTTGGAAACAGCTTTGTCCTGGTTGCTTCCTTAATTGGTGTTAAATGAATATTCTGCTAGAGGAGGTTCTGTCCTTGTCTGCTGTTCACTGCACCTGCTCTAGATGAGGTCACTACATGCAAACCCTCACACCTCATTCAGTCATGGCTCTGGTAGTCTTCTGTCCAGCGTTGTTTCCACTGTATCATCCCCACATGCATAATGAATGTTACTATAACATTTTGAGGCTGGGCCTGGCGGAAGCTGAGGCAGGAGTATCGCAAGTTCAAGGCCACCTTAGTTTAGTGACACCCTATTTCAAAAAGAAGGGGTTTGGGGATGTAAATCAGTGGTAAAGTGCTTGCTTAACATGTGAGGCGCTGGGTTCAATCTTGAGTATGGCAAAAAACCAAAAGACAAAAACCCAAACTTGATTCTGTGTTCCTCCTCCAACTATTACTCTTTATTTTACTACTGCCCTTTCTAACAAAACTCAAGAGTTTTCTAAACATCTTCCAATCCTCCACCCCAAATTTTCCACCAACTTGTTTTAGGAAAAAATTTATACATCAAAAAGTTGGAAGGGTCTTCCTAATGATCCACTTAAACTGAAGTTGTTAAGCACATATTTCCTGAGAATCATATGCTTCCCTTAAGCTCAATACCATTATCCCACTTAAAAATACTTCCCTAATTTAACATCAAGTCCATGCTCATTTTTTCCAATTGTCACCACAGTGTTTTTTACAGCCTTCTCATTGTTGGGATTGTTAAGATTCCAACGTTCTAGAAAGACCCAGGACTGTTGTCTTGTTGAATATTTCTTTGTGCTATCGTTTTGAACTTGATATAAATTAGAAGTGAGGACTAAAGGTTTAGTTTTCAGATTAAACCTTTTGAGTACAAAAGTGGAAGAGGATGATAGTGGTCTCCACTGTCACATCATACAATATGTGGCTTTTCCAGGGTTAATGTTAAATTTGGACATGTGATTAGGCCTTATCTTGACTATTCCACCACGACTGTCACCAAAGATTTCTAAATTGCTAATTTTAATCAACAAACAGCATTTTACCCTAGAAACTCTTCAGTTGGCTTGTCCTTTACTGGCTACTGTCTTTTCCTCCTGAACCAATCTTTATTTCCTTGAAATTTAATAGACATGTCCCAGAGCTTGACCTTTGGCTCCTTGCCTCATCTTTTCATACTTACTTTAGTGATCTCACTTTTATCATAAGGATAGCAGATCATATTCACACCTTTGTGAGTAGCTAATAGACATCTCAAAATTGATGGCTTAAACCAAACTCCTTTTGTTTCCTCCTAAGCATCCCAGTATTAGCTTTCTGTCAAGATAATGAAATACCCATGTTAGGTAACTTTTCTGTCTCTAGCAAAAATACCTTAGGTAATCAACTTAGAAATAATTTTGACTCACCGTTTTAGATGTTTCAGTCTATGATAAATTAGTCTCATTGCTTTGGGTCTGTGGTAAGGCAGTGCATCAATGCAGGAGTGCGTGGTGGAGCAAAACCACTTACATTGGCCAGGAGGCAAACAGGAAAGAGGACTGGCTAGGGTCCCACAATTCCCCTTGGGGCATACCCCCAGTTTCCTAAGAACCTCCGACTAGTCCCCACCTCTTAAAGGTTCTACCACCTCCCAATAGCACCACCCTGGACCAAGCCTTTACTCCAGAGACACATGGGCTTTTGAGAGACATTCAAACCACAGCAAGCCCCAATCACTGGCAATTCCATGCTTCTAGTTATCTTAGCCAAAACCCATCTTGGACTCATCTAATCTTGACCCACTTAAAATCTGACCATCTCTATTGCTGTTACTGTAGTGTGAGACACTACTATGGCTTGCCTGGATAATTTCAGTGATCCCCTACCTAACTAACTGGTCTTTGTCTTGCCTTATTTGTTCTGTTCTCACAGGATCTAGAGTGGTTATTTAAGGACCTTTTATAGATGGTTTCCTACCTAAGAAAAAGTGACCTTAAAAACGGTCTACAAAGCCCTAAATTACCTGCACTCCACCTGATTCAGTTCAACTGAACTCATCACTGTGCCTTGCCCACACTGGCCACTTCTGCTGTCCCTCCAATGTGGCTAGCATACTTCTACTTCAGGACCTGATTAAGAATATCTCATTTGTAAAATCATCTGCTTTAGGTTGTTGGTTTTCCTGGATTAAAGAACTCAAAACTGCTGCCATTTTATAGGCTCCACTGATAATTATCACAGATTAGCCTCATGTTTTCATAACTCTTCTGGGTATTCACTATAAAAGTAGGGCAGTTTCTATCATGCTTTTGTTACCATCTTTAAGACAAAATCATTGCAGTTCACTGCATGACATGCACTTAGATTGCATGAGTTCAGCTAAGTATCCAGTAAAAGAAAATAAATCAGGGCCACTTATTCAACTCTGGGAACCTGTGCCTGAGTTGAAGTGAATCTGCTGGTTTTTGTGAGGCCAATTCCTCTCTACCTTATACTGTAAGCCTCTGCTGTATGAATTTTTTTTTTTTTTTTTTTGTGGGTACCGGGGGGTCGACCTCAGGACCTCGAGCGCCAGCAGGCGCCCGTGCCGCTGAGCGATATCACCGGCCCCTTTTTCGTATGTGGGTTCCGGGAGTCGAACTCGGGCCCTCGCGCTTGCCGGGCAGGCGCTTAAGCCGCTGAGCCATCTCACCGGCCCTTTTATTTATTTATTTATTTAATGTGGGTACTGGGAGTTGAACTCAGGACCTCGAGCTTGCCAGCCAGGCACTTATGCCACTGAGCTATCTCACTGGCCCTTGAATATGGTTTTAAGAAATGGTTTCTAAACAATTTCATATAGTGCTTACAGTTAAAAGCTGGAAGAAACTACACTGTATATATTGATAGTATCCTCATTAACATACAGTACTGGAAACCTTCCCTGTGGTTGACTGCCTCAAATAAGCAAAAGATAAAAAAATCTTTACAATCATGTACATATTCTTTGGATTTTTAGCAACCATTATACAAAAAGAAACTCATGGTTAAGGGCACATTTGACTGGAGAATGGTTCGAATATTGAGAAAATATATTGAGGTAATTATTGTAAAGGTAAACCATGGACTCTCATTGATTTCACATAACAAATTTATTTTTACTGCCAGAAAGGCTCCATGATGGGTCATCCAGAAGTACAATATTTACTATCTTTAAGTGTAAGGCCAACCAGCTTGGGACCCTGCAAGTTTTAAGACTAAAGACATGCCTTTGGCAGCCCAACCAACTGGAATCCCAAGACCCAGGAGAGGCCGGGCCCTAGGTGTGTGGACATACACACGCCTTTGGCGGCTGGACTGAACAGAACCCCTGAGACCCAGGACAGCTGGCCCATGCATGTGTAGTAATCAGCACGACCAGCAACGTGGAAGTGCCTGAAGCAGCAGCGAGGAGCCAGCAGCTGGGCTCTAGAGAACTCTACCAACAGAAGACCAGTCCCAGCCCCCACATCCAGAGGCCAAGATCAGCTCCATACCTAGCACAATTCCCATGGCAAACGTGGCTGGAATACACAGCATATTTCTGGGATCTGACATGGACACTATCACAGAACTGCAAATACCAGTGGTGTTTTACTACTACTATTCTCTCTCGTTTGTCTGATTGGCTGTCCCTGTCTGGTTGGAAGTCGTCTTGTTTTGTCTTATATTCTGTGGTCATTTTTGTTTTTGGATTTTTTTTTTTTCTCTCTCCGCTCTTGGGTCTACTTTTTTCCTTTTTCTTTTCTTCCTTTTCCATTCTCCTTTCTTCCTTCTTCTTTTCACTGTTTAGGTTTCTTACCTATCTTTTTCGTTTTTTTCTATTGATCCTCTTTCTTTCCTCAACTGCTTTTTGAATTTAAACTTTCAAGTGACTAAACATTGTCTCTTCCCTTTCTGATTAATCTTTTGCATTCTATTTCATTCTTTCTCTCCTGTGTACTCCAGTTTTCCCAAACCCAGGTGATCATCCTTTGACCTCCAGCCGTGACTCTTTACTATATTTGACCTCACTCATCACTTTATCCTGTCCCCTTCCTATCTTAACCCCCCCACCTGCTCCCTACAAAAGGGTAAAATCACTCCATTAAGGGAAAATCACTGCATACAAGTACATGGTATGTTTGGTTTTGTTATATAACTCTAGAGTTTGCTCCTGGGTTGGAGGTAGCAGGTTAATGGTTACCATAGTTTGTCAACAGTTAAGCTATACTTGAAACTATTGTTATTACTAACTGTACTACTTTAGCCAGGATGTCATACATGTTATAACCAGTTTTTCTCCCCTGTATGATAATGCTGTAATTGTATGGGGTCATAATCATCACCACAGCCCAGTACCAAAGGATTGGGTGATGAGCCAAATAGTAACTTTGCATCCTTTACAAATTTAGAAGGTAGGTTCTTGGGATAGCTATAAAGAACTACCTGTATCTAGAGGACATCCCTGAAGAACAGACATCTATCTCCTAGGGAAGCCTCAATACTAGTGATAAAGCTATCATAAAAAACTGGCAAGCATCAACATAGAAAACAAAATAAAATAAAAAAGAGAAAATGGAAAATGACAAGACACAGAAGCAAAATGCAACCCCAGACAACAGCCCACCCAGGACAAGCCTGGAACACAATGAGATAGACGAAATTGGAAGTCAAACACTGGAATTCTCTGAAATGATAGCAACAGAAGTGAAAAAAACAAGTGGAAAAGGCTACAGAGAAAATAATCTCTCAGGTACAAAAAGAAATGATGTGTAAAATCAAAGATATTAGAGAAGACACAGATAAAAGAATAGATGAGCTTAGAAAAACGATGGAAACAAAAAACATCCAACATAGGAAAGAAATGGAATCCGTGAAACAGATCCACACAGAAATCCAAGAGGTTAAAACCTCCACAGGAAGTATATGCAACAGATTGAATGAGAGGATAGAATATCAGATCTTCAAGACAGAATTTCAGCTAGTGATCATAAAAAGAAAGACATCTTAAAAATAGCAAGAGACCATGAAGAATCAATCCAACAGCTACAAGATAAAGCAAAGAAGAATAACATAAGATTGACTAGGGTCAATGAGAAAGCTGGAGACAGCACAAATGCCATAAAACAACTCTTCACAGAAATAACGGCAGAAAACTTCCTCAGTGTGGATGAAGACTTTGACATACAAATAAATGAAGCATACAGAACTTCAAACAGCCATGACCAAAATAAAATGATACCAAGGCATAAAATAATCAAGATTCCAGAAATTCAGCACAAGAACAGA
Organism: Erethizon dorsatum; assembly: GCA_028451465.1. Lineage (NCBI taxonomy): Eukaryota > Metazoa > Chordata > Mammalia > Rodentia > Erethizontidae > Erethizon > Erethizon dorsatum. Next base: position 111,195,200 of record CM051823.1, read on the forward strand.
TTATTAAAAGCTGTTAGAGAAAAGAAACAGATCTATAAATGAAAGACCATTAGAATCATGGCAGACTTCTCAACACAAACTCTCAAATCAAGAGCTTGCAGTGAAGTATTGCAAGTCCTGAAAGAAAACAACTTCCAACACAGATTGATGTACCCGGCAAAAGTATCTTTCAAAATTGATGGAGAAATAAGATACTTCCATGACAAAGAACAACTAAAGAAATGCATAAGCACCAAACCAACCCTACAAAGAGTACTGAAAGATATTCTAGACAGAGATAAAAATGACCACAATTCCAAGAACAACAGAAAGAAACCACCAGGCGGGGCAAGCAACTACATAGAGGGGAAAAGCAGGGAACCAACAGTGGGAAAATATCGTGACAAAGATAAGCCAATACACGTCAGTTATAACCATCAATGTCAATAGCTTCAATTCACCAATCAAAAGAAACAGACTGGCAGAATGGATCAAGAAACAAGATCTGGGCCAGTGATATAGCTCAGCAGCATAAGCGCCTGCCTGGAAAGCGCGAGGTCCTGAGTTAGACCCCTGGTACCCACACATAAAAAAAAAAGAAACAAGATCCAACAATATGCTGTATACAAGAAACACATTTAACTCAAAAAGAAATTCATAGACTGAAAATCAAAGGATGGAAAACAATCTTCCACGCAACTGGAACCCAGAAAAAAGCAGGGGTAGCTATTCTGTTTGCAGACAATGTAAACCTCAAGAATGATCAAAAGAGATAAAGAACGTCACTACATACTTGTTAGGGGAAAACTTAAGGAGGAAGAGATAATCATAAATATGTATACACCAAATATGGGAGAATCCAAATATGTAAGACAAATATTAACAGACATGAAAAATCAAATAAGTGATAACACAATTGCAACAGGAGACCTTAATGCCCCATTGTCACAAAGAAATAGATCAACTAGACAAAAAATCAGCAAAGAAATATCAGAACTGAACCAAGCCTGTGAACAAATGGACTTAGTAGATGTTTTCAGAGTGTTCCACCCAACATCATCAGAATACAAATTCTTCTCAGCTGCACATAGGACGTTCTCTAACATAGACCATATACTAGCCCATAGAACATGCTTGAGTAAATGCAAAGGAACTGAAATTATCCTGAAAGGATACAGTAACTGAAAGGAACAGTGCAATGAAATTGGAAATTAATGGCAAAAGAAACGGCAAAAACTCCAAAAATAATTGGAAATTAAATAACACCTCCTGAACAACCAATGGGTCACAGATGAAATTAAAGAAGAAATTAAACAATATCTACAACTAAATAAGAAAGAAGATACAACATATCAGAATTTGTGGGATGCGATGAAAGCAGTCCTAAGAGGGAAATTGATAGCGGTGAATTCTCACATCAGGAAAATGAGCACAAATAAACATAATGTTGTACCTCAAGCTTCTAGAAAAAGAAGAGCAAGACAAGCCCAAAGTCCATACAAGGGAGGAAATTATAAAGATCAGAGCAGAAATTAACATAATGGAGACTAAGAAAACAATACAAAGAAATAATGAATCAAAGAGTTGGTTCTTTGAAAGAATAAACAAAACGGATAAACCCCTAGCCGAACTTATCAAAAAAAGGAAAGAAAAGACTCAAATTCATGCACTGAGGAATGAAAAGGGTGAAATCACTATAGATCCTGTGGCAATTCAGAAGATCATCAATACCTACTTCGAAAATCTTTATTCTCATAGGATAGGAAATGGAGATTCCTAGATACGTATGAATTACCAAAGCTGAATCAAGATGATATAAAAATTCTGAATAACCCAGTATCAGTTAACAATACTGAAAATGTAATAAAAAACTTACCAACAAAGAAAAGCCCAGGTCTGGATGGATTCAGTGCTGAATTCTACAAGAAATTTAGAGAAAATTTAATGCCAATGCTCCTCAAACTCTTTAATGAAACTGAAAGGGAAGAAATCCTCCCTAACTCATTGCTGGAGGCAAGTATTACCCTGATACCAAAACCAGAGAAACCAAAAAAGAGAACTACAGGCCAATCTCCCTAATGAATATATATGAAAAAATCCTCAATAAAATACTAGCAAACAGAATGCAACAAATCATCAAGAAGATTATACACCATGACAGTGGGATTCATCCGAGGAATGCAGGGATGGTTCAACATATGTAAATCAATAAATGTAATATACCATATCAACAGAGCCAAAGACAAAAATCACACGATCATCTCAATAGATGCAGAAAAAGCTTCTGACAAAGTCCTACACTGATTCATGATAAAAACCCTACAGAAAATCGGGATAGATGGTCTTTACCTCAACCCGATAAAAGCCATCTATAACAAACCAACAGCCAACATCATACTAAATGAACAAAAACTGAAACCTTTCACTCTAAAATCAGGAACAAGACAAAGATGTCCACTATCACCACTCCTATTCAATATAGTTCTGGAAACATTAGCCAGAGCAATTAGAAAAGGGAGATAAGTAAAAGGAATAAGTACAGGAAAGGAAGAAGTTAAATCATCATTATTTGCAGATGACATGATACTCTACATAGAAGACCCCAAAAACTCCACCAAATGACTTCTAGAATTAATAACCAAATTCAGTAGCATAGCTGGATACAAAGTCAACACTCAAAAATCAGCATTCTTATACACAAACAACGAACTCACCGAGAAAGAAATTAGGGAAACCACACCCTCCACAATAGCATCCAAAAAAATTAAACACTTAGGAATCAATCTAATAAAGGAAGTAAAAGATCTATATATTTAAAATTACTGTACTCTGAAAAAGGAGATCGAAGAGGATATCGGAAAATAGAAAGATATCCCTTGCTCGTGGATAGGAAGAACCAATACAGTGAAAATGGCCATATTGCCAAAATTGTTTTACCGATTTAATGCAATCCTGATCAAAATACCATTAGCATACCTCACAGAACTAGAGAAAACATTCCTAAAATTCATTTGGAACCAGAAGAGACCTAGAATAGCAAAAGCAATTCTGGGCAACAAAGGCAAGGCAGGAGTCATCAGAATCCCTGACTTGAAATTATAATACAAAGCTACTGTGATAAAATCAGCATTGTACTGGCAAAAAAACAGACCTGAGGATCAGTAGAACAGAATAGAAGATACAGGTACAACTCCAAAGACACTCAGCCACCTTATCTTTGACAAAGGGGCCAAACATGTTCACTGGAAGAAAGATAGCCTCTTTAATAATTGGTGCTGGAAAACCTGGCTTTCCACATGCCGAAGACTAAATCTAGACCCATGTGTACCACCATGCACTAAAGTCAAAATGGATCAAAGATCTAAATATTAAAACAGAAACACTAAATCTACTGGAAGAGAAAGGAGGTAGAAATCTTGAATACATAGATGTAGGCAGAGACTTAATGAATAAAACCCAAACTGCCCAGGAAATACTCCAAAGAATCAACAACAGGGTTCTCATCTTATTAAAAAGCTTTTGCACATCAAAATAAATCACCAACAGAGTGAAAAGACAACCCACACAGTGGGAAAATATTTTAGCCAATAGTCCCTCAAAGGACATCTAGAACATATAAAGAATTGAAAAATATCAGAACTCCCAAATTCAAAGACCTAATCCAAAAATGGGCATCTGAGATGAATACGTACTTCTCAGATGTAGAAATACAAACAGCAAATAAATATATGAAAAAATGTTCAACATCATTGGTCGTTTGAGAGATGCCAATTAAAACAACACTGAGATTCCATCTCACTCCAGAAAAAATGGCTATCATCAAGAAATCAACCAAGAACAAATGCTGGAGGGGCTGTGGGGAAAAAGGAACCCTTCTCCCCTGTTGGTGGGAGTGTAGACTGGTGCAACCACTATGGAAATCAATGTGGAGATTCCTCAGAAAACTAGGATTAGAGGTCCCGTTTGACCCAGCTATTCTCCTTCTGGGTATTTTCCCAGAAGAACTGAAAACATCATACCACAGTGATACATGTGCACCCGTGTTTATAGCAGCACAATTTGTAATAGCTAAATCTTGGAAACAATCCAAATGCCCATTGACTGAGGAATGGATAAAAAAGATGTGGTATTTTTATACAATGGAGTCCTACTCAGATATAAAGGATAAACTTGAGACCTTTATAGATAAATGGATGCAACTTGAGACCATACTCATAAGTGAAATAAATCAGTCTCGCATATATAAACATCATATTGTCTCCCTAGTGTGAGAAGCTGAAAGAGGAAATAACATCCAAAATGTACAATAGATATTGTGAAATGGGAAAAAACTCTTCAAAAGGAAAAAGAAACTGGAATGGGGGAAGAAGAAAAGGGAAAAGGAGAAGTAAATATACATACACACACACACACACACATATATATATATATATATATATATACACACACACACATACAAGATAAGATAGCTATACTAATTTCTATTAGTTCATTGAAAAGAAAGGTTTGTGCTTATATCGTTCAATCAATTTTTCATGCCTATATCTTGTAATGTGAGCAACTACTTTGAAGATAACAATACACAATGTACTAACCATTGTTACTCTTCTATTATTTTGTTTTAAAACTTTGTATCATTATTTTTGTTTTTTCTCTTTAAAATAAAAGAAAAAGTAAATTCTAAAGGACAATAAAAACAAAGTATCTTAAAAAAAAAAAAAAGACTAAAGGAAACGGGGAGGCAAAAGCAGTATATAGTGGTCACCAGGAGAAACAAACTTGTAGGATAGTCACGTTACTTTAGGCACTAAACTAAAATGACAAATGCCAGTGCAAAAAATTAGGGGTGGAGGAATGAGTACTGCTACCCAATTGCAAACAGTTTATATTCCTGGATGAAGAAATTTACTGTATTTATATATATGATCAAGAAGATTTACTCGTAATTTAATAATGACCGTGAAAAGTACAATAATGTATGGGAGGTTTTAATTATAATTTAAGCATGTTATTTGTTGGATTCTGAACTACTCCAAAGTTTTAATATACACCTCTTTGGGGTTAGCGGCGCACTTTCTGCCTAAACATCATAAGGGGATTACACATTTTTCTCACGAAAATAGTCTCCTCTAGTGGCATATAAATATGACTGGTCTCATTTTTCTCTTAAGCTAAATATGATACTTGTAGCTTCATCTATTTGCTTTTTCAGCAGCCTCCCCATGTTAGCCTTGCCACATGATCAGTCTTCCGTTTGGTAGGCTTTATAAATCCTAAAAGTTCTAGTTCAGAAACAGCTCTAATAAACCGAGCACTGGAGATTCTAGTTAAGGAAATTTGCTATGGTATATTTTTGACACAAATATTAAAAATATTAGTTGGTAAACTTAAGTTGAAATATATACTCCTTAATTAAACTATAACCTTTACTGGAAAACACTAAATGTAATTAGAATTCAGTGTAAGAGATGAATGAAAAAGTAACACCTAAATCTAATTTTTCACATAGTATAAAAAATGCTCTCCATCTCAACTTCTAAAATACATTAGAAAAATAGAGAATTCAATAATGAAATTTCCATTTTTGGTAAATTTTGGAATATCATCTTGATATCAATCTGAGACCAAATGTTTTAGATTTGATCTCCTTTTAGATTAAATAAAGAATTTTAGAAATTTAAGATATTCTGGCATGATATGGTTAATATTAACTTGTTTTTATGACTCTCTAATATAGATCTGGAGAAACTATAAACTTTTATTTTTGGTGCTGGGGACTGAACCCTGGGTCTCATGCATGCTAACCACATGCTCTACAACTGAGCTAAACCCCCAGCCTGAGAAACTATAATCTTATACTCCACACTTGGACACTGTAGAACTGGTTTTAAAAGGATACTGGATTATTTCATTCATTTCTTCTGAGGCCATAGAATTTGCATCCATTTTTTCAGCAGCTGTCACAACTGTTGCAAAAGCCTTTTGGGCGCACAAGATAGGAGAAAATAAAAATCTCACAGTTACCAAACATCTTTCACCACACTCCCTTTAATGGTTATATAATTAAGCCAGGTTTAACACTGCTGCTGATAGCTGGCTGGCACATTTCTTTTTTTCATCAAAAAAGATCAAATCCTTAACACTGATGATCATTTAAAACTAGTTATATACTGAAAGATAATGTCATGGTTCCTCAATAATCTTGTTTCAGAGAACTAAGAAGTATGCAAAGAAAAGGAGAAACAAAACTAGTCAAATTTAAAAGGCAAAGAAAGCCCTGAATCCTTTACTCCCTACCCCAGCAGAATGCCTACTTTTCTTGAAGGCAGCAATTACAGCTATTTTTCAGTAGTGGTATCTGTGAAATAGGGCGTTCAACAGAGTTAAGATCTTTGTAACACTATTCTGATGGGGTAAAAAATACAGATATTTGTTTTAAAGAATAACAACAGCTGACAGTTGCCTTGCCAAGTATTCCTTGTACTTCCTGATCACTACATCTGTTAGTCATTCCAACTTCTTTCAGACAAGAAGGGAAACAGTAGTTAGTAATATAACTGTGGAATACCATAGAACTGACTTAAACTGTTTAACTTCTTTAATGCTATTAGGTTAGATCATATATTAAAATTTTGACCTGGCACGAATAAAGAATAGGCTTGGTTGAAGAATGCAGGTTCAGAGAACAGGAGATTGGGAGGACTGCTGAATGCTATTTTCTAAGGAACTTTTGAAGTATAATGCAATTTATGCTTTCGCAATAAAAGAGGAGCTATTTAAAAAAGCTGATTTCAGAAATACCAAAAACATAAAAATATTCCAAGACAAGCTAACAGCTTGCTCTTTTTTCCTGGACCTACCTCTGACCAGTCCACAAGGTTGATCAGCCTACTACACTCCAAGTGCAGTTTATATGCTATGCAGATGTCAGGGGCGATATTTGGAATGCAGCCCTCTTCACTGTTCAGTGCTTCATTCTAAAAAATAACAGTACTAAAAATGATTAGGAACAAAATCAGGTATTAGTGAACCCCTCTAAACCTAAATTTAGTAAACCAGTAAAGGGAATGTTTTTGATTTCCTTTATTAAATTCTTATTTAGGTTTAGTTCTTGATCAAAATCCCTCTAACTTCTTATCATTAGAAAAACACAAGATCAGCAGACAAGCAACTTTTTCATTTTAATCATAAATTATTATTTACTTAGACCATAATGCATTTCTAATTGCCATAAAAAGTTTACAGAATTCTTAGAAATAGTTAATGAAATGGTACTTACAACATTTGTAATTAGCCAAATTCTAGCAATTACTACACTGTATTAGTAAATACCAACTTATCACTATTAAGGGCATAAGTTGTCTCTCAAAGATAAGACTATATTGTCAACATTGCAGATCTTAAAACCCTGTGAAATCATCAGTGTTTTTTCAACCTATTTGAAATCCATGGCTCGTAAGAAACACAAAGTATCACATACACAACCTGCGTAAGACATTATATCTTCCCAAAGACTGCCAAAATCCTACTGCTTTTCTTCTGTGACCCATCATTAGCCAGAAGAAAGATGATGATGTAAGAGTTTTAATTTGTGATATATATATTGAAAATAATTGTTTTTAAAAATATGAAATCATTCAAGCTATCTATGACCACCATCTTTAAAAACCACTGACTTCTTTGTACTCAGTACTCTCTTAAAATACTGAGCATGTTTGTGTGCCATTTTGCAGTGGAAAGCCAGTAAGTTGGGTTGTTCTTCATGGGTTTCATGGAGCCACTTCTCAAGTATCTTTTAAATATATGTGCTGCTGAAGCAAGCATGTCTTAAGTATCTTTTGTGGGAAGTTATCTTTAGGTACTTAACTGAGTTGATAATTTACAACTCCTCCCAAATTATTTCACATACGTTCATACAGCATCCTGAATGTTTAACAGTGCTTTATTACCTGGTCATAAGGAGGCTAGTTTTAGGTTTTTGTTTTTTTTCGGTACTGGGAATCGAACTCAGGACCTTGTGCTTGCCAGGCAGGCACTGTGCCGCAGAGCTACATCCCCGGAAGGAAGGCTAGTTTTAAAAGCACTAAACTGCTTTAATCTCCCTTGCAGAAAGAGCGTGTCTTGACTCATAGCTGTGTCTGGATTTTAGGCAAGTGGCTGTGCTGCCCCAGGCGTTTTTGTGGCAGATTGCTGGCCATTTCCTACACACAGCTTTGCAGATACTCCCAAAATAGATGTTTTTGGTTTAAAATCCAAGGTGACACCCAGAAGTTTTATTTTTTTCCATACGAAACAACCATTTGAATCTTAAAGTAATTTCATTAGGCCACACTGTTTGACCATTTTCTGTTGCTATGTCTGCAGGAAACATTTTCTTTATTTTCACAAGACTAAGCAGCATTCTATTCTCAGGCTTCTGCTTGTGACCTAGTTTATAGTTTTATCAAATGAAAGGCAAAGACAGTTTCATATGGTCAAAAATTGGTGACATCAATTGGCTACTTCAATAGGTTGGAAACTCCCTCCAAATAGTTTTCACAAGATATATAAGGGGTGCAACCCTAAGTTTTCAACTCTTACCTAACCCTAACCCTAACAACACAACTGCAAACTTGTAATATTTTTATGACAATGGAGTTTGGAGCCTGAGCTAGACTGTCAGAGAACTAAATTTGCTTCTTACCTTTAGATAATAATAAGGATTGTTGAGTGCAGTGTGGAGAGCGATTCGTGGAGCAGCATTTAAGTGCTCCCGGAGAGTGTGGGCAGCACTGAAGTACACCACTTCATGCAGAGGCTGCGTTTCAGGAGGCAGAAGGTATTCTCTGAAATAGCCAAGGTCAGGTATCAGCATTTGGACATGCACAGGTTTATTTTCAGTATAACTTTTATCAGATCTGTTTGTAGGGCTGAACAATTTACTTAAAAAGCAAAATCAAAAAGCAAAAGAAACAAAACCCAAATAGTAGATCCAGGGCAGTTTCACTCAAAAGTGAACTTTATCCATATATCATTATTATTATTATATTGTTACTGTTATTATTTTTTGCAGTACTGAGGATTGAACCCAGGGCCTTTGCACTGAGCTACATCCCCAGCCCTTTTTATATTTTTAATTTTGAGATGGGGGTCTGTCTGGCTAAATTGCCCAGGATGGGCTTGACCTTTCAATCCTCCTGCCTCAGCCTCCCAGAAGGCTGAGATTATAGGCATGTGCCACCACAGCCAGCCCACTTTTTAAAAAAATTCCTCTAGATTCTTTACAATAAACATCTGTATTTTGGTTTTGAGTTAAACCTTTAGGAATAAATGTGTGTGTGTGTATATATATATATATATATATATATATATATATATATATATTTTACATATTAGCTTAAGATCTTTAAAGTATAACTTCTTAAAATACTAATGAATTTCTTAAATTCTTTAGAAAATATCCACATTCTCTCCATAGCAAACATTCAATTCTTTTCTTGGTGGTAAGTACAGCCCTCAGGCTGGGAATTTATAGTTCAGGGAATACTTTCTGGATCACAAACACACATTTTAGCTGATGTCTTTCACGGAAATGATACCTTAGAAATTCTTTATATGCTGGATTTATTTTTTACTTCTGAAGGCAGCAAAGACTAAATTTTAGTTTCAGAGTATTGAAAAATAAATTGTTGGGCTGGTGAGATGGCTCAGCGGCATAAGCGTCTGCCTTGCAAGCATGAGGGCCCGAGTTCAACTCCCGGATCCCACATACGAAAAAGGGGCCGGTGACATCGCTCAGTGGCACGGGCGCCTGTTGGCACGCGAGGTCCTGAGGTCGACCCCCCGGTACCCACAAAAAAAAAAAAGAAAAATAAATTGTTAAGTTTTTTTTTTCTTTTTTGTTTTTTTGAGACAGAGTCTTGCTATGTTGTTCAGTCTAGCCTTGAACTCACTATGCACCCAGCCTATCCTCAAACTCACAGTGATCCTTGTGCCTCAGCCTCCTGAATGCTGGGATTACGGGCATGTGCCAGCATGGCCAGCCTTTCATTAATAAAATTTCAATTAAAAAACTCAGCTAAATGGTAAACCAATTGGTGAAATCTGAACTTAGAAAACAAGGCATTAAGAAGTTCTTTTTGAATGTATAATAAGCCCACCAGCTGGTTTGTGGCATGACAGGGAAATTGCTCTTAGGAATCCTGGAGGGGGCCAACTGGAAGGGAGAGGCTCTGGCTGGACATACAATCCAAAGATAGCAATAAATTATGAAGTGGATTAAAATAGTTAAAGCAGATTCTCAGGGCTTAGTCTAGCCCTGAGCTAAAAGTATATATATAAGCTACATGACAGATTGTGTTAGCTCTTTTCCTATTAGTATAGGCAAAGAAAAGTAGCTCCTTCAGTTCAGACAGCAGAGACATTATACCTTTTTTTCCAAGTGTCTTGCCTTTCTCTCCTTTTTGGAGAGGGTACCATTTCCTAGAAAATGTCCCTATATTTGCTCTAGCCTGGTGCGGTCAGTGGCTTTGAAGAAGAGAGGAAATAAAAACAGGCATATCATTCTTCACCATCTTGCTCCCCCTACCTCAAGAGTTACTTAGACTGTTCATTCTACTTCCAGATGGTATTCCTTCTCTAGAGTGTGCTGGAATGAAATCCATTTGCAAAGAGTATGATAATCACCGAGGGCCAACATTCTACTATCATCTCATTTACTTAAGATTGAGATAATTTGGCTATAGTCTGAGGAAATTATTTCTGTGATGTTGACTGCCTGGTTGGGTGGCTATCAGTCTGTAATTTTTGACTATAAGTTCTTCCTATACCAACTTGGTGCAGTTATTTCCCAGTCACTATCATGGCTGTTATGAAAATACTTTAAGTTCCTACTATTAATAAAGATTAGAAATCTAACAAGGCAACGAGATAGAATCAATTACAGAAACTACTGCCTCACATTTGCTTTCCTTCCTAAATGTCTTTACATTTAATGTTTAGAAATTCAGTCAAATCCCAAGGCAGGAAGCCTTTTTTTGGTATCCTCAAAGAATATCCATGGAGGCAGATAAAGTATCTACCTTTATTTTGTTTCTACTGGACTATATCTGTTGAGAAACAGTAACAAAACAGCATCATACGTCCTAATTTTTGTCCAACTGTAGACTTAAGAGATGGGCACAAAAATACACTTCTGCAACTTATCTGCTGTGGGAAAAAATAAGCAATGAATCTGGCACCACAGCATTGTGTGACGCTCATTTTGGAGTCAGATCAGTTTACCACAAGTGACAGGCCTTCCCCTAAATAGATGGCTCTGGGGGAACTCATAGGATTCCTATCAAAAGGGCTAGAAGTTGAATCTTAATTTTGGTGAAAACAGTAATTTAGAAAGTGGTAATTTTTTATTGGCATTTAAGATTTGGCAACTTATTCTGGATTGCCAAGATTTTCTGCCAAGAGCTGTTCATGACATACTGTGAACCCTGCCTACCGAAGTCTACTGCTAATACTTATTTTTAAAAGACATCTTTTCTCTAGAACTCCAAGTCTGTTCACATTTGTACTGTGGGCATTGGGGGCAGTGTGCAGAAATGGAGAAGACCTTCTGATGGGTATTAGGAGACTGGGACTATGTCACATTGGCAGACTCATAATCTCTCTCTGGGATTTAGCTGCCACATGAGCCCTCATGTTCCTTTTAGCTTTATCATACTACAGTTCTAATCTCTTCCTTCCTGGGACAGATAATCTTGGTAGAGACAGTAAATGCTAGTATGTGAGGTTTTGTGGTTTCACAACAGAACTCATTTCAATCATGCTCAGCATTGTTTCAATAATTGCTCAGAAAGGTTAAAAAGTCAGATATATTAGGTCAAAAGTCATTCCCCATTAAAGGGGAATGGTTGGTGTGATTTCAGAGCCTACAATTTGAGATTTACAGGAACTCAGGAACCTGATATTTGGCTTATAAATGATGCTAAATTACTTAGCAAAATTATTTTTAGTCACGACTTGACAAAAAGAAAAGTCAGGAGCCTAGAGCAAAAAGTTACAAGAACAGGAAAGCCTTGTAGGACGAGGTTAACTCTATCAGTTCTAAAATGTAATTTTTAACCAGTAGGTCAATTTAATAATGGAATGCATCATTTTGTTACCATACATGTCTGTTTTTAACCTTCTTCTTATCGTACTTGGCTGATTATTTTTCCCTATCTCATAGAATTAATACTTTCTCTCTGATAAATTGGACAATGATTCTGCCCCCACACTGTCCTGGAAAATGGAACTTTTCACTTTGAGGAAAGACAGGCTATTTGTCAGGAAACCATTCTTTATTTTCAATACTTGAGCTGCCATTCTTTCATTACGTTATTCTATTCAGTGCCTCTCTCGCTGTTGAGTTTGAACTACCATTAAAAGACAATCAGCAATGATACATCTTAAACTTTATTTTGTATACTTCTCATTTTTTTCCTGTAACATGGCCTAAATTCCCGAAAGGTAGTTTAGATGGTTGATTTTACAGTCATAAAACTGGTTTTGGTTTATAAATGGTTCCATGATTCACTATGATCTAGGTTTCTCAAGAAGGAATTATTATAAAATATTGGCAAAACTAGAGTAGGCGTCTACATTTACTGAGTAAATGCCTGCCTCAACATGAATTTAGTGTTTATAATGAGTTGCACTCATATTCTTTAAAATTAAAAGTTCTTTGCTAAGGACAAATAGAGAAGTATGGCTAGTTTGCTGTTTTCTGGCCTAGATCCAGTATTAACTCCTAGGAAAGATGAGCAATGATAAAGTGTAATGCAAACATTTTGTTATTAGAAAGGGGAAAAACATTTCTAATGCCCTAAATCTCCCCACCTAACCTAACAGATGAGATCAAATGTAAATCTGCCCCCCCACCCCATTCCCCTTCTTTTCCATTCCTTTTTGGTTTTGTGAGATAGGGTCTCACTATGTGAGTTTGGCTGGCCTCAAACTCGCAATCTTTCTGCCTCAGACTTCCCAGTGCTGTAATTACAGGTGTGTACCACCAGGTCTGGTTCTTAAAACTGTATTTTTAACTGACAGTAAAAAAAGAACTAAGTTTCTGATTAGACATCTTAATAAAGCTAGAAAGGGAATAAATAATTCTAAGCTGTGATGGAGGAACCTAAAAGGCTAGGAGAAAATACCTGGATTGTCTATGGACAGCCATTACACCAATGTTACTTGGGAAAAAGGCATGACTTTTAGCTCTTAACAGCAAGACTCACCTTACCAAAGAGTCAATGAAATTCACTACTTTTTCTCTGAGTACTTCAAACTTGGTTTGCTTCTTACTTGATCTTCTTAACTCCTTCATTTCTAGTAAGGACTATGGGTGAAAGAACACACCTTTCTTAATAATTCTGAGACAGAAAAACTTTCAGAGGGAACTGTTATTTAGGTGGAGGTGACTGATGCCCTTTCTATAGGGCAGGATGTGCAGAGCAAGAACCAGATCAAAATGGGTTTGTTTATTTCTAAGGCGATCTGGCAAGAATCTGTCCTCCTAGATGTCCTGCTTTAAATATACATCAAGTGAAATTTCAGGGAGACAGGAAAAGGGCAGTTTACGTCATACTAAGTTACGTAACAGAGTGCTCACTATTCAAAATCCATTGGTTCACTTAAGAAAAGGAAGAGGAGGAGGAGGAAGAAAAGAAAAAAGGTGAAAGAGGAAAAGAGAGAAGGAGGATGAAAAGGAGGAGGATGAAGATGATAACAACCCTAGCTACTACCACCTTGCCTTTTTGCCATACTAACAGAATAAATTCCATGTGTTTTGTTTCACTTAGATTGGAATTCTCTGCTATATTTATTACAATTTAGTATTATGGTATAAAGAAGGTTCTTCATCTTGAAAACCAAGATCCTAAAGTTAGAACTATTGGAAAAAGAATACACTGGACATACTGTGAGTCAATTTCTGCTCTTTACTATAATATGACTATGCATTTAAAAAAAATCAAGTATCTAAAACTAATGACTTAAGTTCTTTAGAATCTGTTTGATCAAACAGAAAAACAAATACATCAGATAAATAATCAAAAAAAAATTTTTTGCATCCATGTTCCCATTTGCCCATGGTGCCAGTTAATTGTTTTTCTGAGACTACAGAACAGTTTCCATCTATGCTGTCTCGGAAATGGCAGCCTGTGGACATTAGAGGTGAGGATAAAAGTGGGATAAACAGGATGTTCAATTTTTAAGTGAATTATAAACTCTGTTTTGTCTCTGGTTGTGGTTTAAAAAAAGAAATCTAGACAACAAACTCAGAAAAGGCAGCAGCAAAATACGACGTAATTGAAAGGAAAAGAAAAGAGACCTGACCTTCTGAAGATGATAGAGGTCTGTCTTCAGAAGCTCCTTTGGCTGTGACCCAGAAGCATCTTCTTCTTCTTTGGCATCTGCTTTTAATACAAAACCACTATATAGCAATGAGGGTAAATCCAAGTCAAGAGAACAAACACTTGTGCTAATCCAAAGAAAGTAAAAATTTCATCCTTACTCCCACCCAAGTGTGGCAAAGCATCAAGGTTTCATCAGATCTGGAATCAAGGTTTCTTCCAGAAGCTAAAGGTCAATAAATATTACATAATTTAAGCTGTAACGAGGCCTTCAAAAACAAACTACTGAATTTTAAAAGTGTTACCACCATGAAAACAAAATATAACCAAACACAGTCTCCTCAAATCAACCAAAAGCCCTAAATATTTGTGTGGCTATAAATAGCTTTTAAAAAAAAACTAAATCACTCAAATTGAAACTGTTTTCTTTGACTATGTTAAGATTGTAAACAACATAAACTATACCCTGGCAAACCTGATTTCAACCTTCCAATTCACTATTTTTGACCCAAAATTCTTTGAGTATGAAGAGGGGAGTATTGTGGTTGATCAGCAAAGAGAACAGAAATCCCTGACTAGTAAAAATGTACAGCTGTGCTTCTGAAGTGCAGGAGCCTTTGTTACCCTCCTCCACGTGCAGGGGCACCTTAGAAATTTTGACATCACATGTTTGGTTTGCCCCAAATCTAAGACAAGAGGATATAGCTGGAGAATACACATTATTTTCAAAGAATAAATTTCTTTTTAGTTATTAATCACTCCTGGCTCAATAAAGACACAACTTAAGGTTATCTACTAAATTCTTCACTCCATTTCATGGAGTAACATGTAGCACAGCCTTAAAAATAAATCTGATATGACACTCTGCCCTACTTAACCCTCCCCAACTACAATTTTTAATTTTTTAGTGGTACTGGAATTGAACTCAGGGCCTTTGCACTGAGTTACATCCTCAGCCCTTTGAGTGAGGGTCTTGTTAAGTGCCTAAGTTGCCCAGGTTGCACTAGAATACTCAATCCTCCTGCTTCAGCCTCTCAGGGTACTGGCCACCACGCCCAGCTTTACCAACCATAATTTTAAGGCAAAACTGTAATGTGTAATTAATTGTAAAGAACCAGAGATAGCACATAGTCAAACACTTACACTTACTCAATTCAGGGAGTTTAATTACACTTTTGTTATGTGATTTTTTAAAAATTGAGAAATACAGACATTTCTTCAAGACAGTGGTTTTCCTTTAATTTGTAAAGTTATTCATTTTTTAGGCTGTAAATCATTTTAATTTTCAACCTTTTTTTTTTTTTTTTGTGGGTACTGGGGGTCGAACTCAGGACCTCGTGCACCAGCAGGCACCCGTGCCACTGAGCGATATCACCAGCCCTTTTTTCGTACGTGGGTACTGGGAGTCGAACTCAGGACCTCGCGCTTGCCAGGCAGGTGCTTATGCTGCTGAGCCGTCTCACAGGCCCAACCTTTCCATTTGAAAAAGCTTTTTTTATTGAATGCTAGCATATCACAAAGTTTGTTCACTAGCTCATGTTATATGAACTCTAAAATTATCATGGTGAGGGTATGGTGGCTCATGCCTGTACTCTAGCACTCTGAGAAGCTAAGGCAGAAAGATTCCAAGTTTCAGCCCAGCCTGGGCAACTTAGAGAGACCCTGTTTCAAAATTAAAAAGTATAGACAGGGCTGGGGATGCAGCTCAGTTTGAAGACCCTGAGTTTAATCCCCAGTATCAAAAAAATTAATAAAAAATTATTATATTAGCAGTTTCTTTTTAGAATCCCCATGTGGCCAATTTTGTGTAAGACTGAAACTTATATACTCTTCTAAGCCTTTTACCCTAGTTATATCCTTAAGGGTAAATCCCTTGCTGGTTAAGTCACCACAATTAGGGGGCATTAAAATTGTGAACTGGTGAGAAAAAAAATGAACTGGCAGTTAAGAGAAGCGGGCTCTAGTCTAGGTGCTACCAACAGCCAGCTGTCTAATTTCAAACCAATTACTTTCTCTTCCTGGATTTAGTGTCTCACTGTAGCTGGACTCAAGGATTCGAACTTTAAGCCATTTAACATTTTTATGTTCTGAATCGGCAGGGTTTTTTTTTTCTTTTTTTTTTTAAGTGCTGGGGATTGAACCCAGGGCTTTGCACATGCTAGGCAAGCACTCCACCACTGAGCTACATCCTCACCTCCATTTCATGTTCTAAAAAGTAGTTCAGGTCCTATCGTGGTAGCCAAAGAACAATGTGCACACATAACCTGGAGGAAACCTCTTAGTTCCTATGGCGAACTTCTTCATTCTATCTGTTCGTGCCACTCTAGTCAAACTTCCCCTTTCATCTAACATAATTGAGCACTCATCATATGCCTTGCACTGGAGAATGGAGAGAGATGGAGAGCTTTCTGCAAAAGCAGTTCCTAAATCCAAAGGATTTTTAAGACAAAGTAACACTTGCCAAAACAGAAAGGATTAAAATGGACATTCCAGGGCCGGTGAGATGGCTCAGCGGCTTAAGCGCCTGCCCGGCAAGCACGAGGGCCCAAGTTCGACTCCCGGATCCCACATACGAAAAAGGGGCCAGTGATATCGCTCAGCGGCACAGGCGCCTGCTGGTGCACGAGGTCCTGAGGTCGAACCCCCGGTACCCACAAAAAAAATAAATAAATAAAAAAAAAATGGACATTCCAAATAAAAATTTTCACACTGCCATGTCTAATTCTCTGCACTTACACACCAAGCAGTCTCTTTCTGTAACTTCCATTAAAACTCCCCCTAAATAGTGGAAAAGTACAGTAAAAGGTACGTAACAGTTGTTTTGTTTTGCTTTGTTTTGTTTTAATCAAAAGAATGTTGTACTGTTATGTTAGCAGTAGAGCAAAAGAAGGGCCCAGGAAAAGTCAATGATCCATATCAATCATGGTGCCCCATTAGAACACACAGAAGATCTGGAGCGTTAGAGAACAGAAAATGACTACCTATATAAGATCAGGCACTTCAAACATTCAGCAAATACAAATCTTATGTGGAGGTTATACAAATTACACAAAAACTATAACCTTACAACACTGAGAAGTGCTGGGCTGCCTCAGTTCATTTAGGAGAGAAAAATCCAAGCCTTTGTAAATCAGATGAAAACAAGCCTCGACACATTTTGGTAATCAGCATACCAGTGAGCCTCACTGCTGTGAAAGCAGTTTACAGTTATTAATTTTTCAGGCTTACAAATGATTTGTACAGTTTTTGAACTCTTAGAAAAAACCTGATGAAATGCTTAAGAAGATACATCTAACAGAAGCCCTCAATTATGATGGACTGCTATTCTAATTTTTTTTATTCCTTTCAGTTGCCTTTTTTAAAAAAAGTAAATCCTTCAAAGTGTGATTTTTTTTTCCTTTCCATTTGATGCTCTTCATTGTTTAAACCAAATCTAGAAGAGAAGCATCTGGCCTATTTATGCTGTTACACTTTGGCATTCTGGGGCTTGTTATACTGACTGATCATGATCTACTTTATCTTTTCATCTCTCAGCACATCGTAACAAGGGCTTGTCCATGTCATTTTGGTTAAATAAACTGTCACAGCCAGTAGAATTTACAGGATATTATACTCATACCACCAAGGCTCTGAAACTGGGCCAGCAACTCCTCTATTCTCTTTCTTGTGCTGCCAAGCTGGTTTTCAGAAGAAGAATTAAAAACCTTGAAACATTTCTGAAGAATAGTTATCAGTTCATCCTTTGCCAACATCCTAGAAAAGAATCAGTGAACAGAGATAAAACAGGAAAATTAATATACTTAAAAAATCTCTTACATATTAAATGTTTCTGTTCAGTATATCATATAAATTCTTCATTAGTACTTACCAACTTTCTTTGGCAGAGATTCTCCTCAATGTATGTGACATTAAGAAATATTCTTGAAGACATTACATCATAAAGCTTAGTTTAGAAAATACACAAAGATCTGAGTTCACAGTCTGGCTTTGAGACTTATTATGTTTGTAATACAGAATGAGTTTATTATATATCTTTGGTTTCCTTGTCTATAAAATGTAAATAACAACTAATATATTTCACAGTTTAGATGGAGACTTAAAAATTAAATGAGGAGATGCAACTGAAGAGTCCAGTACTGTGCTTATGACAAAGTTTTATGTTAATTTCTTTTCTTTCTGATCTAAACATACACAAGAGACAAGAAATGTCTACCCAGAATATGACATGCTAAATGCAAGTTTGTTTAAAAGGACCAAAAATATAAGTATCATAGTCATTTTCTAATTATTACCATTTAAACTAGCTTTGTATCTCCTAAGGGCTTTAATAAACATCAGTAAATCATTGAACTTCAAACAGGGTCAGCAGTTCTGCTTGTTATTTATAGCATAGGCAGAGTGGTTCAGTAACTCATTCAAGGCCATACAGAAAATCTTTATTAGAATAGCTTTTTTTTTTTTTTTTTTTTGTGGGTACTGGGGGTCGAACTCAGGACCTTGTGCGCCAGCAGGCATCCGTGCCACTGAGCAATATCACCGGCCCTTTTGTTTCGTATGTGGGTACTGGGAGTCAAACTCAGGACCTCGCGCTTGCCAGGCAGGAGCTTATGCTGCTGAGCCATCTCACCGGCCCCTTTATTAGAAATAGGAACAGAAACAGATACTGTAAAATTAGGACTCTGTTCTCAGAGCTGTTACTTGCAGGATCTCTCCACTAAGATCATACTCAACAACAATATCAAATGGAATCAGGGTCAATATTAATAATTATTATGTGGTGGCATCACTCAGATACATGAATTATTTAAGACTATAATGATCAAATGTTCTAACATTAACCATGGAGAAGCAACAAATTAAAACCACAATGTGGCATTCTAAAAGACTAACTTAAGTGTGACATGTTTTAATAACATGAAACTTGATTAAAATTTTAATATTACTAAATTAGGAAAAAGATACAAAATAGATGAAAACTACTAAGAAATTAACCAGTTACTTCAACCAAAATTTAAATTTACAAAAGAAAAAGTTTACAACCAATAAATACGGAAACTGGTAAGGTAGGCAAAAAGTAAATTTTTCCCCAGTATTAAAAAGTATAACATCTCTTTCTGTAATAATTATCTAAAGTGTCATGTTTTACCTATGAATGAAAGCTAGCTAACAGGTAAAAGAAAAATAAGCTAAGAATTTCATCCTTGATTATATTTGAGATTATTTAAAATTTCTGGCTTTATTGCCTTTTGGAATTAAATGTTAGGAAGTTAACGAAAAGTCACCTGCACTGGAGTAATTGTTACACTTGCACTTTACCCTTACATAGACAAGATCAGCATTTACAGTGGCTTACTTGGAAGGAAGAAGAGGCTGAGATAACGCTGGTGGAAGGTCTAACCCACATAAGTAGCCTACTGAGAATTATCATGGCTACAGGCAACCACATTTTGCATCCATTTTGAGCTACAAAAAATGGAATATTGAGGAAGGTCAAGCCTACTCTATTAATCTTCAGTGTGCTAAAAACAAAACAAAACAAAACAAAACAAAACACCCAAAAACTAACAAAAAACCCCAGCATGCCACATAATTTTGAAACCAAACTTTGTTAGTCATAACTTCTAACATGTCATTTTACTGGAGGAGACAGCTCTTTTACCTCACATGTAAAATTCTAGGGATTCAGATAGTTATTATTCCTCTTATTTTAGCCAAAAATTATGTTCATATAGTTTTCAGAGTAGTGAAAGATTTTACACTTTCCTAAAGTACTCCCTGGTTTCATGTAAAAGATGATTTGAGATAAAACTGATTAGAAATTAATAACTACCCAGTAAAATCATTCACTAAAATTTTTTCTAGTGAAACTATACAACCACAGAATCAAGAAAGATGCCTATCCTTACCATTATTCAACATCATTCTAGGCTGTAGTCCATGACAAATTTAAAAAGAAGCCATAAAACATCAGAAAGATGAAATTCATTTATATGGATGTGACTCTACAATTAGAAAATCTAAGAAATATAAAAATATTAGAGTAAAAGGCTATATGAATATATGTAAGATTGTGCAAATGTAAGATAAATGTATGTGTATGTGTATATGTATCCACACATATGTAATCAACTAGTAATGGAAAAAACAGCAGGTTCAACATGGTAAAAAAAGAGAATGGTGCTGGGGGAGGCTATGTTTTGATTCTCTCTGCAGTTTTCATTCTTTGTCCACATGAAATATAACCCAGCAAGTAATTCAACATCTAAATCTAGAGGAAAAAGAGAAAACAAGAATCCTCTCAACCTGTTAAGCATTTGGTTGCCAAGCAACCCAGTGTTGGGACAACTTCAGAGGAGCTACCAACTGAATGTCAGGCTATTACAGGTGGGAGGAGAGAAAATGAAGGGTACAGAGAAATGACCTTGATGTCAAGGTGGAGTCTACATCAGAGCTAGAGCATGGTCAAGTGCCAGAAGTATGTGAAAGGCAATCAGAGGCCTAAATAAAGACTAGCCAAAACAATGCAAGCTATTCTTAGATATTTAACTTAAAACTCTCAGAAGTTTTATGATTTTCTAAAAAAAAAACCAACAGAAACTATAGAACACACAATATAGCAAATGTGTAATACCTATTAAAAAATGTCTTGATTAAATGAATAAACAGTTTAAATTCTAATACTCACTACTGTAAAGATACAAAGCATTCCAAATTAATCTACACTTCTAATACCTTGTGAAACAAAATTTCAGCAGATATACTTTAAAACCAAATACAATTACTCAAAAATGTATCTAGAAAAATAATTATTTTTGAAAAAGAGAAACAATGTATATGTACTTCAGTGACTATAGTGGGGCTATTAATGTATCAAGAAGTATAAGCCTTGGGGCCGGTGAGATGGCTCAGCGGCGTAAGCGCCTGCCTTGCAAGCGCGAGGGCCCGAGTTCAACTCCCGGATCCCACATACGAAAAAGGGGCCAGTGATATCGCTCAGTGGCACGGGTGCCTGTTGGCACGCGAGGTCCTGAGGTCGACCCCCCGGTACCCACAAAAAAAAAAAAAAAAAAAAAAGAAGTATAAGCCTCAGTGATTAAAATCAGATAGCACTTACTTAAATAAGAACAGACAGCTAAATAAGAGAATATAAATCCAGAAAAAGATAAAGGTAGATACGGAAATTTGCTATATGACAGAGGTAGACTGTTAAATCAGTGGGGAAAAAATCTTAAGTATTAGAAAAACTACTCTGAAACAAAAACAAAAACAAAAACAAAACAAAACAACCAGATCACCACCTCACATTATATACACAAATGCATTTCAGATAGACTATAACTGTATGGTGTGGGAGGATAAAGAATAAACCCACCAATCAGAAAATACTAGAAGAAAACAAAGGAAGATATTTAAGCCTGGTAATATCCAGCAATAGCAAGACTATGAGGAAACACTGAAATATGGTTGGGGTGGGTGTACAATAGTCTTTACATTTTAAACTCAGAAAGTCTACATCTGTGTATTCACTTTGTAGAAATAATTATTCAAATGTATAAACACATAGGCTTGTGATTACTGTTTGTAATAGTGAAGAATAAGAAACACCCTAAATATGTATCAAATAAGGGACTGATGAAATAAAATGTTACATTTTCAAAATATGGGACATTGGCTGGGTGTGGTGATACACACCTATGATCCCAGCACTCTGGGAGGCTGAGGCAGGAGGAATGGAAGTCTGAGCCCAGCCTGGACAACTTAGACCCTGCCTTAGAATGAATAATAAAAAGGGCTGGGGATGTAGCTCAGTGTGAAGGCCCTGGGTTCAATCCCATGACTGCCTCTACCCAAAGAAAGAAAAAAAAGGTTAGATGATGAGGCTAAATAAGAAGGTATAATAATATGTACTATTAATGATAGCTAACATTTATATACCCATATATGTATCAAGTGTCATATGATACAATACTGTTTAGGTAGCTCCTATTACTATTCCTGTGTTAAAGATGAGAAAACAGAGAATTTAATTAATTTGTCCAGGATCTGAAAGCTTAGTAAAGCTGGGATTTTACCCTGGACACTTTGGTTTGACATGCATGCTCTTACCAACCATGCTGTACTGCATTTCAAAGCACATTGTCTATGGTAGAATATTAGGTGCAAAACAAACTAACAGACAGGCACCCACACGCACACGCACACACTACCATGACAAAAACAAAACAATCACAAAAAGGAAACTATGTAAGTTGTGGGATACATACTGAAATCATAGTGTGTTTTTTTAAAAATAGTTTTACCTCGAAAAAATGTGAAATATAAAGTGCTAATAGTGCATGATTCCTTTTCAAAGTTATATAAGAGGCAATGCCTGAAAAATACTGTTATTCTTCCTTTAGCTTAGTATTACAGTGACTACAGCAAGCGCTTTGGATAAATCAATTCTAATTGAACAAAATTACTTGAAAACAATTAAAAATCTAAAAAGTTTAATTCATTCCAATAAATTTATTGCACATGTCTATAATCCTAGCACTTGGGATGCTGAGGCAGGAGGCACGCCACGAGTTTGAGGCCAGCCTAGGCTACATACTGAGTTGAAGGCAGCCTCAACCAGCAAGAACTTGTCTCCAAAAAAAGACACCTAAGTTTGCTGCATATAGTAATTCAAATAAACTCAAATAGAAAATTGAGGATTGAGAACAGCTACTAAGCCAGCATTTTTCAAACTGGGTTTTCAAAATGGGGTTTCAACCTCTTAGTCATGAAACCATTCAATCATTCAAGAGACACATACTGAACACCTACTACATATGAGGGATCATTCTGGGTATCTGAGGTATACTCTGGTAAATTAAAAAAGAACTGCTTCCTCCTAGAACTTACATTCTAGCTGGGGGTGGGAGAGGCACAGACAAATACTACCTATCGCATAGGTACTGCATTAATCCTTTCTGAGGAAAGAGTCCCCAATGATCTAATAACCTTGCAATAAGCTCCACATCCTAACAGTTCTGCCATTGCTTAAGAATACCACAATGGGGACCAAGCTTCTAAGGCATGAATCGCTGGGGGACAAACCACAACCAAACCACAGCACCATTACATCTGGGTTCTGCTTAGTACCAGGGTGGCTCTTTTCATTTATATGTCTGCACCCTGTGCTGAGACGACGTACTGGTTAGGGTTCTCCAGAGGAACAGGATCAATACAAAATGTAGGTATAACTACTGAAAGAGAAGGAACTGTTGCACTTTCAGTTGCATGCAGGATAGTTACATTATATTAAGTGGAATGAGGAACTAGCTATTGTCTTTATTTGGAGATTAATTCTGGTTGAAGGAGATGTGCTTGGGTGTGAAGTTTACAAGGAAGGGGAAAGATGTGGTGGTTAAGGTGAATGTCAACTTGACTGGCTTTGGGATATGCCCCAGAGACTGATGGAGCTTGGTGTGTTTGGGTGGGTCACGGAGGCATGGACTTGGGGTGTGTCCCTTGCCCATTCCTCTCCAGCACTGTTCACCTGCCCTGTTTCTCAACCATAATGACCTAAGCATCTTTGTTCCATCATGCCCTTCCACCATGATATTCTGCCTTGGAGACACCAACTATGGACTGAATCCCAGAAACCATGAGCTAAAGTAAACATCTCCTCTTTTAAGTAGTGGGTGTTGGGTACTGTGTCCCAGCAATGGGAAAGCTAACTACAGATGATTAATGTCAGGATGAGGATAGGGTGTTTTGTGTTTACAGAAGCTCATTCACCCTACTGGCTAATTTGAAAATTATATATATCCTCTAAACATGGATTACCAGCCAAAAAGCTTATAAATTTCCTTTCACAGTGGTACCTCGGTTCATGAACTTAATTCTTTCCAGAATTAATTGGCTGAGAACCAAATCAAATTCAATGGTTAGGTTCAACATTGACTTTATGGGGAAATTTGATTTGGTTCTTGTCCAATTTGGTTTGCGACCACAATCATGGAAAGAATTAAGTTCATGAACTGAGATACCGCTGTATTATCATTTCTCAAATAATTGAAATGTGCTGGACTTTGAAGATACAGACTTAAGTTTCTGATCTATTTATTAGAGAAACATAGTCACTGTTTCTGCCCTTGGTTTCCTTCTTTGAAAGAAAATGGGATAACTCCAGATGAGTAATTCTCAATTGATGGGGAAAAGGAACAGAGAAAATTTCCCTAAGAAGAGGGGCAAATTTTTCATTACTGTATCTCCAAGCCAAGAATCCACTACTAGTGTAAGTGCAGTATCTTTCAGGTCCAGCTGATTCATTATGTCCCTATAAGTTAAGGATTCTGGGGGACCAGCGAGAATAGGCCTTGGTGTGGGTGCACCGGTCGGTAGGCAGGACCAGTGGTGAAGAAAAGTCTGAAGCAGCAGGGAGAATATGAGCCAGCAGCTGGTAAGTTAGGTGAACCAGCGCTGTGCTCTGGCACACAGACACGCAGAATAGAAGCAGGTGGGGCCGCCATTCTGTATCAAAGGGCTCCTGGGAGAGCTCAAGCAACAGAAGACCAGTCCCAGCCCCAACATCCAGAGGCCAAGATCAGCCCCATACCCAGTATAAATCCCATAGCAAACCTGGCTGGAGTACACAGCACATTTCTGGGATATGACTTGGACACTACCACAGAACCGTGGACACTAGACGAACTTTACTACTTTTATTTTTCTTTGTCTGATTGGTTACCCTTTTTCTGTCTGATTGGGTTTTTACTTGTTTGTTTTGTTCTTTGTGGTTATTTTTGTTTTTCTATTTTCTTTTTATTTTAGAAAATTTTCCTTCTTTCTTTTTTCACTATTTAGATTTCTTACCCTTCTTTTTTTCTTCTACTTATCTTCTTTCTCTTTCCTCAACTACCTCTTGAATTTATGGTATCTTCATGTGAGTAAATACTGTCTCTTCTCTTTCTGGTTCATTTCAACACTCCTTTGCTTTTTCTTTCATTCTTTCTCTCCTGTGTCCTCCAGCCTTGCTTCTACTATATTTGACCTCATTCATCTATCTTGTCCCCTCTCCTGTTCTACCCCCCACCCCCGGCAACAGGGTAAAATCACTCCATTAAGGGAAAAATCAATGCATACAGATCCTGGTATATGTTGGATTTTGTTATATAACTGTAGAATTTGCTCCTATGGTTAAAGGTATAAGGTTAACAGTTACCACAATTTGTCAGTAGCTAGGCTGTACTTGATGCTATTGTTATTGCTAACTCTACTACTTTAGCCAGGATGTCATTCATGTTATAATCAGTTTTTCTTCCTTGTATAATACCACTGTGATTGTACGGGATCATAATCATCACCATAGTCCAGTACAACAGGACTGGGTGCAAGCCAAATAGATAGTAACTTCTCATTCTTAATGAGAAGACATAAAGACCAAGAACCACCTACATCTAGAAGACATCCCTGAGGAACAGACATTTCCTAGGGAAGCCTCGATACTAGTGATAAAGCTATCTACCATAAGAAATCAGCAAGCATCAACATAGAAAACAAAATTAAAAAAAAGGATTCTGATTTATATTGACCTTGAAACTATCAAATTATGCAAAGATTTGTGAATTTTAGAAGTCTCAAAAACTCCTAGTCTGTCTGGTGTTTGATTTGCGGATGGGTATTTAGCAATTCTCTCCAATAGAAGGGTAAATTTTCCCTTTGAAAGTCCTTTATAGTTGACCAGGAAAAGCAGGTGTATTTATCTAGTTCACTGATGGGACTGCAGCATTTTTATTATTTTCTGTTCCCTAATAGTTTTTTTAACTTAAATATATTGTTTAAAAAATATATATATAATATACAGAGTTGAGTAAAAAAATTAACTCATACCCTATATAAGGTGGTCATCATGCTTCAAGGGAAGGATACAGAAGATGACCTGTAGAACCACTGCACACAAGCCAAACTATGTCACACATGCCAAATGCACACTCGCATGCTCTCTCCACCCCACTAAAATGTTTACAACAGGGCTGTAACTCATATGTCTCACGGGACTGCATGATTGCCCCATCAGCTGGCTTGTCCAGTCATACATGTACCACTGGTGATTCAAGTCGGTGGGAACATGTTAATGGTCACTGCATACATTTAAAAAATATGTGATATAAAATTGTCCTTTTAAACTTAATATGACATAAACATCTGCCAATATTATCATTAATTTCTTATAAATACTTTTTTTTTTTTAAACAGAGCCTTGCTATATTGTCCAGGCTGGTCCCTAACTCCTGGGCTGAACTGATCCTCCAACCTCAGCCTCCTGAGTAGCTGAGACTAAGGTACCAACATGCCTAGCTCCTTATATTTTTTAATGGTCATCAAATATTTTATCAAGTAGACCAATGGCTATATAAGCATAGTAGTTTCCAGAAAAAAGAATTTTTCAGAAGAAATATTATTACATATAATATGCATATATATGCTTTTTTTTGTTGTTTCATTTTTTCTTTTTTGCACAGTACTGGGGATTAAACCCAGACCCTTCACTACATCTCCTTTTCTAAGTATTTTAGATCTTGGCAATGAACAACAGAAGATACAAACAGCTTGAAGTCAAACTTGGCTTAGAATGTAGATTTCATCAGCAACTAAGTAATATTAGGCAAGTCAATCTCCTATCTATGATTCAGTTTCCCAGGACTAAAGTATGGGTAACAGTATCTACCATAAAGATGTACTGTATTAGATGGGAAAATATTCTTAATATGCTTAATACAGTGCATGGCTTAATACAGTGACTAGCCTTCAATCAACAGTGGTGACTGTTGGCACCATTACTATTATTGTCTATGTTTCTTCATCCTATTTTGGAGTTGGCATTCTTGGTCCTTGACTCTACCCCAAAAATAGCAGTGTCAGAGAGGTTCAGAAGAAACAGGTTCCTCCAGGACAAAGAATCTATGAATCCGGGAGTACCTAACTGAAGAAGGAAGATAATCACCAGTCATGAAATTAAAACAGAAAAAGCAAAAATCAAATGGGTATTTAAAATAGGGATTTTTACTTGAATAAAAGGCAAAAGAGAACTATTCTAGCTCAAGTTTATAAATACATAGAAATCATTTATTGGGATTTTAAAAAAATGGAATAAAACACAGCTTTTTAATGGCAACTGACTTTCCATGGGAAGTTGTTTTCCAGATAGCATGAAATTAGTTTCATATCTTACATTGCACCTGGTAGAGCACTAATATTTGTACTATTAAGTTTCTGGACTTAAAAGTGCTTTCAGTGTGAATTTGCCTCCTTCTGTGCCCATCTGTTCTTTTCTTGTGAACCCAGAAGAAAGGACCTAAAAAATATTCAGTTTTCAGATTTATTATATTTTCACATAAGTATTTATATTCACCAAGGAAAATTGTAAGACTGTGTGTAAAAACTCAGTTCACACTTGATTTTTCTTTCTCACTATTCAAGTGGTCATTATATTTATGGAAGACTAAAAAGTTATCATATATATAAATAAAAAGTAAAGCCAAGGGTATAAATGATTATAACTTCAAAAGGTATATTTTTCAGGGGTAGTGATTTTTAATACTTCATAATATCACTAAGATATTTGTATTAGATAAATAATTTATGAAATATCCAATGTTAATGTGGACAGAGCCAACTTAGGTGGAGGAAGGTAATAAGGCCACTGACTACTGCCTACTGCTTCTAATCAAAGTTAGTCATTATCTCCTTCAAAGGATATGTAAGCCCAGTGATACTATTTCTGTACCCAATCAAATTAGGGATGTGTAAACTTGCCCTCCCTGACTTACTTCCCCTGCCATTACGTCAAACTGACTGGATTCAAATGATCTGTATCTAAGCTCTCTTCTTATAGTATCAATATTTGACCAAATAATCACAGGTTTTCCATAAAAAACTCTATGTTCAAAACAAGGTAAGACTAGCAAAGGAATGGATGGTTAAAAACACAATAAGCTGTAAGCATAAATTCAAGATATACGCAAATATTATTAAGACATAACATGGCTACTTATGAAACGTTTTGGCAAGCA
This sequence comes from Erethizon dorsatum, assembly GCA_028451465.1. NCBI lineage: Eukaryota > Metazoa > Chordata > Mammalia > Rodentia > Erethizontidae > Erethizon > Erethizon dorsatum. The sequence continues at coordinate 111,223,584 of CM051823.1, forward strand.
GAGTTCTGGTGGAAGGTGTTATTGGCAGACTTAAAAGGAAAAAAAAATGAAAAAATTACCTCAGCAGCTGCAAGGCTGATGCATACTCCTCTGATTCCCATATGTTCTTTTCTAAACATGTGCAGTACAACTCTCTGATCTGGAAGTGAACAACGTTTGTGAGAAACAAAAATGAAACATTAAATTGGCAAATCCATATATGGTCAACACCCAAAAATTTAATGCTATTAAAAACAACCATCTGTCCATGGTGGTGCATGCCTGTAATCCCAGCACTCAGGAGGTTGAGGTAGGAGGATCACTGAAAGTTCGAGGGCAGCTTGGGCTGCATAGTGAGTTCAAGGTCAGCCTGAACTACATAGCGAGACTCTCCAAAAACAAAAACAAAACAAAACAACAATAATAAAACCAAACCAAACCAAAGTCACGACCATTTCCTTTAGATGACGACAGGCTTGGAATATATCATGCAGATCAGATGCTGTAAGTATATGACTTACACAGAAGTAAAACGGAACTATACTGGGATTAACTGATAGATTAACTGTTATCACTAGCCACTCTGTAACAAGAAAATGATAAAAATGGTGGAAATACTTATTGAATGTTCAATGGCAGATATCACCTCAGAAATAATTGTTACATATATTTTCTCTAAAACTCTCAGTTAAGGATCTGAAAATTAGGAATTTTTCCATTATCATCTACTCTATGGATGGTTCCTAAGGTCAGTGGAGCATGTCTCCTTTAATTCTTGGTGTAATGCAAACTTAACCATTAAGCATTCTCAAGCAGATTCCTTTTTCCAGCTCACTAAGAGTAGGAAACTGGCTCTGTTAACAAGAAAGGCTGAAGTGCCTTAGTACAATACACTGTAGGGGAGAAAATATCACTGGAATTCATGTAGCTATTTCTAGCTGTGACCATCAGAACAAAATAGACTGTTTCAATTACCACTACTGTATCTAGCCGGAATGGATTGTTCTCTTATTGTAAGAATTGGATCAATTTCAAATTCTAATGCCTGACTGCTACAGAAATCAAAGCCAGAAAGTAGTATTCTTACTAATTTGTAGATTTCAAATGAGGAAGCTTTATTTACCTGTCGGCCCAGTGGGTATTTGGGAAGAGAAGAGGTGAAATTATGAAGACATCTCAAAATCAGGAAGTAATTCACATGGTAGATATGTAGGTCTTCTAGTAATGATTGTGCTTCCTCCTAAAAAAATCACAGAATATACTGTTAATGTGTAAGGCAGTAAAGTAAAGGAATGTAACAAAATCTACTTCATGGATATGTCTAATTTCTAGAAAACTGACAAAAGGATTCACTGCTATCAACTAGCCTCCTTAATTCATAAGAATTTGAAATACACCAGGATAAAGCCTGACTATTTCTTAAATTTAGTATCAAGTCTGGTGATATTTTGCACACACCAGAATTTTTACTATAATTTAATCTCCTTAGATACCTCTAGCACTGCTACAATATCTTGACCTCCAAAATTACAAGTGTGCAAGACAGCAGCTTATCATATGCCTGCCTGTGTCAATCACCTGATGTATGGTACAGGGAGGGAAGGCCCACTGTCCTCTGCTTTATTGGCATTAGAGGGGTGAGGAGATCCCCAGAGCGTACTGTACCAATATAATCAACAGTTGCTGAAGATCTGCTTATGATTTCCTAAAGTACTGCATGAGTGTGTCTGGAGGGGAAAAAAGAAACTGGAAGAAACACAGTTGATTCTGATAAATCCCTACCTCTCACCAAGACTCTCCAATACTGGTTTTACTCAATTTACTACTTGAGAAAGAAAAAGGAAAAGGAGAAATCTAAGGACAACAAGCTTAATAATTTACAATCCAGCAAATATGAGGCATAGTCGCTTAAAAAAACCTTGGTTAACTAATCTTACAAATCAGTTTCAAAAGGTCAGTGGGGCGGTGTTATACTTTATATAGTGTTCTGAAATTATTTAGAAAATAAAAAATCCTATAAAGCATTCTTCAGGCCTCAATTCCTTTTATAACTGCTTACTCCTGTAACTCTTCTTAAGAGGATTATGATCTGTAGCATGGTCTTCACATGTTTTCTCCTCTAAGAAGTCAAATAAAGGACTTTAACTACTAGGCCAGTGGTGGCGAACCTATGGTATGCATGCTGCAGCAGGCTGTTTATCACTGACAGCTCTGGAAGTACACCATCACTGCACTAGGCTGTGTCTTTCTTGCAGATTATTTTTAGTTATCAACCATGCAGAAAATAACACTTCATTTATCAATAAACTCAAGCAAATCTGATATATCTTTTCGAAACTCTTAACTTATTTAGAAATAAATGCTGTGGTCAACAAAGTTTGGGTCATTATTTGAAGGAAAAGCTCTTGGGACCCAGATGTTTATCCTCCCATTGTTTGAGTTAATTAGTATCTCTTAAAAGTCTAGGTTTCAACAAAAGCAGCCATAATCACAGAGTACTTTTATACTATTTTTACTGTAAGCCATAACATGAAATTGCAAAAGCTATTAATTGTTTGCTGTAGTGTATACCAAAATAGATTTTAAATGAGGGAGGGAGTATTCTGAAGAAAATGGATCTATTACTGAATATTAATCATTCCTTACATTATTTTTGTTCTACCTATTTTCTTTTGCTTTGTGGAGTAAATGTATGTACAAGTACCTTGGTGATGCAATAGATTTAAATATCTTCATTGAATTTACTTGGATGAGGTGAAAATAAAAGGTACAGGGCAATGTGACATACTCAAGGAAATATGCCCCAGAGAGAGTGAGATGAAGGATCTGAGCATGCTTTTCTCTCAGGTATTTTTATTCCTTCATGTGATACGACTCTGTGTTGAATGAAGTTCAAGTGCTTAAAAAATGTTTTGGGTTTTTTTCTTCATAAAACAGAGCAGACTATTTTTCGTCTAATGCTCAAGTAAGGAAATGGAAGACTGTTTCCAGTATTGGAGGAAAAAACTCTGCTGGACTACTGAAGGAAAGTCTGTTGTACCTTCCTAATGGATTTTTCAAAGTAATTGTGACCATCCCAGTTTGTCTTATGTACTTCATAACTTAAGAAAGATTCCTCTGTTATATCTTTGCTCTTATTAGTTATAACTAAAAAATTAGAAATGATTAACTTTTTCATGGAGCTAGTCCTCTAAGTTCTCTGTCTTACAGAGTTTTGTCTGTTTTATTACAATATTAGCACCTAAATTAATAATGGACACTCATCTACCAAAGCTAGGGCAATTTCTAATAAATTTTATAGATATTATTTTATAAATTAAAACCTGTAAAGTTTTAATATGAGAAAAATTTCCCATTTAATGTGCTATAGCAACACTACACTATACACATACAAACACAAAGCCTGTTAAGGTATTAATCTTACTTTCTATTCAATAAATATTTTCTCAGTCATTTTTTTCTGTATACTAGTCATAGTTGTTGCTGTTTTATTTCATAACTATGTTTGGGATGATTCTTGTTAACATACACTTTTTTTTGGTTATTTTTTTGAGACAGGGTCTCACTATGTAGTTCAGGTGGCCTTGAAGTCACTATGTAGCCTAGGCTGGCCTCAAACTTGCAGCAATCCTCCTGCTCCAGCCTCCCAAATGCTTGAATTACAGGAATGTACCACCACACCTGCTCACTTTCTCTATTACTGAAACATAAAGAATACCTGGTCTTTATTGACTTTTGACACAGTTACAGGAATAGTACTATCTCTGTTATAAGAAACACAGAGCAAATACATAATAGTCCTCTCGCTTTTCCTCTAATATGGCACTCAACTTCAGATCCTTTCCATTGAATGTCTTAGAATTCTTTTCCTCCAAATTCTCGCAAGGCAAGCTCTACTCCTTTAGATCATAACTCATAATTCACCTTCTCATAGTGAGGCCTTTATCTAAAATTTCAATTCCACTCCCTGTGTGCATCAAACTTTATATGCCCTGTCTCTGTTTCACTGTTAGCATTTACACTAGAATAGGTATCTTACTTATTTATCCTCTGTCTGTCTTCTTGGTAGAATGCAAATTCCATGAAGCTTGTATTTTTGTGTTTTATCTCTATTTTCTTACTGTAGCACCTAAATTACTAATGGACACACAATAGGTTCTCAAAAAATATTTGTTGCATGAAGAAGTATATTCATGAACGACAGCCACCATTCATTCTAAGTAAGAGCAACCACTTCTCTTGCTGGATATTTCCTAGATTTGAACACATCTGATTTTTCAAATGAAGACAAAAATCTGAATTTATAATGTAACATTTCTCAACTTCTAAAAGTTGACTTTTAGATATAGCTTAGTGGCATAAGCACCTGCCTGGCAAGCGCAAGGTCCTGAGTTCGAATTCCGGTACCCGCATATTAAAAAAAAAAAAAAAGTTGACTTTTAAAAAAGGGTGATATTCCCATGTTTATAGCAGCACAATTTGTAATAGCCAGATCTTGGAAACAACCCAAATGCCCATCAACTGAGGAATGGATAAGAAAGATGTGGTATTTTTATACAATGGAGTACTATTCAGCCATAAAGAAGGATAAACTGGAGACTTTTATAGGTAAATGGATGCAACTCGAGAAAATACTCATAAGTGAAATAAACCAGAAGCACATGTGTAAGCATCGTATTATCTCTCTAGTATGAGAAACTGAAAGAGTAAATAAGATCCAAAATGTACAATAGGCATGGTGAATCAAAAAGAAACTGGTCAAAAGGAAAGAGAGACTGGAATAGGGAAAAGAAAGAAGGGAAAGGGAAAAAAATTGTATATATATATATATAAGATGGTTAAGATAGATACACTACCATTTTTACTTAGTTCATTGAAGAGTAAGGTTTGTGCCAATAATGGTTGGACAATTGAATGCTAATGTCTGGTGTCCTGAATAACTAACTTAAAGATAGTAATACGTAATGTATTAACCATTGTTACCCTCCTATTATGATTGTTTGAAAATTTGTTCTTCTTTTGATTTGTTTTGTTTTTTCTTCTCTTTAAAATAAAAAAAAAAAAAAAAAAAAAAAAAAAAAAAGGGTGATATTGACCTAGGAAACACACTTACATTATTATGCTGTGAACTGCCACTTAAGTGTAATATGCTCTAAGTCTGTCAATTCTATCCTCATCAAGCCTGTCATTCAAAAATGATTCCGATATTAGGTCATTTATGAGGTGTGATAAAAAATATAGTATTTAAGGGCCGGTGAGATGGCTCAGCAGCATAAGCGCCTGCCTTGCAAGCGTGAGGGCCCGAGTTTGACTCCCGGAACCCACATACGAAAAAGGGGCCGGTGATATCACTCAGCGGCACGGGCGCCTGCTGGCGCGCGAGGGCCTGAGGTCGACCCCCCGGTACCCACAAAAAAAAAAAAAATACATATATATATATATGGTATTTAAATAAAAAATACTTACTACAGTAAAAGACATTGCCATTAATCTTCCTCAAAGCACTTCACCTTGATTCGAGCACACTTATCCCATTATTCTTGCCACTTTCTGAACCAGTTCTAGAAGTCCTTTTTTATTTTTATTTTTTATTTATTTATTTTTGTGGGTACCGTGGGTCGAACTCAGGACCTCGTGCACCAGCAGGCACCCGTGCTGCTGAGCGATGTCACTGGCCCTTTTCTCGTATGTGGGTACTGGGAGTTCAACTCAGGACCTCGCGCTTGCCAGGCAGCAGGTGCTTATGCCGCTGAGCTATCTCACCGGCCCTAGAAGTCCTTTTTTAAATCTTTAGTTGTACTGTCATAGCTGCCTTGATGTCCTAAATCTATTCAAAATGTTTACTTTCATGGTTATTTTGACTGGGAAAGAGCCAGAAATCACATGTTGCCAGATCTGGTGAATAAGGTAGATGAGGACACACTGTAATATTTTTACGAACTTTCCCACTAGATGTCATGCAGCAGCAGCATTCACTGCATTTTTTATCACACTCTGTAAAAATACTCATGAAAGAGAACTTCCAGAATTGCTTCAGAAAGTGTCAAGAACTATGGGATAAGCATGTTCAAAGCAAGGAGTATTCTGAGTGGGATTAACAGTCACGTGTCTTTGTAATACACTTAAAAAATTTTTTTAACATTCATTGTCTTTTTTGATCACCACTTGGAACTTATGATAGGGCCCTTATCACTTTCTTTGGATAAGCCAACATGTACATAAAACTTAAGTATATACATAAGGAAAAAACAATTGGGAAGAATTGTATTTGCCATGATACTTTGTTTTTGCATTTACTTCTCTAATTTTCATAGCATTTGCCACTTTCATGTCTAGAACCGTATGGCTGGGGTAAAGAGTAACTTCAAGAAGATTTAAAGAAAGCATGTGAAAACAACTGCAAAATTTTTGTAATTTGTTCTCTTCAGTCAATTCACTGATCTTTAAAAGCTGGTAAAACAGATTATGTTGAATTTTGGAATTATGAGATAACAGCTAAAAATAATTTTCTCATTTATCATCTTGCTGTAAGTAAGCCTTATTTTTCTTGTTAGTGAGAAATGTTGGCTGGCAATGTTTGCCAGACTTGACTTAGTATATTACAGCTATCTGAGAGCGCTAAGCCATGGCTTTCTCCTAGCTTTTAGATGGATGAATGCCAGTTTTCTCCTGTCTCTGCCTTTTGTTCTCTGCACTCCTACCCTGGTAGTTTAGAACAGGAAGAGAATGTGATGAATGTTTGGATTTAAATTGCCAATTCCTGGGCCGGTGAGATGGCTCAGCGGCGTAAGCGCCTGCCTTGCAAGCGCGAGGGCCCGAGTTCGACTCCCGGATCCCACATACGAAAAAGGGGCCGGTGATATCGCTCAGTGGCACGGGTGCCTGTTGGCGCGCGAGGTCCTGAGGTCGTCCCCCTGGTACCCACAAAAAAAAAAAAAAAAAAAAAAAAAAAATGCCAATTCCTGATACAGTAGGCTATGAACTAGCTCATTTATTTATTTTTTAAAATTTTCTAATAGCTCATTTAATCATGTGTGGTAGACTACAGCTTTTTTCCTTCTTTCTTACACTTATCATTTTTCCTCCTCTTTCCGCATTTTAGGTCTATTAAAAGAAGTAAGGAAGAGCTGCTAGCAAAAATGAAAAGCAAGCCTCCACCAGATTCCTAAACTAATTTGTGCCTTATGTTCACAAATCACCATGATAAACATGTTAAATGGTGAAAAGAAGTCATTTCTTTACCTTTAATTGCTCTGTGATCTCAGCTATCTCACTTCTTTCTCTTGGCTACAGTTCCTCATTTGTAAAATGAGGGTGCTGATTTAGGTTATCTAATAGTAATCTATTACAGTTCTAAGAAGCTGAAGATTTATTTTCCATTCTCTATGGATTTAAACTCTGGTTAAGCAAATAGGCAAATATTATTCTGAAACACTAACGAGTCAGAATAATAAAACTTCGTATGTCATAAGCAAAGGACTATGCCAAAGAGCTACAGTATAAGAAGATCTGAATATAAAAACTGATTTCCTGATACATGGAATTATTCATTCATTAAATATGCTGAACATAATGTAATTTCTTCTGACAGAACAGGATCAACATGAATAGCAAATCATTACTAGTAATGTAGACAATGGAGCTAGCTGAGAGCACAGCATTAGCTATGGTCTTAAAACTTTTTTTTAAAGCAGCTTAGACATATTAGTGTGTGTGTGTGTGTACATGTAAGTATATAATGACCAAACCATATATATATTTGTAGGAAAGAGGGGGTTATTTCCCTTTTTTCTTTAACTGGAGCAGCAGCATACGGGGGCATGACATAGCTGCCTGACTACAAAGGCTGAAGCTGCCCCTTATCAAGTGGTTTCCTAAAAGCTTCCCATAATTTATGTTTACTTTTAACTTGCCATGATATTTGAAAACCCCATTTCTGATTTCTCAAATACTAATAAAGAACCTCAGGCACCTCTTGTCAGCTTACACTGATTCTCCATGAAGTGTTTTACAAAGTATGTGGGGTTTTAATGTCAGGCCTGGATATTAATGTCAGATACCATTTACATTTACTAATTGTGACACTTTTAGACAGGCAAGTTACTTAATAATTTGTGGCTCTTCTCATCTAGGGACTTAAAAGATGTGGTGGCTGTGTCTCTTAATGAGACAATGAACAAAAACTACCCACTAATTGGGAAAGCTGTTAACAACCCCTCCCCCAACAAAACATTGGCACATGAGGTATAAAAGAGTTTCTCTCAATTTAAAAAACCTTCCCAGTGTCAAGGCAGAGTGTTTTTCTTTATTATCAGATAATGATGGCAATTATGCAAATATGATGTGAGGCCATATAATCTTCTTCAAAGCTCTCTTTAATATCTGACTTGAAACAAGACTGCAGGCACAAACAATAGTAAAAATTGTATCTTTTAAATTATAGTGAATTTGAAAGCTCTGTATAAGACACTTTTGACAGCTCATTTTTCATGAAATCTATTTTCACAAATGAGAGGTTTTAGTACTCTAAGGAGAAAAAAAAAAATAAGGCAAGCAAGCAAGGATTACCAAAGCAACACTATGGAGCGAAACAGTAAAAATATACAGTCTCCTATCCTATTTCATCTAAAAGTTTACTTGTCTAAATAGTGACTAATTTATCATCAATTACACATAATTTGGTGTAAACCTAATTTGGCACAAAATATATTTTTACTCAGGAATCAAAATGATTTAATCAGTTAGAAACAATTACTATTTTGTTTAATGAAAAGTAAATGAAAGCATGAAATTCTAGAGCCAAAAGGAACTTTAAGGACTATATGGTTAACTTCGTACTATAGGCTTTGAAAGCTACAGATTCATCAACAGTTTAAATTAATGCAATCTTGTGCAAACTTATTCTGCCTAAATTAGGAAAACTTGATTATCACTTGTCAAGTACACCTTCTGACCACTGTACCTAGCTGCACTGTACAACTCAGAAATGCAAAACTGCACAGAATCTTTACTGATTTTATCAGTTATACATGGCCTTCTAAAACCCCCACACAGTGCTTCTATAAATACACATGGTTCAGTCAATTGAATTTTTATTAATGAAAAGTACACTTAAATCCATTGCTGAAGTTCATTAAGTACAAATCTGCCATGTTGCTTTGAAGCAATATCTATGAAACTTATGTTTCTACCATTTTGAGGGAGTTAAAGGATTTAACATCTTGAACCCAGTTAGAGAATCAAAGTGATTCTCAAAGAATGGTCTTCATATAAGCAGCACCATCACCTGAAACCTTACAGAAATGCAAATTCTTAGGTCCCACTCCAGAGCTATGAAAGCAGACACTCAAGGATGAAGCCCAGAAGTCTATGCTTTAACTAGACCTCTGTGTGATCCTGATGTAAACTAAATTTGAGAACTACTGGTTTAGTTCATCAGGGCAGGAAGGAAAGCAGACTTTTAGGACAGAAACAGTCAAGATAGAAGTATAAATTTCTCTGGAATATATCTCTAGAGATTTATCTCTGGGGGCCGGTGAGATGGCTCAGCGGCTTAAGCGCCTGCCCGGCAAGCGCGAGGGCCCGAGTTCGACTCCTGGAACCCACATATGAAAAAGGGGCCGGTGATATCGCTCAGCGGCACGGGCGCCTACTGGCGCGTGAGGTCCTGAGGTCGAGCCCCCGGTACCTACAAAAAAAAAAAAAAAATCTAGAGATTTATCTCTTAGAAATGTGCATACAGAAGAAGGATACACAATAAAAAACTCTAGTCGTAGGCATGTCTATATAACAGTATTGGGTAGATTATGTTATATATAGTATGTGTATAATACAAAGTATAGAAAATTATGTATTCATATTGACATCTTTTTATGGTAACGAAAAATAATAATAGTGGCATTAGTTACACATGTAAACATTTTATAGCTATATGTTTTCAGCTCACTTTCACTTTCTGAATAAACTTTGATTATCACTAATGCTATGAAGATATCACACTAGGAATTATCCTATTTTATAGATAAGAAAATTGAGGCTTAATTAAGGTAAGTGTTTTTTTTTTTAAAGTACAACCTAGCTAATAAGTAGCTGGAGTTCAAATGAAAGACTTCTGAGGTCAAGAGCAAGATTTTGCCCTAGGGGCCGGTGAGATGGCTCAGCGGCGTAAGCGCCTGCCTGGCAAGCGCCAGGGCCCGAGTTTGACTCCCGGAACCCACATACGAAAAAAGGGCTGGTGATATCGCTCAGCGGCACGGGCGCCTGCTGGCATGCGAGGTCCTGAGGTCGACCCCCAGTACCCACAAAAAAAAAAAAAAAAAAAAGATTTTGTCCTATATCATGTAGTATCATATTATTATCATAAATTTTTACAGAATTATAAAAAGAAACATTATAATGAGAATAAAATATTCAAAGGCATTTTTATTCTGAGCTAGAAAATCAACAGACACACAGTATTAATTTTTTTCATAAACATCTGCCTTTTGAATTTAGCAGGTAGCCTGTGGATAATTTTTTTAGGACAAGAGTACAAATCTTTGCATTCCTTCATATTTCTCACTGTATATCTTCAATACAACAAAGATAATAACAAACAGGGCTGATGGTCCAAAAGAACAAGTATAGTACAAATAAATCCTTAGGAAATATACAGAAAGTCACTGAAAAATAGGTATTAATGTCAGGCTATTTTTATAATATATTAGACATTCTGTTCCTTTTATCATCTCAATGCTTAAAGGGTTCTCCAAAAGAAATTGTAGCTTCTAAAACTACACTATGATAGAAAGGTCTAGCAAGAAACACACTTGGCAGCTAGCTGACTCAGGAGAACTAATCTAGTTAATCTTTAAAAAAAGACATAGTAATACATCCATTCTCACTGATTCTTAAATTTATTCTCTCAGAAATAACCTGCTTATGGTCTAACGACTTTCTATTTTGCTCTGTAAAAGTGACAGAGATTATTAAAATGATTACTGAACCCAATCTAAAGTTGGCTTTTTTATTATGGCCCACTGTGGATACTGTAATTGAAATATGTTTAACAGAGGCCTTTCACAAAATTTTTGAGATTTTTACAATGTAGGTTAATTGGTATTTAGAACTATATAGAATACATTCTTTTGTTCAAAATTTGAAAACACAGCTGAGGATACGGATCAGGGGTAAAGCATTTGCCGAACATACATAAGGCCCTAGGTTTAATTCCCATCATTACCAAATAAATAAATAAGAAAGCTGTATGTATCAGCAAAATTCACACACAGCCGTAGGACTTACCTTCAAGCTCTTCTTAATTTTATTACAATATTCTAACAGCCTTTTACTTAGGCAAGAGGAATAAAAAAAAAAAATGAGACATGTTTCTACATGTCCATCAGCAAAAGATTAATTAAATAAAATGAAGATATACTCATTCAACAGAATATGTATTACGCCACTCTTTAGTACTACTACAGAATGACTCAAGATGAAGCACAAGGGCCGGTGAGATACCTCAGCAGCATAAGCGCCTGCCTGGCAAGCAAAAGGTCCTGAGTTTGACCCCCGGTACCCACCAAAAAAAAAAAAAAGATGAAGCACAAGACAAAACAAGATACAGGGGCCGGTGAGATGGCTCAGCGGCTTAAGCGCCTGCCTTGCAAGCGCGAGGGCCCGAGTTTGACTCCCGGATCCCACATACGAAAAAGGGGCCGGTGAGATCGCTCAGCGGCACGGGCGCCTGCTGGCGCGCGAGGTCCTGAGGTCGACCCCCCGGTACCCACAAAAAAAAAAAAAAAAAAACAAGATACAGGATAGCACATTTACCTTCTGTAAGGAGACAGCCTCAAAATATATGTAATTGCTTGCATATATGGAGATAAACTCTAGAGTGATGCCTAAGAAACTAGTAACACTGACTGTGTCTGGGAAAGAGAAATGGGTACTTAGAAGACAGGTAAAAGGGAAACTTTTCTCTGAACATTATCTTTGTTTTTGAATTATGTACCATGTCCAAGTATTATCTATTCAAGAAAGAAAAAAAAAAAGATTTTTTTTTTATATTCTCTATGCTGTATGGCTAACTTATAACTTTCTAAACTCATTACTTCTTTCCTGGCATTATATTATAAATATATAATAACGTATCTTCAAATCAGATCAATACTCATTTCGAAGTAGGTGCCGAAGCTGTCTGATTCTCTGCTTTTATTTATGACAGCCTTTAAAGGAACATTAAAATGAGATTGCCTGAAGATTCCAAAACTGTTAAGTGGAAAGAAATCCATACGGCAGATCTCTATAGATCTAAAAGTGCTTCCAAATGAGACCATAAAAGAAATCTAGTGTTCTTGCTATTATTTCTTCTTATTAAGTCTTTAATGTGTTGTACTAATTTCTCATGATAAATGTAATCATTATATACAGCAAACATGTACTAATAAAGAAAATTAATGAAAAAAAAAGCCTTATCTTTTAGAGTTAAGGTTTTTTATCATCTTTAATATTCACATTCTAAATGCCTATTAAGACTTAGTACTTCACAATGCAAATACCAGGATATACAGATATATTTTATAACATTTCACAGAAACTATATGGGTATATTCTTTTTCATGAAGAGAAAAACAAGAATCAAAAAAAAAAAAAAAATTCACATTCCTACCTTCAAAAATCTGTCATTGGTCAGTAGCGCAACTTGCTTTTCTGAAGCTTGTTTTTCCACGTACCTAAAAGTTTTACATTCCATACACAAAAAAAGAATAATAAACACTCTATGTATTTGCATATATTGGGAGAAATAACAACCTAGATTGGTGGCCACTTTTTTTTCATTTCTTTCTCAAAAATAAACTCAAGGTGATAGTCCTGGCTTAATGGTAATTTTCGACTACTTGTATCATCTATACTTAATAGTTTAATTACAAACAAAGGCCATATAGCCCAGAAAAAAATTGTTATTTCTAAAAATAACTACAGAACTTGCAAATTATGTCCCTTTGTAAAAACATGTTCTTTATGGCAAATTTTAAACAACAAATTTTAAGTGAAACCCCATTAAAAAAAACAATGGACGGGCCGGTGAGATGGCTCAGCGGCGTAAGCACCTGCCTGGCAAGCGTGAGGGCCTGAGTTCGACTCCTGGAACCCACATACGAAAAAAGGGCTGGTGATATCGCTCAGCGGCATGGGCACCTGCTGGTGCATGAGGTCCTGAGGTTGATCCCCGGTACCCACAAAAAAAAACAAACAAACAAACAAACAAAAAACAAACAAACAAAAAATGGTTTTATATTGCTATAAACAAAATAAAAAAAATTATCCCATCCCTCACTTCAAAAACAAGTGGATCTAAAGTCTCTTACTCTGCAAATGCTAGTATGTGTTAATTATGTACTTCTTTTTTTTTGTTACCTCCTAAATGATGGAAGACGTCGGATGTTTTCACATTGGTTAACTGATAAAAAATTTATTCTTCTCTTGGCTTCTGGGAGACTGCAGCACAGAACACTTAAGGGCTGGGAATAAAAATGCTCTAATAGAGAAAGCTGAAAGAAATGTGATATTAAATATATTTATTATATTTTGGCAGTAATTCTTTGCCCCATATTTGCTCAATTTTAAGGCTTTTTTTAAAGAGCAAAAGTATTTATGGTACTAATAATATATTTAATAACATCACAATAACATTGTAAGCAATACATAAATAGCTATATACCTCTAATATTTCTAAGGCTCCAATTTTGAAGATGAAGTCAAAATGGCAATCTCAGAAAAGCAAACTAAAAGAAACAGAATGAATAGATTAGCTATCTGCAGAAGCAACTCATAATGACTGAGTTGGTTCTTTGAAAGATTAAATGAAACAGAGAAACCCTTGGCCAACCTTATCAAAAAAAGGAAGGAAAAGATTTAAAGCCCTGGAGTTAGGAATGAAAAGGGTGAAATCACAACAGATTCTGCAGAAATCCAAAAGATCATTGGTACCTACTTTGAGAATCTGTACTTTAATGAGATGGAAAACGCAGAAGAAATGGATAGATACCTAGACATATATGAATTACCAAAACTCAATCAAGAAGATAATTCTAAATAATCCGGTAACAGTCAATGAAATTGAAGAAGTAATAATAAAAAAAAGTACCAACAAAGAAAAGCCCAGGTCCTGATGGATTCACTGCTGAATTTTACAAGAACTTTAAAGAAGATCTAATGCCACTACTCAAACTCTTTAATGAAATTGAAAGGGAAGCAATGCTCCCACCAAACGTATTCCTGGAAGCAATCATTACCCTGATACCAAAACCAAAGAAGGGTCCAACTGAAAAAGAGAACTACAGGCCAATCTCCTTAATGAACACAGATGGGGAAATCCTCAATAAGTTACTAACAAGAGAATGCAGCAAATCATCAAAAAGATTATACACCATGACCAAGTAGGATGCATCTCAGGGAAGCAGGGATGGTTCAACATACACAAATCAATACATGTAATATATGTTAACAGGCCTAAGGACAAAAACCACATGATCATCTCAATAGATGCAGAAAAACATTTGATGAAGTCCAATACCCATTTGTGATAAAAACCCTAAAGAAAAATGGAACAGAAGGTCTTTTATCCCAATCTGATAAAAGCCACCTACGACAAAACAACAGCCAACATCATACTAAAGAGGACAAAAACTGAAAGCTTTCCCTCTAAAATCAGGAACAAGAGAAGGATGCCCACTATCACCACTCCTGCTCGATATAGTTCTGGAAACATAAGCCAAAGCAATTAGACAAGAGAAAGAAATAAAAGGAATAAAGATAGGAAAGGAAGAAGTTAAATTATCATTATTTGCAGATGACATAATATTCTATATAGAAGACCTCAAAAACTCCACCAAAAGACTCCTAGAATTAATAACCAAATTGGGCAGTGTAGCAGGAGACAAAGTCAACACTCAAAAATAAACAGCATTCCTATATATGCATAACAAACTCACTGAGAGAAATTAGGGAAATAACACCTTTCACAATAGCATTAATAAAAATGAAATACTTAGAATCAACCTAAAGAAGAAAGTGGAAGACCTTTACATTTGAAATTACAGTACTGTGAAAAAGGAGATTGAAAAGGGTATCAGAAAATGGAAAGATATCCCCTGTTCTTGGAAAGGCAGAACCAATATAGTGAAAATGGCCATACTTCCAAAACTGCTAGACAAATTAATTACAGTCCAAATCAAAATACAGGGAGCATACCTCACAGAACTAGAGAAAATAATCCTAAAATTTATATAAAACCAGAAGAGGCTTAGAATAGCAAAAGCAATTCTGGGCAACAAGGGCAAGGCAGGGGACGTCACAATCCCTGACTGGAAATTATACTACAAAGCTACTGTTACAAAAACAGCATGGTACTTGCAAAAAAACAGACCTGAGGATCAATGGAACAGAATACAAGATCCAGAAATAACTCCAAACACATTCAACTACCTTATCTTTCACAAAGGGGCCAAGATAAGAAAGATAGCCTCTATAATAAATTATGCTGGGAAAACTGGCTTTCCATATGCCAAAGATTGAACCTAGACCCATATCTCTCACCATGCACTAACCTAAAATTGAAATGGATCAAAGATCTAAATATAGTAATAGAAACACTTAATCTGCTGGAAGACAGAATAGGCAAAACTCTTGAAGACAGAGGTACAGGCAAAGACTTTATGGACAAGTCTTCCCTGATTACACAGGGAAATATTACAAAGAATCAACAACTGGTGTCACATCATATTAAAAAGTATTTGCACAGCAAAAGAAACCACCAACAGAGCTGAGATAACCCACAGAATGGGAAAAAATTTTTACCAGCTACTCCTCAAAGGACTAATATCTAGAATATATAAAGAACTCAAAAAAATAAAAATAAAAAAAAACCAGACCCTCCCCCCACAAATTTAAAAACTCAATTCAGAAAGGGCATCTGAAATGAACAGACAGTTCTCAAAAATGAAGAAGTACAAACAGGAAATAAATGTAGGAAAAAATATTCAACATCACTGGTCTTTGGAGAAATGCAAATTAAAAGAACACTGAGATTCCATCTCACTCCAGAAAGAACAGCTAACATCAAGAAATCAATAACAAACACTGGTGAGGGTGTGGGGAAAAAGTAGTACAACCATTATGCAAATCAGTATGGAGGCTCCTCAAAAAACTAAAACTAGAGGTTCCATTTGACCTAGTTGTTTCCCTTCCCTTCTAGGTATCTTCCCGAAAGAGTTAAAAGCATCACACCACAGTGGTATCTGCATACCCATTTCTATAGCAGCATTGTAATAGCTAAATCCTGGAAACAGCCCATATGCCCATCAACAGATGAATGGATAAAGAAAACGTGGTATTTATATACAATGGAGTACTACTCTGCCATAAAGAAAGATAAACTTGAGTAACTTTTAGGTAAATGGATGTACCATGAGAACATAATTTTAAGTGAAATTAATCAGACATCGTTTAGTGAAATAAATATCACATCATTTCTCTTGTGTGAGAAACCAAAAGGTAAATAAGAAGCAAAATGGACAATAGATACTGGGAACTAGGATGAACATATGTTCAATTCGAAGTGGAAGAAGGGAGTGGGGAGGAGAAGGGAAGGAAGGGACGAGGGAAAAAAAAAGAATGAAAGAAAAATATGGAAACAAAGCTTTTTGAAATGTGGAGGGGAAGAAGGGTTAAGGGGAGAGGAGGGGAATGGGAATGGTGAAAAAAAAGAATTAAGATACATTATGCACAGGTCTAAATTCCCTATGATGAATGTGATCATTATGTATGGCAAATATGTACTAATTAAAAAAAAAATCACTGAAGCAAAAACTGATGTAAGAAATGTAAACATTATGTACTGCAAACATATACAAGAGGGGGGGGCCAAGAGATGGGTGGAGGGAGGAAGAGAAGGGAAAGGGGATGAAAAAAGGAATTAAGATGTGTTATGTTCATGTATCAACTCTGCACAAGGAATGTAAACAATTATGTACCACAAATGTGCTAATAAAAAATATACATTAATAAGACAACATACATAATAAAGTGCTTAGCACAAAACAATTGCTTAGAAAATTATCAGGATCCCTAAAGTCATCTAATTTGATCCCCTTATTTTACAGATGAGAAAACTGACACACAGAGAGATTAACTTGACTAACATTCTTTCCTTTACTCACTTTCTTAAGGTACAGTATTTGAAGCTACAGTTTATATGTCCTGAAACTTTTTCCCTTGACTTTCGTGGCACTCCACTTTCTTTGGGTTTCCTTGTTTTTAGCTACGTCTTCTATTGCTGAGTCTTTTTTTTTTTTTGGTACCAGAATAGAACTCAGGACCTTGCACTTGCCAGGCAGGTGCTTGTGCCACTGAGCTATATCCCCAGCCCTATTGCTGAGTCTTGTATGTCCTCTTCTTGGGGTTTTACCTTACCCTTTCCTTACCCCTTCTGAGTGACATTTCATTCTCATCACAGGACTTTAACCATCATCACCTTTTAATGATAAAACACTAAATATTTCTATTCCCAATTTTTTCCTGAGCATCAAACTTCTTTGTATACAACATTCTTAAATCAATCACATACACAAAAAAACTTAACATGTTTCTAAGTTGCTGTTTACCCTGTATTAACATGTATAATAAATGGTACTAACCTCCAGTTCATCTGCTAAACTAGAGCCTGTGCATTACCTTGTGCCTCTCTTACACTTACTATCATCTTAGTCACTGGGTTCTGTTGATTATATCTCCTCCTCAAATTAGTTCCTCCTTTCTAGTTCCACTATTACTATCTCAGTTTAGGTCCTTGTCATATCTAGTCTGGATTAGTTAATAGCTTTCTAACATTACAGATTTCCCTTCTTCTACTGTTGCCTTTGCACGGAATGCTCTTCTCGTGTTGACCTGTCTAGCTCCTATTAGGCTATGATTCCATTTTGCTATAGATCTTCAAGGCATGTTTCTTCCACAGTACTGACTACCTAGAACTGTAATTGTGGGTTTATTCTGCCTCTCTCACTAGATAATGAGCAATTCGAAGCAGGGATTTCTTTTTCTTCTGTACAACCACAGCTCAGATAGCACTTGGCTCACTGTAGGCTCTTGACTAATATTTATGACCAAATAAAAGAATGAGATGAATGAGATAAGAAATTTAATAGGTTATTATATCTTGGTATTATTTAATATATTTCTAAAGTTTTGATTTGAAATATTTTTTTAAAGTCCATGTTGAAAACAGAATACATATTACCCATTAAAAAAAATTATAGTGTTTTATATGGAGGAAAAATACCTAAAGGAAATAATTTATAATCTTAAAGCACTATACAAAGATGAGTATTATCCTATTATACTTTTGGACTGAAGGTTACCAATATACAGGTCTTAGTAAACTAGACAGAAAGCACGTGTTCACAATGACTAAACTTTGCTAAGATAATTTAAGCAGTTGACAAAGGCAATAATATTAACCTTTAAACATCTAGAGAATGGGGGTCTTCTTTTGTGTTAGAGCAAATGTTTTAAGTTAAATTTAAGAATTAGCTTCTGGGGCCGGTGAGATGGCTCAGTGGTGTACGCGCCTGCCTGCCAAGCGCGAGGGTCCGAGTTCGACTCCCGGAACCCACATACGAAAAAAGGGGCCGGTGATATCGCTCAGCGGCACGGGCACCTGCTGGTGTGCGAGGTCCTGAGGTCGACCCCTGGTACCCACAAAAAAAAAAAAAAAAAAAAAGAATTAGCTTCTGATAATTCATGAAGCCCTAATGAAAATGATTCCCGATATCAGAATAAATGTAAACACACACACACACACACACGTATGTGCATGAGTCATCAAATTCTAGCACACAACCTATTTTTGTATGTCCCAGGAACTAAGAATGGTTTTTATTTTACATTTTTAAAGGGATATTAAAGGAGAAGCAGCAGTAGCAGCAACCACAGATGGCATGTAAAACTAAAACTGTTCACTCCTAGCATGTTACAGAGGTTTCCTGACCACTTACATATGGCATTTCTTAGGTAGAAAATCATAAGCTCACCTCAAGTTCTTAAAAAAAAGTCCTTCCAGCCCACAGCCAAAATGTTTAAGAATCACTGCAAGAGAGCTCTTTTCTAATATTGTTATTCTAATTAATGTATTCCCTACATTTTGCTGCAAAGTAATGGTAGAACCTCGAATAAAATAACAAGAATTCACTGTACTTATTCTAGATTTTGTCACTTAAAATGACTTAGCACAGTAAACAGTCTGAAATGGTTTAGAATCAGTTTGCGAATTTTCAAACACATTAATGTCTTCTTACCTGAAGTCCTTTTACAAAGTTTTGAATTGAGAAATCATGAAATAAAAAGATATTGGTCAGAACTTTTAACACTTTCTCACTTATTTTAAAGGGAAACTGAGTTGTAAGAAGTAGCTGAAAGAGATTAAGGGTGGGGGGGTAGACATTCTTTGTTACTTGACTATTCATAAATATTAAGTGTAAATAATGAGACAAAGAATGGCACTATGACACGGTAAATATGAAAGAAATAGCTAGTTTTTCATAGGTCAAATATCAACCAAAATTTTAACTGAATTTATTCTAGAGTAACAAAAAAGCAATTTATACTATATCCTCAGAACCAATGATGTCCACTATCCTCCATCGAATTTCTAATTTTTAAAAACACTGCCTCTGAACTATGTAAAATTCTTTTTCACATACCAGAAGCTAAAGAAGCTGTAGATTTTGATAATTCTTGTTATAATGTTTCTTTTTCATCCCCACTGAGTCAAATTAATGAAGAATTTCAGAATATGTACTTAGTTAAAAAGAAACACAAAATTAGTAGTTTTGTTTTAAAAATTTAGAATAAGTAAGTTTAAATTATTTGGTTAATTTTCAATGGTTTACAATAATGTTCTACACCTGAAGATGAAACAGTCACACAATGCCCTCGAGGAGTGGGGAATGAAACCAGAGAGCACTGAACTACATCCCCAACACTTTTTAAAAAAAATTCTACTTTGAGAGAGGGTCTTATTACATTGCCCAGCTCGTCCTTGAACTTGTGATTCTCCTGCTTCCACCTCTCTAGTAGTTGGTATTATAGGCATGTGGTACCACACGTGGTTCATACCAGGCTTCTTAAAAAGAAAAAAAGCATAATGACAGAAGGCAACTAAATCTGACTATGACTATGAAATGTTAAATATTATAGGAGAAAAAGTTTTCCCTAAAGGGTCAATAGAGCAGGTGAATATCACTTATGGAAAAAGTATATAACTGGTTAGTAAATAAGTGAACCGGTTGTCATAGTTTACTTTATACAACCAACATAAATACAATTTAAAAGAGTATAAGAAAAATATGTGGAAATCAACACTAAATTTATGGAAGTTGAACATATTTTGCCAGGCAAGGTGGCTCACACCTGTAATCCCAAGTACTTGGGAGCCTGAGGTGGAAGGATTACAACTTTCAAGTCAACCTGGGCAACTTAGTGAGTTCCTGTTCTCAAAATTAAATAAAGGAAGGAAGGATGGATGGGCAGACAGACAGGTAGACTGGGGATGTAGCTTAGTGGTACAGCATCCCTTAAGTTCAATTCCCAATACCACCCCCATGAAAAAAAGAATTGTATTTATTTTTAGATAGAAACATTATAGTAACTAAGATCTGAGAAATTTTTAGTATTTATTTGTTGTCAAGAGCAGCATGAGTCAGTACAGAAAGACTCCATTACAAACATCAAATCATTTTATATAAAATTTAAGATCAAAATACATTGATATTGTTACTAGGAAGTCTAAAAATTCTGTAAAAATTTACTTTAAAGGCCTTTAATTTTCCACTGAATAATAAAAGATATAAATACATAGACACAATAATTCTTTTTATGACACTTGTATTTTACCTGAAGAGACAATTCTATACAAAATCACCCTAAGACTATATAATCGTTATGTCAAAATATTAAAATATGTAAAGGAATAGTTATTATAATACTCTGAGAAATAAGAGGTTTATCATTCACATTTATATGTACAATCTATTCCTGGCGGTTTTATTTCATCCTAGGTCCGGTAGCGCGTTTTCTTTTTACCTTGTCAAGGACTGTAGTCAGATGCTCCTTGCAAGACAAAGACTGGAACAGTTCTATACACAACAGAGACGACACTGCATGAGGAAGCAATCGGTGGATGATAATAGGAGATGTGGCGATTCCAAAAACCAGTATTAGTGGAAATTCATGTAGATGTTGACTAGTTTTCAAAGAAAGATATAAAAGGTGAAATTTCTTTAGCAAATATATTTCAATACATATTTCAAGATATGACCAGCTTTATTTTAATGTCTACTTTATAAGACTGCTAATGAGCATCATTCCAAAATACAGTACTAAAATTTTCTAGGTCATTCATTTTCTTGTTAAAGTAATTCAAACCTTGTTATTTCTTGTTCTAGTTTTTTTGTTTTTGTTTTTGGTGGGTACCGGGGGTCGAACTCAGGACCTCGCGCACCAGCAGGCACCCATGCCACTGAGCGATATCACCGGCCCTTTTTTTCTATGTGGGTTCCGGGAGTCGAACTTGGGACTTCGTGCTTGCCAGGCAGGCGCTTATGCCGCTGAGCCATCTCACCGGCCCCTCTTGTTCTAGTTTTGAAATCAATTTATTAATGTATCCTTAAATAAATTTTTTTTACAGCACTAGGGATTGAACGCAGGGCTTTTGCACTGAGCTACATCTCATGAGAAAGGTAGTCTTTTCTGTCCAAGGGGATATTTATGGCAAATCCATTTTATACGAATCTCTATTTTTTTTCTGTAAAATCCTATTTTTATAAAATGTACACGAGGTTGTTTCACTATTCCTTAGAAAGATAACTTAAAACAAAGGGCCACATGCAAGTATACCTGCCATAAATTTTGTGTGTAACAAAGAGAATCCTGAGTCACAGGATCTGTTCTGCCCAGCAACTAGGACAATTTCAGAATTAGCCAACTGTAAGGCCACACTCCCTACCAAGGGAGCATGGCATAGTGACCACAGTGTGACAGTGCAGGAAATAAAAACTCAGCAGACTACTTGTTGTGTGCTGGCTGGCTTTGTTTAGCTCAGCCATGCACCCTTCTGCAGAAGTAAAGCCTTGCCAAGATACTTTCAAGGAATGTTTCTTTATTGTTTGCAACACCAGAAATTTTGTGTCTGACAATCTCCAGCCCTTTTTCATTTTTTTTTTTTGTACCAGGAATCAAATTCACAACCTTGCACTTGCCAGGCAAGCTACATCCATGTGCCGCTGAGCTATATCCCCAGCCCTTAGTTTTATTTTGAGACAGTGTCTGCCCACGTCAGTAAGTTGCCCACGCTAGGCTCAAACCTGCGATCCTCCTGCCTCAGCCTCTCAGAGTGCCGGATTACAGGGTGTATCATGTCTAGCTGTATCCTTTCATTTTATAAACAGGAATACAGAGATTCTGAAAGATCAAGGTAATTCTTCAAGGCTATCCAATCTTAATTGTTCTAAAATGTGTTAGATAACATCCAATTAACTTCTCATCCGAAGCCTGACCTACAGTATTCCTCATAATTGGCCATCCAGCCTATGCTTTCAGTTTGGCGACATGAAGCTCATTCATTTTCAAAAAATGTATTCCATTTATAGTCATTTCTGACAGACACTATGTTACCCAGCCAAGAGTTAGAAAATTGCCATAACAGCCAAGAGTTAGAAAACTGCTTACACATATGTAAAACATTCGTGTGTGTGTATAATAGAGAGACAGAGACGGAGACAGAGAGACGTACAGAGGCAGAGACACAGACAGACAGGATCTCTCTAAATTGCTAAATTATCTAGGCTGGGCTTAAATTGTGACCCTCCTACTTTGGCCTCCCATAATGGTGGGATTACAAGCATGTGCCACTATGCCCAGTTATGTCTTTTTAATGTACATCATTAAAAAATGTTACATACCTTCTTGCATTCTTATGCCAAGCATATTAAACACAAAAGACTTCTATTATAGAATAAAACAGTATTATTTTTGAGGGCTATTGCAAGTGAGAGCTATCTGTATCATGGTTGATGATTTTTTTCTTTTCTTTCCTATTAGTTACTGTTCTTTAGTATTCCAGCTGTTTGCAGTTCCACCTTCACAGGTGTAAAGCGCCTGGGTTCTCTTACTGTTTAAAGTTCTTAATTTTTGATAGTTAAAGTAGTCCCAAATCTTAGCTCCTAAAAATACAGGGTTTTTTTCTTTTTTTCTTTTTTTGTCATTTACACTGTACTAGGCACATTTCCACTACAGTAAGCAGTTCAGTGTTAGCATTAAGACAAGCCCTAGGACAGGCAGGGCCTGGGGATGTGGCTCAGTCAGAGGGCTTGCCTATTGTTCATGAGGTCTTGGGTTCAATTCCCAGCATGGACCCCCCATTCCAAAAAAAAAACACTTAAAAAAGTCTTAGGATCTAGAACTGTGAGTTGATGGGGGAAAACAACCTACTCTGTCAAGAATTTTTAGTATGTTAGTAAATTATAATGCAACATAGCTTTAAGCAACTGTAGCCATAAACAACAAGGCAAGTTGACATACAGGAGATGCCAAAGTACATTCATTACATTCCAAAAGATAATACCACAGGAAATGTATTTGATGTTATTTTAAAACACGGTTACTTTAATTCTGACTCCTTCCAGGATCCCAGTGGATCCTGGAAGATCCAATGATATTGTGAAAGTAGTTTCTCACTAAAAATATTGTATGAACACGATGTTATTTAGAAAATATTCTTGGTAAGTAAAGCTATATGCAACCTTGAGCCTCTTCTATATCAAAAAATAAGGCCCGATAAAAGTACCTCAACCTGTAACAGTTTATTCATTTAATGGGCAGTAAGAGACAGACAACCTTGATGAGATAAACTACATTTTATAGTGTATTATCACGTTGATTAAAAACAGGCTAATATTCTGGGAAGCTCGGGCAAAAGGACTCCAAGTTCAAGTCCAGGCAGCCCATGGAACTTAGTGACCTTGTAAGACCTTGTCTCAAAATAGAAAAAAAGGGGCTGGAGGGGTAGCTCTATGTGAAGGCCCTGAGTTCCATCTCCAGTACTAGGTGGTGGGGAGTTGGGGGCCTGGGGGTGGGAAGCGAGGAACCAGCTAAGTGTCTTTCTCACTCTTGAGTCAAAAAGCAAACGAAAAAACTGATAGGTGGTCTTTGAACATTTGATTATAAAGGACTTAAAACAGTTTGAATCCCATTAAACTGGCCTTAAAATTACTATACTTTTTAAGTGAAAAGTAATGTTTTCTTAACACAAAAAGAGAATTTTGCATAAAAGCCAAGTGACACACCATCTACCTGGTGACAGTTATGAAGTCTTGAAGTACTTTTGTGGTGAAGCTTTCCATATCCTTTAAGATAAGCACAACAGGAGGAGACTGCCATTGACTAGAAGTAGTCCTCATTTTGCTTGGCATTTTTGGATCTGTCTTCTTTTAGGTCATTGTGGAAAGAAGGAGTTAAAAGTAAGCCTTACCACCAAACAAGACTATAATGCTACATCACATCGATTTATTTCTCTTTATATTTCACAATAACAGTGTTTTTTTAATTTTTCTACATAATAAGAAAAAGACAATCCAACAGTTACTAGTGGAATCTTTCTGTGTCAGACATGGGAATAATAATAAGAAAAAGGTTCAGTACAATCTATAACTCATGAAATACTTATATTTTCTGCTGAGAAAATGACAAGAAAAACATAGGAAGAGGAGAAAATTTTCTACAAAACTGATTTTTCTGTTGGTAGAAAGTTAGTATTTTTAATTAAAAAGCATAACAAACATGTTACTTGCTGCTCTGCTACTGTGACGTTCAAGCTTGAAAAGGGCCCTAAATATCATCTGGTTCAATCTAGATAACTGCAAGTAGTGTTTGATTTCTAGAAAATCTGAAATTGTTGATCAAATGAAG
Source organism: Erethizon dorsatum (assembly GCA_028451465.1). NCBI lineage: Eukaryota > Metazoa > Chordata > Mammalia > Rodentia > Erethizontidae > Erethizon > Erethizon dorsatum. The sequence continues at coordinate 111,248,565 of CM051823.1, forward strand.
GTATTTTGGTAAGCATTAGACCTAGTTTAGTCTCCACATAAAGGAAAACATAACTTCACTTATATTGACTTCAGCAAAAATATTGATTGGAAAATGTCATCACAGTATTTTTTGCCCATACTATTTACACAGCATTATAAATTAAGGCTGTAGTTTTACAGTGCAGTTTCATAGGAATCATCCATTTTCATCAAATTGTCAGAGTAAAATTTAATTTTAGACATTTATTTGTCAAATATATTTTATTTAAAGAGCTGATTCCGGGGGCCGGTGAGATGGCTCAGCAGTGTAAGTGCCTGCCTCGCAAGAGCAAGGGCCCGAGTTCGACTCCCGGAACCCACATACGAAAAAAGGGCCAGTGATATTGCTCAGTGGCATGGGCGTCTGCTGGCACGCAAGGTCCTGAGGTCGACCCCCGGTACCCACAAAAAAAAAAAAAAAAAAAAAAAGAGTTGATACCATAAGAACTCTAAGAATGGAACACATTACATTTTTAAAAAATAGCACATGATTATTCCTCACAGGACTAAGTTGACAGTGGGACCTGGTAGTATGGTTCTACTGCACAAAAGCAAATATTGAAGAACTTAAGAGATAATATACTGAAGTTATAACAGTTGCTAGATAGAATCTACAACAGAACAAACTCCTGATACTTTCTTTTTGTCACTAGATGACATTCTCCCACAAATACAATGTCACTGTAAGAACCAAAGGCTCCATACTAATAAAAGAACATTTTTAGGCTCTAGTAGCCTTAGAAAAAAATATCATTAAATTGATACCTAGTGAGGCATAAACATATACTTATTAGAACAACAAAAAAAAGACTAATATAATTCCTAGTCCCATATACCTTTTTTTTTTTTTTTTTTTTGTTTTTTGTGGGTACCGGGGGGTCGACCTCAGGACCTTGCGCGCCAACAGGCACCCGTGCCGCTGAGCGATATCACCGGCCCCTTTTTCGTATGTGGGATCCGGGAGTCGAACTCGGGCCCTCGCGCTTGCAAGGCAGGCGCTTACGCCACTGAGCCATCTCACCGGCCCCCCCATATACCAATTTTCTAGAAGAAAATCCTCAGTTTACCTGTGTGACAGTCATATACCAACTGGAAAGTGAATCCATTGAACAATGTGTCTTTTTCTGGATGATCTGAACACACTCCCCTTCTTTGGGTTTTGTATCTACAGAGCAGTCCATTAACTGTGAGACCAGCTTTTGTAAAAAATGTTTCATATCTGCAGAATATAAAAAGACAGTCTTATCTCCTAAGACAAAATTAAAGTCCTTGAAACTTGAATAGCTTATATTACAATAGTTGGGTAGAATGTATTTTTCTATTATTTATCATCAATATAATTAAAGTAATATTTAACATACTATTAAAGCTCATTAATAACCTCTCCTTAATATTTAAATTTGATTAGCTCACACTGACTAGACCAAGTATTATCCATAATGAAAGTGTTGAAGGAAATATAAACAGAGAAACTATAAATAAGTATTTTTTGTTTTTGTTTTTTTCAGACAGGGTCTTGCTATGTAGCCCAGGCGCCTCAAACTCACAGTGAACCTCCTGCCTCAGCCTCCCAAGTGCAGGGATTATAGGCATGCACCACCATGCTTGGCAATTTTTTAAGAAATACGTACTTAAATTACTGTAGACAACAAAAGGATTTCAAGGTCCCGAAAAAACACGTCAAAAATGTTATTTACATGAGTTATCTTATTGATCACAAATCTTCCTTCGTTATCATTTTTAAAGACGTCTTAGGGCTTTTACTTAATTACAATCAGTTTATGAATATGAAAGTAATATAAACACATAAAAGCCTGGTATCAATCCAAATCCAAACAAATTATACTAATATTAGTTACACATTCTTTATGATTTGATGGCTTCAGATATTCAAGATGGGCTTTGCCAACTATTTCTTACCACAGCAAACTTTCAAAGTAAGAAAATAAGATGACTTACGGCTGTAAATATGAACCCATAAAGTTTAATCTGTTTGGTTAAATAAGAGGTCACCATTCCCCAATTCTCAGCCTCCTGTTTCAAATCTTTGTACGTATTAAAGTTTCACTGGGTTAGGAACACATCTTACAAAATGCATGGACTATTCTTGGCAATGAAGCTAATACAGCATGTGGCAGGAATGTGCCCAGAATAAAGGAAGCAAGATTTAGCAATAGTCAAGATTATTCTGGAGTTCGCTAAACCTCACGCTGCCAAATATGTAGCACTGTGCTCTTGCCACAAATAAAAAGGTACTAAGAAGCTGAGAGAGACAGAAAGAGAGAGAGACAGACAGACAGAGATTGAGGATCAGAATTATTCTGTAACATTTTACCAATGTAATTACAGCATTTATATTTTACCTGGACAATCTTTAGCTTGCAAAGAGACTACATATGGTGTGATATTATTCTGAAGGGCCTCTGTTAGACTTCTGAATATTAAATCATGATCTGTGACATTCACACCTATGGGATAATACATCAATATTACATCATAATTTTTATCAATAATTTAACAAAAGATATTTAACATATCAAGTAAACTACTAAGTAAAAATATTTTTAAAAATATGATTTATAACAGAAATCAAGATAATACACTGCATAAATGAAGAGATACCAATTAATAATAGCTTATCTAAAGATACCTGCTATACTGATGCTATGGTTTGGATCCTGAATGCCCTGAGAAGGACTATGTGTTAAAGGCTCGGTCCATTGCCTGTGGCACTTACTGGAAGGTAACAAATCCTTCAGAAGGTGTGACCTAATGGAAGTCAGACTACTGGGAGGATATTCTTGAAGGGAACGCGGGGACCCGGGGTCCTTCATGTCTTTCTTTGCTCCCAGGCTGCCACAAGGCAAGTAGTTTTGCTCCGCCACACACTCTGCCATGATATACTGCCTCAGAATGGGCCCAAAAGCAACAAGTCAACGGACCAAGGACTGAAACTTCCATCAGCAAAAATAAATGTTTCCTCCTTATAAACTGAATATTGTGAGCATTTTGTCACAGTATCGGAAAGCTAACACAATTGTTGTGTCCAGAAAGATATTTAGCATAATTCTTTCTTTAAAAAAATTACTAAAGATATGTAGCTGACCTTTGAAAATTAGCAGTAATTTCATTACTTTATCAAATTCATAAAGAGTTCTTTAGTCATTCAAATATAAGGGTTTGCTATGGAATCTAGCATTATTCTTTTTTTTTTTTTTTTTAATATGCGGGTACAGGGAGTCAAACTCAGGACCTCACGCTTGTCAGGCAGGTGCTTATGCCACTGAGCTGTATCACTGGCCCTAGCATTATTCTTACCCGATTTAATAACAGAGAAGAATCCAACCATAACACTATTAACAATCTTAGTATGAAGTAGGTAAAATGTATAGTAAGCTGATTTCTGCAAGAAGAGCAAATTTGAAATTACAAAGTTCTGGTATTTATCACATTACTTATTTTCATTTCTACAAATCAGTTTTAGTAATACTCTGCATACAGTTAATCTGAGTTGGGTAGAAATTTCCCCACTACTTTGGGAATAATGTTAACTGATACTTTCCCTAGCATAACAATCTGTGATTTCTAGAAACTCTTTTGGTACTTAGGATGTATCAGCAATACATACTCATCTTCAAACTGCTTGACACTTTTTGTTGTAAAACCTCCGTTACCTGGAAAAATTTAAGAATCATTCATGCCCAGCAATAATTTTTGCCTTCTCCCAGGAAAGCCAAAAAACAAAAATTATTAGCAGATCCTCTTTTTCTTTTTTGTGTTTTTAAATTTCTTTTTATTATCAGCAGACTAATTTTTAAATGTTCACGGCCTTTCTAAGAACAGAAGACATGCAACTGTGCTTACACCCTATACAAAATTCTTTTATGGGATCATACTATTTTTAGCATGCATCATAATCTATGGTTGTAATAATTCATCTTTGAAAAACTTTGAGAGTTCAGTAAAACACTGGCTTATCTTGTCTTTCACAATCTGACTTCAAAAAAGCTATTTAATACTATGTTTCATTTTTTTATTTTTTATTTTTTACTGAGACAGGGTCTCACTGTGCAGCCCAGGTTGCCCTTGAACTTTTAGCAATCCTCCTGCCTCAGCCTCCCAAGTGCTAGGATTACATGTGTGCGCCACCACCACCTGGCAACATTATGTTTCTTAAAATAATACACGCATCTATTGCAGATAAGATAATTAACAATGTTCTTTGTTGGAAAAAAATTTTCAGGCCATAATTTTGAAAAATGTGATTTCCATTAACTTCTGTTTTCCTTTTTGGCAATAGGCAGAGCAGGGCCTTAAGCCCCTCAAAACCACTGATTGTGCCTCCTCAACCTACTTCCAACTGCTGTAACCTGGCAGCAGACAAACAAAGCACCCAACAGTGTAAGTGAGGTATCCATAAATGGAAACAGGTTTTAAAATTATATAGCAGGCTGCCTTGGAAATTGGTCCAAAACATAAAAATCTTGTTACTCAGAGTGGTTCTGGTCATCAGGTGGAAGACTATTAGGACCGCTGGATTCAGGCTTCACCCTATACCTACTAAAAAAAATCTGCATTTTTAATAAAACCCTCTCTGGTTATTTGTATACACATTAAAGTTTGAGAAGTATTGTCCTGAATATAAGGAATAAGAGGTAATGAACAGAATTAGAAATGGTATTAAGCAAGAGAATTTCTTATCTCAGAGTCTACTAGGAAAACAAACTCTAAATAAATAACAAATTGGAAGTGAAATGAAGTGTGTTTGGAATTGAAATAAATTCTGTTCTGTTTTTCAAAAGGAATGAAAGAAATTTGCAGGGATAAGAGCATGTAGCTCAGTGACAGAAAACATGTTCAGCCTGCTTATGGCTTTGAGTTCATCCCTACCATCCCCCCACCTCCAAAAAAGGTGAAGGGAGGGAAAAAAAAGAAATTTGCTAATATCCCAGAGACTTTTTTGTATATAATTCATCCAAATCCTTTCCTAGGCAATATTAAGGTAATAAAACAATCTGAAATTGAAAAACTAAGCACAGGGAAATAAAATTAATGTTATAGATTAATTCCATTAAAGATATGATTTTTTGAAAAGGTACAAAAATCAAATCTACTAACCTACTGGTGATTTCTTTACTGCCCAATACAAATCTCATATACTGTCATAACATATACAAGGAAGAAAGAATAAAACAACTGTAACTCCTCTTTTGACGAAAAGTTGAACAGAACACTTGCTGGATCACTTTAATTTACATTTGTATGATCAGTATAATGAACTTTTATTGGTTTTGAAGCATGTGAACTATAGTTTAATTCTATAAATAAAAGATACAAAAAAGAGGTTTATCTGAACAAGTTATTCCTACTACTCTTGACAATAAAAACCAATTAAAAATGCATGCATGAATAAACACATACATACATACCAAGAACAAGAGCAGCTGTTGGAATTTCTTTAAGTTTTATTTGACAGGCCCAGTCTCTTGAATTCTTCTGGAATCCAGAATGAGACTTTTGCAGAAATTCAATCAGATTGTTGAACAGGTTTTTATTTAATTCCTCCTGTAGTCTCTGCAAAGCACAATACTTTATGAATTACTATCATCAGTAGCATTCTGATGTGTCTTTCCTGGTGTAAGGAAGCTAAAAATTTTCTTTTTCCTCTGGACACTCAATAACTTTAATCTATGAAACAAACTGGCAAGATATTAAGAGAGTGAAGAAAGCATACATATGTATTAACATCAAATGAGCCACACACAAAATAGAAAGGGCAAGATGGGTGAAGTCTAAATTGTATTTTGGGTTACAGAAAGAAATAGGGGTTTGGAGATAATAGGGTAGGGAGGACAGGGTGGGGAAGTGGCAACAACACACATTACAGAAGGGAGGAAGGAACATGTACCAAACAAAGGAAGCCAGCATGGAGAGCTTAGCAAGACCCTGTCTAAAAATAAATTAAAAAGGGCCAGGGATGTTGCTCTGTGTTAGAATGCTTGCCTAGCCTGTGCAAGGCCCTGGCCCAGCACAACAGGAGGGGAAGAAAAAGAAGGCCATCTATGGCAATCTCCTTTTGCGCTAACCTTACTCTTTTTATTATGAAAGTTCATTCCTAGGCAAATAGGGGATATGAGATAGAAAAGCTTCTGCCTTCACCCACTGTTTACTAATGTTCATAGATGTAAATTTCTTTTTGCAAATGGTTTTTCAGAGACATTCCTGTGTACATAACATCTTGGAATAGCCATCTGGAAGCATGCTAAAGAAGTATATTTTGGGGTGACCTTTTTGATCTCCCTCACCGGTTTTGGAAAAAAAATTTGTTATGGATTCAATTCAAAGGTTACACGTAAAATGATTAAAAGATGGATAAAATATAGAACACATTTTTCCCTTAAATCTCTAGCAATTAGTGCTTTGGATTTCCCCATTAAAAATTCCTCTCATTAGATAAGACTCTGATGAGGTGAGGAAGACCACCAGGGAGAAAAGTGAAGAAACAGGGAAGGCACAAGGAGGCTGAAAACAATCAAAGTGTGTAATGTACATGTACCAGTACACTAAAATGAAACCCATTATTCTGTATTACTAATGTGTACTAATAAAAATTCCTCTCATTTATTCATTTAACAAACATTTGCTGATCATCTTATGAATGCCAGTCTCTACCCTAAAAGAGTAATCAGACAAGAAGACATAATTAAAACACAAGGTAGTAAAGGAGCCAAGAGTAGGACATCTAAACTAAGTAGATAATGTATTTGAACGAAGGCATTAGCAAGTGATACAAAGGTGACAGGAAACAAAGGTAAGTTAGAAGAAATGAGGAGTTGGGGAGGCAAGAAGAATACAGATATACTAGAGAACTACAGATACAGGTAAGGTTAAGAAAATCTGAGAAATTGTAAGAATGAGGCTAGACAAATACGTAAAAATTTAGGCCAAGAAAAAAATACATATGGTGCTAGAGTTCGGATTTTTTCTTTTCTTTTTTTTTCATGTGAGTACCGGGAGTTGACCTCAGGACCTCGCGCTTGCAAGCAGGCGCTTGTGCTGTTGAGCGATATCACTGATTCTTTTTTTCCTTTATGTGGGTACTGGGAATTGAACTCAGGATCTTGCCAGGCAGGTGCTTATGCCACTGAGCTATCTCACTAGCCCTGGATTTTTTCTTGTGGGGAGAGCCACTGAAGGGATGTGAAGGAGACATGATTAAATCCGGGTTAAGAAGGGTTAATCTGGCAGCACTGTGAAGGCCAGATTAGAGGATCAGCAAAGCTTTACTGGCAAAGGGATGTGTAAAAACTTATGGGACACAATGTAGGCAGTCCTAAGAGGGAAGTTTATAGCTGTGATATTCCGCATCAGAAAAACAGTGAGCTCAAATAAATAACCTAATGATGCACCTCAAGGTCCTAGAAAAACAAGAACAATCCAAACCCAAAGCTACTACAAGGAAGGAAATTATAAAGATCAGAGCAGAAATCAATGAAATTGAAACTAAAAAAAAAAAAAAAAAAAAAAAACCCAAAACTCAATAAATTGAAGAGTTGGTTCTTTGAAAGATTATACAAAACAGACAAGTCATGGGTCAATCTTACCAAAATAAAGAAAGAAAAGACACAATACCATGCAATTAGAAATGTAAAAGGTGAAATCACAATGGAGTCTGCTGAAAACCAAAAGATCACTGGTAACTACTTGAGAACCTATACCCTAAAAAAATGGAACTGTCAGAAGAACTGGATAAATTCCTAGATATTTGTGAACTACCAAAGCTGAACCAAGAAGATATAAAAACTCTGAACAATTCAGCATCAATTAAATTGAATAAAAAAAAAAAAAAAAAAAAAAAACTACCAACTAAGAAAAGCCCAGGTCCTGATGGATTCACTGCTGAATTCTCAAAGAACTTTAGAGAACTAATGCTAATAATCAAATTCTTTAATAAAATAAAAAGAGAAGGAGTACTCCCAAAGTCATTCCTGGAAGCAAGCATTAGCCTGATTCCAAAACCAGAGAAGGTTCCAACCAAAAAAGAGAACTACAGGCCAATCTCTCTCTTTTTTTTTTTTTGTGGGTACCAGGGGTTGACCTCAGGACCACGCACGCCACAGGTGCCCATGCCGCTGAGCGATATCACTGGCCCTTTTTTTCGTATGTGGGATCCGGGAGTCGAACTTGGGCCCTCGTGCTTACCAGGCAGACGCTTACACCGCTGACCATCTCACTGGCCCGAGGCCAATCTCAATTGTCAATAAGATACTGGCTTACAGAATGCAGCAAGTCATCAAAAAGATCATATACCACCACGAAGTAGGATTCATTCCAGGGATGAAGGGATGATTCAACACACACAAATCAATTAATGATCAATTAATTAATCAATTAATACCACATATTACAAGGAGAAAAACCACATGATTATTTCAATAGAAGCACAAAAGCATTTGACAAAATGCAACATCCATTCATGATAAAAACTCTGAAGAAAATAGATACAGAAGAACTTTATCTCAGTCTGATAAAAGTCATCTATGATAAACCAATGGCCAACATCATACAAATGGAAAGAAGCTGAAAGCTTTCCCTCTAAAATCAGGAGTAAGACAAGGATGTCTGCTATCCTTAGTATAGTTCTCAAAACATTAGCCAGAGCAATTAGACAAGAGAAAGAAATAAAAGGAATATGGATAGGAAAGGAAGAGGTTAAATTATCATTTGCAGATGACATGTTCTTCTTCCACTGAAGAAGACTCCAAACTCCAAACTCCACTGAAAGACTCCTAGAATTAATAATCAAATTTAGTAGCCTAGCAGGATACAAAGTCAACACTCAAAAATCAATAGCCTTCCTATACACCAATAACAAACTCAAGGAGAGAGAAATTAGGGAAACTCCTTTCACAATACCAGGAAGAAAAATGAAATACTTAGGAATTAACCTAACCAAGGAAGCAAAAGACCTCTACAATGAAAACTATAGTACTCTGAAAAAGGTGATCGAAAAGGATATTAGGAAACAGAAAGATATCCCCTATACCTCGATAGGCAGAACCAATATAGTCAAAATGGCTATATAATACTTCCAAAACTGTTATACAGAGCTAAGGTAATCCCAATCAAAACACTAATAGCATTCCTCACGGAACTAGGGAAGGCAATCCTAAAATTCATATGGAACCAAAGGAGATCCAGAACAGCAAAAGCAATTCTGAGCAACAAGGGCAAGGCAGGGCTATTACAATCCTGTACTTTAAGTTATACTGTACTACAAAGCTATAGTGATAAAAACAGAATGGTACTGGCAAAAACAAAAACAAAAACAACCCAGACTGTGGTTCAATGGAACAGAACAGAATACAACTCCAGGCACACTCAGCTACCTTATCTTTGATGAAGGGGACAAATACTTTTTCTAAAGGAAAGATAGCCTCTTTAACAAATGGTGCTGGGAAAATTGGCTATCTGCATGCCAAAAGTTGAACCTAGACCCCATTATCTCTCACCATGCACTAAACTACAATCAAAACAGATCAAAGATCTAAATATTAAAACAGAAACACTCAATCTTTTGGAAAACAAAACAGGAAAAACTCTTGAAGACGTAGGTGTAGGCAAAGAACCCCAGCTGCACAAGAAATAATACTAAGAATCAATGGGATAACATCAATTTAAAAAGCTTCTTCACAGCAAAGGAAACCACCAGTAGAGTGAAGAAACAACCCACAGCATGGGAAATTTTGTTAGCTACTCCTCAGACAAAGGACTAATATCTAAAATATATACAGACTTCAAAATAATTAGGCTGCCCAAATTTAAAGACCTAATCCAAAAATGGGCATCTGAAATGAATAGACACTTCTCAGATGAAGTACAAGTGGCCAATAAATACATGAAAAATGTTCAACATCACTGGTCATTTGAGAAATGCAAATGAAAAGAACACTGAGATTCCATCACACTCCAGAAAGAACGGCTACCATCAAGAAATTAACCAACAACAAATGCTGGTGAGGCTGTAGGAAAAAAGGAACTCTTCTCCACTGTTGGTGGGAATGTAAATTGGTATAACCACTATGCAAATCAGTATGGCGACTCCTCAAAAAACTAAAACTAGAGGTTCCATTTGACCTAGCTGTTCCCCTTCTAGGTATCTTTCCGAAAGAGCTAAAAGCATCATACCGCAGTGATATTTGCATACCCATTTTTATAGCAGCATTATTAATAGCTAAATCTTGGAAACGGCCTGTATGAAGAGGGCATAAACTGGAAACCACAAACTCAAATCCTTTCAGGGATCCCATGGAATACATGAATCAACAAAACTGCTAGGTATAAAGCTGTGAAACTGGTAGGAGGCAATAATAAATGGGAAAATACATAACTCTCCCAAAGCATTCAATAACAAAACTATTAACAATGTGTTTGTCAAACAAAACGTTAGCTCAAGATGTTAGCCCTAGATCAACCAACCTGCTATACTGAAGAAATTTTTCAGAGCTGGAATATAAAGAAGAATATAACTAGATATGAGGATGAGGGAGTGAAGGAGTTTAGAAATAGCTTTATTTCATAGTTGTCTAATTTGTTAACTGAATGGATAATTTTAAAGTGCCACCGCTTGAAACAAATACTCCTTGCTTTAGCAGTTAGTACATTCTAGTACCTGAAGCCATACTTAATATTTGGAACTTGAGGGGTTTGTTTTGTTTTTTAGGATATTACAAATTGTGCTTGACCAATATTTCCAACATTTTAACAATATGCTTGTAGATTGATGGAAAGTAACAGATATGGGATTTACAGAATTACAGCAAGGTTAACAAAAGAATATTCACCTCAGTTTCTGATTTCATCTGTTGCCATATCAAGTGATAAGTTTCAAATCGAAGCTTACTGTCTTCAGACTCATTTTTCCCTTTATTAAAATATTCCTCTAAAAACACAGAAAGAAGTCAGCTTTTTTACATAGTAAAAGTTGGAAACTGTGTGCAAAGGCACAAAATAAGTAATGAGGGTTGAATTTTTTCCTGTTCATCAAAAAACATACACATTCTTTGTATTTGATTTTGTTAGTTTTTACCATATTAAACATATTTTAAGATTTAAAATGTCTTAAATTTTAGATTGCATTTCTATTTCTACCTTTGAATTCCTAGCAGTTTGTATTTAACGGTTTTGGGGTTTAATTATGTACATACTTTTCATTATTTGCTTTATCCTATGGCCTCATATATGTTGCTTTATATATTTGCTTTCAACTTTTCCTAATTAAATGATTCTTTGTACTTATATTTTTGTTCCATTGCCATAGTTGTCTTTTATTTAGCCTGTATTACTTTCTACACTATTTTGAATGTTTTTTCTAAATGTTCTTTGATAACATACCTTTTATTTACAATGTTTTGCAAACTTTTAAACCATGATTCACATTAAAGAACACATTTCACATCATGATCTATCATACACACACAATAAAAACAAAAAAGTTACATCGAATAACCCTATCCTTAAGTGATAGCAAATGTTTTGTTTCACGGCCCACTAAATCGATTTGATAACTCACGTGTAGGTTATGACCTGCCACTGGAAAAACACTCATTACAGAGTAATCCACACTCTCCCCTACTGACTGGAGATGCCTTTTCAGTCTAAATACTTAATGTACTTGGAACTATTTCATTTTTTGTCTTTTGGTTTTTTTTTTTCTTTTTTTTTTTTTTTGAGCCATGGTCTCATTTTTTAGTTCAGGCTGGCCTTGAACTCACTATGTAGGCCAGGCTCACAACGATGCTCAAACTCATAGCGATCTCTTGCCTCAGCCTCCGAGTGCTGGGATTACAAGTATGCACCACCACATTCAGCCAACTTGGAACTATTTTGAACTGTAACTTTTGTTCTACTAAATTCAATTCTATGCCCATGTCAATCCTGACCTGTTTAAATTACTGTAGCTTTTGTACAAAGGGTGATCAAAATTTCGTTTATTGCAGGAAGATGCACTGTCAAAAATGATGGGTAAGTATGTTTGAAGCCAGGTAAGCATGTTTGAAGCTATCTGGAGTATTTTGAGGGGAATTTATGGCAATGTCTTTTACTTCAATGAATTTTTTAAAATTTAAACATTCAAAGTATTTTTTGGTCACCTCTGCTAATCAACCATTTATGGCAATTTTTGTCAAATGAAAACACTAATGTGTGTCTTCATCCATCTTATGTACCATGTTACTTCTGGTTCTTCCCCAGTCAAAAGAACCATGAAAGGTAAGCATTTTTAATTGATTCTGTGCATTGAGGCAATTATAATAATGCAACTGAAGACACTCATGAAGAAAGAGGAGTTCCAGAACTGCTTCTTAAAGTGGCAAGAATGGTGGGGTAAGTGTTTGAAATAAAGGGGTCTATTTTGAGGGAGATTCATGACAGTGTGTCTTACTGTAATAAACTTTTAAAAATTTAAATATTCACCATGTTTTGGTCATACTGCAGACATTAGTACACTTAATACAGACAAGATTCAAGCCTCCCCTTGCTACCAATGATTTTCTTACTAAAAAAAATTAGGCTAATCTATCAAGTCAATTTTATGGTAATTTTGTCACTTTTTCAAAATACACTGATATTCAGATGAAATAAAATCAAGCTTATAGACTAGGAGAAAAATAATATCTGTAAGATGTTTAAAAAAATTCACATCCAAGAATATTATAGGTCTCTTCCTTCAATCAAATATTCTACATTCTTTATAGCTTTCTAGTTTCCTTCATATTTTTTATTGTATAGTGCTAGATATTTTCTTGCAAAAGCTAGAGCTTTCAAGGTGTTACATTACTTCTACTGGAATTCTATAATCAAGTTTTAGGTTAATTTATAGTTTGGAATAGAAATTCCCTTTTGTGTTAAGGAACTTTCCTTTTAATCAGTCAATTCAATTTTTTAGCAAATATTGATTTTCAAAAAAAATTTTAAAGAGAAAATAAAATTTCAGAACATAATAGGAGGGTAACAATGGTTAATACATTGTGTATTGTTATCTTTAAATTAGAGTACAAGATATTGGCATTCAACTGTCCAAACAATATTAGCACACACCTTTCTTTTCAGTGAATGAAGAGAAATAACTAAGTATTAGTTAACTAAAATATTGATTTTTAATTGTACCACGTATCTTAGAATATACGAGTCTTCAAGTGATAAAATAGCAGTTACAGAATTGAAATGCAAACAAACGAAAAAGCAAGGAGACAAAATATTACTAAGAGACAAAGCAGAATAATAAGGTAGGCTTAAACAGAACAAAATGTCACTTTATACTGATAATGGGCAGAATCATATCTAAAATGTTAAGTGCCAATCAAGACAAATTTTTTATGTGCTGAATAATGCTGTATCAAAACACTATTGAAAAACTCTTAGAAATTGAGAATAGCAGTAAGACACTGTACCCTATTATGTGACTTCTCTCAGTCCTTTATTAGTCAGGTTGGTAAGAAATAAGCAGGTACCAAGAGGAGCTAATGAAAGTACACTCATTGCTGCGAAGGCGCCCCCTGCTCCTCATGCTTCATTTCAGCGTGACCTCTCCTTCAATGCCAGTACAATGCCAGTGCCAGCCCTTCTCTCTAGTTTGTGCCCAGCTGTTTTGTTGGTTGTGCAGTCATTCACAGAATACTGAGGAGAGGGAGGGTTACCAGTCTTCTCTTAGGAACATCCCCAAGCATCTTCAAGTCAGGGGACAGATGGCAGGCAAAGTGCACAGCATCTGATGTGTTTCACAAACTGAAGCCAGTGAAGGCAAGTGCTAAAAAGTGGACGTTTTCTTCATTCCTGTTTCATCTGTTTTATAATCAGGGTCAATTTCTCCCAGATTTTCATATTATAACATTATCTACTGGTCTTAGATCAGCACACACACTTAAAACCTAACAAAATTCTAAAGCAAAGTTCTAATTACATAATTGTGCACATTAGGTTTACTGATACTAAAAACTATAAACAAATCTTAATAAATTATAGCTGAAATTCAACATAAAAAGTTCTAAGCAAATATGTGTCTCATATTTTAAGGGGTGGTATAAAGTAGCAGTTAGACCTTAGGTCTGAAATCAGACAAGTTGGGCTCAAATCCTAGCTCTACTACTTTCAGCTTTACAAAATTGAGAAAGTGCTGTTTGCATATCCTTTTTTATTTTGAGACAGGGTCTTACTATGTTGCTCAGGTTGGCCTTGATCTTGCAATCCTTCCACCCCAGCCTCCACAGTGACTGGAGTTACAGGCTGGTGCTATCATCCCTGGGTCTCTCATATATTTTAATGGATACAATAAAAATATACTTGTGAGATTAAACAAATTAACACATACAAAAATGCTTAGAACAGGCTAATACATAATAAATGTTCAAAAATGCTACTGATATTCACTATAATTATACTACTGATATATCAGATGCTACTGCATTTTATGTGACTCTCACAAATAATGAAGGAATAAGACTTAAAATTTTCTCTGAAAAAAAGGCCTGTTGAGGCCTTTTTTTTTTTTTTTTTTTTTTTGGTTTTTTGAGACAGAGACTTGCTACATAGTTCAGGCTGGCCTTCAACTTACTATATAGTCCAGGCTGGTCTCAAACTCTCAGTGATCCCAACTGCCTCAGCCTCCTGAGTGCTGGGATTACAGGTGTTTGCCTCCATGCCCAGCTCTGTCTGAACTAATAAATTTGGCAATCACCAACACTACAGAAATTTATTTATAAGTCAATCACATAAAAATAATTTATAACAGTTATTTTCTGTTCACTTTTCCAAGCCTATTAATATTACCTTACTTTTTTCTACAGAGGAGGGTAAGGAACTGAGAAAATGTCAAGTTTCTTTTTTTTCTTTCTTGAGACAGGGTCTTGCTATGTAGTGCAGGCTGGTCTTGAACTCAAGTTGTTCCTCCTGCCTCAGTCTCCTGAGTGCTGGGATCACAGGTGTGCACCACCACGCCTGGCCTCAAATTTCTTTTCAGACTAAGTGTATAAGGGAATAAAGCTCTAGATCACTGTTCACTTCTCTGCTAGTGGAAAAGTGTATTCTTAACTATAAACTGTACTTTTCCCTCCCAATTAGACTATTTTATTATTTTCTCTTTGAGGTCTCTTGTCTAGCTAGTACAATATTAGACTGAAGGATTAAGATCATATTACGTGATTATTCAGAAAAATCCTATCTATGTATTCAAATTGTTTACTTCCTTAGTAAAACTGTGGTATTCAAAAGCAGTATATAAATATGCTTAATTCTACATCCTAATTTTTCTGTTGGAAAGACTGCATCAATGTCAGTATCCTGGTTGTAAAACTGTATTGTAGTTATGTAAGATACTACTACTGGTAATAACTGAATGAAGGGAATAGGAGAGTGTAATTTCTTGCAACTGCATGTAAATCTACAATTATATCAAGATGAAGAGTTTATTAAAAGTTCCCGAAGTGATTAAATGTACAGTGGCAATTGAAACCAGTGCAATAAACACTTTCAGACTAACATTAATATGATTTGTTTGAAGAAATGAAGTCATCTTAACTTGATCACTAAACAGGTATCTAGAGACAAATGAAAAAAGACAGTAGTTTTCAATAATTTAATTTTATTGAGATATAATTTACAAATAATAAAATATACTCATTTTAACAGCTTGATATGTTCCGATACAAGTATATCCTCACATAATTACCCCTCAAGACAGAGAACATTTCCATCACTACAAGAAGTTTCCTTTTGCCCTTTTGTAATCAACTCCCCCTACCCCATCCCTACTGAGACTTTTAAGAAAATCTATTGAATTTAAAAAACAAAAAATCAGGGTCTTCTCTTACTCATCTGTGTTTCTGAATGATTAAATTCACTCTCTTAATGATTATGTGGATCAGCGAGTGATTAAAACCCATTCCCCTCATAATTTATAAGTTTCTTTTAGTTGTGATAAAGAGTGAGAACAGTGTTAAACCCCTGTGTGCACGAAAAGGATGAAAAGTGCAAACTTGTGGAAAGGGTGGAAAGATTAAAAGGCAGTGAATCTAGGCCACTTGAAAATATTTAGCAGATCTAAGAGCAGAATGTGTTTTACTGCTCATTCTTGGCTTTTATTCCTTTCCTTTAGGCTACCAAGAGATGAGAATATTGGAACAAGAACTACAGGCTGAGGTCATCTATGATAGCATGAGGTATTTATTAGACTCACAAAGTTCTGCAGGTTAGTTTTTAGAGGTATGGAATGAGAATAAGAAAAGATTTTAATAAGGCAGTCTCACCTCTCTCTTTTTTTTTTTTTTTTTTTTTTTGTGAGTACCAGGGGTCAACCTCAGGACCTGGCGCACCAGCAGGCGCCCATGCCGCTGAGCGATATCACCGGCCCTTTTTTCCTATGTGGGATCCAGGAGTCGAACTCGGGCCCTCGCGCTTGCCAGGCAGGCGCTTACGCCATGAGCCATCTCACCGGCCCTCACCTCTCATTTTATAGATGAAGAGACCTAGGGAAAGGTTGAACAGTAGGGCTAAGGCCATAGAACTAGTTAGGGTCAGGATCATACTCTTTGTTAAATTAGTTCTAGTCCAGATGATTCCATAAATTTGTGCTTCCACAGCCTGGGAAAATTACTATAATAGATTCAGAGTAATGTGTGGTAGGTAATGTATGCATGTAACCCCAGCCATGTGGGAGGCTGAGGAAGGAAGATCCCAAATTTGAACCCAGCCTGGCAAGTTAGTGAGACCCTGTCTCAAAATAAAATAAAAAGGGCTATAGATGTAGCTCAGTGGTAGAGTGCTTGCCTAGCATGCACAAGGCCCTGAGTTTGAACCCCAGCACTAAAGAAAGAAAAAAAAAAAAAAAAGAGAGAGATCCAGGACCTTGGGCTTTTTTTCTCAACATGTATTGGTGTACACAGCACTGATCCCTAAACTGGAACAGTGACATCCTATTTAACATTCATGTAGTTACTAAAACCGTTATTATATGTTCCATACAATGATTTTTCTTTACCTTGTCAAGTTTATTCATAAAATGAAATGCTACATCAAAATTTCAAGCATGTTCAAATTTCCCCATAAACATTGTGTATTCATTCCACAAATAATTTTTACACAATTTTCACTAGAAAATATATGCACATTTGTAGTCGTATCTTTTGTAACTTTTCCACGTATTACTAAATATTTCATTTCCTATATATATTACTACTATTAGTAGAACTCTGTGTTACTAAACAGCATTTTAACAAAACAGCAATTGTTTTGATTCTTTGATCAGGCATCAGTATACTTTTCTAGTAGAAAATGACTTTGATTTTTATTTCTAAAATTGTGGATAAAAAAAGGCAGAGAAATCACCAAAATAAACTTACTTTCCAATATGCCTTTTGAAGATATGTCTATATTCCTTTTGAGAACACAACCCAGGGTGTACCTTTACTCTTTTGACCAGTGCTTTGGAATGTAACTTTTACATCAACATGGTAAACAAGCCAGGTTAGGATTAGTTTTTAAAGTTCAAGAAGACAGAGAGAAAGAAAAAGCAATAAATTTGATGTTGAGACACCTTACCTATTGGCACAGAGATCTTTCTCTTTTTGAAGTTTGGCTTAAACACAAAACAGCCCTATGAAATAAAGGAAAAAGCATAAAGTCAAAATAGCCATGGACTAAGCAGACAAAGATGATCAACCAAATATTTTATGAATAGATTTTTTTTTAAAAGGGAGGTGGGAGAGACATTTCTTTCAGGTCCTAAGAAATCACATCACTTTTCTCTGAACTAGAGAAGTAAAAATCTTAAACGACCATCTATTTCTTTCCCCTTCCCATGGGATGCTCTTGCTGACCTTTGCTTTTACTGTGGGATCTGCTGTTACAGGCAAACAAAGAAAATAAAAGCTGATGCAATTTAATTTCATTAAGGTTCCATTTTTATAAAACTCAGGAGAAATAACATTAATACTACATACTAAAAATGAAGATCAATAAGGGTGATAAGAGTGACATTCTTCAATTTCAAAAAAAATATTAATTAAACGCTAAGCACCTTATAGAATCTTAACAGGAAACAGACAATTTTGGCTATGGTTTCACCCTACATTTTCCTTCAACTTATAAACTCTTATTCATTTACCCATTAAAACTGGATTGAAAATTCACATTTTCTGGGAAACCTTCCCCAATTCCCTAGTCAGAAATGCTCCTTTCCCTGAGATCTCACAGTACTTGAACATCTTTATTTACCTTTGTTTTAAATCACTCTCATGGTAATATCATTGTATTATGTGTCTGTCTCCCCAAGTACACACTAAACTTTATTTGTGGGCAACTTCAGAGTACACACTATATTTTATTTATAAATGTTTCCCCAATGCTTAGGACAATGTTAACATACATATTTGGCAATCAGCAGGCAGAATGAATGAATGCTTATCAAGTAACTTTCTGGCCACATTTAGTTTTCTATTATTATATTGGACTATGGTACATAGCTCCCTAAGTTACCGGTCCTAGTGCATGCTACCAAACCTAAAGCTATACTTCATGGATAGCTTCTTAAAGATTTTCATTTATACAGAAGATCAAAAAAAGAGTAAGAGAAATATACATATTAAAAGTCATCTCACGGGCCGGTGAGATGGCTCAGCGGCTTAAGCGCCTGCCTGGCAAGCACGAGGGCCCCAGTTTGACTCCCAGATCCCACATATGAAAAAGGGGCCGGTGATATCGCTCAGCAGCACGGGCGCCTGCTGGCGCGCGAGGTCCTGAGGTTGACCCCCCGGTACCCACAAAAAAAAAAAATAAATAAAATAAAATAAAAGTCATCTCAGGATAGTGTTAAAAAAAGGCAGTTATGCAAAATATAAAGTGCCCATTAGGATTATAATTTCCAAATTAAGAATTCTGCCTTATATTTTTATATGTAAAAATAGTGAAACTATGTGAAATACACATACATATTTATAAAAACCACATGGTACCATGACAAACTTTTCACTGAAACTTTTCTATATAAACCTGAAATTCAGTAAAGAAAAGGAGCAAGATACAAAGGGTCCCCACAATGGATCCTAATGTAAGACTGTGATAGCAATAAGAGTATAACCACTTTGAACTGTTCGTCAAGAGATGGTGCTTGAGATGAAGGGAGACATCTAGGAGGACGGCCAACAGAAAATTTCATGAGGAAAGAGAAATAAAAACACTTAATAGTTCTTAAAGGTTCTTACTTTCATACAGTATATTTCATAATCTCCCAATATAGGAATTTATGTTATAACATTGAAAATACCTTCCTGAGGTAAAGAAATCTAATTTTCTGCAAGATACACAAAAACAAGAGGTGTTATGCAACCACAGGATTAGGACATAGACCACTCAAAACCTATGGAACTTTATAAGCAGAAAAACAAAAACAAAAACAAAAACAGTAATAATCCCAACAAAAACACAAGTACAGTTAAACCTCTTCTGGCTTTTTCACCAAGCATCACAGTCTTTAGTGCTTCAAAACCTTAAACCCTAGGATTGTACTTACTCCCTGAGATTAGTTTTGGAAAACGCTGCTTCTCATAGACCATTTTAATCAAAATTAAAAATTAAATCCTTAGTTTAACTTTCATCAATCCATTGCTGGGACACAGGGAGAAAAAAAAAAAAGTCTTTACAAATTCTGCATTTTCAGTTTCATCAGACAACTTAACTTCAGGGGCTTCCTATTGTTTTAAAAGACAATTAAAGGCCTTACTTTACATGATCCAAAGCAGCACTGTCCAAAAGAATTTGATGGAAATGTCACATATCTGCTCAGTCTTGTACAGTAGCGATGGTTTTATGTGATTAAGTGGTTGAAATGTAGCTAGTGCAACTGAGGAACTGAATTTTAAAGTTTATTTAATTTTATTGTAATTCAAATTTAAATAGCCACCTGTGGCTAGTGGAGACTACACTTGGCAATACAACTTTAGGATTTATTTTCTTAGAGAGTCTCACTATGTAGTTCAAGCTGAACTATGTAACCCAGGCTGGCCTCAATGCGTGGCAATCCTCCTGCCTCAGCCTCCTGAATGCTGGGATTACAGGCATTAGCCACCATGCCCAGCAATTTGCTTGCCAATTATACTCTGGCTTGCAATCCCTTGCCATCTAAGCAGCCCATATTAAGAGGACTCATATATGATTCGACCTACTCCAACACATACATGTCTGCGTTTCATTTTTATACTAATTTATCCTAATGCTCCTATTCTTTCTCTACCCTCTGGTTATACTGACATTTCAACTTCTTTAATATGCCACTTTATTTCCATCTTCTAAGGCAAAGAACATGTTATTCTCTCTGCTCTCCTTCACCCAATCCTGTGCCTGAAAAAATTCTATTCGTTTTTCAGGTCTCAGGCAAAATGTCACTTTCTCCAAAAAGCCTTCACTGATCCCTAGCAATGTATATCAGGTTCCTTCCTCTCTTCTTTTGCTCTTACTTCTAGCTGTCTTCCTTGTTCACATTTGTCATAATTTATGAGCAGCTGCTTATTAATGTCTTTCTTTCTTATAGAAAGTCTCTATCTGGGTACCTACGGAGTGCTTGGCACGCAGTAAATACTTGAGAGAAAAAGTAGGGGAGACGGGGGACACATCCTGGGAGCATCCGACCTCCTCAAATTGGGATTTAAAAATCCTAGCTGCACCGCAAGACAAATCCACGACCTCGCTTCCCAAGTAAAATTGGCCTCAATTGGACTTGGGGCAAAGAAGCCCTGAGGTCTGCCCGCTGCTCCTTCCCTTCGAGCCAGGAAATCGAGACCGACGTAACCTAGGCTTCAACCCGTCTTCAAAGAGGAATGAGGGGCGGTGGAGCCCCAGTAAGTGCCAAGCCACGTACCTTGGACACCGAAGAGGTGGCCATAGCCCCAGCAGTCGGGAGGATTCCGGACGCACTCGGGATTTCCCGCGCGCCCTCGCGGCAAGAGGGCAAAGGTTAGTGGCGAGCCATACGGCTCCTTGATTGGCTGTCGTCGCCCTCTCGGGTGGGCTTCCGGTGTGCAGAGGCGGGGCTGCAGAGGAGAGCGGGCAGAGCTAGGGCCAACACTTCGAGCGTTCAGACCGAGATATGGCGTGCGGCTTTCGCAGGTCCATTGCCAGTCAGGTATGGATACCAGAGTGGGCGGAAGGAAGACTCACCGAAAGTCAGAGACTCCAAACCCCCTTGGCCTCTGCGGGCCAGTCCTCACGCAGCACGAGAGCGCGTTCGGCGGAATCCAGTTTGTTTTTGTGGTCTCCTCGCTCTTTGGAGTAGGGAAGCCTATGGAGGGTCAGATAGTGGGATGGAGATCGCTTTCTCAGGGTAAAATGTAAACCTTGAAAGGCACTTGTTGCTTCCTTCACTCCTCAGCCCACAGTTTTAGATTCTTTACTTTGAATTGAATGTCCTTGGGCCGTAATTAGAACCCTAAGAAGTCAACGTTCCTCCCACTCGTGAAGTTGATAATGAACCTAAATTGCCATTGGAAAGGGTCCGGCTTGAAAGCTGATTAACTCTTGCAGAGAGTTCTCGGCAGCCCGTGAAAACTGCGGAATAAATCTGGAATTGATCAAAAAGAATTTTTAAAGTTCACTGGCTACCTGTGGAATTTTACAAGGACAGTGTACTATGGTCTTGACAAATCAATTTCCCTCTTAATGGACGTATTAATGGACATATTTTTCCTGGTATATAATTTACATTTGTTCATTTTTGTTGTTTTTAGCATTTGTTGGAGAAACTCTCTGCCTTGTCTTTATACCTGCAGATATATTGCCATGGCCAATGCTAACTCCCCTAATACCACCACCACCAAATTTTAGTAAGATCAAGCTGATTTTATTGCTTACTAGGGTAAGGGAAAGCACCACCACGTTAGAGGTTTGATAGTGTCTCAGGTTGGAAAGGTGAGTTAGGTCAGATTTACTGAGAATTTGAAATATACTTTAAGGCTGATCTTTTCCTGGCACAGAGGGAGAGGACTGGGAGTGGGCACTTGACTAGGATTGAACACTGTTCTTGATGTAACAGTTTGTCATTGGTTGGTAGAGAAAGGAAGGGAATGGAAGGAGTGCTAAGGCATAAACTCTGATACTTTCTATTAAAGAATAGATTTTTAATGAAGTTCCTATAATGATCAGGTTATTTGTCTGGGCAGGAGTTTCCAAGGGTTGTGAAGTTATGTTAATGAGGACAAAGAAACAATAACCTCACGTTAATATAGATAGTAAACTGTGTCTGAGGTAGATAGTTTTGGGCCTCAGTGTCCATAGATGGTTTCCATTTTGAGTCCTTAGGTCAACATAATGCTACAATCAGAAACATACTATGTTTAGTTTTGTAAAGGCTATATTCTTCCTGTACAGAATGTAAGTCGAGTATATATTTATTGAGCATATATTTGTGCCACTTACTTTACATTTACAGTTGGCCCCATGGCAACCCTTGAATATAGTTCACATAATTGTATTATGTAATTGAACAAATTGAGATCTAGAGAGATTAACCTAACCAAACCATATGATCAATAATTTGAAGAGTTGTTTATGAAAAAATCAGTTCTTTCCTGTCCACTATGCTGTTTAGTTTGTGAAGGCAAGATGCACAATCTGACTGGTAAAGAACATTATGGATTTATATGGCAAAGTAAATATGTATGTCTTTGAATATGGAAGCATTATGTGATTGTCTAAAACTTGAAGATAAATAGAAATACGTACAGTATTATCTTTACAAATGAGGATTGCTTTGTTAGGAATGAAGGAATATATTACATGCAATAGCACATGCATTCAGCAAACTTTGATTGAATGTATAGTTTTCTAAATATCGTCCCAGGTGGCGTACGCCTGTAATCCTCATGAGGCTGAGGCAGGAAGATCCCCACAAGTTCAAGGCCAGCCTGGGCTACATAGTGAGACCCTGTCTCAAAAAAAAAAAAAAAAAGTGAATCAAATCATATCACTTATCTTTCTACATTTCACAAACTCTACCACATGCTTAACATCTGTCTAAATTTATGCAACTCAACATTCATGCTGTTCTACACTTTCTGTAGGTTCCAGCCAGTGCTTTTTTTTCTCTTAACACAGGAAAGGTTCCGTTCCCATTACATTCCCATTGTGTAGATTATTCCTTGTGCCTAAAAGAAATGGATTTTATATGTGCTATGACCCTTTATATAAGCAAGATGAAAGTTTCACAGAGTAATACCTTATAATGAGTATGTGTTCATTTTCTATTCTATACTATTTCATTTTTTAAACCTTTTTTGGGGGGGTACCGAGGATCGTTCATTTTTTTAAAAAGTAGTTGTAACTCACTGATTTTATTTCCACTGGCAACATACAGTTTTTAAAGTACTGCCCCTCCCTTCTCCATTTTGGTCCCTGTTTGCTTCCATCATAACAATTAGGAGTATATAATTATTTTGTTTTGTTTTGATGTATGTTTCCTCTGTAAGCTTCATGAAGAAAGAAAACAAGTCTTATTCATGCTATTTCCCCATCATCAGGAAAGTGCCTAGAACATGTGTGTCCGATTTATCTTACTTAAAGTTATGTTCTCATGGTGTATCCATTCACCTAAAAATGACTCAAGTTTATTCTCCTTTATGGCAGAGTAGTACTCCATTTGTATAAAAACCACATTTTCTTTATCTGTTTAGCTGTTGATGGAAATATGGGCTGTTTCCAAGATGTAGCTAATATAAATTGTGCTGCTGTTAACATGGGTGTGAATATAGCACTGTGGTATGCTTTTAACTCTTGGCAGGCTGAGGCAGGAGGAACACTGAGTTCGAGGCCAGCCTGGGCTACATAGTGAGTTCAAGGCCAGCCTGAATTTCAGAGCAAGATGCTGACTCAAAAAATAAAACAAAATAAATTCAGCCAGTTCATTTAATTTTTCTTTTTAGTTTTAATTTTGAAGGAATTTAGAGAAAAGTCGTGTTATAGTACTGAGAACTCCATATCCCCTTTTATCTAAACACATGAAGTGCTGACATTTTGCCACATTTGCTTCATCATTCTATGTCTTGGTAGTTTTTTTCCTGTTGTTTGAGTGTAGGTTTCGCATACTGTGCTCCTTTACCTCTTGATACATAAACTTTTCTCGTAAGATCAAGACTTATCTTACATATCTATAGTACAGTTATTACTGGTCCCCAAGCTGGGTCCCCAGGGTGACAGTGTTAGGTGTTGTGGATTTCCAGGAGGGGAGGCCTAGTAGGAGGTAATTAGGTTGTTTAGGGCTTTTCCCCAAAGGGAATTGTGGGACCTCAGCTGGTCCTCTTTGTTTCGTGCCTTAAGATGTAAGAACTTGCTCCATCCTTCACTCCCAACATTATGTGCCACCCTCCCCAGAGGCTCAAGCCAATGGGGTTGCCCAGTCTTGGACGTGAACCTCCAGAACCATAAGCCAACACAACCATTCCTTATTTTCTAAGTAACTTATATCAGTTATTTTGGTGTAGTGATGTGAAGCTCACTAATATAATACACTTATTCTGTCAAGTGCACTCACATTCATTTCTTCATAAAACCACATGTTGTATGAATCATGCTGTTTCTTTCATTATAAGTACTTGGTAATAACTTGCCCTCCATATCATTTGGGAAGTTCTTGTCTTGGTTACTTTTCTTGTTGTTGAGACAAAATACCCGACACCCACAAGTTAGAGGAAGAAAGCTTTATTTCAGCTCACAGTTTGTAGAAGTTTCTGTCCATAGTTGGCTGGCTCCGAGGCAGGGTGGCATCACAATAGAGAAACAATTCATGATGTGGCAGGCAGCAAGTCTGCCTTCCCTCTCCCTGGAAGATCTGGATCCTTCACTAGGAAAGCATGCACTGTATTAGATTCTTTTTGTGCTTTGGTTTCCAAAGAAACACAGTAACTGTCATGAGCTTAGGTTATGTGGTATAATTTTATATGTACTTCCAATTTGGCTTTGTATGTTTAAGCTCCCTTAGAACTTTTGTGGAAAATACGAAATATAGTAGAATAACTGATTTCCAGTACTTTTTAGTTTATATCAGAATGAATTTTTTGTGGTGTTTATTTGAAGGGAAACATTTTATTGCTACCTGAATTCACCGCTTGTCAGCTGAAATGTTTGAAATTGATCTGTATCAGTTTTTTTCAATAGTTAAGTATAATTAAGATAGCAGAAAATCTTAGTTGTTATGAGTAAGTTTGAGAGAAGTTATATCCAGAATAAACCAAAACCTTTTAAATGGAAACAGAAATATTTATTGCATGCTTATTTTATGACATATGTTCTTTAATCCTCATAAGAGCCCTAGTTTATTATTTAATAGATTTATTACTCTGTATTTCAGTTATGAAAACTAAAGTTCACTGATGTAAAATTCCTTTCCCAAGGCCTCAGCTAGTGAAAGTGGAACTGGAATTTGCTTTTTTTTTTTCCTAAAAGATTATAGTAGAACCTGTATTACTGATGTGTCTGTATTGGTGGGAAGTTTGTGTAGGATAAACATGAACTGTTACAACCTTTGTTCTATAGATGCTTTGGAAATATTTATCCACTTGTGGGAATACATCCTAAGGAAATAACCTCTATGCAGGGGAGAGAGTAATTAATTTCCTAAAGACAGGAAATTTAAAATAAAAAGATTTTACTTTAATATCTCAAGTTAAAAATCAACATATACTAAGCCAAAGCATAAATGTATAAATCATCTTTAAGATAAACCATAGCTCTAGGTCTGATTAGGGGGGTACTTTTTTTTTTTAATGTGGTTACCAGGAGTCGACCTCAGGACCTCGCACTTGCTGGGCAGGTGCTTATGCCGCTGAGCTATTTCGCCGGCCCAAGGGGGCACTTTTTAGTATTACTTTTGTTGGTGATCAAGAGTAAATAGTATTACTCATCAGGTGACAGTGGTTTATTGGTCTCCTGGTCATTTAATAGACACCTCAAGATTTTTCTTTACTTTTCCTATTTTCCTCATCACTCCCTTTCTCTGTAAAGACTTTGTGTGACATAACAATGCAATGTGTGTTCAAGGTTCACATGCCTCCTAGGTGGCAGAAATACAGTTTGAGTACAGGTTTGACTGACTCCCAGATCTACAGCCATGGCTTGTCCACTGCAGAGGCTGCATCAGGATAGATGAAGTGGGGGAGAAAGATGAAGACAGCTTCAATTTCATTATGGCTGGATTGCTCTTTCACTTTTTTTTTGGGGGGGGATACATTTTTCGCTGAAGGCATACTCCCCCTCTCTTTGAACACATGCCATCAGTGTTGCCACTTTCTGAAACAGTTCTGGAAGTCCTTTTTTGTGTTTTTAGTTATGCCTTTCCCACTTCCTCAGTGTCCTAAATCAATTCAAAAAGTTTGCCTTTCATCCTCATTTTGACTTTGAGGAAGATCCAGAAGTCGTATGATACCAGATCTGGTGGATAAGGACACACTGTGATCTTTTTATGAGCCTACTTTCTGTTGGATGGCACTTGGCAGCAGCTTTCCACCATATTTTTTAATCACACCTTGTAAAGACACAGAAGAGGGCTTCTCAAACTGTTTCACAGAGTAACAAGAATGATGAGATAGACTGTTCAAAGCAAGGGGGGTATTTTGAGGAGGATTAATGGCAATGTGCCTTTTAATTTAACAATTGCTGTATATTTTGATCCGGTGAGGGGGGTGTGGCCTGTGTCCACATTGCAGCTTTTCCACTTAGACAAGTTACATTACTTCTCTGTACTTTATTTTCATTATTCATGAAACGAAGGCTATAATAGTATGAAAGTCATTTAACTGTTCCATGGAGTAAAGACATACTTGTCATGTAAGAATTATTCAAGACATGGGAGAATGTCTCTTCCACCGAACTTCCAAGCGTCTGGTTAGGGCATTGGTTCACACCTTTGGCTATGTATTATAATCATGAAAGAAGTGTTTTTGGTCGGGGACATAGCTCAGTGGCATAGTGCCTGCCTGGCAAGCACAAGGTCATGAGTTTGATGCCCGGTATACACATGGATTACCATGTGTAATGTAATGTGTCTGTGTGTCTCTGTGTAATACTGAGGATCATACCCTCGGCCTTACATGCTAGGCAAATGCTCTACCACATGACTGTACACTAGCACTTTTGTTGAACCCCTGCTATTCTGATAAGTAAAGCTTTGATAGGGCCTTGGGATAAGATTTTCTCTAATATTTACTTGTTTATTTATAAGTGCCACAGGATTTTTGTCTGGTTTTGTTTGTTTTTCATGGTGCTAGGAATTGATCCCAGGGCCTTCACACTGAGCTGCATGCATAGCTCTTCCCTCTAATTTTTTTTTTTTTTTCTTTTGTGACAAGGTCTTAATAAGTCACTGAGTTGCCCAGGCTGGGCTTGAATTTGCAATTAACCTGCCTCAGCCTCCCTTAGTGCTGAGATTCTTTTTCCATTTTATTCTCTGCTGTATCCCCAACACTTAGAACAATGCTTAGCAAATAGTAGTCACTCAATAAATATTTTTAAATGAAAAAAATTACCTTTGGATTCTCAGTGATTCATCTCTTCTCTTCCTACCCCATTTTTTTTTTTTTTGTGGGTACCAGGGGGACGACCTCAGGACCTCGCACGCCAACAGGCACCCGTGCCACTGAGCGATATCACCGGCCCCTTTTTCGTATGTGGGTTCCGGGAGTCGAACTCGGGCCCTCACGCTTGCAAGGCAGGTACTTATGCCACTGAGCCATCTCACCGGCCCCTCTTTCTACCCCATTTAAAAATTTTTAAATTTATAGAGATAAAATTCACTCTGAAAGGTGAACAGTTTGCTGCTTTATGATCAAAGCCTCCCCTCACCGTCAACCCCTAGCAAATGTAGCCTTCATCCTTACAGTTTGGGTTTTTCAGAATGTCAGATTAAAAATGCATGATGCATTTTAGGTTCATATATGTTGTAAATGTATCAATAGTTTATTCTTTTAGAGGCTAAGTAGTATTTCATTGAATCCAGAACAAATATATCAATACTCTTATCCTGTTTTGTTCTTTTTGATTTTTAGCTTTCCAGAGTGCTGGATCTTCCACCAGAAAACTTGATCAAGTCAATATCTGCAATTCCAATTTCCAAAAAAGAGTTAAGTATAATGTATTTTGTAACAGTCTAAAATGTTGCTAAATTTATTGAAATTCAAAAGTGTTACTGTTCAATTTATAGACTGGTCCTTTAAATTAACCATAGATATTCATTAACCTATTAACCTATTATCCTGTTATTCCAGTTGATTTAGTAAAATTGAAATATGTATTTTAGATACTTTTGACAGTATGTTATTTTGATGTTTTCTTATGCTAGTAATGATATATCTTTGGGAATGAGGTCCAAATTTAGTTATGTAACAATAAACAAACGAACTAAAATTGTGCTAACAACTTCAAAATCAGTTGCCTTTTTCCTAAAGTCTGTTAGTTACATTCTACATAATAAGGATGTTGCTAGAGTTTCAGGGCAAAAACCCCAGCTCTGAGGGTTCTAACAGACCAGAATTGGCCATGTGTCCCATAACACTAATCAAGATAAGCAGTGGTGCCGGGCTTGGTGGTGCATGCCTGTAATCCCAGTAGTCAGATCACTGTGAGCTCAAGACCAGCCTGGGCCACATAATGAGTTCAAGGCCAGCTTGAACTATACAGCGAAACCCTGTCTCAAGAAAGAAAACTAAAGATCAGCAGCAGTGCAGAACAGGAGAGGAGTTTTAATCAGCATTGCCATCCTCAGAAGCACAGATAAAGAGGTTCAGTATCTGTCTTGGGGGCTGATGGAATCTTTGGTGTTTTATGGAAAGGTGAACAAAGGCGAGGGTTGGGCATCTGCACAGCTGGCAGTGTAGGTAATCCTTGTCAATCATTGGTCTGGTTGATTGGTATTTCAAGACTGGTTCTCTGAGGTTCTGGGAGAGCCCATGGCTTGAGGAGGCAGTTTGGTTCCAGTCTTGAGATAACAGCTTCTGCTTAAGGGAGAGCCTTGGTTCTTGTCATAGGGTAATTGCTCTGGTATGGGGGATAACCTCATGGGGTGGTCTGTGAGAATGTGCTTTTCCTGGAATCCAAAGTGACTACAGGTTTAGGAGAATGATTCGAAACTTCTAGGTATCACACCAGGGGTTCTGGAACTTGATGTTATAAAAGCTTGGCAACTGGATATTCCTATACATCCTGAAAACCAGTAACTCTTATCATGATGTCCTTGGTCATGAAGGGGGATGAGATAGGCTCATTAAATTTGGGGCTAATAAGCTTCATAATACAAATACTCCTTAAATGATTATCGTCCCTTTGTGCAGAGCTGAGTGAGGTGGGACCCACAAAGTGTTAAGGTAATAAAGGAGGCATAGAAAATTAAGGCAGATATACCAAGCTTTATCCTGCTTTTATTTACTATTGGGAATGTGGAGGTCCAGCCTTTAGATCCCTGTTATAAAAGGAGTATCTGAATTTTAATCGTTTCAAGGACATTTAATAAGCTGAATTATCTCTGCCCATCTTATGAATAGGATTTCTTCTACCTACCTCTACTTTAATAATCCAAAGTACTAAAACTTCGATTAATAGGAAATAAATGTTAAGCATGGCTTCAAAGCTTTTCTGGGCTACAAGTATACTCAAGCCGGGCGTGATGGTAGATCCCAGCACTCAGGAGGCTAAGGCAGGAGGATCACAAGTTTGAGCCTAGCCTGGGGAATTTAGTGACTTAATATGATCCTGTCTCAGAATAAGGAATGAAAAGGCTGAGGATGTAGCTCAGTGTGAAGGCCTTGGGTTCAATCCCAGCACTGAAACAAACAAACAAAAAATTTAGTCAAAACAGAGGTAACCTCTATGGCTTTGCCATAATAAGCCCAGGTTCCCTTATAGTCCTAAGTGCCAGCAAAATCAAAAGGTTCTCTCAGTTATATTTTCAACCATGATGACTTTCCTATATAATATTGATTGTACTGTATTAGAATTAAGAACTGTGTTATCAGCCATTAGCACGCCAGTCTCTGGATTTCACCCTAACCAACACTACGACAATTTCTGAGAAGTAGTAGGAAAATAGCTATTGACTTTTAAACTTGTTTTTAATTTTTAAAAGGCAAAAGATTTACATGATCTGAAGAGAAATCAGAGTATTGTTTTTAATTTTTAAAATATGAAAGTGGAGGGACTAATTTAATAAACCCTACAGCTCCATCACCTACCATCATCTATGTAGGACCAGTTGTTTCATCTACGCAAAAGCCCATTTTCATCCCCCGCATTGGAGTATTTTAATATTTGCTGGTTTTCAGAACCTAGATGTTGGGCTGGTGAGATGGCTCAGCGGCCTAAGCGCCTGCCTGGCAAGCGCGAGGGCCCAAGTTCGACTCCCGGATCCCACATATGAAAAAAGTGGCCGGTGATATTGCTCAGCGGCATGGGCGCCTGCTGGCGCGCGAGGTCCTGAGGTCAACCCCCGGTACCCACAAAAAAAAAAAAAAAAAAAAAAAAGAACCTAGATGTTATGTCATTTTTTTCCCTTTTTATTTTTTTAACTTTTTATTTTATTGGTACATTTTAGATACATATAAATTGATAACATTCATCATAGGGAGTTTGTATACCTGTACATGCTATATCTTGTTTCTTTTTTTCCCATTCCCCTCTACTTCCTATGACCCCTCCTCGCCTCTTTATTTACAAATCTTTGTTTCTACATCTTTTTAAAGGTTGAGTTTTTTTCTTTTTCCTAATTTATTTTTCTATTAAAAAAGCAAACCAGATAATTTTAAGGAAATTCAGGAAAATACAGAATTTTATTTATCTTTTTTCAGTTGTCTTATTTTTCTTTTTTTATTGGTACATGTTTGCAGTACATAATGCTTACGTTCCTTGTGTGGAGTTGGTACAGGTACATAACACATCTTAATTCCTTTTTCATCCCTTTCTCCCCCTCTCCTCTGCCTCCATCTCTTGATCCCCTTCCAATTCGAGAAGGATCTCCCTACTTTCCTTTGCTGTTTATGTATAAATTTGGGGTTCTCATATAAGAGAAACCATGTGATATTTAAGCTTGTGTGTCTGACATTTCACTTAATATGATCTCAAGGTGTATCCATTTTCCTACAAATGTGTCAAGTTTATTTTTTATTATGGCAAAGTAGTACTCCATTGTGTGTAAATACCACATTTTATTTACCCATTCATCTGTTCATGGACATATAGGCTGCTTCCAAAATTTAGCTATTATGAATTGTGTTGCTATAAACACAGGTAGACATGTATCACTGTAATATGATGTCTTTAACGCTTCTGGGAAGATACCTAGAAGGGGAATAGCTGCATCAAATGGAATTTGTTTATAGTTTTTTGAGGAATCTCCATGCTGATTTCCATAGTGGTTGTACCAGTTTACATTCCCACCAACAACGCAGAAATGTTCCTTTTTTCCCCCTCAGCCTTGCCAGCATTTGTTATTACTTGAGTTCTTGATGATAGCATTCATTCTGATGTAAGATGGAATCTCAGCGTTGTTTTAATTTGTATTTCTCTAGCAGCCAGTGATGTCAAGCATTTCTTCATGTATTTAGTGGCCATTTATACTTCTGTAAAGCGTCTACCATTTCAGTTGTACATTTTTTTATTGGATCTTTTATTTTGGGGGTCTAATTTAGTTGAGTTTTTAATATATTCTGGATATTAGTCCTCTAAGGAATAGCTGGCAAAAAAATTTCCCATCTTTTAGTTGTCTTTTCACTCTGTTGATTGTTTCTTTTGCTGTGTAGAAGCTTTTTAATTTGATATACCATTTGTTGATTCTTGGTATTATTGCTTGTGCAACTGGGATTCTGTTCAGTCAGTCTTTCTCTATACCTATGTCTTTAAGAGTTTTACTTATTTTATCTTCCAGCATGTTAAGTGTTTCTGTTTTAACATTTATTTCTATGATTGTAGTTTGTTACATGGTGAGAGATATGGGTCTAGATTCAGTGTTCTGCATGTAGATAGCCAGTTTTCCCAACATCATTTATCCAAGAAGTTATGTTTCTTCAGTATATGTTTTTGGCCCTTTTGTCAAAGATCAAATAGTTTGAATGTGCTTGGTGGTGTTCCTGTATGCTCTATTCTGTTGCTTTGATCCTCATCTCTGTTTTTGTGCCGGTACCATGCTCTTTTTATCACTGTAGGTTTGTAATATAACTTCAAATCCAGGATTGTGATACGTCCTGCTTTGCTCTTGTCACTCAGGATTGTTTTTGCTATTCTGGGTTCTGGTTCAGTATGAATTTTAGGATTGTTTTCTCCAGTTCTGTGAAGAATGCTGTTGATATTTTTATTGGGTTTGCATTAAATCTGTATATCCATTTTAGAAGTATGGTCATTTTTACTATGTTGGTTCTCCCTATCCAGGAACAGGGCATATCTCTCCATTTTCTGATGTCTTTGATCTCTTTTTTTCAACATACTGTGGTTTTTATTGTAGAGGTTTTTCACTTCTTTAGTTAGATTAATTTCTAAATATTTAATTTTTCTTGATGCAGTTGTGAATTATTATTGTACCAGGAGCACTATTGATTTTTGTGTATTGATTTTGTGTCCTGCAACATTACCGAATTTGGTTATTAATGCTAAGAGTCTTTTGGTGGACTTTTTTTTTTTTTTTTTTTTTTTTTTGTGGGTACCGGGGGGACGACCTCAGGACCTCGTGCGCCAACAGGCACCCGTGCCACTGAGCGATATCACCGGCCCCTTTTTCGTATGTGGGTTCCGGGAGTCGAACTCGGGCCCTCGCGCTTGCAAGGCAGGCGCTTACGCCGCTGAGCCATCTCACCGGCCCTGGTGGACTTTTTAAGGTCTTCTGTGTGGAGGATCATGTCATTTGCAAATAATGATAATTTAAGTTCTTCCTTTCCTATACATATCCTTTTGTTTTTTTTTTTCCTCACCTAATTGCTCTTGCTAATGTTTTGAGTACTATGTTGAACAAAAGAATTTTAAAAAAGAAAAATGTCCCTAGTATTCTTACTACTATAAGATAACTGAATCTACTAAGTTTGTGTAATTTTTATCTATTCTCTTTTAATATGTTTTTCAGTTTTTAAAAAGTAGCTATAAAGCTGCATACAAAAATGCAACAATTTTTAGCTCTTTTCCCTTGATATCATTCTTTTTTGTAATGTTCTAACATTCCACTGTTGATGAAAATTTAATTTTTCAGTTTTGAAATTTTTGTATATATTTCACATATAAGAATCACCTCTTTAAATAAACAGAGCAAAAATTCCTTGTGGGTTTGTGATTAAGCACTCCCAAAAGGGAGAACTGGGAAGTTAATGAAGTCTGGTTGATGTCCTTTACCTCCTTGAGGCATTTCCTTCTCTCTTGCACCTTTCTTACTGGCAGGTGACCCTTTATAAAATTTCAGAATTTATATTTTAAATATTCTTAATTCAATTAGTTGGTGTTAATCACTAGTAAGAGACTGAATTTTTTTTAATCTTTCTGCCACTGAACTATGAAATATTTATGATTCCAGTGGGATAATACAAGTATTAAGTTGAATTATGTTTATTATTCCTGTCTACAATAAAATTGTAGATGTCTGTTAGTATTCATAATTTTTAAAAAACTGTCTTCAGAAAGTCATGTAACTTCTTTGTGTTTTCTGAATGTTTGAGTGCCATGCTATAGGCTGATGAATACTAATAAGCCTTTTATAAAGTATCCTAGCAATCTATCAAGAAATCATGGGCCGGTGAGATGGCTCAGCAGTGTACGCGCCTGCCTGGCAAGCGCAAGGTCCTGAGTTCGACTCCCGGAACCCGTATACGAAGAAAGGGCCCGTGATATCGCTCAGCAGCACGGGCGCCTGCTGGCGTGCGAGGTCCTGAGGTCGACCCCCGGTACCCACCAAAAAAAAAAAAAAAAAATCATAACAATCTCTGATATATTCAAGTCTGTGTCATTTCAATTAATATTGTAATTAGGGTTCTTGCTACTTTTAATTTTACTTTTTTCTTTGATTTTTAAAAGTCTTTATGTTTGTTTCTTCTGTCTCAATTTGTGTGTATATTGCTTCTGTCTTACAGTTTGTATTATTCCCACTTTGTTAAACTGATTTATTTGGTTTCTGCTAATTGGCACAAATACTTCACTGAACTATCAGAGTCCTTTGGAAAGAATAAATAAATGTATTTAAATCTTAATTTAAATGTTAATTTTTAGAAAATTGAATCATCATATACTCTGTAGTGAGTAATCTTAGAAAAGAGAAAATATAGTTTGCCAACCATGTTAGTATATGAAGAAAGAAGTACATAGGAGACTTCCCTGGGGTCAGTACTGATTTTTATTTAGCATCAGAACTAGAATAAATAGAGTTTATTTTGTTTTTTTAATTAATTTTATTGGTACATTTTAGATATACATAATGATCACATTCATCATAGGGAATTTGTACCTGTACATGATATATCTTGATTCTTTTTTCCATTCCCCTCCCCTCCCTTCAACCACTCTTCTCCTTACTTGCAAAAGCTCTGTTTCTATTTTTCCTTTTTTTTCTTTTCTCTTCGTTCCTTTCCCCCTCCCCCTCCCTAGTTCTCCTTCCCATTTGAATATTGTCTTCCTATTTCACAATATCTATTACACGTTTTGGTCCTTATTTATACTTTCGGTTTCTCACACGTGATATTTGAACGTGTGAGTCTGGTTTATTTCACTTATGAGTATGGTCTCAAGTTGCATCCGTTTACCTATAAAAGTTTCAAGTTTATCCTCTTTATGGTTGAGTAGTACTCCATTGTATAAAAATACCACATCTTTTTTATCCATTCCTTGGTTGATGGGCATTTGGGTTGTTTCCAAAATTTAGCTATTACAAACTGTGCTGCTATAAACATGGGTGCACCTATATCCCTGTGGTATGATGTTTTTAATTCTTCTGGGAAGATATCCAGAAGGGGAATAGCTGGGTCAAATGGGACCTCTACTCCTAGCTTTTTGAGGAATCTCCATATGGATTTCCACAATGCTTGTACCAGTCTGCACTCCCACCAACAGTGGAGAGGGGTTTGTTTTCCCCCACAGCCCCACCAGCATTTGTTATTGGTTGATTTCTTGATGATAGCTATTCTTTCTGGAGTGAGATGGAATCTCAGTGTTGTTTTAATTTGCATCTCTCGAACGACCAATGATGTTGAACAATTTTTCATATATTTATTTGCCAATTTGTATTTCTTCATCTGAGAAGTGTGTATTCATCTCAGATACCCATGTTTGGATTGGGTCTTTTAATTTGGGGGGGGTCTGATTTTTTTTTCAATTCTTCATATGTTCTAGGTAGAAATCCTTTGTCTCAGGGACAGTTGGCTAAAATTTTTCCCACTCTTTGGGTTGTCTTTTCCCTCTGTTGGTGATTTCTTTTGATGTGCAAAAGCTTTTTAGTAAGATGAGGTCCCAGTTGTTGATTCTTGGAAGTATTTCCTGTGTAGTTTGGGTTTTGTTCATGAACTCTCTGCCTACACCAATGTCTTCAAGATTCCTACCTACTTTGTCTTCTAGTAGATTTAGTGTTTCTGTTTTAATATTTAGATCTTTGATCCATTTTGACTTTAGTTTAGTGCGTGGTGGTAGACATGGGTCTAGTTTTAGTCTTTGGCATGTAGAGAGCCAGGTTTTCCAGCACCATTTATTAAAGGTCGCCTTTTAATTTTGAAAGCACATTACCTTCTGATAAAATTGTGTTGCAGTGGAGAACCCACAGTTAGTCTTTGTTACACTAGTAATCTTTGTAACAGCAGCTCTTTCCTATTTCAATGTTTGTCTTCAGAGGGGTAGCTGATTTTCAACTTTCTGTGGATTCCTTATTGGAAAACAGAAATGACTACTCAAGACCAGATAATCAAGTTCAAGCCAAGAGACTGGCAGAGAAGGTATTTTAACACTATAATCTTCATTTTACGTTACAATAAACTTAGCATTTTAAAGAAAAAAGTGTTCTACAGGCTATCTCAGCTACAGTAATGAGTTTAATCTTTCATTATTCAAGGCATCTTGGAAAAAATCTGTTAAATACATTTTTCCCATGTACACACTATAAGGTTACAGTAATTTCTCATATTAGTTGTAAAGCATTCCTCTTGAGCTAACATTGTTGAGTTTTTCGATTAACTACTTTCAGGAGGACTGAAGTGTTAATTAAATTTACAGATTGAAGCTGGGTGGATTTTGGAATTTATAAGAACAAGCTTGATAAATTAGAGCAGTGGGTTGCAATTTTTAAATGAATTTCTTATAACAATGTTAAAGTATGACAAGAAATTACTAGATGTAAATAGAATCATGATTACAGAGAATGAGGGTTTAGATGATTTAATAAACTTTCTGTATTTTATTGTTGTTGTTGGGCTTGATATCTAAAAGAGGGATTAAATGTAAGAAATGATCAAAATTTTTACTGTAATACCCTCATAAAAGGCAGATGTTGGACAAGTCTTTTTGGTTTTCTTTTGTGGTTTTTAAAAAATTTTATTAATACCATTATTACATATGATACACAGGACCTATCTGGGAACTGAAAAATTAGAACAATGAAAGTCACTATCATAGAAAAAAATGTTTAATTAAAGGATGAGTATGATAAAGAAGCTTTGGTTGCTGAGTAGATACTTTTCAATTTTTTTATTAGTACATGTTTGCAATACATAATGATTACATTTATCATGGGGATTTTGTACGTGTACACATCACATCTTAATTCTTTTTTGTCCCCGCCCCTCCCATCCCTTCCTGTTCCTTCCAACTCTTGATCCCCTTCTCATTTGAAAAAGCTGTGTTTCCATTTTTTCCTTCAATTCTCTTCTTAAATTCTTTTTTCCTTCCTTCCCTCCCCAACCTCTTGATCTCCTTTCCATTTGAAAAAAGTTTCCCTACTTCCTATTATCCGTCCTTTATTTTGCTCTTTATTTATATTTTAGATTTCTAAGAGAAACTGTGCAATATTTAAACTTGAGTGTCTGATTTATTTCACTTGACATTATGGTCTTGAGGTGAAAAATCACCTCAAGTTTTTGTCAGGAGGTATGCCAGAGGTAGAATTAGTTCAATTAGAATATTTAATCCCTTTCCTCCTATTTCTTCTAAATTGTTAAAAATAAAGACTAGTGGCTCTTCAGTGACGACAGGTACCTCTTTAGTTCCATAGGTTTGTATCAGGAGTTTGAGCACCTGGCAGGTGAAGCAGTGAAGGCATATGTAGAGAAATAGCCTGTTTACATCCATTTAGTCCAAGTGCTTACTGTAGGCCCTGACAGAATGTCATGCCCTATGACTATCATGAAAGATGGGTGAAATAAAATGGTCATTGTGTGACAGGTAGAAAATTTGAGGAGAGAAAAGATTCTGAATACAAAATGGCATTCTAGTCAGGAAAATAAAATATTTTTACCAAAATAGAATGATGGTACTGAAGAGATTGGCTAAGGAAGGGGTCCATCTGCAGTGACTGGAGATGACTTTTATGTTGCCATTGTAAGTCAGTTTTATAGTATTAGAACTTTGTTTATTATTAGGTCCATTATGTAGCATACCTATTTTACATTATTTGTTATCTTTACAGCTTAAATGCGACACGGTGGTGAGTGAGATCAGTACTGGCCCAGGGACGATAAATTTCAAAATAAACAGAGAGCTATTAACAAAGGTAAGAATGCATTATTGTCGAATCATTGTGCTTTCACTCATTATGCTTTAGCCAGGCTGATCATCCTCCAACTCTGAAATTCATCATGCCTCTTCTTGCCTCACAACATTTGCACATATTGATCCTCTTGCTTGGAGTGCACTCCGAGTTAACAACTACTTACCTTTCAACTCTTGATTTTTTTTGGGCAGTAGTTTTCTGATCTTTTCATTTATATTCTCTCACAGCACTGTGTATCTGTCCTTTACAGAACTTGTAGTTACTATTTTACATTCTTTTTATTTTGTTAATGTCACATACCCTTTAAACTCTATTTCCCATTAGGGTTATAACATCTGTTTTTCTCACTGTTGGATCTCCCATTTATAGCACAGTGCCTGGCCTGTAGTAGATGCTAGACAACTATTTGTTGAGTGAATAAGTAGACCGTGTATTTAATATAAGAAAAGTATATTGATTTCTACTTGCTACAGTCTGTTGGAAGCATACAATTTATACAGAAGAAACCAAGAAACAGCTTTTCTTTCAATAAAGTAATAAATATCAAAACAGAAAAAAAGTGGTTGATACAATAAGCATAAAGAAGTTTAGAGATGGAGAAATCAGGAAGACCTAGAGTAGTGATGGCAAACTCTTTAGAGATGAGTGCCCAAACTGCAACCCAAAACCCATTTATTTATCATAATATGCCAGCACTGCAGTTAAACCCAAATACTGGGGTTTTATTTTAGAAAAAACAACTCATAATTAACATCTTTTGTCTCAAAAGAAAAACAACACGTGTGCCATAGGTTCACTGCCCTAGAGAATTGGAGAAATCTTATGTACAAATCGCTTCAGTAAGATCTTAGAGAACAGGTAATCCTGGATAGCTAGTAGTATGAGACCTTTAGGTGAATTTCATTTGGGTTGAATTTTAAAATTTATCATAATGCATACTTTGGACTGTTATTAAAGAAATATAACTCAGTATTGTCTCAGACTTAGCAAATATTATAGTCTTAGATTGAAAATAGCTATAAAACCAAAATTTCTAATAATGTGGTGTCATTCCAAGGTTATATAATTCAAAATATCTACTATCTGCTGTAAGTTTTTTTTCTTTTTCTGTCTTTCCTTTTTTATTTTTTTGAAACAGTCTCACTATGTAGTCTGAGCTAACCCTGAACTCCCAGTGTAGCCCAAGCTAGCCTTAAACTTGCAGTCCTCCTGTCTCAGCCTCCCAAGTACTGGAATTATAGGCCTATGCCACCACACCTGGCTTAATATCTAAGTTTTATGGAAGTAGAAATGCAGCTTCCCAAAATGTGCCTTCCAAACGTGAGGCCACTTGAACAATACTTTCCTTCTTTTGTTTTCCCTAAGAAAGGAAAATAGGCTAGTGTAGATGGAGTTTTGTTTTAAAGCAAGCTTAGCTGAAAGAAATATACTTTATATTTTGAGGTAAATCGTATATTTACATAATATAACATTTCAATGGCAGTGAGCTTTTATCTTTATTACAATTAACTACAGAATTTTCTCTGGTATAAGGGCCACTACTCACTTACAAAAAGTTTCTAAATCCTTCTCAATTGACAATAAAAGGCCAAGAATAAAGACTTGGAAGTTTAGCTGCTTATTCTCAAGTGGAAATTCTCCTTTTATTGCCATGATTAGAATCTGAATCTTAGTGTAATTTACATTAAAGGATCAAATGAATTGCTTACAGTAGCCCTGCTGAAGGTGGTAGTAAAGATACATCTTAGAGCAGTGACACCTACATTCTGAAAAGGAATTGTTAATTGTGCCTGTGCTACATCTTATAATTTTATTGCCGTGTGTTATAATTTTAACAAGTTTCTTCTGCATTTGGTTTGATTAATTTCAAGTCTTAGACAGTAGTCATTTGCAAGTCTAATGAATTTTTCAGATCACATCAAGAAAAAAATTCTGTACTTCTTAGGACCAACAACAATCATTCTCTGCCTGAGGAGTAACCGTATTGGCATTTGTAAAGAACCATCACTTTAGTACCAAGTTTCCATTTGTGAGTAGCGTGCAGATGACTTTCCAGAAAAATTGTAACTTTGAGTAATATTCATTTCAGTTAAGAGGGAGGAAAGAAAATACGGTTTAATTAGATAGAAAAAAATGCAGACAAAACCCTATTTCTTTAGGTATATCTTACAATTACCCTGCATGATGGATAGTATCATATTTCATACACATTTTTTATTTGATAAGTTCACTTTTATGTGCTCTACCAAAAGGGGGGAGAAAACAGAAAGAGATACTAATTTAAATTATTCCAATTTCTCATTCATGAATTGAGTTTTTGCTCATAGGCAGCCATGGACTATGGATGCATTCAAGTCATAGGTAGTTTCTGTGAACACATGGAAAGAATGAGTGGTTTTAAACACAGCTGTTGCCCAAAGAAATGATGAGGCAAGTAGGCAGCAATAGCTTCCTAAAAAGTCCTGGTAGGAGCCATAGGAAAATGATAAACTAGCAGAGTTAGATGAAATGACAGAAATCATGCCTGTAAAAAGATGATGGTGATATAGAAAGTACCAGTGAATTGAAATATTTATTAGTTTGCTAAAGCAGTCCAAAAAACATACATTTTAAAAGATTTCATTTCTGATTAAAACCTTTTCTGCATCAGGACATACATTACTGAGTACAGCTTATGTTTAAACATACATATTGATAAATAGGTGAACTTCTAGCTTATTCATCTATTAGAATATCAGAAAACTTCAGTAGCTCACTGACATTCTATAGTTAAAAGTTTTCATCTCTGTGCCCACTAATCTGCTTATTATTTGGTGGGGATTATATAACTGAGATCTAAAGATTAAATGGTGTGGATGCTAGCCTCAAGGAACTTATGATCAAATAAAAGCATAAAAAAATTATAGTGTAAAATATGAGTATGATAATGTGATAAATATTGTAATTGTATTATAATATGTAGAATGCAATCCTAGCATAGAGAAAGGTATGTATGAATCTATCCTGAGGAGAGAGGATATGACCTTGAATTGGATGAGGAGAAGATTGTAGCTGGAAGATGCAAGAGCAGACATCTGGGTACAGGGCACAGTTTGGGCCAAGGTACAGTCAGTGAAGAACATGGCATTGTCTGGAGGTTTGCAGATGGCTGAGCATGGTTTGCACACAGGATGGCATTGTGGGAGGATGTGAAATTAAATAATTTAAAGGGCCTTATATTCTCTGCATAGGAGTTTCAGCTTTTTCTTATAAATCCTTATTTTCCATGTTTTATACATATATAAAAATATGTTTATATATGTATAAAATATGGATATATATCACAGGAGGCACATGTGATGATTGTTGGTAATATACCAATTAAATTTATTTCTTCTTAATAGATATTTATTGCAAAAAATACTAGCACTTTTAACTTGTGATTTATGATTTTAAAATAATGCCTTTCAACAAATAAATTTCCTAAAAATAAAAAAAGGTATGCATGTAATTTTCTCTTTTCTTCTTCCTTTCCTCCTTTCTCTTTTCCTCCTTCCCTCCCCTCCCTCCCTTCCTTCATATTCTCTCTTTCTCTCTTCTGTCATAGGAGGGATTGAACACAGGGTCTTCACACTGAGCTGCATCCCTAGCTTTTTTTTTTTTTTTTTTTTTTTTTAAATTTGAGGTCTTACTAAGTTGCCCAGGCTGGCCTTGAACTTGAAATCCTCCTGCCTTAATCTCCCAGAGTGCTGGGATTACAGGCACCTGGGATTACTGACCACTTGGTCAGTAAAGTCTTTTAAATTGTGGAGAATCACTGAAGGATTAAATAGAACATATACTTGATTCAGTGTGTGTTTTTATAAGGAACTGCAGATGTAGTACAGTGGTAGAATGTGTGTGAAGCTCTGAGTTCAGTCCCAGCACCCTCCCCCAAAGTAATATAAGAAAAGAGATATTATTTTGTTGTGATTATTTTTGCAGTGGTATAATTGACAGATGAGTATCTAAAAGAGGCTGAGGGGGAATATGATATTTAGGAGTGAGCATGCACAGGGCTTGGTGATTAGTTTTGGAAGTTGAGGGAAAGAGTAAATATTAGGAACTCCTATCTGATTGGGTTAGTTGGGCGAGTGAGAGGAAAGTTTATGTAAATAGAGTGTAGAAGGAAGAGCAAGTATTTTCCATTTGAAGTGCCTGACAGATGTGGTAATCCTGAGTTGAATATATATATATATATATATATATATATATCAGTGTGTAGCACAAGAGAGATTGCTAAGGTGAACAGTAGTTGAAGTTGTAGGGAAGTAGTTTAAATCACTAGAAATGTAAAGTAAGAAGCTAGAAGCAAGAACATGGAGTGCAGAGGAAAGTGTAAATGGTGGAAGAGAAAACAACAAAGGATACTGAGAAGCAAAAGTGGTTACCCCTGGGGATGGAAGGAAAGAAATATGATAAGGACAGTTGACCAAAAGGGCCTTATACTTATCTTAAATGCTTATGTTTTTAGTTTTTGAAGGAGAACATATTTATAAAAGTATAAAAAATTAACTGTTCGATTGAGTTTGGTAGTTAGAATATTACTGATTCTGTGACTAGTTCAGTGAAATAGTAGAAAAAGAAGCTAGATAGCAGTTGGGTCTCATGGGCAACAAGAATCTTTTATTGAAGTCGTTTATTTATTTTGTTTATGCCAGAGAAATTAGTGAAGAGAGGGTAATTTGCTAAGGAGAATTCTAACATTGTTGTTAACTTTTTTTTTTTTTTTTTTTTTTTTGGTGGGTACCAGGGGGACGACCTCAGGACCTCGCGCGCCAACAGGCACCCATGCCACTGAGCGATATCACCGGCCCCTTTTTCGTATGTGGGTTCCGGGAGTCGAACTCAGGCCCTCGCGCTTGCAAGGCAGGCGCTTACGCCGCTGAGCCATCTCACCGGCCCCTGTTGTTAACTTTTATGGAGTATACATTCGTTTCATACAAAGGGATGGGAAGTGAAAAAAAACCTGTACACCTTAAATTTAGAATAATCTGAATATGGATTCCTTCTCACTAGTGTTTACCTCTCCACTTACAGTCTTCTTAAACTTACTGGGCCCCTACTATATGACCAATATTATTCAATTTAATGTCTGTATATTCTTTCTCTTTGTTTCCTGCTGTACAGTGTGAGTAAACAGAATATTATTTTCTGTATCCTTGAACAAGTATGTATTCTGAACCTTAGTTTTGCATTAAATGGGACATGTTGCCCATGTTTAAGATTATATGTAGTAAAGATAACATATAGAAGTACCTTATCTAGCACTCTGTGGATGCTGCTTTTTACTTACTGACTATATATTGTTTTACTGCCTGCTGTTACCTTCTCTCTGTGTTCCATTTAGTGACCATCTTAGCCATCTCTTTTTTCTAATAGAATTCTTCACATGGAATACATTTTTAGGACTCAAAATATACTTGGTGAAGCACAACCAATGTAAGTGTAAATAAAAGTTTTATCACAGTAGTTTCTACATTTCGAAAAACACATCATCACCATTATCAGAAAACAAAGTATGAATTTGGTGAACTATACAATAGTTATGTATTAGTAACTAAAAATTAACCTAGAATGTATTTTGGAAGTTTCTGCAAGATTTCTTTGTTTGTCACTTATGTAGCCAATAGACTTTTAATTATATGTCTTTGTTTCCTACCATTACTTGTGATCATAATATCACAAAAGCAGCAACTGGGCCGGTGAGATGGCTCAGCGGCTTAAGCGCCTGCCCGGCAAGCGCGAGGGCCCGAGTTCGACTCCCGGATCCCACATACGAAAAAGGGGCCGGTGATATCGCTCAGTGGCACGGGCGCCTGCTGGCGCGCGAGGTCCTGAGGTCGACCCCCCGGTACCCAAAAAAAAAAAAAAAAAAGCAGCAACTGCATACAAGCACTAATTAGTTAATACATTTACTGTGTGGAGTGGGAAAATTTTTTTCTACATGACTTAATAGCAGTGTGATCTTAATCTCTCAATGCTTTTCTCTACTTGTTTGTAAAAATACTATTCATCTCTGAGGCTGTTGTGAGGATTAAATGAGCTAGTACATATAAAATGCTTAGCACAATCCTTGGCATATAGTATGCACTCAATAAATGTTAAATGCTCCTTCTGGTTTTGTTACTATTTACTATGCAACCTGTGGCA
This sequence comes from Erethizon dorsatum, assembly GCA_028451465.1. Classification (NCBI taxonomy): domain Eukaryota; kingdom Metazoa; phylum Chordata; class Mammalia; order Rodentia; family Erethizontidae; genus Erethizon; species Erethizon dorsatum. The sequence continues at coordinate 111,292,491 of CM051823.1, forward strand.
GTTACTTCATCTCATTAAGCTTCAGTTTCCTCATCTATAAATATGTACATCATTAGTTTCTGTAGGAATGAATAGTTGAGATTTACTGATTTTCAGGGGATTCATATACCTGCTATGGTGCTGGAGGTGGTCCTACTCACACTGATATAAAATTCTCTGCTCCATAAATTAGAATGAATAAATTAGTAACATTTAATTCCCAGTAACAAAGTAATTAAGAACATCACAATATTTTCTGTCATTAAATACCATTCCTTTTATTTTCTAGGCAGTGCTACAACAAGTAATTGAAGATGGCTCAAAATATGGATTAAAAAGTGAACTTTTCTCTGGTCTTCCACAGAGGAAGGTCATTGTAGAATTCAGGTACCTACCCACCTTATGTGTTGATTAATTGATTTGACAGAGCAGAGAGTGTGATACCCTCATCATTTAGGGTCTTGCTAAATTTTCATCCATTTTCCCTCCCATCTCTCTCCCTTTCCTCCATCTCTTTTGTTTTGTTTTTTTTGATTTCTGTTTTTTGAGCCAGGGTCTTGCTGTGTAGTCTAGGCTGGCCTTGAACTCACTGGGTAGCCCAAGCTAGCCTCAAACTCGCAGCAGTCCTCCTGCTTCAGCTTCGTGATTGCTGGAATTACAGGCATGCACCACCACGCCTGGCCCCTTTCTCCATCTTTTGATCCCCTTCACATTTGAGAAAGATCTATCTCCCTATTTCCTATCTTTTATTTTGCTATTTAGAATTTGGGCTCTTACAAGAGAAACCATGCAGTATTTAAGTGTGTGTGTCAGATTTATTTCATCAAATTATGGTCTCATGTACATCCATTTTCCTACAGATGATTAAAATTAATCTTTCTTTTCAGTAGAGTAATACTCCTTTGTGTGTATTTACCACATTTTATTTATCCATTCATCTGTTTATGGTTGTGTAGGCAGTTGCTTCCAAGATTTAGCTATTATGTAAATAGTGCTAAAGAAACAAACAAAAAAACAACAGCAACAACAAAGAAGATTGTGCTGCTATAAACATGGGTATGCATGTATCACTGTATTTGATGTCTTTAACTCTTCTGGGAAGATACCTGGAAGAGAAATAGCTGCATCAAATGGAATTTCTGTCTTTAGTTTTTTGAGGAATCTCCATACTGATTTTCATAATGGATGTAATAGTTTACATTCCTACCAACAATGTAGAAGTGGTCCTTTTTCCCTGAAGCCTTGCCAGCATTTGTTATTATTTGATTTCTTGATGATGGCCATTCTTTGTGGGGTAAGCTGGAACTAGTATTATGTTGATTCAGACAAAGATCCAACCAAAAAAGAGTTACAGACCAATTTCTCTAATAAACATAGATGCAGAAATCCTCAAAAAAGATACTGGCAGCAGGGCATGGTGGTACACACCTATAAATCCAGCACTTGGGAGGCTAAGGCAGAAGGATTGCCAAGAGTTCAAGGCCAGCCTGGGCTACATAGTTTAAGACCAGCCTGAATTACAGAGTGAGGCCCTCTTTCAAAAAGAAAAATAAATAAATAAGTAAATAAATAAAAATAAAAAGATACTGGCAAACAGAAGCAACAAATCATCAAAAAGATCATACACCATGACCAAGTAGGCTTCATCCCAGGGATGCAAGGATGGTTCAACATATGCAAATCAGTAAATGTAATTCATCACATAAACAAAAGCAATGACAAAAATCACATAATAATGTCAGTAGATGCAGAAAAAGCCTTTGACAAAATTCAACATCCATTTATGATTAAAAACCTTTAAGAAAGTATGTATAGAAGAATCCTATCTTAATCTGTTAAAAGCCATTTATTACAAACCTACTGCCAGCATCATATTAAACGGGGAAAAACTGAAAGCTTTCCCTCTAAAATTAGGAACAAGAGAAGGATGTCCACTATCAACACTGCTTTTCAGCACAGTACTTGATACATTCAACAGCAATTAGGCAAAAATAGTTTTGAACCACTTACCTCACTCCTTGAAAAAAAAGAATGTGATTATTTTTTTCTTTTTTAAATAAATACTGAACAATTATTCTTTTTTGAACTGGTTATTCATTTTATTTTATTTATTTATTTTATTTATTTATTTTTTTGTGGGTACCAGGGGTCGACCTCAGGACTTCACGCGCCAGCAGGCACCTATGCCACTGAGTGATATCACTGGCCCTTTTTCCATGTGTGGGTACCGGGAGTTGAACTCAAGACCTCGCGCTTGCCAGGCAGGCGCTTATGCCGCTGAGCTATCTCACCGGCCCCTCGTTATTCATTTTAGAAGACACATAAAGGCAGAGTAATATAGTTACTATCATATATTATTTTTAAATAATTATCAGAGAACAAAGCCTTAGTATTTGTAGCATATGTTTTTAAAAGCTAACAGAAAAAAAGCTTGAAGTTTTAATAAGCTTCGAAATAGTCTTTGTATAACTATGTAAATTGCTATCAATAGCACCTTCTAATATTTGGACTGTTCTGAAATAACCAAAAATACCTTCATAGTATGGCTGACAGGTTGACAGTGCAAAAAAATTTTTACATATTGTATTTGTCTTCCTAAAAGATGAAGAGTCTTAATGAACTGCTTTTCTACATTGTAAGATGAAACTTGGTAAAGCCTTTTGCTTTCTCACATATTTATTTCCATGGTGAATTTTTAAAAATCGATATGGGAAATCTTTTATGTTTACTCTCTCATTATTGACATTTATAATAACAATTTTTAAACTTAGTTATGATTACCAACTGGATGATCAGAGAAAGAGTGGCTTTTTCATATACCACATGTGTATTCTGTGCCACTTGATCTTGTTCCTAAAAAAGGCAGACTAAGACTCAGACTCATTAGTTTTGGTAAGGACTGATTGCTGAGTAAACTGCCACTCCTGTGGAGCAAACATACGAAAGAATCTTTTACTGTCAGTGCAACACAATCATGATATTAAAATTTAAATGTAAACATTTGTTGTCTGACAAAGAGTAGAGGAACTTCATGTCCTCATACCAGTGAGGCTACACTAATCCTATCGTCTTAAGAAAGTTGCCTGTTGACCCAGTGATCTAGAAAGCATTACACAGTTTAGTACAAAGATTGGCAGACTTCAGCCCATGGGCAAAATCTAACTTGTCACCTGTTTTTGTGAATAAAGTTGTAATAGAACACAGCCATGTACATTTGTTTGCATATTGTCTACAGTAGCTGTTCTCGTACTACACTGGCATTTTAGCACTGTAAGGGCCAGAGATACAGCTCAGCAACATAAGCGCCTGCCTGGACAAGCACAAGGTCCTGAGTTTGATTACTGGTACCAAAAAAAAAAAAAAAAATACAAGCTAATGATTACATTTTAGCACAGTAAAACTGAATTGAACTGAGTAGTTGAGACAGAGACCAGATAGCTCAAAAACCTATTAAATATTTCCTATCTGCTTAAGAGAAAGTTTGCCAAATCCTGATTAGTGCCTTAAAACAACAATCATGGGGTATAGGGTAAAAAGTCATTATGTATTGCAAACATGTACTAATAAAAAATTTTTTAAAAGCAACAACCATTTTAATGCACATGAACCATAGGTCAGGAAATGGGAGCGGGGGTGAGTTGTTCAGGTCTAGCTTACTGCTTCTTCTGCTGGCCTGGGGTCCCTTATGTGACTGGTCTTCTGAAGCCTTTGCTGAGGCTAGAAATCTAATGGCTCATTGGCTTGTCTGGCCACGCATCTTATCTATCCACATCGTCTCTGTAGAAGGGTAGCCAGGCCTCTTTACAAGCTGCTCAGGGCTCGAAAATAGTGAAAGCATCTAGTCTTGGAACAGGTCTAACACCACTTTTCTCACTCTTCTTATCAAAGCAAGTCACAGAACACCGCAGATTCAAGGGGTGATCTCTTAATGGTGAAATTGGCAAAAAATTTGTAGCCATCTGTAGTTCATTCATGTCTTTGAATTGATGAAGGACACTTAGTTTCATTCCAACAGGGGAGGCACTTCCAGCAGGAAGAGGAAAACCATAGGCAGGCAGTACAGCATCTACTAACTATCATGCAATAATGCCATTTTAAGTTTCTCAAAACTGGAAAAGTTGCCGTCTGTACACAGTTCTTAACACTCTACATTTTTATTTCACCTTTACCATCCTTTCTCTCCAACTGAGCTCTCAAAATACCAAGACTTCAGTCTTTTCTCCTTCCTTGGCTTTTTTCCTTTAAGTTTGTTCCCTATACCGCCCTCCACACACACCCCTTATGCTTGTTAGGAAGTGTCTGAAGCAATGCATGGTTGCACATGCCTGTAATTCTAGCTGCTCAGGAGGCTGAGGCAAGAGGATATCAAGTTTTAGGCCAGCCTGAGCAACGCAGTGAGACTTTATCTCAAAATACAAATAAAAAGAGCTGGGATTGTAGTTCAGTGGTAGAGCGTTTATTTAGAATGTATGAGACATTGGGTTCAATCACTAGTACTACACATATACACACATAAAATCCTCAAAAAAGTGTGTAAAAATAACTTGCTCTATTTGAGTTGTATTTTTTAGGTTTTTGTGTAGTAATTTGTTTATGCCTCTGTTGTGCCTCTTTTTGTGCCTCTGGTTTTTTCTAAAGCTGTTAAGGAGGGCTGGAGCTTAAATGAGCACCTGAATTCTAGTGAAGGCAGAGCCTGTATCAGCAGCCCGCCTTGCTCTGTAACAGTTTTTATCTAGCATTGCTGGGGGGCTTTGCTCCTCTCTCCTTTAACAGTTTTCTGGATGCTGCAGTGCTTTCTTACCATTGTGATTTCAAAATAGAGACAATAGGTGGGGGGCAGTGTTAAATTGATAGAAAACATTGTTCTTGAATTTTTTTTTTTAATTTTAAAGAGAAAAAAATAGAATAAAATTTCAAAACAACATAATAGGAGAGTAACAATGGTTAATACATTGCGTATTGTTATCTTTAAATTAGTTACTCAGGGTACAAGATATTGGCATTCAATTACCCAAACAGTATTAGCACAAACCTTTCCCTTCAATGATCTAAGCGAAATTAGTAGTGTATCTATCTTAACTATCTTGTATACATATATCTTATTTTTTCCCTTCTTTTCTCCATTCCCCCATCCCAGTTTCACTTTCCTTTTGAATAGTTTCTTCCTGTTTTACAATATCTATTGTACATTTTGGATCTTATTTACTCTTTCAGCTTCTCACACTAGGGAGACAATATGATGTTTACACATGTGGGTCTGGTTTATTTCACTTATGAGTATGGTCTCGAGTTGCATCCATTTACCTATAAAAGTCTCCAGTTTATCTTTCTTTATGGCTGAGTAGTACTCCGTTGTATAAAAAGACCACATCTTTTTTATCCTTTCCTCAGTTGATGGGCATATAGGTTGTTTCCAAGATCTGGCTATTACAAATTGTGCTGCTATAAACATGGGTGCACATATATCGCTGTGGTACGATGTTTTTAATTCTTCTGGGAAGATACCCAGAAGGGGAATAGCTGGGTCAAGGGGACCTCCAATCCCAGTTTTTTGAGGAATTGCCACACTGATTTCCACAGTGGTTGCACCAGTCTACATTCCTACCAACAGTGGAGAAGGGTTCCTTTTTCCCCACATCCCCTCCAGCATTTGTTATTGGTTGATTTCTTGATCAAGCCATTCTTTCTGGGTGAGATGGAATCTCAGTGTTGTTTAGATTTGCATCTCTTGAATGACCAGTGATGTTGAACATTTTTTTTTTTTAATGCGGGTACCAGGAGTCGAACTCAGGACCTCGCGCTTGCCAGGCAGGCACTTATGCTGCTGAGCTGTATCACCGGCCCTGTTGAACATTTTTTCGTATATTTATTTGCTGTTTGTATTTCTTCATCTGAGAAGTGTGTATTCATCTCAGATGCCCATTATTGGATTGGATCTTTAATTTTGGCAGGTCTGATTTTTTTGAGTTCTTTATATGTTCTCGATAGAAGTCCTTTATCTGAGGAACAGCTGGCAAATATTTTTCCAATGTTGTGGGTTGTCTGTTCACTCTGTTGGTGGTTTCTCTTGCTGTGCAAAAGCTTTTTAATAAGATGAGATCCCAGTTGTTGTTTCTTTGTGATACTTCCTGTGCCATTGGGGTTTTATTCATAAAGTCTTTGCCTATCCCAATGTCTTCAAGAGTTTTACCTATTCTGTCTTCCAACAGATTTATTGTTTCTATTTTAATATTTAGATCTTTAATCCATTTTGAATTTATTTTAGTGCACGGTGAAAGATATGGGTTTAATTTTAATATTTGGCATGTGCAGAGCCAGTTTTTCCAGCACCATTTATTAAAGAGGCTGTATTTCTTCCAGTAAATGTGTTTGGCACCTTTGTCAAAGATAAGGTGGCTTAGTGTTTCTGGAATTGTTTCATCTTCTAATCTGTTCCATTGATCTTTGGGTCTGTTTTTTTAGCCAGTACCACACTGCTTTTATCACAGTAGCTTTATAGTATAATTTCAAGTCACGGATAGTGATGCCCCCTTGCCTTGCCTTTGTTGCCCAGAATTGCCTTTGCTATTCTAGGTCTCTTCTGGTTCCAAATGAATTTTGGAACAATGTAGGATTGTTTTTTCTAATTCTGTGAGATATGCTGTTGGAATTTTGATCGGAATTGCATTATTGAATTTCTTTTGAAAGTGAGAGGTGTAAGAGAATTTTTAAAACATAGACTAGTCAAATAGACCAGACAGCTTTCCCCTAAAAAAAAGCAAAAGGTATAATCACTGTCTTCAAAACATTTCCCCCCTAAATTAAGATGATGATAATATTGGGTTAAATAAATTGCCCAGGTTCATGGAGCTAATTCTGATTCTAAAGCCTGTGCACTTCTACTGCCTCCCTGATCGTGTAGATTCTCATGTAGTATAGATTTGTCAGAACCAGGAGCAGTGTGATAAAGTACCAGGGTAGGTGGCTGTCCATCATGATGAACTTGGCACAAGACTTGAAACTAACTGCTATTGCCTCTTTCCTCTCCCTGCTAAGTTACCCTTTCCTATTCTTTTTATCATGCTTAGTTTACATTTGATTTGTTCACTTTTTCTAGTTTCTTTCTTTTTTTTTTTTTTTTTACTTTTTCTAGTTTCTTAAAGGAGATTATTGATTCGAAACCTTCCTTTTTTTTCTAACATAAATATTTCATGCCATAGAGTTTTCTGCTTTGGCTGTATCCCACAGATTTAGTAGGAAGGCAGGAACGTGGTGTACTCCAAGGACTCAGCTGTCATTCTTTCAGAGATTATAGTCCTTTACTCCCTGTTGTCCAGTTTCATGTATTTTTCTAGTTTTCTGATTGCTTAAAGGCAGAAGGATAAATCCAAATCTTTGTTATTCTCTTTTGGTTAGGAATGGAAGATTCGTTATTTTTTAAGCCTACACAAGAACATATACTTTATTTGTAAATAATGCTTGAATGAACAGCTATGTAGTTTCATAATTCCACAATTATTTTTACTTACCCATATGATCAAGTTTTTCAATTGTAATACTGTTTAAAATGATGTATAACAATAGAGACAAACCAAAATTTAAGCTCTCATTTACCACTTTTACCACGTACATTCAAGTTGATTTATGTTTTTTAATATTGAAAACTTAATGAAGTTTTCAAGCATACACATAACAGAGCATACTTATGAGTATTAAATGAGTTAATGCATGTAACTCATTTAATGCAAGTGCTTTAGAAGCATTTGCTACAATTAAATTGTTGATTACAACTTCTTGAGCACATACAGGGCTGATAAATCCGATGATTGAGAATTTGGAGTGGTAAAGCAGCTCTGGTTATTCTGGGAGGCTTTAAGCATGAATATTTTTATATTTTTCAGTTTTAATTTCTGATACAGTATTTACTGGCTTATGTAACTCATAAGAACAAAATGTCTTTGGGTTCCTTCAGTACTCTTTAAGAGGGTAAAGACTTTGAGAATGGGTGCACTAAACTTAATTCTTACTTATCAATGTTGTTTTTGTCAAAAAGAGTATCTCTGAATTTCTTCATCTTTTTAACCCTTAAGTATATCTGCTTCATTTATATGACAATTCTGTATATGATACTACCTCATGAAACACAGGATCAAGCTCATGAAAATGATTCTTCTGAATTCTAATTTATCTTTACTCTAAATTTCTTTTATCTTTGCCCTAAAAAAGATCTTAGTTCCTAATTATGCAAACCTATGGAGGCATGACCTAGTTCATTCTTAGAACTCTTGTTTTTAGAATAAAAATAACTTTTGCAATTTCTTGCAGTTCACCTAATGTTGCCAAAAAATTTCATGTTGGACATTTGCGTTCTACTATCATAGGTAAGTGTTTACCTTCACAGAAAATACTTAAACATGCCTTTGGGGTATTATGGAATAATACAGTGTAATCGTTTAATGTTAAAATAACAAAAGGGCAGAAAAAAGACACACTCCCAAAAAGGCTTACATTGATATGAGCCTAATGCTAATTAAATATTACATGAAATGGGAAAATTTGCTTTAAAAATTTAAAGGTGAAGTTTGAAAACCAAATATTCAGAAATCTGTTTTAACTGGTATATTATGATTTTAACTTTCTAAAAGTATGTATATATTTGTAGAAGAACTGATGCATGCAAAAGTAAAAATAGTCATGTGGGAATGATAGCAACTCTCTGAGTTGGTTTTTGCTGCGACCTGCACGGGGAGCAGGGTCCTGAGAGGGGGTGATGGGAGATTAAGAAGAAACAAGACACATAAAAGGAAAGCTAGGACCAGGTGGGACCTGACCCCTCTGATGGAGAGGCAGCGACAGTGTCCCAACTCCAGCATCTTTATTTATACAAAGTAAAAAATGGAAAAGTGCGTGAGGGGTCCACAGAGTGGAGAGTGTAAGGGCTCAGAGTTTTGATGAGAACTCTGAAAGCGAAACATTTTTCAAAGCTATCTATGCTATAGTTAACAAGGAAGAACACCAAGGCCGGGACACCTGTTGATATGCAGCTGAGCTAGCAGTTACCTTATTTGCACAGTCTGCCTCTGGCATTCTGTGTCCTTGAGGCTGGCTTTGCTGTAGTCTCAAGGAGTTTGCTGTCCTCAGGTTCAGCCATGGCTCAACCACTCCCCACAGGTTTTGTTGTTATTCATATTATTTTACATAAAAAAGAAACTCAATCTCAGTAATGTGAGCAACAACAGTAATGTTCAAGACTGGAAATGAAAACAAGGCTATTCTAATAAAGAGAGATTACTTTATACTACTTCATAGCTGTAATGCTTCTGCGTTTAATGCACTTAAGATTTTCAGTTATTTAAGGCATTGCATTTTGCAGCAGTCCAATTTAAAATCCAAATTATAATTGTATAATATTAGAATTAGAAGGGACTTTGGAGTTTATCTCATTTAATTTGTCTTCCAATGTAGAAATCTATTTCATGCTCAAAGTTGTTTATACTTAAATACTTCTAACAATTGGAGAAATGAGCACTTACAGGATAGATTAATATTGAAATGGGGTCAGCTGTCGTTGTTACAAAATTCTTGGGGAGCATTTTAAGAGGAACTGATAAGACTTGATGAAAAATATATAAAATATACTGTATAGGAAAAGTCACATGAATAAGTCAAAATACAGGAGTGAGTAAATGGTAGGTAGGGCACAATAAAGATTTTTTGATAGTTGTTAAGGAAAATGGACCAGGAAGAGATAGTATAACATCTTACTTATGTACAGTGTTTTTATGTGTTACTTCACTTAATGTCACAACAGCCCTGATTGGTAGGTACTCTTAATTTTGGTGAATAGATGAAGAAATTCAGATATCAAAAGTAACTTTCCCAAGATCTCATGAATAGTAGGTATTCTGGCTAAGATGTGAAATTAGTCTTAATTCCAAAAGGCTAGTTCAGAGATTTAATTGGATTTAGGAAGTAACAAGGAGCTAAGAAAACTGGGCCTATAGTCTGAGTAGCAGCTGAAGGTATTTCCTATTGCTGAGACTATATTGATTTGGAATTTCTAGACATACAAAAGCTCACACACACCAAAAGTAGCTGTAATTTAAATCAGGTATGTGTATCAGGGTTTGTTTGCAGAAAACTAAATCCATTCTTACTTAAACCAGGAATTTATTACAGAATATTGAATGGTTCACAAAGTCAGTGGGGGACTGAAGGTTTAGATTAAATGACTTCCAAAAGTGAACCATAGAACTTGGTTATCAAGGGAGTCCATTTCTACCATCACTTCCTCTCCCCTGAAATTGTACTGCCACAGCTACAATCCAAAAACCGCCACTATTTATGTCATTCATGTCTTCTAGAATCCACACAGGTAAACTAAGCAACCCAATGGTCTGTCTTTTATTTCCTTCAGAGATCATGGCAAGACACTAGGACCTCTGTTAGCAGTATGTACTCATGCATGTGTATGCTTGTGTGTATGCACAGACACACACACAACACAGCCCAAAGCCCCATTACTGTTTGTCAGAAAAATGAGAAGTAGCATCCCTTCCAAATGTCATACAGTGTATCTGATTGCCCAGCCTTAAGAGGACTGACTTCTGGAACTGTAACCACAAGAGACTCTGGGAAAAAGACACTTCAGTTTCCAGCCTCTGCAGTATGAGGGCTCATTAGAAAAGAGAGTGGAATGGAAGTGGAATATCAAAACCATGTCAGCAGTACAGGAAGGTGAAAGCCTTGGATTTCTGTGTGCTTTAGGGAGTAGGCATGTGTAGGGTAGACTTCAGTGATTGAAAAGAGATCAAGTGAACTATTTAGGAAAACAAACAAAAACAACAGGGTGGCTCAGAATCTTAGGGTACAGCCAAATGATACATTTCTTATTAATTACTAAGATTCCTTTATATTCTGTCCTTGCAGTTGACTAGAAATAGCATGTGTTCTCTACCATTGATGAAAATTCTGTCTATAACATAGATGAAAAACCAATGAATGTTTTACTTTTTAAAAAAATTGAGTTTGTAAATATTGTGATTTTTCTGTGTTATGCTTTCATACTAGAGAAGTACGTGATTCTTTTTTTTCTTTTTTTTTTTTTTGGTGGGTACCGGGGTGGACCTGCGGACCTCACGCACCAGCAGGCATCCGTGCCGCTGAGTGATATCACCGGCCCTTTTTTCGTATGTGGGTTCCGGGAGTCGAACTTGGGCCCTCGCGCTTGCCAGGCAGGCGCTTACGCCACTGAGCCATCTCACCGGCCCTAGTATGTGATTCTTAAGCCAAAATGAATAACAAAAATAAAGTATATTTTATTGATTACTAGGAAATTTTATAGCAAATCTCAAAGAAGCTTTAGGACATCAAGTAACAAGAATAAATTACCTTGGAGATTGGGGCATGCAATTTGGTAAGTACATTGAGATTTTTTTCATTTCATTATAAAGTTTAATTTTTTTTAATGTCATGTCACTTAATCATCTGAAAGTATAGGCAAAATCCTATTGGGTGAAATAGTGTGCCCTATGTTTTTTGTTTCTGTTTTGTTTTGTTTGTGTTGCTGCAGATTGAATCCAGAGTCTCATGTATTCACAAGACATACTGTACTATTGAGCTACATCACCAGCTTGTAATGTTATTTTATTTATTAAGAGTAATACTTGCCAGTTTTGGAAAGGAGACGTCACACATTCAGGACAACACTGGAAACACACACGCACAAACACACATAGTTGTTTTTATGAAGAGGGTAGTATACAGAGAAGAAATAAATCTAGCTATATACACCTTTATCAACTACAACCTTGCCATTTAAAAAATTTTTTTTAGTAGACATTTCTGTTTGTTTTATTTTCTTTTATATCACCTTGCCATTTTTAAATCTAGTTAGGTCCAGTCTCCCTGGGCTGTCACACATGGAATAGAATTTGTCATCCTATCATGGATGAGTGGCCCAGAGGAGAAACAAAATATACTTCGACTTCCCCTTCAACTGTACAGTGGTAGTGGATGGGGTCAAAAAGGAGAGAAAGGGAAAAAGGAGTAAGATCCAAACAGGTGAGTACAGTACCACAAATTATCTCTCATGACATGAGTTTGCTCAGAACTATTACTGCCTCATATAAACCAGTCATCTGGGAATGGAAGGGCAAGATAAGTGAAGCTGTTGTAGTAGTGAAGGACTAGTGTGTGTGAAATACGAACTTTTTATATTTTTTGATATCCAGCCCTAATGTCTTGTCTGTAAAGCATTTTCTGACATGCAGACACACACTTGCCCACTTTCTCATATCACCAAAGTCCTAGACCCCAGCTCTCCTCAAGTAGGCTTTTGTCTTATTACATTCTTTTTATGAGCTTCTCTCCCTGCTAGATGATATGTTCCTTGAAGGCCTGAACTATGTCTTATTTTTGTATCTCTTTATTTTTGTGCCTCTTATTTTCTCACATAAGAGGCACATAGAATGAGTAAAAGTTTCCTGGGAAGTGTTTTCTAATAGTAATGCAAAAGAAAGGCTAGGTAATTTTTTTAAATTTCTGTAAGTATGCAGTATGCATTGCTAGTTCTGAAGTTTGTTGATATTTCAGTGTTCCACAGTTAGTGAAGTGAAATTATGATTTTCAAGGAAAGGACAGTTTATTATAGGGGATTTATCATGACATCTCATGAATGTTTTTCTTTTTAGTTAATGAAAATGTTTTTTTCAGACACTGGAAAGGACAGAACTTGAACCTGTTAACAGTACCATTACTATTCGCTGCGGAAAAATCAGAAAACATGTTCTGCATTGTAGAAGTCCACCTGCAGTTCACAATTGGTAGTCTAATGCTTAGGCTCTAGGCTCAGCAGTCAGACTTAATAGTTTGACTGATTTAGGCATTTCATAGGCCTTGACAAATATGTGATTATGGTATTCATTAAATTTTAGCTACAGGATTTTATTATAGTGACTTTTCTCTAAAGGACTACTATGGTTAATGATCTGTCAACATTTCCGTTATAGCCATCATTATTGAAGAATTACAATTTTGCTGTTTCAGCTGTCCCTATTTGAAAGCTGGCAGATGGTTCCAAAGCATAGAATTAGTTTCTGAAAATGTATTAGATTGAATGTTAAATAGAATGGCCTTAAAATTTTCCATTTGTATGTTTTAAAACTCACTGGACATCTTTCCACATCCTTTTCCTAGGAGCCTGAATCATAATCACATTTATTCTTGCTTGAAAATGAGCAGAACTTAAGTCATCCTTTAAATTTCAAAGTATTGTATATCTCTGTGTTCAGTAGCATTCCACTTTCTGCTGAGCCTTATATAGAAAAATGTCAGCAAGGCCCTTTAGATCTAAGCTTGGTAATTGACATAGTTGTAGAAATAGATTTTCAAAATAATCAATTTATTATTGCTCTTGGCCTAGGCTGTATATACCCTTTCAAACTGAAATTATGATGATCTTTTAGCAAAATTTCTTGAGAATATAAATATTCAGTCTATACTAGGAATTTCCTTATCTAGCTTAAAAATCACATGTAGTGGTTTTTTGTGATCCTAGCACCCTGGGAGGCTAAGGCAGGAGGATCACAAGTTTGAGCCTAGTTGGACAACTTAGTGACTTATGAGACCCTGTCTCAAAATAAATTTTATTTCAGTTCTTCCAGAAACTTCATTGATTTTTTTTTAATTGCATCTTTACAGAAATTTTTGGTTCACACACATAAAAAAAAAAAAAATGAAGTGCAATTTGTCTTCCGTTTTTAATCATCACTAAGCATTGAAAAGAAAGAAAAATATTTTTCTGAAAGTAAAAAGTGTTATTGGGCTCTTGTTAAGGGATTTATTTTTCTAAAGTTAAAGGAGAAAAAACTTAGTTTCTCTTAATATAACTGTCTGTTAGACTGCTAGCTCCAAAACCAGACTGGTCAACCATTATTGGCCGTCTTGGAGATCTTCATTAACATAACATTAATCTCAGTATGCTTTTCCTGCTAGGGAGAGCTTATTCCCCAGGCACAGAGGTGAAAGGCATTGCTCTCTGCCTGCCTTCCAGGTCTCCAGCTGATAGAAGTTACTGTCTGGGGTTTTGCTTAGAGTGATTGTTCATTTGAGAGGCCGTGAGACACGTGTTCTCTGCCAATTCCAGGTTTCAGTTATTGTATTGTTTTAGAGAATAATCATAACAAAAGGTTTGTAGATGTGTAATTCAGAATCAAATTTTCTGTTGGCAGTAGTTTTGATCCGAGTTTGGTTCAATCTGTGAGTGTGGAGTCTGCGGCTGTGAACAGATGACTGTACTTTATTTTGGCAGGGGGTTGGGCAAAGCCCCTGGGTACAGTCCCTAGTATCCACCCCCCCAAAATTGTTTTTCACAAATTTTGAGTGTCCAATGTCTCATGGAAAGCTGCTCAATAAATGTTTGTTTTCTCATTGTTTTCTAGGGAAATGTTGGATACTGTAATACGAAGTTAGAGTAGTCCTAGATCCTGCCTTTGATGAACTCGTGCTCTTGATTTCTGTGAACCTTAATTTCATTTATCTACTCAATAGATAGTACTAAATGTATGATTCAGTATAATAAAATTGACTTGTATGAGTTTGCAGGATAACAGAAGGTTTAAAAAAATGTGTTTTGCAGTTCTCAGGATATGTAATTGTGAGAGGCTGATCTTATAGAACTGTATCTGTTCTATTTTATAATACTTTATTTACTGGTTATCATGGTAGGTCTTCTGGGGACTGGCTTCCAGCTGTTTGGCTATGAAGAAAAACTTCAGTCCAATCCTTTACAGCATCTCTTTGAAGTAAGTTGTTGAGAAACAATATTAGAAAATGCTTCAGCATTTTTTTCAAAGTACCGTGAGCTTGTTGACTAATTTTTAATGCCAGAGGTTTAAAAACTATGTTTCTTGAAACATGGAGTGAAAACTTAATTGAAATTGTGCTTTTTTATTACTAGGAGATTCTTTTCACTTCCATATCCAAGTGTGTCTTTTATTACTATTTTTTAGTTCAACTAGAGACATTTTTCCCTTAGGTATCAAATCTGAAAATAAACACATAGGATAACAGATTAGACACTGAGAAAATTTTCTGTATTTTTCATCAGTTGATGTACTGTTGTTTTGCTCATGCTGATAACTATAATTGATTTAGACTTGCTAAGCATGAATACTTTCTCTCTCTCTCTCTCTCTCTCTCTCTCTCTCTCTCTCTTTTGGCATGGGGAAAAGCGTCTTTGAATTTGTGTGTGCTTTTTTCTTTCATGTCCATACATAGCATTCAGCTCATTTTGCTGGCTTTTGCCCAGTGTGAACTTCCTGTTCTTCGTTTAGTCTATCAGTTACTTTACTTCTCCATCTTTAGTCCTCCCTTGACTTCGTTAATGCAGTACTTCCTGTCCAAGTAATCTCCAGAGATGAGTTTCCTTTCATCGTCCCAGTTGTTACCTCTGCTATTTCTGGGCCTCACAAAGGAAACAGGTACAGTGTCAGCCATGTTGGTGACATACCAGGAATCAAACTAAAATGTTCTGCCTTTGTCTAAGCAAGAGCAGATATCAAAATAATGCTTTACTTCTCCAGCCAAAGCCATAAAGAGCTCTTTAAAGATCTTTAAAGGTTTGTCATTTCCTCCTGAGCTCATGTGCACACTGCATTTTAATGCCTACCTTTTGATTTATGTTAACCAAAGACTCTTTCCATTAACAGTTTTATTGATAGGCAAGAGTTTCAAATTTAATAACTCTTTATAGATATCTACAAATAAAGCATGCCTGCTTAGTGCCTGGAATTTTTACAGTATTATGTTTTTACACTTTGAATAACGGTGTGTTTTACCGCAAGCTTAGCAATCCCTTTATCAAATCCGTGCTCACATAGATACTACGTGGCACAAAAAATACAAATATCTGTTTGGAGACGTTATCAGCTTTTGTTCTTTTTGGTTTTTTGAGATAGGGTCTTGCTTTGTAGTTGAGGCTGGCCTCGAACTTACAGCAGTTCTCCTGCCTCAGACTCCCAAGTGCTGGGATTACAGGCGTGCACCACTACATAACTGTTAGTCCAGTTCCCACCTTTTGAGATTCGTAAAAATAGACGACTTATTTCTGTGGTAGAAGTTATTAACTGATGAGTACACATAAGAAAGGAACAAGGGCAGGGAGTAATTCTGTGAATGACTAGAAAGTCAGGGAGTAATGGTGTTGCTTTCATCAGTGTTCCTGTACCTAATGGCCTAATAGGGAGCAGCACTTCCAGGCAATAAGCAAGTGAAACACACCCACCTTCCTATTGGGAATGGAAGACAGAACCCCATTAGAGCACTCACCTGCTCTCTTTCCTTTGAGGGACAGAGAATACTCAAAGTTTACATTGGTACCTCCATTGACACCAGTTTACATCGGTACCTTATTGTATCTTTATGCTAACTTTTGCAGATCCAGTTTTCATTTTAGGTTACAGTTGTCACTATGAATTACTTTCATCAACAACTTTTAGTGTAAATGAGGAATTTTACTTTTTTTTTTTACACTTTAAGAAAACTTTAATGTGTTATTCTGTTCCTAAAGGAAAATTTGAAAGGCATACAAACAACTAAAGTTTATATACTAGTTGGCAGATGCCTTTGTATGCTCTGTCATTCCAGAGATGGCATATATGGTAATATAACAGTGACCTAGAGGATAGACCAGCAGATGCCAAATGAGTAACTAAAAGCAGGATAAAGCTTAGTATCTCTGCTTTCATTGTGTGCCTGTCTCCTTTATCATTTCAAACTTTGAGTCAGACCCTTGCTCAGCTCTGCATGCAGGCATATTAATTTCTTAAGCAGTGTCTGTAATACAAGGTTTACTAGTCCTAAATTTACTGAGCCTAGCTCATCACCCTGCATCACTGAAGACACCAAGATAATAGTTACTCAAGTAATTTTCAGGATTTAGTAGGAATAGCCAATTGCCAGTTTTTATAACATCCAGTTCCAGAGCCCCTGGAATGATGCCTAGAAGTCTCCTGTCATTGTCCTAAACCTGTAATCACTTGAAATTCCAGGAAAAGCAAAGCCTCACAGACCACTCTACGATGAGTTAATCTATGGCAGAAACCAATGCTCCCCACCCTGAGCAGGAACAGTTACCTTAGAAACAAATTGCCTGCCTAAGCAGTTACAGTTCTCCCAGATCTCACAGGACCAGTCCTACTCGAGGTACTGATCGATCAGACCAAGGTTTGACCAGAATTACTTATGTTGCTAGAGGTACAAACCCCCACTCTTGCCTTTCTTCCCCTCTCTATAAAACCCCAAAGCTTCTGTCAACCCCTTAAAGATAGATCTTGAGCCTATTTATTTGTGCTTCCCAGTACAGCCATGCCTATTAAAGTTTCTTTCCTACCCTTCACCACTGATTATCTGTATTAGCATTATCAAATGTATAGCCAACCTTCGTCTCTTGGAACACCAAATTCCACTAACAGTAATACAAAGGATCTCCATCTTCACTTCAGGTTACCAGAGTCAGGGATAATAATTGTAATCTTGATGGTCGGTGTTTTGGCAGATAATTTTGGCACTAGATGATGGGAAATAAAATGTTTGGAACAGTTTGCAATTACCCTTTCTTGTTTGTGAAAATCTTCTAAAAGCTTTGGTCAAACCAAATTTCTTTCTAGTTAGACTGCAGTTAGTTATGAGCTTGTTGATAAAAAGGATCATGTTTCTGGAATTTTTTTTTTTTTTTTTTTTGGTATTTCCAGTGGTAAATGTTTGAATGAATGTGATCTTGTAGTTCTTTTTGCTCCATTTTCTGTTTCTAAATTGTAAAGTATGAAACCTACTCTTAGTGCAGGGAAGGACAAACTTGTAGGATACAGTAATTACCATTTAGTGGATTCTTATATTTACTTTTTTCATTTTACTAACCAAAAGCCCAAGGGCCAGTCCCAGGATTCCCATACTAGTCTGCACCCCTGCCTCTGGTATTGCAGATGCCTTCCTGAGTCGTTCATTTCATTGGCTGTAGTAATGAACACAGTAGTTTCCTTTCTTCTATCCCCCAGTGCTACACAATTCAGTAGTTCAGGTTTTGACCTTTTGGTATATCTGTTTTGAATTTGGCTTAGGCCAAAGGCCTATCAGATTTAGTGACTTATCTTCCTCTGAATTTCACCATAATCAGTATCCTACACTGTCAGATTTCTCATCTAAGTTAGACATGGCATTATATGGTTGTTTTAGCATTTCTTTTCTGTGATGAAAATAATTAACACTCCAGTCATTTCTCTGTTTCCATTTTGGTACCCATGCTTTGCTACTAGTTTTTTTTTGTACCTATAGTCCATTCTTTCTCACGACAGCTGGCTGTGTTGTATAGGGAGTTAAGACTTTTATTGGCCAGTATTTGAAAGCTTTTTCTTTGCAACCCAGGACCTTCACACTGAACTATGTCCTCATCCCTTTTATTTTTTATTTTGAGACAGGGTCTTACTGAGTTGCCCATTCTGGGCTTGAACTTGTGATCCTCCTGCCTCAGCCTCCCACAGCGCAGCTATGTATCACCACATCTGGCTGAAACTTTTTCTTTAATTATACTAATTTGTTTGTTTCTGTCAAGAAACAGGGAGGTACCTTTGTAATATTTCCCTCATCCCTCTTGAATTGGCTGATAATGAATAACTATTCGCTATTTATTGACCCTGGTGGTTAAAGGAAGACATTTGTAATAAAAGTTGTCAAAAAGCCTTCACTTATGTTGAAAAGTAGTTTCTTATGATAAAAAGTTAAGTATTAAACCTGAATTTTGAGTCTACGGATATCATTTACTGTTTTAATAATACTTCTTAAAATTAATTTATCTGGGTTCCTCCTGATTTAAACCATTTGAGTAGAACTTGATTATGTCTAACATTGTACCTTTAAGGATAGTCATTTGTTTGTATGATTGTTTGTTATGGAAGACTTTAGAACTTGACTCATTGCATATTGTTTATTAATTTGGATTTTTTTTTTTTTTTTTGTGGGTACCGGGGGGTCGACCTCAGGACCTCGCGCGCCAGGAGGCGCCGGTGCCGGTGCCGCTGAGCGATATCACCGGCCCCTTTTTCGTATGTGGGTTCCGGGAGTCAAACTCGGGCCCTCGCGCTTGTGGGGCAGGCGCTTAAGCCGCTGAGCCATCTCACCGGCCCATAATTTGGATTTTTTTTTTTTTTTGTGGGTACCGGGGGGGTCGACCTCAGGACCTCGCACGCCAACAGGGACCCGAGCCGCTGAGCGATATCACCGGCCCCTTTTTCGTATGTGGGATCCGGGAGTCGAACTCGGGCCCTCGCGCTTGCAAGGCAGGCGCTTATGCCGCTGAGCCATCTCACCGGCCCCATAATTTGGATTTTTGATAGAAAAACTTTTCTGAAATACAATGGCAGCTTCTCATAGGAGATAAATATGGCGACAAAAGTACTGTATGCGTTAGTTTGGTATTCTGGCACTGACATTTATAGAGGTAAAATAACACAGATAGTACATATAAAGTTTTTGTTAAGTACAAAATGCCCCACAGATTGTATTTCATTATATGTGCCCTGCCAGACCCTTTCAAAAAGGATTTGAAGTAATTGCAGTGATGAGCTTTTAATCAAAGAAATAGAATGCTGAGATGATATATAAGTAGGTAATACCATATAACAGATTTGACTATGAATTCCCTGTATCAATACCAAAAACAAAACAAAAAAGTCAGATGTGGTCGAGCTTACCTGTAATCTCAGCTGTTTGGGAGCCCAAGGCAGGAGGATCACAGGTTTGAAGCCACCCTAGGCAACCTAGCAAGACCCTGTCTCAAAATTTAAAAAGGGGCTGGGGATGTAGCTTAGGGGTAGAATACCCCTGGATTCTGTGACCTGTACTGCCCTCTCACTATTAAAAATATGGAAGAATCTATTCCTCAAGACACAATGTTCTTCCGTACATTAGAGTTGCAAAATACTTTTTCAACACTAAATTGATTCTAGTCATACATAGGAATACATATGCTGTTAGAAGTTATTTTATTAAAAAAATTGTGTTCAAGAGTTTTTTATCAGTTAGGTCACATTTCTTTTTTTTTTTAGTGAACACAGTTGTTAGAAGAAGTATGAATTTTGCTCCTTAATAACACTTAACCTGCAAAGTGACTCTTAAGTTATTAGTCTAATAAAATCTGAGCTCAGCCATCACTTTTGATAGTGATAAGAGTCAATTTAAATCATTGTTAAGGATTCCCCACCTTACAAATCACATGAAGTTCTGAGGACTGTTACATATATGCACCCCATATGATTGATATCATAGATGCTTTTTTAGTCTACACTGGTGTTTGGCATACTTACTATCCTAGTCTACTTGATGCTTTGGAGGCACACAGCTCTGCTTGTGTGGCCAACTATGCCTGGGAGGGCTTTTCTCTGGCCCAGTTCTATAGGCCTAGAGGCCAGCCTTCTTTTGTAGGCACGCTGGGCGTCATTTCCTTCTGAAGGCTTTTGCTGCTCTTGGAGTGTTCCCTCTCCCTTCCCCAGTGTAGGCAGTTCTCCTTCCCTCTATCTTGGCGTTCTCCCGAAGCCACAGGCCTTTTAACTCCACCCCTGCTTCCTGGAACAACACTGCATTTTCTATCCTCTGAGTCCTCTACATAAAATAAGGATGGAAGCCCTAGCAAGGACAGAGTATAAATTAATAGTAAATACCTGTTTAAGCAGTAAGTATTTCACCCCATTGAAGTGTGCTAAAACTACTTTTTCTTTCAACCTGAGAAATACTATGTTTAGTAGGCACTAGTGCATATTTATCTGTAAGTTAATATAATTATCATCCTCGAACAAAGATAGAAGGGATCATGGATGTGATTATGCATAGCAAATAAAAATAAGAAATTCCAAATGTTGAAGATAAATGGCAAAAATAGTCTTCATATACTAATGAAGTATTAAGAAATTTAATAATTAATGAATTTAGTTCAAATTATTTATCTAGCAAATTTTGACTTTTTTAACTATTTGAAATATTTATGTGTTACATTTCAACTATAAAAGTTTATTTGAATTTCTTTAGTATTTCATTAAATGTTAAACCTGTTTCAACCAGCAGTTCTCTATGAAATTTCTGTTTAAGGCCCGCAACAACATTAAACAGTGAATTTGTTACATGTTCTTTTCTAAGCAATGAGGTAAAAATTAAATGCATTTTGAGATAGAGGACCCATAAACACATAAATTAAAGGATCTATAGTATCCCAAGTTATGCTAATCATTCTTAGCAATTATTCTCAGTACTGATAAGATAAAAATGGTCAGAGGGTGGGGCTAGAACCCAAACTAAACAACTTAAACTGTGCTCCTATGGCTAATGGTATCCTAGTACCAAAACTAGGAAGAGTGTTATCTACTAGTCTTACTTTTTATACTTAGTTCTTTACATTTGGGCAGGTCATTCCAAGAACTGGCTTTACCTTAATTAATTCAATTTGAAAGAAAATGTCGTATTTTTTTTGGCAATCCCAACACGTAGAAATAGTGAAAACAGAGTGTTAATATTGCTTAAGGAAATCTAAGACATTTACAACCAGTTTTTGCATTGTAATAGCTAAAAGAAAAATTGTATTTCCATTCTCAAAAACAGTATGGGCCGGTGAGACGGCTCAGCGGCTTAAGCGCCCGAGTTCGACTCCCGGAACCCACATACGAAAAAGGGGCCGGTGATATCGTTCAGCGGCACGGGTGCCTGTTGGCGCGTGAGGTCCTGAGGTCGTCCCCCCGGTACCCACAAAAAAAAAAAAAAAAAAACAGTATATACTGGGCCGGTGAGATGGCTCAGTGGCATAAGCGCCTGCCTGGCAAGCACGAGGTCCTGAGTTTGACTCCCAGAACCCATATATGAAAAAAGGGCCGGTGATATCGCTCAGCGGCACAGGCGCCTGCTGGCGCGCGAGGTCCTGAGGTCGACCCCTGGTACCCACAAAAAAAAAAAAAAAACAGTATATACTAAGCCACATTATTATCAAACCCAGGCTTAAAATTTCCTATTTGTTCCTTGGTGTCTAAATCTAGCCTGAAATAGGAGTTATCTCCAAAATGCATACTTTTGATAAAATGGTCACAGTAACCCATAACCATAAATTCAAACTGTCAGGAACTTTCCTGAACTCACTGAGAGGTGGAGGAGCGGTGGCTGCCCGAGCTGCGCACCACTATGTGCACCTTTCCGCTTCCCCAACTCCAGGCCAGCCCACTCATAGGCTGTAGAAAATGTGAAAGAAACCAGATGATGTTTTGGGGGTTAAACCCAATGCTACCCAAGAAGAATTGAAAAAGGCATATAGGAAACTGGCTTTGAAGTACCACCCTGGTAAGAATCTAAATGAAGGAGAAAAGTTTAAACAGATTTCTCAAGCTTATGAAGTTCTCTCTGATGCCAAGAAAAGGGAATTTTATGACAAAGGAGGAGAACAGGCAATTAAGGAGGGTGGAGCTGGTGGCAGTTTAGGCTCCCCTGTGGATATCTTTGATATGTTTTTTTGGAGGAGGAGGAAAGATGCAGAGCGAAAGGAGAGGTAAAAATATGCATCAGCTCTCGTTACCTTAGAAGGTTTATATAATGGTGCAACAAGGAAACTGACTCTGCAAAAGAATATGATTTGTGACAAATGTGAAGGCTGAGGTGGTAAGAAAGGAGCTATGGAGTGCTGTCACAACTGCCGAGGTACTGGAATGCAAATAAGAATTCATCAGATAGGACCTGGAATGGTTCAGCAAATTCGTTCTGTGTGGGTGGAGTGCCAGGGCCATGGGGAATGCATCAGTCCTAAAGATAGATGTAAAAGCTGCAGTGGAGGAAGATGAAAGAAGATTCTAGAAGTTCATATTGGCAAAGGCATGAAAGATGGCCAGAAGATAACATTCCATGATGAAGGAGACCAAAAACCAGGACTGGAGCCAAGAGATACTATCATCGTGTTAGATCAGAAGGACCATGCTGTTTTTACTCAATGAGGAGTAGACCTTTTCATGTGTATGGATATACAGCTGGTTGAAGCACTGTGTGGCTTCCAAAAGCCAATATCCATTCTTGACAACTGAACCATAGTCATCACCTCTCATCCAGGTCAGATTATCAAGCATGGAGACATCAACATGTGTGCTAAACAAAGGCATGCCAGTTTATCATAGAACATATGAAAGAGGTCGTCTAATCATTGAATTTAAATGTAAACTTCCCTGAAAATGGCTTTCTGTCTCCTGATAAACTCTTTTTGCTGGAAAAACTCCTACCCGAGAGGAAGAAAGTAGAAGAGACTGATGAAATGGATTAGGTAGAACTGGTGGACTTTGATCCAAATCAGGAAAGATGGCACCATTATATTGGAGAAGCCTATGGAGATGACTAACTTCATCCCAGAGGTAATGTTCATTGTCTGAACTCATAATGGGGGTAGTGAGTAATACTGCTGGCATTTAGTGTGTAGTAGTGAATGTGTGAAGGACTATAATCATCATATGCTCACTACTTGCTGTTGTTTTTGTTTCAATATTCAATCATAGTAGTGTTTTAAGAGTTAAATGAAGAATAAATGCAAATACAAAAGCTCCGACTTTGCCCTATATGTGTGATGACTTCAGTGTGCAAGATGAAGTTTAATGCCTGTAAAAAGTACCTAATTCTGGTGTCTGTTAGGCCATACCTTACAATTCATTTCAATTGTATATATGGACAAGCTTAGACTGAAATGCTAGGTATATGTGTTAACCTTAGCCTATGACCCTTCATTGCTAAGCTATGGATTAAAACTCTGTATTTAACTGGCAATCAAAAAAAAAAAAAAAAAAAAACAGTTTGTAGAAGTGTTGGTCTGTCTAGTTATTTGTATTAAGTGGTGCTCATTGTGATACCTCTGCATTCTATTGCCTCAACTATTACTTGAAGGTGGCATAAAATATAATTTATTCTGTGGCATCAGTGATAGAAATGATACCTAAGGAAGGGGTTTATCATAATAATGCTACTTCTTAAGGGCTTGCATTTCTAGGATTGCATTCCCTTCTGCCGTGCTATCTTTTAATACATACATATATAAAACTATGTTGACCAGTCCTGGTTATATTCTTTTTCCCTTCTCTTTGGACCATGATAAGCCCTTGAGTAGTGACTTTAGAGCTGGGTAACTTTGAAATTAAAGTGAAGAGACTACATGGAAAGGTAATTTGCATGTGTAATATAAGAAGGTGTTCCTTAGGTATGTTACAGGCTTACTTTAACCCTGTAATTTAATGGTAATGATATAGCAAATTATGATTAATAGCTTTACTTGTATGTTTAAAAGTCATATATTCACATGCTTAAATCTGGGTATCAGAATTTAAGTAATTGCTGAAATGTATGAATGTTTCCTTAATACACTTACTACAAAGCAAAAAAAAATTTTTTCAGAAGTGCATATTATTGAATATATATGTATGAAAAAAAGTTCTTAAAGTGGCATTAAGAGTTAATTATAGTTTTATTTTGTTCATTTACAGGCAAATTGTTATGTACTTATTAAGGCTTTTCTGTTTGATGATGTCATTTGATTTTTAATGGTTTTATAACTACAAAGTGCTGAAATTCCAAAATTCTTCAAGTATTAGGAAGTTTTTTTTTTTTTTTTTAAATTCTGAGTTTTAAGAAAGAAAAAAGAATGTGGTGAAGTTTTTCTAAAAATATATCAGTTTGAATGCATAGTAATTTTTTAAATGTTCAACTGTTTGGGTTTAAAGTGATAGACTTTTTTAAAAATGGAATCCTGTCTGCTTCTGAAAGTAACAACATTTTGTGTATGTTTGCTTATAAATTATATGTTCACACCTTTGTGTATATGTCTATGAGAGAGTAAGAATCTCAGACTGTTTGTGAATATAAATGTGTCTACTCCAGCAGGCTGAATTGTTAAGTAGTTGTCAGTGAGTACGTCATTTAAAAGTCAGGGAGTCTTCAGTTCATATTCTGTTTTCCCACACCTTACCAAGATCTTCTGTCTTTGAATTAGCATTTTATGCATTATTCTGGGCTTAACTAATAAGAAAACATAAGATTAACTTTTTCTGGTATTTGTCAGGTCATCCAAAGACCACCTGCAGTTTCAGTGATTCATTCGGGGTACTCATAGGCCTCAGCATATAGGCCTACTCTAGGCTGTGACTTAGGGCAAGGAAAAAATACAAAACACAGTCTGCAAAGGGAGAAGGCACATAGAATAAAGTCCAAAGGAAACCAGATTCAAGCTTCCATGAGTCCTTTCCCAAATAGAATCGAAGATTGGACTTGATTCTTTCAACACCAAATTGAGACAACACATGTGAAATGTAATCTACCAGAAGCTCTTTTATTGGGTGCTGTTCATATAGGATCCCTCTCCCTAGCATGTGCCAAATTCTGAACTCCCAGAAGGAAAGGAGGCATTCAGCATAAACCTGTTGTTCACATAAACAGTTCAGGTGCAGTGAACCACTTTTATTAGGTTGGTGGAAACTTTCCTAAAATCCAGGTTTCTAGATGTTAGCCAGTGGACAATCTTGCAAAGCAGTAAATTTTAAACATAGCATCTTAAGCATACTGGGTGGGCTCTTTTCCACATAATATGATGTAGAGAAAAATTAAGTAATTTTAACCTTTATTTAGCAGTATTTATTCACCTAAGTCTGCCATTCTAATAATTAACATTATCTATCTATGAAATGTGAAACATTTTTACCTTGAGTTAGATGCTTAATGCCCTGTCCCTTTTGCTGGTAGTGTCTAGTGGGAATAAGCCACTATAATATCTGGCAATGAAATCATCTGTTGCCACAATGTTTTTATATTACTGCAAGAGTTTAGAAGGCTTATTTATTTATTTTGTAGATTAGTTACTAATTTCTGTTGCTTTCATGCTACTTTAATAGCTTCCTGGAATTAATACAATAATTCGTCATTCATGTTTCAGCCTAAAAGTGAGTTACAACTTATAAAATCTTTGTAGTCCTTGTATATAATATCAATACAATTGAATTGTAATATTAATATTTCAGTGTCACTGTATTTTAGACTTGAAAATGATTTAAAATGGCAGTACAAGTAAGCCTTAATAAGCCGCCATCCCTACATCAGTCATTGGGTAGGTGTAGAACTAAAGCAGCCAAGACTCCAGAAGTGGGCGCTCTGCACAATTCATAGAAATGCAAGTTGGAATGTTATCAAACTATCTAAAAAGTCTTTCTGATTTTTTACTAAAATCACAAATTTCACTGGTCTTTTACAGATTCAGAGAACAGTTTAACCATCTTTCCTTAAAACAACTGCTTAATCTTCCATTGGCCTTTTCTTTGTCAGATTGAACCATACTAATTTCTTCAGCCTTTCTCAGATAAATTTCAGAAATAATAATTTGGCATTTTGAAAACACAGACGAAATGCCAGCTTAGTCTAAGCCAGGGGTCTGTGGACTTGGATGCAAAGAAAAAGTTGTACAGTACTTTATTTTTCTAACCTCTATTAGAAATTCAGCATTTTCTTCCATTACTATATTACAGTTTATTTAAAAGTTTGGTTAAGTGTATTTCAATGTAATTATTTCCTTTATAATTTTATGTATTTTATTCCATACATTTAGAAACATTTTGAGAAGTGGTCTATAAGCTTCACCAAAGGCATATAGCAAAAAGAAAAACATGTTACCCTCTGTGATAGGGCCACTTGAGTACCTTTTAACTGAGAATTCTTAAAATTGTGCTTTTTTTCTTTTCAGTAGTGATAACAGTGATAACTTGCTTCATTTAATATACCGTTATATTTTTAGGTTTATGTACAAGTTAATAAAGAAGCAGCAGATGATAAAAATATAGCAAAATTGGCACATGAATTCTTCCAGCGACTGGAACTGGGTGACATGCAAGCACTTTCACTGTGGCAAAAATTTCGAGACTTGAGCATTAAAGAATACAGTCAAATTTACAAGGTATTCGTAGATTCCTGTGCGCTTCCATAATGTGCAGCTCTCCCTGGTACTACTGCTTATTAAAGCTGCTGCTTAAGTATTTAAGAATACTGGTATTTAAGAATAGATTTCTGGTTGAGTTGAAAATTGAGACTAAGCAATGTCAGATGACATTCTAATACTTCTTGTCAGTCTGGCTTTTCTTTCCTCTCTTTTACCATTCCTTAACTTCTTACTCATTTTTTCTACTTTCACCTCCTTAGGCCTGTATATAATGGGTATAAATTCATTCATTTAATAAACATTTGCTCATTTTTTCTTCTTTCACCTCCTTAGACCTGTATATGATGGGTATAAATTCATTCATTTAATAAACATTTGCTAAGGAAGATACTGTACACATCAGTGAATAAAAGAAAAAAATTTGGTCTCATGCACCTTACATTCTAGCATGGAGAAAGAGAAAATTGAAAAAGTTAAAGATAGAGCAAAAGAGAAACAGTCTGTTAGATGGTGCTAGATCATAAGATCAATCAGGTGTATTTCATGAGTGGCATGAGGAGAGTTTTGACAAAGAAGCCAGGTAGCTGGAGTATGTAAATAAGATGAAAAGTGGTAGAAAAGCAGTTGAAGAGGTTGTAATGTGGGGCATGATATAGGCCATTCTCCAGGGCTGTCCAGTATAGCTTTCTGCTATGATAGGAAAATTCTATATCCTTGTCTGTCATAGCAGCCACTGGTCACATGTGGCTGTTGAGTACTTGAAGTGTGAACAGTATGACTGAGGAACTAAATTCTCAATTTTATTTAATTCTAGTTTAAGTAGCCACACATACCTTGTGACTACCATACTGAACACAGTACCATTGTGAGGACTTAACCAGGGTGGTATGAGTCATTAGATGGTTTGACCAGAGGAGTAACTTGATCCAGTTTTTATTTTCCCCATCTGTGTGACAGATGGTAAAGCATCCTTAATTTTGTCTTAGGGTGAGATTATTGGAGATTTAACTAATATTTTGTTTCTTTTGTTTCTGGACTCTTTTAGCGTCTAGGAATATACTTTGATGAATATTCAGGAGAATCATTTTATCGTGAAAAATCTCAAGAAGTCTTAAAGTTGCTGGACAGTAAAGGACTACTACAAAAAACAATGTATGATAAGTTTACTATTCTTTAGTAAAGTTATGTGTTCTTTGAAAAATCTTCATAGGAGGGAACTAAACCACAGAAAACATAAGTGACCTATCTCGGGTCACACAAAAAACTCATAAGCCATAACTTGAAAAACAGCTAACTCTTTCTGACTCAGCCTTACCTTACAAAAAAAAAAAAAAAAAAAAAAAAAAAACTCATCCTTTTCAGTAAATATTTAACGCTGTAGCCTTTTGAAAGAGTAAAGTGAGACAATTTGGAAGTAGGAACAGGAAAAATAATATAAGATCAGAGACATTAGTGTGTCCCTACTGGGATTTTGTTACCGTGTGTTATGGTAGAATTCTTTTTTTTTTTTTTTAATGTTTTTGACAAATGACAGAAATGTATATATTTATGGTATGCATTGTGATGTTTTGATATATATGTATATATGCACACACATCTAAGTAAAGCTAACATACTTAGCTTTGATAAGCATTAACTATCTAAAAATCACTCTGCTTTGATGAGAAATTTAAAGTCTACTTTCCTAACAATTTTCATTTGCACTGTACATTATTATTAATTATAATCACCATGCTGTACAGATTTCACCAGAACTTATTCTTCCTGTATAACTGCAACTCCGTACCCTGTAAGTGATATTACCCCATTCCCTGTCCCTGATAACCACCATTCTTCTCTGTTTCTGGCTTCAATTCGTCCAGATTTCATGTAGAAGATCATACAGTATTTGATTTCCTGTGCCTGGCTTGTCTCTTTGAGCATGATGTCCTCTTGGTTCACCCATATTGTGACAAATGACAGGATTTCCTTTTTAAGGCTGAATAGTATTCAGTGATGTATATAGACCACATTTTTAAAAATCTACCATCTGTTGATGGACTCTGGCTTGATTCCGTATCTTGATATTACAGATAGTGCTGCAGTGAACATGGCAATGCAAATGTCTTATACTGATTCCATTTCCTTTGGATATATACCCAGATGTAGAGTTACTAGATTGTTTTGTAATTCTATTTTTAAAAAATTATGCCAGGCATGGTGGCATGCACTTGTAATCTCAGCACTAAGAAGGCTGAGGCAGGCGGATCACCACAAGTTCAAGGCCAGCCTGGGCTACATTGTCCAGGCTAGCCTGAGCTACATAGTGAGACCCTGTCTCCAAAAAATAAATAAATAAAATATTTTAAAGAACTTCCAGGGGCCGGTGAGATGGCTCAGCGGCATAAGCGCCTGCCTGACAAGTGCGAGGTCCTGAGTTCGACTCCCGGAACCCACATATGAAAAAAGGGCTGGTGATATCGCTCAGCGGCACGGGCACCTGCTGTTGCACGAGGTCCTGAGTTCGACCCCCGGTACCTACAAAAAAAAAAAAAGAACTTCCATACTGTTTTATATAACAATGGTACCAGTTTACATTTCTAACAGTAGTGTATAGAGATTCCTTTCCTCCACATTCTTGCCAACACTTAATTGTCCCTTGTTTTCCTGATGAAAGCCTTCTTAGCAGATAAGGAGCTATCATTGTGATTTTAATTTGACCCTGATGGTTAGTGATGTTGAGCACCTTTTCATATACCTGTTAGTTTTTTGTATGTCTTTTAAGAAATGTTTCTATAAATCCTTTGCCCATTTTAAATCAGGGTATTTGTTTTCTTGTTATTGTTATTGGGATTGTGAATTTCTTATAGTCTGGATGTTAAACCCTTATGAGATTATGGTTTGCATATATTTTCTCCCACTCTATAGGTTTTTCTCTTCACTTTGTTGATTGCTTCCTTTGCTGCGCAGGAGCTTTTTAGTTTGATGTGACCTCACTTGTCTTTTTGTTTTCTTATTGTGCTTTTGGGATCATAACCAAGAAATCTTTGCTTTTTCTGTGTTATCTTCTAATATTTTTACAATTTCAGGTCTTCAGTTTACATCTTTAATCCATTTCAAGTAGATTTTTGTATAGGGGTGAGGCAGGGGTCCAGTTTCATTCTTCCGCATATAGATATCTAGTTTTCCAGATAATATTTATTGACAAGGTTATCCTTTCCTTATTATTTCTCCATATTAATTTTAGAATTATTTTTTCTATTTCTGTGAAAAATGTCGATCTTTTGGTAGGAATTGTATTGATTTTATAGATCACTTTGGATGGTGTGGACATTTTTACAACAGCTACTTGTGTCTTCATTTCTTGCATTTGTTAGTCAGTTTTCTGTATACAGATCTTTTACTTCCTTGCTAAAATTCCTAAGTATCTTAAATTTTTTGATGTTGTTATAAATGGGATTGTTTTCTTGATTTCTTTTTCAGATAGTTCATTGGTATGTAGATATGCCACTGATTTTTGTTTTTGTGTGCTACAACTATACTAGTTTTGTTTATTCTGTTTTTTGTTGGAATCTTTAGGGTTTTCCATATATAAGATCTTATTGGCTGCAAACAAACATAATTTAGCTGCAAACAAAAATAATTTATCTTCTTCCTTTCAGATTTGGATTCCTTATATTTATTTTTCTTGTCCAATTCCTTTTTAATTTTGTTTTTAGCTTTCCATTAGCTAAGCAAACAGAAAAATTGTACCAATTATAAGAACCTAGGCATCTGTAATACACAAGCAAACCAGGCGCTTAGGAATTTCACCTTTTATGGTATCAAATCAAAATTTCTGCTGTCATCTTTATAAGGAAGACATGGAAAATATAGTTAATAGCATCTTCAGTGATGTCCAGAAGAAATTTTTGTCATATGCAAGTTCCAGGATTTGGTTAAGCAGTAAAGACATTAATAAAATTCTAGGTTATTTTTTGTACACAGTATTTTGTGGCATGTTAAAAATTAGCTCATTATTGAATGCTATAACAATTTGCAATAGAAAAAATTGGTGATCTTTTATAGACAAGCTGCAGTTATAATTTCTTTTCAATTAGTACATTAAAGATTTTATTTGAGTACCTTATCTAATGCTACAGATTTAAAAAGGGGAGGACAACACCCACTTTTTAATATAACGCAGTCATACTTATTTTTAATAGTTCTTGTTTCTGTTGGTCATAGCTTGAATTGACACTGCTTATTGGTGTGTTAGCAATAAAAATAACATCTGGTTTGCCAAAGATAATGTTATATGTGTTATACTTTCAAAGGTCTTAATTTATTGTGTTGCTTTAGAGTTGCCTTCTTATATTCCTAGAAAAGGAACTGCTATAGTGGATCTCTCTGGGAATGGTGAGCCCTCTTCAGTTTGTACTGTAATGCGAAGTGATGGGACTTCTCTCTATCTAACAAGGTTCGTAGCTTCCACGAGGGTAAACATGGAATGTGTATATGACATCATCTTCTCTGTCCAGGACAAATGGCAAAAACTGTTATCAAATCTTAGTTGCAGATTATAAATCTATTGCTTTCATATTTTAAAAGTACTTATTAGGTTTCTTTAGATAACTGCAAGTTACATCTCCTGGAAGATTTAATACCATCAGGAAATTGACTTGAAAACTATTTACAATTTGTTAACATCCTAGGATTTCTACAGCAAGCTATAAAACCTAGGTCCTTTATAATAAACTTATTTTGCAGTGTTGGCAATCAAACTGGGGGCTTTATGCATATAAGACAAGCACTCTACCCTTAGCCCCCACACAAACCACTTTTACAACAAAGTAATTATACTTTGTTACTTACTACTACCATTTATTTGAAGCAACTTGAAACAACCAATGAAGTCTTTTAACTGCCCCTTAGAAATTCATTTCTATTATTTTTTGACCTTTCCCTTTATGAAGTCCATGCATTTGAGGTTAGGAAATAAGAACCTATGTAAAAAAGGCACATTCTTTGCCTAGATACAAAAATTATATATATATTGTGTGTGTGCCAGCTAATGGTTAGACAAAGCATCCTGTGAACCATAGTTATGAGAAATGTCCATTCTCCATGTCAGAAAGACTACAGCTGTCCTGCTCTGTGTCATCTGTCTTTTATCACAAGGGCTATCAATTAGGTCTGCATTTTTCTATGTATTTACATTAATACCTTTACTTTCTCTTTTTTTGGGGGGGGGGAAATAATTGTCTCTGCCACGGTGAGTTCCTTATAGAATACATCTGTATGTGAAGGTATGAATTAGAATTGTTAAAGCAGACAAAGAAAAGTTCAGGAGAATACTGAAAAGAAAAAGAGTGTGAGGCTGGAGACTTGGATTTTTGTTCTGATACATAGCTGTCGCTTCACACTCTGGACCATGGCTCCTTGCTTTGTGAAATGGGAGACCTAGAGTAAATGACTTTGCATTGCTTCCAGCTTTCAAATTCATTTTCTGCAAACTCAAACTAATAATGTCTCCTAAATCCTTCTTTTTTGTTCTTTCACTGGTTCAAGAGGTTTCTTTTTGTTTTGTGCTTGGTTCAAACCAAAAAATGTAATGGGGCTGTGTTTTACAACACCATTTTTACAATAATCATCTTTATATGAGTGGTCTTCAAACTACTGCTACTACTATTTTTATCCATCTCAGAAACCTTTTTAGCCATAATTTTCTCAATTGCTAATCCTCATGAAATTTCAGGGCCAGAGCTATGCAATATATCTGTAGGTATTATATGCATATCTGTGCTTTATATAGAAACAGTAAGATTCTCTTATTCCTCAAAAACTAGTTTTTGCCTCCATTGAGAATGCACATTCCATGCAGTGTCAGGATGGGATACAGATGATATTTTGATGATCTCCAACATTTCAAAAGATGTAAGAATTTTTTTCAGTTCTTCCAGTATCATATATTATGAATTTTCAACTTCAGTATTTTAAAAATCTTAAAATTTCATAGTTTATGATATTTCATTTTTTCATACTATGTAAAATTGGGTATTTTGTATTTAATTAGAGATAAAAGAGATAAATGGAATTTTTATCTAAGGAC
Source organism: Erethizon dorsatum (assembly GCA_028451465.1). NCBI lineage: Eukaryota > Metazoa > Chordata > Mammalia > Rodentia > Erethizontidae > Erethizon > Erethizon dorsatum. The sequence continues at coordinate 111,325,493 of CM051823.1, forward strand.
ATATAGACTTTTAAAATGCAGTAGAGGGCTAGGAATGTAGCTCAGTTGTAGAGCACTTGCATAGCCTGCCAAAGGCCTGTGTTCCAACCCCCTCCCCCATTTAAAAAAAAAAAAAAGGCTTTAAAATAGAGGGGTGGCTTCTGAGTGACCCAAGATTTTGAAAGTCCATGACTGTATTAATAGACTAGCTGGAAGATGCCTCTGATCTACTATATCACCTACCATTGTACTTATGTTATTTAAGAAAATGTATTGCAGAAAAGTGACAAGTGATTCTTTTCAGTAGGAGCTTAATCATAACACATTTACCTACAAGATTCCTTGCTTAGAACTACTTTAGCTTTCACTACTGCTTTTCTTAGAGTTTTTTAAATTTTTGTTTTCAATTACTTTTCCCAGAGCTCTAATTATTACTGTTCTTCCCAAACCTAACTCTGTTACTATTATTTTGTATCAGAGTATGTATTGGGACTATACAAGCATGGGTCATACAGCCCCAGCTATGGGATAACATAGGAGTTCTTAAGTAGAAAATTTTTATTACTGTTAAATAGGTAAAACTAATTATTACTCAGATTTGTATAACAACTCTTGATTTATGCCATTTTTTTTAGAGACCTTGCAGCTGCTATAGATCGAATGGACAGGTATAATTTTGATACGATGATTTATGTGGTAAGTAATCACAATAAAAAACAAAAGTTTTGACTCTGCAGATTGCCCATATAAAAAGTGGATACCATATTGGAAAACTATTTAAAAGTACTTTTGTCAGACTAAGGAGAGAATTCAACATTAAGTGTATGTAAGGTGGTAACCTCTCTATAAAATGTTTTTAAAAGATTTAAAAATGAAAAAGTTCACATTGCTTTACAGTAAAAAAATTATCCAAATCAGGAAAGTGATGATTATATGAAATTAATGTGTACAGGTCACTGTAATTGAAATGTTTGCAAAGAATTTTTATTTCAAAATTACTTTTTGTTTTTGTTTTTTGAGACAGTGTCTCACTATGTACTGTCATTGAACTATGTACCCTAGACTGGCCTCAAATTCGCAGTGATCCTCCTGCCTCAGCCTCCTAAGTGCTGGGATTACAGGCATGCACCACCAATACCGGCTCAAGATATTTTAAGACTCAAAATACTAGTGTTTCCATGTACCTTCACTCAGCTGCCCCCAAAGATAATATCTTATGTAACCATAGTATTTTGTCAATATCTATCAAGAAATTGACATTTCTAGAGACCTTATTCAAGTTTCTTCAGATTTTGCATGCACTTTCTTGTGGATTGGTTTTATAAAATTTTATCACACTTATAGATTCATGTAACCATTAACCACATTCAGAATGTAGAATGTTTCTGTCACAAAACAAGACTCCCTCGTGATCAATCACTTAGTAATCATACCTTTCCTCCAAGCCCTAACCCTGTTCTCCAGCACAAATTTTGTCATTTTGAGAGGGTTGCATAGATGGAATCATACAATATGTGTCCTTAAGAGATTGGCTCTTTTCACCTAGTGTAGTAAATGACCTTGAAATGTGTCCACACTGTTGTGTCAGTATTGCTGCTTTTATTGCTGAGGATTTTAGTCTCTTCTTCCCTTTTCCTTTTCATATGAACCTCCCCATTTACTAAGAAAGCTGCCATCAAACATCTTTTTGAAGCTAGACTTTGGTTTTCTTGGAGATAGATGCCATAATAACTGAGAAAGGAAGAATCTAAATAGTACATTCAGAAAATTAAAGTTCCTATATCCTCCCTACCTGGTGGCATGCTGCAGCTTTTATTTTCCTCTCTCGTAGAGCATTCAATTTAGACATTCTTCTATTGGTGTCTTATTTTTGTGTTTATTTAAAGGATATTGATTGACAGTCACCTTAGTCTGTCAAAACTCTAACATGTTAATTTGATTGAGGTCCAACCTATTTTTATATATTAAGTTACCATTTTTTTTTTAATTTTAAATATACTTTCTTTCCAAGACAGATAAAGGGCAACAAAAGCATTTTCAGCAACTGTTCCAAATGCTGAAGATTATGGGATATGACTGGGCAGAAAGGTAATGTCTCATGCTTCTTAATTGCCTGTTCAAGGTCACTAACACTGAATTAGGTCAGCCAAGCCCCAAAATGCATCTAGAGAGATTTTCATTCAGACAGCAATTCTTTGTTTCAAGATGTGAGTATGGAAAAAATAGGTTCTATTTTTGTATTAATTTACGTCCTGATAAATGTGTTACTAGTAGACATCTGCGCTACCAAAATTCCTAATCCTCATCTCCTTTTCCTCATAAAGGAGCTCAGTAGTTCAATCACATGCTAGTGCTTATCTCAGAAAAATGAAGCTGTGCTTAATACATTTTGTGGCATACGACAGATCTTACATCTCATTTTATTTTATTCATTTTTTAAAACTGCTATGAGGGTTAAAGTTCAAACTACTCTGAAAGGGTATTATGATGTACTCAGATTGCTAGCTCTTTTTTAGCTTTAGGTTGACAAAATGCTCTTCCTTGCAGGTGCCAGCATGTGCCCTTTGGAGTAGTACAGGGAATGAAGACCCGAAGAGGAGATGTCACTTTTCTGGAAGATGTCTTAAATGAGATTCGACTAAAGATGTTACAGAACATGGCTTCCATTAAGAGTAAATCCACTTTCTTGTTATTAAAGTCATGCTTCACACTTTTATGTTTTGCTGAACTTTTGGTCAATGTGATTTATTATAACTGTCCCTCCACTGAACTGTCACTAACTGTGTCAGAAGTAACTTTCACTAATGTAAGGTGCTGGAGTTTTTAGATGTACAACCCAGTTGTTCATTTTAATAATCTGAATTCATGTAACCTTAATGTTCTTTTCATAGACAGCTTTGGCATCTCCTTTATAATCTGAGTTGTCATGTGAGAATCCTGTGTTACAAAGTGGATATAAGCTTCAAGTTCATGTCTTTGTTTAACCTTTATCCTTGAAAAAAAGGTGTCAGCTATATCTAATGTCTTACAAGGAATACTTGTAAAAAAATATTTGTATTTCTTCCCTTTAATGTAAGCAGGGTAAATGCATTTTATCACATAAATTAACCTAAATTAGGGAAGTAAAGTGCCAACTGTGAACTTGTTTGTTCTTGTCAGCATATATTTTTGGGAGATTTTTGTCTCAAATTTGATCCATGATTGGGCTCAGTGTCATGCAATTTAAAAGATAGCTGCCTTTGTCTGTTTCAGCAACTAAAGAACTTCCAAACCCACAGGAGACTGCAGAGAGGGTCGGGCTTGCAGCACTTATTATTCAGGTCTGTTAAGACTCCTTCCTATGAAAACTTTTTTGTCTGGTAGTAGAATAAATCCCAGGGCTGAAGATTTACTCTCATTTTAGGACTTCAGAGGTTTGCTCTTATCTGACTATCAGTTCAGCTGGGATCGTGTTTTCCAGAGTCGTGGGGACACAGGAGTCTTCCTGCAGTACACGCATGCCCGCCTCCACAGGTGAGAATAGGCTGCAGGGAAACATGCTGCTGTCCTTCTGTAGACTGGGATGTAGCTGGTGTGGTTCTAAGACCAATAGCAGGCCATGTTTCCTGGGTTTCTTCAACATCTCCTATTCAAAACTGTAAAAGCACAGACTTCCTATTGTTGTGGTTTTAAAATATTTAGCCTATGTAGGAAATGTTTTTTTATATATTACCTTATGTAGTTCTCAGGATAACCCTGCCAACCGTGTTACCTACATTTTATAGATAAGGAAACATATTTAGGGGAAATTGAGTACTCAGGTGCAACACTTGACATCAAAGTCTAGATCTGTATTAAGGAGACCAAGACTGTATATTATGAGGTAATGTTCATTACCTGCAACTGTGTGCCTCTGGATGACTTGGGTTTTTAAACTTTTGCTACAGTTTGGAAGAGACTTTTGGATGTGGTCATCTGAATGACTTTAACACTGCCTGTTTACAAGAGCCACAATCTGTTTCAGTTCTCCAGCATCTTCTCAGGTATGGAAATTTTCTGGTATTACCAAGCCTGCTTCTGCTTACTGAGTTGACTGTTGGTTGGTTAGTTTTGCTGACCACTAGAGTCAGTAGGCCAGTAGCTTCCACCTGCTTCTGGAATCTAGATCTTTCCTAAAGATATGCCCAAAAGTGTCTGGCTTTTGGGGGCAGGTGGAAGTGCACATATTAAGCCAATACTCAGAGTCAGTCTTTGAGTCTTAAAAATGCTGTCACCATTGAATTATCCAGATGTCTAGCATATTCTTTTCCATTGTCTGGGAAGATAAAGGCATAACTTTTGGTTTGGAAAAGAGCATCTTCTCACCTTCTGTGATGTGAAGGAAAATCTCTGCTTTGATCAGCTTCCCAGAGAATCCCTCACTTGCCTCACATAGCCTCAAATATTGTACATCCTTCAGTATGATGCGCTCATACACTCACACAAGTGTTGCTGGTGAAGCCAGCCTTGTCAGTAGAAATAAGTGTCTAAAAGGGCTGTGGGTGGTAATAAACAAGGCAGTTTTCACTGATTGCCACACAGTAGTCAGTGGTTCTTTCTAGGCATCAGAAAAATTTACTCACAGGTAGCTATAATTTGCAATACTCACAGGTAGCTATAATTTGCAAGGGAAAATAAATCAGTCTGCTTTTCTTAGCCTTAAGGGTGCTTTGCTGGTTCATAGATTGTTTCTCCACATGGCTGCAGGCTTTGTACACTAATTTTAACAGCCATAATTTAAGTCTTTGCTCTGGACTAGGTCTGTGGGATATCAAGATGATTTAAAAAGTTCCTGCCATCAAGGAATTTATAAGAAAGAAAACTACATATTTGCTTTCAGATGTACACTGGTCTTTTTTCATGTGGCTTCTACTCTTCGTGATGTTGTCCGTATGCAAGGTGTTTCAACATCTTAACATCCTAGCTTACTATAACATGTAAACGTGTCCCAGCCAGCTGCTTGTCGTCTTTCTTTCAGGTTTGATGAGGTGCTTTATAGATCGTCTCAGGACCTTCAACCCAGGCACATTGTTAGTTACCTGCTAACTCTAAGGTATTTTATAATCTTCCTATTTTCAGGTATTAATTTGATCCAACAAGAAACCTTTTTTTAGTCCAAAGTTTTCCCATAAACAAGTCCCTTGTCCTAAAAATTAATGTCCTTTATTGGAATTCTTGTTTCATCTTTGTCAACTAGTAATTCATACTTATTTATTAATTCAGTGTATAAGGTAGTCACTATAATCAAGTGACTAGGAACCAACAGTGACATAGAACTCAACCACAGTGCACATGTGCTGTGATAGAGTGAACATAAGAGACGACATCAGCCCAGCGTCTGGCCTTGTAGGACTAGCGAGAGCTGCTCAGAGGAAAGCAAGTATCAGTCAGGAGAAGCAAGTAGCTGGGAAGGAGGAAGCACAGTCCTGGGAGGGGTGAGAAAGGACACGTATATAGGCCTTTTTGCTATTTAGACTACTTTTCAGGGCAGTGGAGTCCATAAAACTTCTTAGCAGAAACAGAAGAATCAGTCAGCAAAGTGGAGAGAGTGAATGGGGAGGCAAATCAGTGACACTTTGATAGAAATTTCCTAGTTTTAGCTTTTAATAGTTGAGTCTACTCTTGTATAGAAACAGCTTTATTGGGCCGGTGAGATGGCTCAGCGGCATAAGCACCTGCCTGGCAAGCACAAGGTCATGAGTTCGACTCTCAGTACCCACATACGAAAAAAGGGCCGGTGATATCGCTCAGCGGCACGGGCCCCTCCTGGTGCACAAGGTCCTGAGTTTGACGCCTGGTACCCACCAAAAAAAAAAAAAAAGAAAGAAACAGCTTTATTGTCCCATAAAGCTATTTAACACAGGAAATTTTGCTTTTATGCAAGTTTTACTGAACTCAAACTGAGACTTTTTTTTTTTTTTTTTTTTTTTTGTACTGGGTACTGAACCCAGGATCTTCACACTGAGCTCCATCCCCAGCTATTTTTATTTTTGAGATGGAGCCTTGCTAAGCCACTAAGTTTCCCAGGCTGGGCTCAAACTTAAAATCCTCCTGCCTTAAGCTCCTAGAGTGTTAGGACTACAGGCATGTGTCACCATGTCTGGCTTGTTTTATACTTTTTACCTTTTCTCTCTCAGATTTAAATGTTTTTCTTCTTTAAGTTCTTAGACTTTTATAAGTGAAAACACCAGAAAGTCTTAAGAAATGTCACATAATCATTAAATGAATGTCTTATTTCTCTCACACATTGTTCTACTTGCTGCCGTACCTAAACAAAGAAGGTACTTTAAAGAAGAGTGCCCAGTGTGTATGCAGAGTGAACTGATAACTAGTCCATATCCTACCTCCTTCCTATGCCATGTTATACTTTTATTTATTTATTTTTGTCTTTTTGAGACAGGGTCTTGCTATGTAGTTCAGGCTGGCCTTGAACTCACTTTGTAGCCCACGCTGGCCTTGAATTCACAGCAGTCCTCCTGCTTCAGCCTCCCAAGTGCTGGGATCATAGGTGTGTGCCACCATACCTGGCTCATGTTATACTTTTATAACATGTAAAAGTGCAAAAATGACAAACTAATTGTTAGAGAGGAATGCTCTGTACTTGTAAAGCTAACAGTGAACTCGTAACCTTAAGAATCTGCCACTTGGTTGTAGAACAAGGACCAAAATCTAAAGTTTAAGTTTAGTGTATTTTGTCTATTACAGAAAAGGCAGTGAATTCCAGTTTCAACTTTACAGTTTCATATCCCTCCTTTAGTGGTTCTAGGCTTTATCTGAAGTTGAGGAGATAGGGTTAGATATCAAGTTCATATGTTGTAATAGGAAATTACTGCTGGTCCCCATCATGATTCCTCCTTTCCTGTTCCAGTCATCTCGCAGCTGTGGCACACAAAACACTCCAAATAAAAGAGAGTCCCCCTGAAGTGGCTGGGGTAAGTTATGTTGAATGTCTTCTCTATAATCTCTAACAGCTCAAAACTAGTATTACAGAATATTTATATCAGTCTTGTAAATTTTTCTAAAAGAGCATTCTCTTGTTCAACACTTTCTGACTCAGATAATAGAATTGGGCTGTAATCATACATGTTTATGTATTTCCAAAAATACTATGAAACCCATCTTCCTGCATCAGGTATTATAGTGATAAATTGTTCCTCTCCCACTCCGCAACTTCTTCTATACTGATCTTACCATAAGAAGGGATGAGTATCTTTCCTGGCCTATAGTAAACTCTAGGGCAATTTGAGATATTATTCCTACTTTAAATTAGAAGAAAGTCAGAATTCTAAAACCATCCTTATTTATATAAACTAGCATGTTACTGAACATTTAATTATTCTTTATTTTGTAGGCCAGACTTCATCTTTTCAAAGCTGTCCGCTATGTCCTAGCCAATGGAATGAGACTTCTTGGAATAACACCTGTATGTAGGATGTAATTTCTCATTAAAAAGGGCTTATTACAATGCTAAATAAATTCAAATTATTTGTTATAGGTGCTTTGCTGTTCAGATTATAATATAAACTATCATTTTGTGCCAGTATATTTTACTAAGTGTAAGTGACTCAACTTATTAATCTTTGTTTTTTGTTGAGACAGTCTCACTGTGTTACCAATGTTACCCAGGCCAGCCTCAAACTCCTGGGCACAAGAAATCCTTTTGCCTCAGCCTCCTGAATAGCTGAACGTACAGTTGCACACCACCACACCCAGCTTGCTTAATCTTTTTGCTTACAAGTCATGTGAGTTTTATGGCCAATAGGTACTTAATTACATATTTGTAAACTGTCTTTTTAAATTCAAAAATTATGGTATAATGTGGGTAAAGGAAGAGAATTTAAACTGGTTTGAGGTTTCTTACAGTGTCATTTTCAGAAACTTCTTATAACTGAGATGATCTAATGTTTTCATCAAATAACTGATGAGAGAATGATCCTAATTTTTTTAAAATCATGGCTAGTTTTGAACAAATAGAGACCCAAGATAAACATCGTTATTGACAATATGGTTAATAACTACTCCCAGAGAGAGCCTACTTCACACTTACCTTTTAGTTGATATATCCTGGTAACTTATTCTGGGAACTCAGGGACTGAATACATTTTAATTGCAAGGAATTACTTATAGAGACATGTAAGATCTTTTTATAAAATGTAGTAACTAAACCATAATTTGGAATTAATTGTTTCTTTCATGTATTTGTGTGGGTAAGGTATATTTTGTGTGACTTGATTTGATATCATAAGCTAAGATTAGGTAACACAAGTGGGAGGTATCATGTGATATGTTGTATCAGCACAGTCATCCTCCTCTTCCAGCATTTCTAATCAGGTCTGCTGTAATTTCTTATAAATGTTGCTAATAAAAGTTTCTAGGGGTTAGGGGTGTGGTTCGGTAATACAAGAACTTGCCTGTCATGTACAAGGCCTTAGGTTTGATACCCACCACCGTAAAGGGAAAACAAAAAGTCTTTTGAATACCAGTGAACATCTATTTTTAAGGAAAGAGAACCAAATTAGCATGAACCAAAGCTTCAGTTGGAATAAACATCATTTTATTTAGGCAAATATAGTTTACCTCCCTAGTCCTAGAAAAAGACTCATCTGTGCCTCCATTTTAAGTAAACTGGCTTCCAGGTTGCTAATTTTCTGCTTAAAGTAGCATTAAAATTCTCTCAGCACAAATCAGTCATTGAATAAAAATCTACAATAGGGTCGTTTTACATGTCCAATATCCCTCTCCACTTTTAGGAATCTTTCTCCTTCCAAGATTAATGGTATTAGGAGCCAGGGATATAGCTCAGCGGTACAGTTCCTGCGTGGCAAGCGCAAAGGCCTGACTTCAATTTCCAGTACCAAAAAAAATAAAAATAAAATAAAATGGTATTCTCCTGAGTATTAAATCTTGAGTAGATGATACAGGAATGATAATGGTTAGAGCCAAGCCTTCACCAAAGCAGCTCCCTAAAAAGTCTATTCATTAATTCCTATAATCTAAAGCCCTATATCCCTGACTGTGGTCCTTCCTATTAATTCCTTTTTAGGGAGGGGGCTTAAGGCTTGTCAGTCTTGGGTTATAGCTGTTATTTGCAAACAACCTTACTTTATATTGTTCCACATACAGAAAAAAGAAAAAAAAATCAACATTTTGGTTTTTTATGTTTTTGCATTATCTTAATGGTCATATCTGCAATACAAAAAGTGATTAAAGAGTATTCATATAAAGTTTATTGCTGAATTTCCCCCATTAACATTATAGAAATATTTTTAAAACACTGAAATTTCACAAATTACTGAGAACCCAACAACTATACTTTATTTAAAAAAAAAAGTATAAAAGTGACATTTTAGAAATTTTCTTAAAGACACGTATATCTAATAGCAAAGAAATATGAATGGGACAATGAATGGCACAAATATAGCACTAAAGGAGTACTCAGTCACCACCCAGAAATCACTGTTCGAGTTACAAAATAGATTCCATTTGAGAAGTTACACATTCATTTTGTTTCTGAACTAGCCTGTCTTGTTTCTGTTTTTGTAAGAACTAGGTCTTTACTGCTCCTGGGACAAAATACTGTATATGAATGAACTTGAGAACAAGGAGGGGTCATCCTCCCCTGGTACCTGAACAACAGATCAGTTAGTACAGAAATGGCTTTGGCACTTTCACCTTTAGATAGTATTCCATACCTTATCACTTGATTTCATAGCTTCATATGATTTTTTAATACCATATCCTCTCCATACTTGTTATGTACACCATATATACACACAATAAAATTCCTTCATTCTATAACAATACAGCTTGACCCTCAGTAGGTCTCCAGTTGTCTCTGTATTAGCAGTTCACTCAGACAGCTTTCTTCTTGATTCTTAGGCCATACAGTTAATTTGTTGTTGCTATTTAAACTACCTTCTGAGATTGACTTAAGGCTGTAGTTTAATGCAAGCTGTTTAGTCACAGGAATCTTCTGAGGCTCAAATCACATACCAGTGATTCTCTCTTTTGAAGCTGTTTCTCCTTGTTGGATGGATGTAGTGTCTTGTCTGGGTAATCCATAGAGATATATGGAAACACATACAAGAAGGGTACCCAGAGCAAAGGTGAGTGCTAGGAAAAAAAAAAAAAAAAAGGCTGGATTTGTGCCTTTAAAACTCTGTAATAATCATCACTTTAAATTTTTTAAAAATTTTAACTGGGGGTTAACTATCAGTTCTATGAGAAAGCTAAATATTCCATTTTTACAATGGTAAATTTTAGAAAGGTTACCCATTCTAGCAAAAGAAAAAACAGTAAAATCATGAAAGTGATAATCACTGATCACTCATGGCACACTTTTGAAGACATAATTATGCCTAGCTTGGACCACTCTTGACAACATAATAACTTCCCCATCAAATACTTAAGTTTAAAGGAAGTATGTAAATATAAAATATACGTGAATATAAAAGAAAATGCAATGGGATGTGGCTTTCCCATGGTATCAGAAATCTGTAAAGATTAGGGAAAAAACTGAATAAAATTCAGAGTTAGGTGGTAAATTATTCAAATCAGCGAAAATTTCTAAATTGGAGATGAAATGGTGATTTACTGTATAAAATTACATTTCCTGTAAGACTTACCCTTTTTATCTTAATCCTGAAAAACCAGTATGCAAGAAATTGAATTAGAATTTCTCCAAACTTGACTGTAGGCATTATATAAATGAGTGCTTATATCAAAAGTATATATTCTATTAAAAGCAGAAACATATTCTATGTGTACAGTTGCAGTCTTCATAGCTTTTAAAAATGGTATGCAGAAAAAATGATATAAAGCTATGATTTTACCTCATTCTTGTAGAAAAGACCATCTTTGCCTTCAAAAGGGGGAGTAGTTTATATCATACGTCTTAACTAGTTAACAGAAAGATTTTGCCAAGAAAAAACATTAACAAAAAGGAAATTTTTCTCAGGAGAAAAGACATAAGGACTAATGTTGAACATAAGGATGAATCAGAACTACAATTAAAATTTTACCCTAATCAGGTAAGAACATCTAAGGGAAGGGAAGGTCTGGAGATATCTGACACTGCAATGATAAATCGCTGGCCTTACAGAGAGCTTACTTCCTATGTGCCAGGCACTCTTTCAAGTAGATCACTTGAAAAGCAACCATAGGAGATGAGCGACATTATTCTCATTGTACAAATGAAGAAAACTGAGACACAGGTTATATTAACTTTCCCAAGGCTGCATAGACAAGATTTCTGTCTTACAGAATGGTTTTTCTAGGTTTTCTGCAACACTGGTATTCTTCTATTTGCATTTAAGAGTAATCAGGTCTAAAAATGAAATGCAAATATAGGCCAGTTCTGCTTTTACTTTATCTAGAACTTTGACAGCTTTTCCTCATATATTAATTTATGGTATAATAACTGATTGATAAAAAAATGACTATTATTACACAACATAAAAGCACCCTGAAATGCTTAGTATCACTGCTTAATTAAAAAGCCAACTTAACGGTAGATATGAGAATTAGGGTAATTGTATTAGAAAGACTAGCACAGCAATGGTGCCTGCCTACCAGCTATGATAATGAATTTTATATTAACCACATATTAAATGAAACAGTATCTCTGTATAAAAAAATTTGTATTAAACTAAGATACCAAACAGGAAGATAAAAGCTAAAGGAAAAGATAAAACATGTTGGCCAGGCATGGTGGTGCATGCCAGTAATCCCAGCACTTGGGAAGCTGAGGCAGGAGGATCACCGTGAATTCAAGACCAGCCTGAGCTACACAGTGGGTTCAAGGCCAGCTTGAACTACATAATGAGACCCTATCTCAAGATAACAAAAAGAAAAGATATAACATGTTTTCTGCTTTCCTCAAAATAAGCCTACATAGTTTAATTCCATTGCTGAAAGTAATCATTTCCTAAAGTCGTCCTTGAGTACCCAATCATACTATAGTTATTACTGAGTATCTAAGTGGGACTGGTTCCAGCACCCACCTCAGATACCAAAATCTGTGGATACTCAAATTTCATGTAACCTCACATGCATCTTCCCATATACTTTAATCATAGATTACTTAGCATACCTAATACAATGTAAATGCTATATAAGTTACTGTTACATAGTTCAGGAAATAATGACAAGAAGGAAGTCTCTACATAGGCAGTATAGAAATAATTTTTCCCTAAATATTTGCTATCTATGGCTGATTGAATCCACAGATGCAGAACTTACAGACACAGGGCCAACTTCACCCTGACTCACTCAAATCATCCTGTTTCTAAAAACAGGAAGATGCTGACTGCATACACTCTAGTAACTGAGTAGCCCCTCGCTTTCACATAGAATGAGCACCCTTCAGTTTCAGTTCTAGAACCATGTAAACAGCCTAAGTACTGCTAATGCACATTTCACACAACTCTGAACTGCTGTACTTACCAGAAAAATTGTAGTAACTAAACTAGAAATTCCTATAAACAATATGGCCAACTGCCAGTTTTTTGAGAAAATGTAATTCACGCTGGCCTTGAACTCGTGGTGATCCTCCTGCCTCCTGAGTGCTAGAATTACAAGTGTGCACCACACCTGACTCCAACTGCCACTTTTAATAAGAGATGAAATGAATCATGGAAGTAAGGGGCTCCTCCATGTAAACTTAATACGAACTGAGACATACTTATCTGTAATCCAAATAGTATCACTGAGGCAATGGTAGAAAGGACAATGGCTGCTGCTGCAGAAAAACCTTTCATGATGTTGTCTGTGTACTTGACCACAACAGAAGTATAGAGGCCTCCCACACTTGCAAGAACTTGGGATACAAAAAAAAAAAAAAAAAAAAAAAAAAAAAATCTTAACACTCAAATAAATGAAACACTCCCATGACAGTGAAATAATTTTCATCTCCAGAGATAGCACACTAATTTACCCAGGAAAGGGAAAATTTATTTTCCTAGCAGTAGTCATCTGAGAGAGTGTGTACTAAAATTGAGTAGTTCCCACATAACATTGTTTCTCAGATGCCAAAAGGCTGTGTGGTCTTCCACTAAATTGTACACATTTATTGCTAACACATTTAAGATACTCTGATTGTGAAGGCAAAATTGCTTTAGGGTAGCTATGCCACAAAAGTAAGTTAAACCAAAAGTATATTTTCAAACTGATATTCACAGTATCAAAGAAATAATTTCAAAATGCTACAAAACTTACAATAGATATCTAAATTCAAAAAAATAAAAAGGGTCTATTCGGAGCCTTTAATACCTGGATACTTACATATGACAAACCAGACATAATATGTGTAACCATAGAAAAATCCTTTTTCTTTAATTTCAGTTCCATCTGACAAGTAGGCACCAACTAATGTCACAATGATCCCTGACAGATACATTTGAATGTTTCTCACCCAAAGGGAAGTGTCTGAACTTTTTAAGACTTTTTCAAAATATACTCCTAAAAGATAAAAATATTAAAAACATTATGAATTAACTTCAAATATTTTTCACTTAGAACATACCCTAAAGACACAAAGTATGACTTGGTAACAAACATACTTTAAACATACATTATTATGTACATTATGACACATATACTGAACAATACTATTTTGCATTTCTATAGACCAAACAGACTAATAACTAAAGGGGAATTTTATAGACTACCTTTGACAGGTGCTGTTAAATTAAGAACATTTCTGCCTATTATATCAGCAAGATCACAAAAGTGCTCTATGCTACTTAATGCCAATAAAAGACTTGCTTTAGTTAGCTGGAAAACTGTATTATTAGATGAAATTATCAATCACACTCCTTTGATATCTGCCTGAAAATGAATATACCTAACTTTGCAGAGTAACCTAATCACCACTTAGTTTTTTCAGAATGACACAACCAAAATAAACTAGAACTTGCTGAATGAAGTCATTTTCCTTTAAAGCAGGTTTATACACAATGTCAGAAGGATCATCAGCTCCTAAGGTATTAAACTGTGTGCATCTGTGCTTTCTGGGGTTGAGGGTCCGTAGATACTTTTCAGACATTCTGAAAGAGTACAAGACTCCTCCACCCTCAAGTCATATAACCCTCTTGTAAGCTTTATATTTGAATGAATGCATATTTAAAAAGACATTAACAATTTTAGGTATAAATATGTCACAGACTTAAGTGGTACTAAAGTATTTATCAATGTAAAAGTCTAATGAAAAACAGTATTTTTGATGAATTTATGCTGGAAAGAGCCAGAGAATGAAAACATAAAATGGCAGTTCTTATTTCTACCTTTGATCTTATGTCTGGGAAAACCATTTATTCAGTGCTCACTCCAAGCATAAACCACTCTGCATTTCCTCAGTTGTGATCTAAATACAATGTTGGACATAACTGTTCAAAAGTATTGTTAGAAATCAAAAGTAAATTATTTCTTGGGTGACTCAATTTTTATTCCTAATTTGTTGGATCTTAAGGATAAAGGTTTAGGATGATACTATGGTTAATTAAGTATATTCCTAAATTTAGAAGTTCTCCTCTTATAAAGTATCTTATTTATAACCAAGTTTATTTCTTCGTCAAAAATAAAAAATCCGGGGCCGGTGAGATGGCTCAGCAGCTTAAGCTCCTGCCCGGCAAGCGCGAGGGCCCGAGTTCGACTCCTGGAACCTACATACGAAAAAAGGGGCCGGTGATATCGCTCAGCGGCACGGGCGCCTGCTGGCGCGCGAGGTCCTGAGGTCGACCCCCCGGTACCCACAAAAAAAATAAAAAATAAAAGAAAATAAAAAATCCTAATGCTTAAAATAGGTATACAAATAAGGAGAAAGACATGTACCTATTACTAATATATTCTTTCCTATAAAGAGCTTTAAATTTCATCTCTGTTGGAACTAGATTAAAAACATCTTTCACTTCTTATATTGCACTTTGCCTTCATACTTTTTCTTGATTTGTTGGAGAAGCAGTTATCCCTACACATATGATCCCAGACTTCCATTTTCTTGATGTGATTTTGTTTTCTCTCCCTTTCAGCTGTTCTGTAGTGTTTTCTAAGGAACACTCCATCCACCTCTTTCTATCCCATAGCTCCTAGTCTGCTGAAGTAGAGAACTTGAGATTTTTGAGCTATAATATTAGCAACCTGCACCAGCAGGAGATGGTTTGACTATTGCCAGTTCTAGAAAAATAGGAAGCTAGTTGAACTTTCTGAAGGCTAATTTCCTCCACTTTCAGAGTCTTTTTTTCCCCCTTCATTTACTGTTGGGCTGTTGGCTAGACTGAGATGGTCAAGGATGACAGGCGTACATTCTTAGATAGCCGCACGTCTGAATAAGCACTGAGGTCTGAACTGAGTCAAACAAGGCCACATACTGGAGATACAGGTGATAAAGAACAATAAACATAAGATAATAGGATTACTAGGAATAAAACTTTTGGTAGAGCAAGATAAACTAGATCCATTTTTAAAGTATGTTTTTAAAGAGTGACAACAGGTAAAATGATTTTTTCAGGACATACCTGCAAATCCTGAGCACAACACAGCAATAGCTATAGCACCAAAACCCAATAATGGATTCTGTTCCACCTATAACAGTAATTTTAAAAGTATTTTTTAGTAACTAACAAATAGAATTCATCTAACAATCTAAACAATCTGTGTTAATGTTCTACTAAAAGTATATTTCATATCAGACACAGCTATTCTGTAGAATAAGACAGGACTAAACAAAAAAAGTCCATTCCAGAAATTAACCAGTGCACTTAAATTAAAAATGTATCCCTCAAATCATAGACATATGATAATCCTATTGCCTAATACCAATAAGCACTCTAGCATAGAGTTTTCCACATTTGGCCTGCCTCTTAATTTTGATTTCTGCCACCACTCTAATCCCTTATAGTGTTGTCATGAAAATGGTAACAACTTATTCTTTTTTACTGAATTATCATCAGATATTTATAGTATACCTTCTCTGTAACCAGAATCATGGCTATATACTGAATAAACAAGGCAATACACAGCTCACAAAACTCTGGTTCTTTTATAGTTCCATGTATAGGAGAGACTGACAAGAATATATAATCGTAATACTGGGAGACATGCCAAAGATGCGTGTGTATGAGGTCCCAACCTACTGTTCCAATTTTTCTCTTCCTTAACTTTCATCTCTCTTTTCTTGAGATAAATACTATCTCAACAATATTGCTGAAATTAAGAGGACTGAGACTCAACTGCAATATTACAAGGAAGAATATGCCTTGTTCAAAATAAATGAGCCTAATGTAAGGAGAGTAAGTACCTGAGAGAGAAAGCTTGGTCTAAAATGTTTGTATGAAGATAAAAGGAGAAACAGAAGACATTGTAGACCAGTGGTTCTCAAAGTGTGGTCCCTGGACCAGCTGCAGCAGCATCACCTGGAAATTTATTACAAATGGAAATTGTCAGGCCCCATTCCAGGGATGAGCCCAGCAACCTGTTTTAAATAGTGTCTACTAAATTCTTGACTTGCTTTACAGTTAGGAAACAGTGATGAAAACTGCTTCTCTGGACTGGTAAGAAACTGACAGGTGATGGAGTGGACATGATGGAAACTTTGGATCAAGAAAGCAACCTTGTCATTTTAGCATGAGTAACGGCCAAACAGCACAGTTAGGGGACATTGCCCCATTCTTGAATAAATCAAAATTCAGAGGATAAACTTCCAGTTAGAATTCCATGACTAGTGGGAAAGTGGTTCAAGAGGGATTAAGAGGTCCTAAAGAATGAAGTTCTGGTAAAGAGTTAAAAAGAACACAAAAAAGAAAAAAAAAACAAAAAAAAAACACAAATCAACATGACTAATTAAGGCATCTTCACTGAACTGCAGACCATCAAGAGAAATATAACCAGAAATTTAAAAATATTAAGGAATTAAAAACTCAGAATACACAGAGGCTAACAAGGAAAAAAATCCTTAAAACAAGAAGGCTTTTTAAAGTATGCTTATTTAGGGAGAAAATGTTTCTTGAGCTAGATAATGTACTGTTAGATGACAAGTAATGGAATTACACAAATCTAGTTTCTATTTTCCCTGTAAATGCTAATTTTTAAATATAAACATACTTAGAATACAGATGACTTGAACTTATGATCACCAGTGTAAAACAGTATGGTTTCCCTCAAAGTGAAACATACCAGATTTCTTTACTGAAAGGATTCCTAAAGTTAAATGATTAGAGGAACTCCAAAACAATGTTTGGCAAGAAATCTGACAGATCTGCCCAATATCTTTGCAGACAAGACAGAATGTAGTGAAGATAATAATACAATGAATGCTCACACAGAAAAATTGCTAATAGGATCAAATCAAGCTAGATGAACAACCAGTGCCAACTTGTCAGGAGTATGATGAGCCCACACAGAAACACATCCTCAGGGCCTAGTCAAGCTGTTATAGCTGACCGCAGCCCTAGACAGTGGCTTTACTACAACCTTGTAAGAGATCCAAGCCAGAACCACCTAGCTAAGGCAACCTTAGGCATGGAACTAAGGAAGTCTGGTCCTGTTCTGAAATTTTCACTGAATACTGCCCACTCTAGAAAGCTAACTTTCTGCCCACTCTAGAAAGCCCACTCAAAGGAAAGCTAATCTTAGGTAAGAACTGGAAAGAACTCAAGGGGCTGACACAGAACTAACAGGATGAGCTGCCTAAATACAAACACATCCTGCATTTTAGTTTAGAATTAAGTCTGCTATTTGAGACAAATTTTATGTGACACAGCTACACATAGTTGTGTATAATCAATTCTAAAATGGACACCTGCTCTCCCCAGAAAACTAATATAATCTTATGCTGATTCAGAACAAGGGGGGAGGGAATTACCAAGCTATACCTGACACTACTCAGGTAACATGTGCGGATAGTGTGAAGTTTTAAGACATACTGAAGAACAAGGACAGATCAATGTATCTAGAAGAGAAATGAGTCTCTGGAGCTGGAGGCAGGGACCGGTAAGTTTTGTCTAGAAACCATACCATGGAATGAATAGGGTTGTGCAAATGGGAGAGAAGGGGCACCTGGAGAATGAGGATGTGATGTTATCATCAAGCATTCACAAGATCATCTTATGGAGTTAGCAGGGATTTAAATTACTCTGACAAGAACAATGAGAAGTAGTTATAGGAATCTGCATTCTGCTTAAAATATGAATCTTGAGTGGTCCAAGTAGGATAAGCTGCCCTTAATCCACTTCAGCTAACAGCTTTTCACAAACGTGTGAGGTGGACCCGATGGTTTTTCTGATAGTAAAATATTACTTAAAACTCACATTTAACATTTAAATGTTTGCCTTCCCAAAGAAATTATTTCTCTGAAGTTCTACTGAGTTAAATAGTGCGTATCTGAGAAATGTTTTGAAATGTCACCAAGGATGACCACAGCATCTGAAGGCAATAAGTATTGATCTAAAACTCATTTTCTGGAAACAGACATTTCTCTACCAAGCTAGAGAGTAACTACTAAAAAGAAACAGACTTGCCACTTTTTAAGCTCTCTTTGTCCATTCCCAACTGCCCTTAATAAGAGAAATATGGTCTGTTTGCTAAAAGTGAAGAGTATGTATTTGATTGTAGAGAAAACCCTCTGACCTTTACAAAGCCATTCACCAGAGGTCCACTTCCTCCTTCTCTTTGGGGAAATAACTGATTGAGACATGCAGTATTTAAAAAAATAAAATAAAATAAGGTATATACCTTAATATTCACTCTTGAAAACGTTAAAGGGCATTTCTTTTTTTGCCCCATTTTCATTATCAATGCTCAGAACACCATTCCTGTCATCAAGTTAAGGGGAAAGAATGAAAACCAAATGGAGAAAACCTTGTCTAGTGTTTCTGAGATGTTTTTAAAAGTGTAGAAATTTGTACAGAAGTCGACAGTTTTAGTCACAAATTAGTGATTAACTCTCTTTGGACAAGTCACTGCATCTCTTTGGACTTTTGTCGCTGGTAAAACAAGGGGATGGAAAACATAAAGTACTATCTCGATATATTTTTTTCTCTAATATATTTTAATACATTCCTTCAAGAAATAGAAAACTAGTCTGCATTACTATCCTTAATAGCACAACTAAAAAAAAAGCCTCTCTAAAAGGCAAAATTTATTTTAAATCAAAGAAATGTGACCATCAGTGTGACTGATGTGTACAAGACTGAAGTAAGTTTCCTACATTAGTTATGGTATGTATTTTGTTTCTTTTTTTCTTTGTGGGTACCGGGGTTGACCTCAGGACCTTGCACACCAGCAGGCGCCTGTGCCGCTGAGCGATATCACTGGCACTTTTGTTTTCATACGTGGGTTCCGTCAAACTCGGGCCCTCGCGCTTGCCAGGCAGGCGCTTATGCTGCTGAGCCATCTCACCGGCCCCCTGTATTTTGTTTCTTACCACAACTTTTGTAGCTTGGGCTGGTTTCCACTGTACAAGTGTGACTCCACCACACAGCATAAAAACTGAAATCCATTGTAATTTGCTGAGTGTCCGGTTTAACATTAAAACAGTACATAAAGCAGTACAGGGAATCTTCAATTGGTAGGTCACCTAGCAACAAATAAATGAATTAATAAATTTGGCTAATATTAGTCTCTAACATAGACTAATATTTCTGAAATCATTAATATTGAGAAAATCATTTGATAATGTGGTAGAATTAGCAAAGATCTTTCTATAATAAAAATGTTTCAATATTTTATAACTTTTCATTATCATTAGCTACACTTACCTGGTATACTGCTGCATCCAGATTGCTAAGAGCTAGGAAAGCCATGTTGTTCTGAACGGCGTACACTAATGAAGGCACACTTAACTTCATCAGTTCCTTAGGGCTCCCCAAGACATTTTCACTTAAAGATGCCTTGAATCTACCCAGGCTACCAGTTTCTCTTTGGAAACAAAAGGAGGAAATGGGAAGGTGGTAAGGTAGAAAATTAAAGAACATTTTTTTAATAAAATTCCTTCAGACACAGGATAACTATCTTGTTCATGTTAAGTCCACTGATGCAATTTAGCATAATTTCTAAAATTTCCAACGAATTTTAAAGGAAACTTAACAATGTATTGCCATTTAAAAAAAAATTTAAGATTTAGAAAAATCTGACATTAACTAGGTTTACTACTTCTGGTTAAAGCTTCAGAAGCTTTTGAGTATATTAAGTAAT
The DNA here is from genome assembly GCA_028451465.1 of Erethizon dorsatum. Taxonomy (NCBI): domain Eukaryota; kingdom Metazoa; phylum Chordata; class Mammalia; order Rodentia; family Erethizontidae; genus Erethizon; species Erethizon dorsatum. The sequence continues at coordinate 111,345,677 of CM051823.1, forward strand.
GAGATAAGGAAACAAAAATTAATCTTTTCCACTTTAACCACACTGCATCAAGTTCACTCTGATTGTTATTTAGGCTTCATAGCCACCTTTTAAAACATTTTTCCACATTATAATACATTTAAAGTACAAGCAAAAGAAGAAGGCTTAGTTATGAAGTTACATGAATTAGGAATCAAACGATTCAGGTCAATATTATTTGTAAATGAATTCAGGCTTAGAAAATATTGTAGATAGTTAATTTATATAAGCACATTCTCAAAATTTAAGCCCAATCTGCATAATTCTATGGGAAATCTGAAAAATTTATTAATCTCAGCAAAAGTAAACCATCTGTTAGGTACAGAAAGTTTATTATTCGACTGCATATTGATTATGCATGCTCTTAACTATTCTGAATTATTTTTACTCAAGAGGACTGGCTTATCTGGCTTGCAGTTCCCCTACTATAAATCATTTATTCCCTGAAAATAAAAACTTTTACAGTAAGTATTAATACCCCCAAAAAAGTGCTTTATCAGATTGGTCTAAACACAACTGTCTAAAATACCCTTACAAGAACCATAATCTTCATTGGTAAGGTAGCTGTATTTTATGATCATCACAAGAAACCTCTGTATTTTTGTTAACATAGTTAAATACATAAAAAGTAATTAAGTTCTGAGGGGAAGTGAAAATCCATTATATCAAATTGATTACCTGAGCCTATGTATTCATTGTTTCTAAATCTCAACTCAAGAAAATAATTAAGACAAGAAATTTGGCCTAGGCCATACAAACAAAAGACATCCTTCGAAGTTATAGACCTTTTTCTATTGCCAGATTCAACACCTACTATACCATAATGTTAAATCTGTATTTAAAAGTAATGTACACAGACTGGTAGTAGACTATAAACTATCAGATGAGGACAAAGACACCAAAAAGATTACACTGTACTGAAAAATCTACACAACAGTTTTCTAGGTCTGAAGATTAACCTTTAAATACTAGGCTGTGTTTGTGGTGCTAGGGATAAAACCAGGGCCTTTTATAGCACGCTACCGCTGAGCTACCACCCAGCCCTTAGCTGCTGATTACTAGAAACCTGAGATGTATACTTTCCTGACATCTTAAGCAGAGTATAAAGAAAAATTTTGGCATTTTTTTTTTTTATAAAAGTTAAGATTAAAAAACAGAGAACCACCACAGGGATCCAGTCCAAGGAGCCATCTCAAAAGGTGATATATTAAAAGACATAATTGGATATTTACCATAATTATTATCACATAACACATAAACCTTACAGATTGTGTAAAGTACAGAATACTACTTACTACCACTTTACTATTATTTTTAATGCCCTTCTAAAGTGCAAACTTCTACACTAATGTATCTTCCAAGTGCCACCCTAAAGGAACAACTGAGAGTACCATTTATACAACTCCCCAAATCCCCACACTCTACTTCCTCTCATATCCATTTATCTCCTACAGAAGGTTCTTCAAGCTAAACCCTCAAAGGCATAATGGCTAATATTGTTTCCCTAATCCCCAGCTATGGGCAATGCTATTTTATCTCCATCCCTTAGAAATAAGTCTTCACAGATATTAATGGCTTTCTTGGCCATTCAAAGAAAGAACTGGCCAGTTGACCTTCAAAATAAGGGCTACTTAAGGATCCAACTGCTACTTGAATAATCACACCTGCACCAAAACCAAGGAAATTGTGGTCTGTTTTCTCCCTTTCACTTTTCTTAACTCTTTGACTTTTGCAACTTTTGCATAAAACGTATTAGCAGCCAATCAGAACTCTCTGTTCCGTCAGTGTGACTCACTAGTACAGTACAGTGTGCCAAGATTAACCTTTGGGTTTTCATCTCTTTTGGCCAGATCCTATTTGTTGGATGCTCAGAAGCTATTTTTTCAGTGCCAGGAAGGTTTAGGTATCTTTTTAGGTTTCCCTCTGAGGTAGACATTAGAGAAGCCAAGGTGTAAGAAATACTATTGGAAAGCTCAAATTTCACTATAGTATCTTAGAATTATAAATAATATAGTTGTAAGATACTGAAATAAGTTACAGAAGCTAAGAGAAAAAAATCAAAGTAGACAAGCAGATTTATGAGGCATAAGAATAAATGGAAATCTCACCCCATAAAGTTTAAAAAGGGATAAATTACTATTACTATAGTCAGATTCATCCTGCTTAAGTTAACTTATTAAGAATACAGCTGGTATTTAGCTTTACTCACTAAAGTTATTTTTAAAAAATAACAAGAACAGTGTATCTTCCAGAAAATACTAGTATATTGTCCTTTTTTCTAATACAAAGACAAAATTATAAGGTCAATTCTAAATTTACCACAGTCTTGAGTATTCTATAAAAATAAAAACTAAAGGCCATTTTTCTGACTTTGTTTTCTTGGGAGTCAAATCAAGCACCTTAATGAGCACCATCTGTTAAAAACAAATTTATTAATTATGTAAATAATTTTGCAAGATGAGAGAGAGCATGTATAATCAAAAAGCTTTTTAGATATAGTTTTTTTCCTATTAAATTTCCTATTTGAACAGTCTGTTTTATCATTAGCCGAAGAAATCCTCAAGCTCCATGATGACTGCAGAGATTTCACTGCTGCCTTCCCCCTTAAATTTCCTATCAACCGGCTGAAACCAATTCTTTCTGACCTATGTTTGGTCAAAAGTAGGCCTCATTCTTCCAGCTTCTGTTCTGATGAGAACTACTAGGAAGCATAAAATCCTTGGTTACGTTACCAAGGCACTGTGCAAAATGGAACACAGCAGAAGTTAATCATGAGCTTAAGAAATTTAAATTTTGTTTATGAAGTTTTTATCTGCAAAATTCAGTATAATTAACACACAAAAGACTTTGAGGGGCCAGATATAAAAAACAATAATTAGGTCAACTTGAGAACAAAAATATTCATCAGATGAGGTAAATGATTTTGACTTTCTCCCCAAGACCCAGAACTCATTATAGCATGGGTATGAAGGTGCAGTAAAAATGTAAACCCAGCAGGAGAGATAAACAGAGCTGGAAAGTCTGTAACATATGTATTTGAGAGCTGTATTAGGTATTAGATAATATGAAATGGTAAAACCGTCTTCTCTTATCTTGATATGGATAGGTAGCTCAAGATAGAAAAATACATTTGTTTTACTACTAAAACACACCCAAGGTTTATGTACATTTACATGTACACATCCTGCTACAATCATTTAGTCTTTTACTGTGGTGAACAGCAAACAAAAAGTTGACTCTGTTTTGAGGCAATGTGAAAGTGTTTTCACTTCCTTATTACTACCAATGGTGGATTTTAATCTGCATTGTCAGTAGGCGTCATGGGGCTTAATTTTCCTGTGAATTTTAATAGTAATTTGATGAAAAATATTTTTTAAATGTATATATTTCAAAATATAGCTTAGAAACTGGGAACAATATTTAAGTATTTTTTTAAAGTATTCACATACAGAGTTTTTGTAACATTGCTTCTAATTTGCTTCCCTCTTCAAAAGAAGTCACTCATTTCTTGATCAATTTAAAAGTGAGCTGAAATGATCACACAGGTGCACAAGAGTGTGTGTATAGAACAATTATTACATATTGTTTCATAGTAGAAGACTGAAAGCAACCCAAATGTCCATCAACAGAGAGTGGCACATAGGCTATGTCTGCATCAGGGAATACTATATAATTTTTAGAAAGAAAGAGACAGATTTCTAATATACTACCTTGAAATACTTAAGTGTTAAAACAGAAGATAAAGGGCTGGTGATATCACTCAACAGCACAAGCGCTTGCTGGCAAGCACGAGGTCCTGAGGTCAACTCCCGATACCCACGTTAAAAAAAAAAAAAAAATTTGTGGGCCAGTGAGATGGCTCAGCGGCATAAGCGCCTGCCTGGCAAGCACGAGGTCCTGAGTTCGACTCCCGGTACCCACATACAAAAAAAGGGCCGGTGATATCGCTTAGTGGCACAGGCGCCTGCTGGTGATGAGGTCCTGAGTTTGACCCCTGGTACCCACAAAAAAAAAAAAAAAAAAGATAAAATATTTAAGTATAAAAAAAATAAACTGGAGTACAGTGTATTTTACACAGTGCCCAGCAATCTCCTGCACATAACTAAAATTCACCAGTTAGACCACCTCAACCTTATTTATCGGAGTAGTTAAGTCCATTAATTCCTCCTCATACTCTTTTTTTCTTGCAGCTATAACTTCTGATTGAAATAAATATATTTTCATATTCCAAAAATGACAAGTAAAATGAACAAAAATGGGAGAACACTAAATTAAGAACAAACAGAAACAAAAAACACCTGTTATTTCAAATGAGTAACAAAACTGTACTAAGAAGGGAACAAATATGAGTAAGGGGAAGGTTAGATCCTTCTCAAGGAGGCTGGATTATAACTATAGGTATCAACCAATATATACCAGTAACTCATCAGTATATACAAATATGGAGAAACAGACATAAATAAGAGGGTATATATACATATGCATATACTTCCCATTTGCTGAAAGGGTCCAGAAGCAAGGATACCATACTAGCAGTGTGTACACGAGGTGCCTGATTCCTAAATATCATTATGAAAAATAAAAGGAACAAAGAATCCTTAAAAAAATGTATGATGGGACCGGTGAGATGGCTCAGCGGCGTAAGCACCTGCCCGGCAAGCGCGAGGGCCCGGTTCGACTCCCGGAACCCACATACGAAAAAGGGGCCGGTGATATCGCTCAGCGGCACGGGCGCCTGCTGGCGCGCGAGGTCCTGAGGTTGACCCCCCGGTACCCACAAAAAAAAAAAAAAAAAAAAAAAAAAAATGTATGACTTCAGTGTTCGGGCAGGTAAAGCACAAAATAAGCCTACAGCTACTTGCTATGCTAAAAAGAAAATTGTTCAGAGACTGATGAAAATATGTGAAAAAGAAACAGGAGGAAGTTTGGAGATCCCACAGTTTAAATCTGGGGCATTTTGAGCATCAAAATAATAATAAGCCAGGCACGGTGGCACATGCCTATAATCTCAGCACACAGGAGGCTGAGGCAGGAGGATCACTGTGAGTTCGAGGCCAGCCTAGGTTACACAGTGTGTTAAAGGCCAGCCTGCACTACATAGTGAGACCTTGTCTCAAAAACAAAAACAATAATAATAATGATACATAAATTATATAATAAAATAATCCAGAAGTCCACATTTTTCACTTTCTCATGCTTTTTGTTCATGATTTTGCTGTTTAAAATGGCCCCCAAGTATAGTGCTAAAGTGCTAGTGTTCTAAGAAGGCTATGATATAACATTATGGAGAAAATACATGTGATAGGTAAACTTCATTCAGGCATAAATTACAGTGTTGTTGACCATGAGTTCAACACTGATTAATCAGTAATATACATTAAATGTGTGAGCTTTCTATTAATGTAATAATACCTGAGATACTCACATTTATAAGGGAGGTTTTATTTTGGCTCACAGTTTTGGAGATTTCAGACCATGATCCGTTGGTCCCATTGATTTGCACAAGGCAGCAAAATGACTCACCTCATGGTCAGGAAGCAAAAGAGAAACGAGAGACTGAGGTCTCACAATTCCTAAAACGCTACCCGATAGGCCCCACCTCTTAAAGGTTGCACCATCTAACAGGAACAAGCTTTTAGCACATAAGCCTTTGGAGGACATTTAAGATCCAAACTATAGCATTAAATAAAGTGTCTTTAAATTGAAACACACATAAAACAAGGTTATGTACTAATCAGTTGATAGAAATGTGACCAGAGGTTCACAGGAACCCCACCTTGTATTTCTCCTAGGAGCAATAGTTCCTATTCAAATACTGATGATGACTTTATTGAATGAAATTCCTTTGAATAAAGAAAACTATTTATTCAAACACGTGATTAAGTACAATAGATCATACCTCCAGAGTGTAACTCAAATCCTTTAACTCTTCATTACCTATGCTGTCATCCTAGGCCATTATCACTTGCTTCTAGTAAGTTTTCCTCCTTCCAACTTTTACACTTCACTGCACTGTCAACTTTCCAATCCATTCTCCTTAAAGGGGTCAAAGTGACTCTGGAACCAAAACAGTTTGCCATGTTTGTCTCTGATTTAAACCGTTCAGTGATTTCCTAATGTACTTGACTCTTGATACCTTACTCCAGACACACTGATAATGTTTAAATAACAATTTTTTCTTTCTTAGGGATTTCAAACATCATTCTCTTCACCCTAATTGTTCTTTTCTTACCTAACTTCTAGTCAGTCTTAAGGTGTAGGATTAAATGCAACATCCTCAGAGAGGAAACTCTCCAATCCTAATGGAGGCTCTCTACTGTACTGGTTTATAGCACCCTTTATTTCTCCTTCATAACACCACCAATGTATTATTAATTTACCATAACATTTGGTTCTCCAATAGACTATAAGCTCCAGGAGGGCAGAAATTTGTTTTCTCAATATGCAGCTATATTTCTTGTATTAAAACAGTGTTGAATTCGTAACTGGGGCTTGATAAATATTTGCTAAATGAATAAATGAAACTGGTTACCCCATTATATCTTATTAACAATATCTTGAACCTACCTTAGTAGGACTACATGCTTCAAATGTTCAGAGGGAGTGAAGCAATGATATTAGGTAATGGCAGTGATGTTTCTCTATAAGTAAAATTAATCATAAGATACCAAGAATTTCTAGTGCCACCTCAATGAGTCTATCCTTCACCTCGTATAACATAATTACCTCAACAATTAGCCGAAACTTAACATATTACTAAGCAAAGAGTGTCACTGTACTGTACTAAATAAGCAATCAGCCAGACTGACAGTCTATAATGAGATTAAGCTTTGCATAGGGCAGATAAACTGAAACTGTTGGATAGTATTTGTATCAACTCTATACAGTTACTTGGTTTACCATGCAATGAAGAGTGGGTTAAAGGAAAGATGAGTTTTCCATTTAAATGATAGCTCTAGAGCTTTGGTTATTTCTAATATAATTCTTCCATATTCTATGGTAATATCCTGAAATTTTCATCTTTTCTCAGATGATGCAATACTGCTTCTACTTTGAAATCACAGAAAAAAAACTAATTTCAATTTTTAGTTCTAGAAAATTATTTTAACGTTAGAATTATCAAATAAATACAAATTCAACAGTATGAATCAATTTTGGTTTCTTTGGTGTAAATTATCTCATAAAATTTTGAGTAACAAATATTCCCTGATATTTAGAAGTCTCTCCATTCCCTGATATTTAGAAGGCACTGACATCCAACTTGTGTTTTATAACAAACTATATACATCTTGTTGCCTTTGGCCCACTTTTTTTTTTTTGAGTGGGCACTGAACCCCAGGCCTCACACATGCTAGGCAATTGCTGTACCGCTAAGCTACATCCTTTTTCCATACTTTTATTTTTAATTACCGCTTTTGACATGTATGCAAAGAAATAGCAGCACTGAGAATATCTGGAAAATCTTTTTTGCAGACTTTGTATCACTAAATCTATAAGTTCTATTCTTTACAGCAATTTTTAACTGTCTAACTCATTCTTAGTGGCCAGTTTTGTTATGTATTTTATTCATCTTTTTCATATTGCAACTACTTCACGTAAATTATTATAAGCTAGTTGTCCTTCCAAGATCTAGCGCCAATTTTCAGCATTTTCACTGGGTAACTTTACCAAATTGATAACTGTGCTTTAGTTTCATTATCAATTGTCTTATTACAGATTGCTGAAGAAACAGTCACAAATTTGTACCGCTGGGGAATTGAACCCAGGACCTCATATGTGCAAGACAAGCACTCTGCTGCGGAGCTATAGTCCCAGCCCCATCACTTCATTTTGTACTACCAATCTGTGACCTCACAGGTTGAAATAATTCTTTAACTCTTTCACCGTTCCAAAAGTTAACATTTTCACTGACATTCTCTTAAAAGTAAACCTTTTGTTTCAAGAAATGAACTATTTTTCTTGTATGAATACCTGGTATCATTTTTTACTGGTGTTTTGAGTAAGCAGCAATTAGAAAATTGGTAATTTTCCAATATAGTTTCCATAAAAATTAATATTCACCCTAAAATTCAGTAGCTCCAAAAGTTGTTTCACTTCTTTCCTGCTTTCTAAATTTTTCCAGTACTTTTTCTTTTCTTTTTTTTTTTTTTTTTTTTGTGGGTACCGGGGGTCGAACTCAGGACCTCACGCACCAGCAGGCGCCCATGCCGCTGAGCAATATCACCAGCCCTTTTTTCGTATGTGGGTTCTGGGAGTCGAACTCAGGCCCTCGCACTTGCCAGGCAGGCGCTTATGCTGCTGAGCCATCTCACCGGCCCTCCAGTACTTTTTCTAATAAAAAACTCGTTTTGTCTTTTTCTAAATGGTTCTTTTCCATACCAAATTGTTTGTTATTTAATGTCAAACGCCAACTACCAAAACTGTATATCATGATTGTTTACCTTTCTCTGATTGGTCTTAGTTTTTGTGTGCAAGATCCTGGCCTTTATGTCATGCTGGTGGACAGACACAGCAACTACTGCTGCTTCTGCACTGGTGTTGTATCAGCACCATCACTGACTAGCCTGGTAGATTTTCAAAATTTTGTTTGTATTTTGACATAATTTCCAAAAAAATTTCCACAAAACAACTAACTATACCTGTAACACTGAACACCTGGAGAAAAGCAAGAAATCCTGTACAAGAAGCAATGCAAAACTGGAAAATCATCAAAAGAAAAGTGCTATGCATGTGGGTTGGTGGGAAACTAGCCCAACTGCTAAGCTACAGCAAGGGCTTCAGTGCTTTTTTTGTTGTTTTTTCATAGTGATTTCCACAAATTCTTCACAGTTGCAAAACAAACTGAACCATGATTTGATCCTATAATTTAGAATAGCTAATATCATGCTCTAATAGTTCTATGTAATTCCTGAGTTAAGAGTTTTTTGTCCCTTTGGAAGTTGGGGAACTTTTATGTTTTTCTTAAAAGAAGCTAAGCCTTAAGATTATATTAATTTGTTAACTCTTAGGTTGTTATATGGAAGTTGTTCTGGAGTTTTAAACATTGTTCTGGAGTGTTAGACTTTTGCCTTTGAAACACTGCCTTATAAAGGTACAATAAGACTCATATTTATCCTACATAATCCGGAGAGAAAAACTTCATAATTAAAAGGCAAACTTCCAGAAAAAAGAATTTTGTTACATGAAAGGTCTAGTTTTACTAACCTGACAAATTAGGTTGCCACTGCATCTCTACCTACAACATAAATTTTAAGTTCAAATATATTGAAGCTGTCTACCATCTCTAGCCTCAAGTTGTTTTTCTGTTCTTTTCTCTCTCCCCAAATCATCATTTTTCACATGATCATGTGAAATCATGTGTGTGTTTACTGGTTTATTTTCTGTCTCTTCCATTAAATCTGTTCGAAGAAGATGGAGACCATATTTCATTCATACCTGTGTACTAGCATCCAATATAAAAACTGTCACATAGACACTACTCAATAAATATCTGTTAAATGAGTTTCAAAATCTTTAAATGTAATTTGTCTATTTTCACCTAAGAGCCTATACACATGCTATTCTATACTACTTCCCTACTCTCACCAACACACATATTGAAACCAGCATGAATTCCCACCTAGGTCCTAATTTTGTAAATCTGTGCCCAAGTCATTTCTTTCTTTTTTTTTTTTAATATGCGGGTACCGGGAGTTGAACTCAGGACCGTGTGCTTGCCAGGCAGGCACTTATGCCACTGAGCTATATCACCAGCCCTGCCCAAGTCATTTCTTTTTTTTTTTTTTTTTTTTTTTGTGGGTACCGGGGGTCGACCTCAGGACCTCGCACGCCAGCAGGCGCCCATGCCACTGAGCAATATCACCGGCCCCTTTTTTCGTATGTGGGTTCCGGGAGTCGAACTCGGGCCCTCGCGCTGCCAGGCAGACACGTAGGCCGCTGAGCCATCTCACCGGCCCCCCCAAGTCATTTCTTAACAGGATTTTTAAAAGGTTAAGAAATGTGTGTGAAGCCACAATCCCACTGAGTCTAGGAATAAAATTAGGTCTATCTTATTGAGAGTCCCTATGCTTACCCCTCTTTTTCACTGTATCTTTAGCTAAAATGATTCTTACATGATGTTACTGATTCAATGCCCAGCATTACCACATATTAATACTGCAATCTAGATACATCTCACATGCTGTACTGATAAAATAGGAATAATTATAGTACTTACCTCAAAACTACATAAAGAAAACTGGCTCTACACATGCCGAAGATTAAAACTAGACCCGTATCTTTCACCATGCACTAAACTAAATTCAAAATGGATCAGAGATCTAAATATTAAAACAGAAACATTAAATCTGCTGGAAGGTAGGATAGGTAAAACCCTTGAAGACACTGGTGTAGGCAAAGACTTTATGAATAAAACCTCAACCGCACGGGAACTATCCCAAAGAATCAACAACTGGGATCTCATCTTATTAAAGAGCTTTTGGTCTGGTATCCTGAATAACTAACTTAAAGATAGTAATACGTAATGTATTAACCATTGTTACCCTCCTATTATGTTGTTTTGAAAATTTGTTCTTCTTTTGTTTTGTTTTTTCTTCTCTTTAACATAAAAAAAAATAAAAGAAAATAAAGAGCTTTTGCACAGCAAGAGAAACCACCAACAGAGTGAAGAGACAACCCACAACGTGGGAAAAAATGTTTGCCAGCTGGTCCTCAGACAAAGGATTACTATCGAGAACATATAAAGAACTCAAAAAAATCAGACCTCCCAATTTTTTTTTTTTTTTTTTTGTGGGTACCGGGGGGTTGACCTCAGGACCTCGCGCGCCAGCAGGCGCCCGTGCCGCTGAGCGATATCACCGGCCCCTTTTTCGTATGTGGGTTCCGGGAGTCAAACTCGGGCCCTCGCGCTTGCCGGGCAGGCGCTTAAGCCACTGAGCCATCTCACCAGCCCAGACCTCCCAAATTTAAAGACCCACTCCAAAAATGGGCATCTGAGATGAATACACATTTCTCAGATGAAGAAATACTAATGGCAAATAAATATACAAAAAAATGTGCAACATCACTAGTCATTCGAGAGATGCAAATTAAAACAACACTGAGATACCATCTCACCCCAGAAAGAATGGCTATTATAAAGAAATCAACTAATAACAAATGCTGGAGGGGCTGTGGGGAAAAAGGAACCCTTCTTCACTGTTGGTGGGAGTGTCGACTGGTACAGCCACTGTGGAAGTCAGTGTGGAGATTCCTCAAAAAACTAGGGTTAGAGGTCCCATTTGACCCAGCTATTCCCCTTCTGGGCATCTTCCCAGAAGAATTAAAAACATCATACCACAGCGATATATGTGCACCCATGTTTATAGCAGCACAATTTGTAATAGCCAGATCTTGGAAACAACCCAAATGCCCATCGACTGAGGAATGGATAAGAAAGATGTGGTATTTTTATACAATGGAGTACTATTCAGCCATAAAGAAGGATAAACTGGAGACTTTTATATGTAAATGGATGCAACTCGAGAAAATACTCATAAGTGAAATAAACCGGACGCACATGTGTAAGCATCGTATTGTCTCTCTAGTATGAGAAACTGAAAGAGTAAATAAGATCCAAAATGTACAACAGACACGGTGAATCAAAAAGAAACTGGTCAAAAGGAAAGAGAGACTGGAATAGGGAAAAGAAAGAAGGGAAAGGGACAAAAAATTGTATATATATATATATAAGATGGTTAAGATAGATACACTACCAATTTTACTTAGTTCATTGAAGAGTAAGGTTTGTGCCAATAATGTTTGGACAATTGAATGCTAATGTCTGGTACCCTGAATAACTAACTTAAAGATAATAATACGTAATGCATTAACCATTGTTTCCCTCATATTATGTTGTTTTGAAAATTTGTTCTTCTTTTGATTTGTTTTGTTTTTTCTTCTCTTTAAAATAAAAAAAAAAAGGGCCGGTGAGATGGCTCAGCGGCTTAAGCGCCTGCCCCGCAAGCGCGAGGGCCCAAGTTCGACTCCCGGAACCCACATACGAAAAAGGGGCCGGTGATATCGCTCAGCGGCACAGGTGCCTGCTGGCATGCGAGGTCCTGAGGTCGACCCCCTGGTACCCACAAAAAAAAAAAAAAAAAAACACTACATAAAGATTAAATGAGAAAATTCATGAAAAGCACTAGCACTTGACACAGGACACAAGAAATGTCTATTAGTATATTCCTCTAAAATAGAGGTCAGCAAAGAAATGTTTTATAAAAGTCAAATAGTATGCCTGGCAAGTGTGAGGTCCTGAGTTCGATTCCCGGTACCAAAAAACAACAACAACAACAACAAAAAGTCAAATAGTAAATATTTCAGGCTTTGTGAGCCATACAGTGTCCACAGCAAACAAACAGGCGGCAAGCTGCATCTGGCCCATGGGCTACAGTTTGACAACTCTTGCTGTAGAGCGAGACTCTTCAACCCCAGCATTACTGACAAATAGAGCTGGATATAACTGTTGCTGAGGGCTGTATTGGACATTACAGGATATTTAGCAGCCTCTGGCTTCTATTCACTAGATGCCATACCATGCCCCAAGTTATGACTACCAGAAATATCTCCTACAGAGCAAATCATCCCTAGTTAGGAAACACTGCTCTAGAGCAATCAAACATAAAAAGAGGTAGCTTGAATTTTCTAATAAAATACTTACGGGGAAAAATAACAATACACTAGAAGTATTTATACTTACTTAGCTAAAAGTCCCACACTTAGCAATAACTTTATAACTTCTGTGATACACACGGCTGTGGTTGAAAAGTAGAGTTCTTTGTCTGTTGTCCTTGTGTATCTTAAAGATATGGTGTAAGCTGCAGCCACCAGGGTCATCACTGTCAAGCAGTATAATTTGAATAGTAAACTGACATTTTCTGGAAAATAGGTACAACAAAAATATTATTTAATAGACAAGATTATGTACATAAAAGCTAATCATTTGTGTTATGTACACATACCAACTCCCGATAAATATAATCCTTAAGTACTACAAACAGGTACTGATAAAAATTTTAAAAAGCTAATCAACTAGTTATAGCCCAAAATGCTTTCCAATTTCCAGCACAAAATATTTTTTAAAACCCACGGCATTTAAAATCCTACTTCAAACCAGTATATTCCAGTTATATGAAACAAGTCACAAAACACAACTAACCTTAAACATCAATACATTAAACACTGTTTTATTCAGTGCTCCAACTGCAAGACTATTTGTGTAGTAAATCTTAAGATGATGAAACTTACATATTTTAATTATCTTTATGATTACAAATTTATGAAAGCAGTGTATACTCCAAATTTAAAAACAACAGAAAAAAAGCCAAAAGGAGTGAGTGATAAAGATGGGGCTTAATACAGAACTTTATAAAAGTAAAAAATTATATTTAGTCTCTCATTTTACTGCAGATGAGAATTCATAACACAAAAACAGAGTGTTAACAAAGCTGTACAAAACTTGAAACGCGGGAAATGTACAATTAAGAGACAAGTTAAGAACTGCCTGCAAGTATACCTGAGCAGCAGCCATCATTCAGGTGCCAGAGCCAGTTCAACACCTTTGGTAAAACCACGAGTACTTCCTGGTCTTATACTCCCATTACCCAAGGCTCAAACTATTTCTACTTTTCAGACAAAATTAAGAATATTTACATAGGGAGAAAAAGTAGCCACAAATTTTTTCATTAAAGTTAAGTACAATGTTTTGCAATGTAGATTCACTAATAAGAACAATGGAATTATTTAGGGGAGCTAATATTTCATTTACTTGGTGTTTGAAGTTAGTGATCTGTCATCAAATCAACTGCAAAAATTCATCTGTTTAAAAATAAAAAACAGGGCCAGTGAGATGGCTTAGCGGCGTAAGCGCCTGCCTGGCAAGCGCAAGGGCCCAAGTTCGACTCCCGGATCCCACATACGAAAAAGGGGCCGGTGATATCGCTCAGCGGCACGGGCGCCTGCTGGCATGCGAGGTCCTGAGGTCAACCCCCCGCTACCCACAAAAAAAAAAAAAAAGAACATACTACAAGGCCGGTGAGATGGCTCAGCGGCACAAGCGCCTGCCTGGCAAGCACGAGGGCCCGAGTTCAACTCCCGGAACCCACATACGAAAAAGGGGCCGGTGATATTGCTCAGCGGCACGGGCGCCTACTGGCGCACGAGGTCCTGAGGTCGACCCCTGGTACCCACAAAAAAAAAAAAAAGCAAGTTTAGTTCATAGATCATACAAAAATAAATACTCAGATTTAGCCACTCACTGGATCATACTCTGGCAAACATAGGTTAAGAATCAGAGATCGAGTGACTCCACTGCTACTAAAACTACCCTATGTGCTAAAAACCCTTTTGTTCACTGCTCTGGAAGCCCAGCCACAATTCAAAGATGATTATCATAGGGAAATAAAAGTGTTTCATTTCATTTCACTTTAAATATAGCAACATAGGAACTTAACAAAGAAACAGGTTCTTAAATATATAGTCTCTCTGACTGAAGTAAAGCATAATTTACAAACAGGCATATTTTTAAGACTTCATGTAATATTTTGATCTAAAGGTTAAAAAGTGTCAGGGAAAACCATGTTTTAAAACAGTATTTTTAAATGTTACATCAAGTCTTAACTAAAAAGTAATATGGTTAAACAGGAGAAATAGAGCTCTTAACTGTCTAAACTCTCTTTTCAAAACCTCTGAAAAGCCAAAAAGTGATGTTCATGTAAAAGGAAGTAAAAGAGACCAGTACAATACTTCCTTTGTTCTAAAACTTTCCTATGTAAGGGGATATGTTATGACTTCAAAACTAAAACAGCAATGACTTTTAATCAGTACAGGAGAAAACGGTTTCTTAGATCAGAGGTAAGCAAACTATACTGTCACTCATTTTTACATGGCCTGCAGGCTCAGAATGGTTATGTATCTTTCAATCATTGAAAATATTTTAAATAACATTTTATGACACATGAAAATGATATGGAATTCCAATTCCAATGTCCATAAATGAAATTTTACTGGAATAAAGCCACACTCATTTCCTCCCACACTGTTCTGGCTATCCAGTATTTTGCCCTAGTACTGCAGAGTTGAGTAGTTATGACAGAAACCAGGAGCCCTTTACAGAGTTTGCTCATCAGTACTTCATAAATAAGAGCAGTTAAGACTGTAATATTCACATCTACTTTATTACAGGTTGCTGATTCCAAAAACAACATAGTGAATGTTTAAATATTAATCCTAATTTTTATAGCCTACAAATATATCCTGTCAACTTTGAAAAGATAAGTGTTTTCACAGTGATTATATGGAAATACACATTATATTCTTGAAAATACTAATCTAAGTAGAAAAGTAGTAAGTTTAGATATTTGTAAAACATGTAGGACTCTGATATGTAATACCATTTTAGAAACATTACTTCAACTTTTTAAAAAAATAATGTTTTTAATCATGGTTTTCTCTGACATATTTTACACTTAGATCAAAATATTTCTTCCTGGGCTGGTGAGATGGCTCAGTGGCATAAGCGCCTGCCTGGCAAGCATGAGGTCCTGAGGTCAATTCCCGGTACTCACATTAACAAAAAAAAAAAAAAAAAAAAAAAAAAAAAATTCTTCCTTCAACTCACAAATTTCCTAGTATGAAATTTCATTTATTAGGAATTGCAAGTTTACAAGGTAACCTAAAAAGTCTATGGTGCCGGGCGTGGTGGCGCACGCCTGTAATCCCAGCACTTGGGAGGCTGAGGCAGGAGGAACGCTGAGAGTTGGAGGCCAGCCTGGGCTACAAAGTGAGTTCAAGGCCAGCATGAACTGTAGAGTGAGACCCTGTCTCAAAAAGACAAAAAAAAAAAAAAAAAAAAAAAAAGTCTATGGCATGTAATGAAGCTTTCCTGGCAATTCAAATCATGCAGAAGGCCAGTAACTATAAGCCTAGGCCACAACTCAAGTGGTAGCCACGTCTCAACATTTTTTTCCCCTTCTTCTCACAAAGTTCCCATTAGCTCCCACACAGCGTTTGTTTCTGTGTGGGAAATGTCCCCAAAAGAAACAAGAGCCTGTAGTTAAATGCTTTTTGTTGTTGTTGTATTTTATGGGGGACACTGTAATACCTGAGAATTTGGACATTCAGGAAGTTCCAGATAAATCCTTTGTAAATATCATGAAGCTATGGAAACTGTAATTTTATTAGGAGATACATTTGCACTGGCATATAGGATTTGTAACGCAGTCAAGGCACAAGAAATATATACTAGCAATAAGCCTAAATCTGTACATTGTTACAGTTGTTTCACATAACGATTCTGTTATCTTTAAGTGCTCACTCATCATTAATCTTGCTATCCTATTCTATGTTAGTTATCAAAATAATTATATCATTTTTCCTGAACTTGTATTGCTAGAGAAAAACTCTTTTAGACTTAACTCGAAATGGCCTAAGAGCCATGTGCAACTGCAGATGACACCCCCTGGCAGGGCCTGATGATAAAGGTCTCCCCAACCAGGAAAATAATTTGGCACCTATGTAAAATAATATTAAGTGTTTGTTCAATATTTATTTAGAGATTAAACCAACTGTTCTATGCGGAAAGGGTGTTGTCCAGCCTCTCCTTGCTACTGCTCTATAATACAAAAACTCAGCTCTACTCCCAACTTGTATAAATCACTAGCAAAAAACAAGTGCCTTGGAGTTAGACTCACCCTCTGTAAGTGGGAATTAGTTGCCAAATACTATTGCTCGAAAGTGCCATGCGCTGGGAGAGGAAGGTGGACTTCACTTCAGACCCAGATTTCCTTCTAACTACATACAGCATTATCCTGGGGATAATTCCTAACGACTACTTTTCTCCATCTCCTTCTGGTTTCGGTGCTGTTTTAATGCTCCTGTAATGTTTTCGTGCTCTGCAATCGGAGCACGCCTTTAAGCCTCTAAACATCCGCAGGGCAGGAGTACAAGAGACCGCAGCCCCGTGGCGCAGCCAGGACCGGGGCCCCGGGGGCGGGGGGCGGAATTCGGGTCCCGCCCACTACCAGCTGCCGAAGGGGGCGCAGTCTCCGACTGTAGGGAGCGCGGCCGCCGCGGGAGGCCAGCTACACCCGCAGCCCGCTGCGCCAGCGCTCGGCTCCACACCAAATCCCGACACCCGACGCCTCGGCCCGGCCTGGGGCCCTGCGGGCGCCGAGGGTGCTTCGCCGCCCGACAAGAGCGGCCAGTACCGTATCTCGCAGGTCGCCCCCGCAGACACCCACCTCCCGGGGGCCCCAGCCTCACCTCTCTGGGGAGCCATGACGTTTGCACACCCCGCTCGGCTCCAGAACGCACCCGCCCCACACGCCCTGCGCTGGACCCGGGCACCGCCCCCTCGGGGTCATAGAGACGACGACGCTCGGCCTAGAGCAGCCCGCGGCTTCCGCCCGCTGCGTGCTGTAATCAAGCGCGCGAGTCCGAGCAGCTCCTGAAGAGAGGACGAAGGGGCCGTCTGTACAGACAAGTCCGTGGGGACGCGTGTGAGAAACTCGTTCCGAGGAGTGATTCTGAGAAATCCAGCTCCTGGCCGGCTAAGGAAGCGGAGTCGAGGGAGCCGAGCCTTGCCTTCTGGGAATTGTAGTCCTCACGAAGACGATGAGGCGCACAGGTTAGACTTGGTAATTGATTCCTGTCAGAGCTGTTCGAGAAGATCCCAGAATTCATAAAGTAACAGAAGTTAATTTCATCGACTT
Source organism: Erethizon dorsatum (assembly GCA_028451465.1). Classification (NCBI taxonomy): domain Eukaryota; kingdom Metazoa; phylum Chordata; class Mammalia; order Rodentia; family Erethizontidae; genus Erethizon; species Erethizon dorsatum. The sequence continues at coordinate 111,363,445 of CM051823.1, forward strand.
TTATAACTTCCACCTCGCTTGCCTCTTGTATAAATTTAGTATAATTTATATTGCATATGACCCTTAAGTCTTGTGCACTTCAGCATTGTCATTTAGCCAGACATTCTAACTGTATGATGTTCAGACAACAAAAGGGCCTCAAAAATATTAAATGTAGCAACAGGCACTTCAACCACTATAATCTGTACATTAACTAAACGTTGATTAACAGCGAAATTAGAAATAATTCCTTAGTAAAATGACTGCTGTTTAAGATAGGTGGATTGGTTTAAAATACTATAAAAATACTTCAGTCCTCACAGGAACAGGTATACAAGATTCTGACATGCCCAATAGCCTCCACCTTCTGTAGCATGATTTTCCCCAAAAAATGTCTTTTTAAAGAGTTGAGGGGTGAATCTTTCATACCACTGTGTTGTCATTATTCATACAGATATATCTCATCTGTTAACTGGGAAACTTAACATGCCTTATTAGCATAATTTTAATATTAGGTGTTTCCAGGAGACTAGAGTTGACATTGTCATTTGATTAATCTCATTTTGGAACAATGTTAAATCTTCTCTACCTGACTCTGCGCTCACTGGGGCTAATCACCTCATCCTGTAATGGATACAGTTTACACTTGTGGAATTATTCAGTTCCCTTCTGTGTATGTGCTAGTACATATAGTTAAACATAAAACTCATATATGTACTTGAAATTAATTTTAAAGATTAAAATTTAAATATAAGGATTAAAATACCATACATTCCTTCTTTTCCTTTACAACTGCTCTGTACAGTTTCTCTCTTCCCATTTTGGAGTGTCATTGTGTTCTCAACTTACTTCAATTAACTATACATAATTACTCTTTTTATGATGCTTAAATATCCAAATGTGACCCTTGTAAACCTGCTCCTTTGCAAAGTCTGGTCAGCTTTTTGAACAATTATCTTATTTTTAGCAACAAGCAGTTCCCCCTGTTGATTTCCCCCCGTCCTAGGTCACGGAATCAACTACACTTTAAGTAACCATAGGTTCTTCCAGGAGAGAATAGTATTAGACACATATTTAAACACTAATCACAACAAATTATCCTTAGTCTCCCAGGTTAAGACCCTGAGGTCATACTTTGATTTTCCTTACCCTTTCCTCAGATGTTATTCCCTCTTAATTAAATGTAACATTTGTCCCTTCATAGTATCCATTACCACCTACCGCATATTCTTGCAACAACTTCCTAGTCATCTCCCCACTCCAGAATCAAGAATCTGCAATGGTTTTTTAATGACCTACTGCAGGAAGGCAAACTATTCCTTTGCCTCTCAAAGGTCTCCAAAAAGTATACCAAATCTACCCAACTTTATTTCCCAAAAAAATAGTCTCCCTTTTCTCTTTTCTTTTGTAATACTTTACTACTGAACCCCTTATCAACTCCCACCTTGACTCTTAAAACACTCAGCCAAAAATTTGCTTCTAGTTTGTCCCTTCATTTATTCTTTTTCAAAATTCATTCATTCATCCCACAAGTTACTATACAAATGTCAAGGATATAAAGATGACTAAAACAGTTTTTTTTTAAGAAATTCACTATAAAGAATAAAGATGTACACAAACTATACAGTATTCCTATTTAAGTGCTATAATAAAAGTGTGACTAACACCCAATGAAAATCGAAAAGACGAACCAATTCTTTCATGGTTGATGGGGAAAACCATCACAGAAATAGTAAAATCTGACCAGGCTGTTTGGGGGCAAAAAGAATTTCATGGGGTGACTATAGAGTACATTCCAGATGAAGTACTTTCTATAACATGGATGGAAATGGAGACCATTATAGTAAGTGAAACCATTCAAGTCCATAATATTACATATTGCATGGTTTTTTCTTATAAAAGCAATCTACAAATAAATTCAAAATAAATAAAAGAGGGAGAACCAAAATGGCAGAGCAGCAATCAGCAGCAAAATATAGCCTCCTCAGGACCCAGAATCCAAACACCTGGAAAATAACAAAGAGAAAAGAAGTGGATGTTGGGGAATTGGGAGAAAACTGAAAAGAAAATTAGAAACTACATTGAAGCTGGAGAAACATAGCACAATGTAGCAAAAAGAACAAGCAGTCTGGAAGCTCACCCCAGCTCCCAGGAACAATTTTCTTATTTTTAGCAACAAGCAATTCCAAACCAATGTTGATTTCCCCCTGTCCTAGGTCATGGAATCAACTACACTTTAAGGAACCATAGGTCCTTCCAGGAGAGAATAGTATTAGACACATATCCATCCCAGGATAAAGATGGACTTCAAGCAGACCTACTGGTATGTAAATTGTCATGATTTTCATACTTTAGTTTAAAAATGATGTTAAAGATAGGCTGGCTGGCTGGTTACAGCAAGGCTTGGAGAAGAGGGGAGGGAGTTATTACTAAACATCATGGACTTGATTTTCTCTTTAATTAACCTTCATTTAGTACTGTAAGATTCCTAAACCCAAAAAGGGATGGCTGTAAACCACCATTTGGGATTATCTTAGGGCTGGAATTAGAATGCCCAAAGGCATGAAAATATCAAATTCAATTTGAAAAGTTAAATTTGCTCTTGCTCTTCACTGTTGCTCTTCACTCAGCCACCTTTATAATATCCATGGAAAAATGGATTTTAAAACACATCCCTGTTACAAATAGCATTTAACCTAGATAGAAAACAAGTTATACAAACATCTTAGTAAAAAAAAAAATCAGCTTGTGCAGAAAAACTTCTATATATAAATCACATACTACCCCCACCCCCACCCTGTTAAAGCCAGTTTAACAAGCCCTCCATCTGGAACTGTTCTTAACCATGAGTTGGTATTAGAAGTACATAAAACTGTATCTCTAAAATTTAGGTGTCACTAATTCACAGAGCCCTAAACACAGCTGCCCCTGGAGTCAGGCAAATAAGACAAAGGAATGAAATGAGAAGCCTAAAAGGCAGCAAGAACTGGGCTGGACATGGAGAACTAGAAGTGCTTGTCCTGTGAGAGAGCAAAGCTGCTGCTTACAGGAATGCCAACCAGATGTTACTGTGTAGACATTCTGTTTTTTTTTTTTTTTTTCAAAGAGCTGGAAATCTAGATTTTATGTAAAACTCCAGGTTTTAAAAGATATCATGTGGAGCTTTGCTCTAACTCTTCCAAACAGCAAGGTTTTATCATATAATAATGTAGTCAGTGTTAACATTCAATAGTTAAGAAAGCTGAGGCCTGGTGAGATGGCTCAGCAGCATAAGTGCCTGCCTGGCAAGTGCGAGGGCCCAAGTTCGACTCCCGGAACCCACATACAAAAAAAGGGTTGGTGATACCGCTCAGCAACACAGGTGCCTACTGGCGCACAAGGTCCTGAGGTTGACCCCTGGTACCCACAAAAAAAAAAAAAAAAAAAAAAAAAAAAAGAAAGAAAGCTGAAAATATTGCTTGGGTTTTAAATTTTTAATTTTTAACATTAAATGTAATTGTAGAAATAAGCCCTCGAGTCCAGTCATAATAACCTTACAGTATAGAATTATCAAAATGGCATCATAATCTCAATCTTATTGTTGCCAGACTTTCTCTAAAAGATAAAAAAAAGATACATGGGCAGAATTTTCTTCAATTTTAATAGAATGAAATTTGTGTTACAGAACATAACTTATAGCTTTTTGCAGCAGTTTGAAAGAGTATGAGACTCCAGTAAACAGTCACACAATCAGTGAATGTGGCACCCTCACAAAATTAATTTTCATGGATATAAAATACTTTTCAGTATTTGTCTTTGTTCAAAACCGAGGAACACCTTTGAAGATGTCATCTCTAGGTTTCATCAACAGCTCTAGTTAGGTGAACCTTGACCCCGTGGGTTACTCTGCTTTGTCCACCACGAAGACCAGCGATGTAAATCTGGGGCCGGGGCACTTGCGTGCTGTCTTCCCTTATGGACTGGGTGCTAGCATTTTTTGGGGGGTAAACCTGTGAGCAATTTTCTCTTCTCATGTGACTGAGATCAGTCTGTACTGAGTGAGTAATTTTCTGACGTAAATTGGCCTAAGTGGAAACAGAAAACAGGAATTAACATTTCTCCAAAGAATAAATAATGTACAATATCGGACACTAGTTAATATCTGACTATCATCTTCTCAATCTACAAAGAAATTAATCTGATAAGAGCATATTTCTTTAAAATATTAGAACATTAGAAAATCTAGGCTATAAGAGACAAATTAAACAACCTTTACTAAAAAGTGGGAAAATATATAAAATGATGCAAATGAACCCAAAGAAAAATATACTAGATTCATAGCTTCAGTGAGCTCAATTATTTGTTAACATAGGTTTCAAATTCCTTCATTATTTTACTTTGAAATTTATACAACTTTTTTTTCCATATGTGTTTTTTTTTTTTTAAGATAAAATTTTAAGATTTATATAGTCTTTACAAACTAGGCTTTGCCCTTAGTTTTTAATATAAAAAGCTCTGATGATTTCAGTTTATATTTTACATTAGTCACCTTGCTTACTCCCTGTATGGATTACTGGTAAACATGAAGTTGAACAGATCACATGAGCTGGAAAGCAAGGAAGAGCTAATAAAAAGGAGGATAAGGGCTGGGGAATGTAGCTCGGTAGTAGAGCACTTGCCCTGGTTTCCATCCCCAGCTCCATTAAAAAAAAAGTATGTAAGTGTTGATGAGATTATAGAGGAAAAGAAAAAGTTCACAAGGTATTACAGCATGAGTGAAGAAGAGAGACCTCTTGAGGAAACATTCAGGGTTTGAATCGAGAACCCACACCCTTTCCCTCCACACACACTGCTTACCGTCTACATTAATATGACTTCACTATTCCATTGTCTTCACTAGCATAATGTTACTACTCCAAGAGACCCTTGCCCAATCAAGTAACTCGATTGTTCATTACTTATCACCCTGAAAGTTGAATCATTTTTCCAATCTGTGGGATTAAACAGAGGATCTCCCACATGCTTCATAAGTAGATCTACCACTGACCTACATCCCTAACCCCTTTGAATCTTTTCCTTCAAAAATCTTCACCTTACTATTCCCACCAAGGCTTGACTGCTTTTTCCTTGTCCAATTCTATTCAAACCCTCAACTCAGGCACTGAAAAATCTGCCTTAACAAACTTCGAATTCTGAATAAATTCTGCATTTGCCATTCTTCCTTTGAAAGGATATTTTCTCTTAAGGTGCAAGCAATAAACTCAGTTTTATCTCATGAACAGATTGGGTTGGTGATACACAGAGCGTAGTATTCAACAAGATGCAATGCTTGGGGACCATTAAGACTCAGGTGGGAATAAAAACTAAGTGGAGACTGAATACTGGGAAGAGAGAGTTCAAGCACTATAAAGTTTAGGCCTCTGACTAACGCATTCTCTTAACATTTCCAGCCCATACCTACATTGTTCTCTCTTGCTCTCATACCCTATCCAGCCACTGCTTCCCTCTTTTTCTTTGCATCTCAAGACTAACTTCAAAATGTCACCTAATTTACTTTATAAGTTCTATTTCACTTCTGTTATACTATTTACCAGAAGGTACTGAAATATTTTAGTGCATCAATATCACCTATCCCTGATAGAACAAGGTAGTGGCATATATGTGCTACCCAATAAATGTATGATGAACTCACATGAGTTTAGTAGATAACAAAAAAGAATATGGGCATTTCTAGAAAAGAGTAACTAGTAGGAATGATAATGGAACAATGATCTGGAATGTATATATGGAACCTGATCCTTCCTAGGAAATCAGGGAACTGGAAGTCTACCACCAGAGAGGGTAGCAATGGAAATGTAGTTAGTGAGAAGCCTGTCACGGATTGAATGCACAAACAAAACAAAGGCTAAACCACGTATGACAACAGAATTCTGACTCACAACTTCTCACCAATCAGTTCAGGAAGCCAAATTGCAACCTCTGAGCCAGATGTGGTGGTGCACACCTATAATCCCAGCACTCGGGAGGCTAAAGCAGGAGGATCACTCTAAGTTTGAGGCCAGCCTGGGCTACCTAAGGGAGTTCAGGGCCAGCCTGCACTACATAGCAAGACCCTGTCTCAAAAAACAAAACAACAACAACAACCAAAAAAAAAAACCAAATTGTGGCCTCTGGAGCTGTAGCAATCAGGCCAGAATGGCCATGATGTGGCCACCACCCCCTTTTTGCTCCACCTCCCCAGCTCAGGACCAAGCAGAGAAAGACAGATATGCTCACAAAACCAATCACATAGAATACCCTGTTTGTATTAGCTTGCCTCCAGTTTCTCGTGTCACCAACCTCCAATCAGGGAACATCTGAAGCTTTCCCCCTTTTCTCGCTGTAAAGCTTTCCCATTTCCCTGCCTGTTCTTTTAGTCTGCCAAACAAAAGTTATGATGGCTGAGTCCCTTGCTATTGCAAGCTCCAAATAAATAGCCTCTGTGTTCTCATTTGGGTGGCCTTCATTCATTTCCACACCTAAAGAGATAGATAAAATATACTAGGAAAATGTTACAGATTTTTAATCTCATTCATACTATAAATATTTGTTGTTTAAAATGATAAGATACTATAAAAAGGGGAAAGTTGGGGAAATTCCTTTGAGTTGAAAAAGGATGAGTTTCAGACACAGGCTTAAAGGTGAGGCACCTATTCTGATAAAAGTGACTGAGAATAAGAAGGATGCAGGAGCCCAGTGTCTGGACAGAACAGGTTGACAATGAGTCCACTCAGATTTAACAATCAGACACTCAGACTTAACGGAAAAAAATGCCCCCCAAATGGAGTAGGCTTTAAATGATTAGAAGTTAAGAAGTTTGTTAAAATCTAACTCCGAGTTTTCGAACTATTAAATACGTACACATAATCATTATTCTATTCACTGACTGATATCCCTTGATAGTAATTTCATGCTTCTGTATTTCTACATATGCTTAAAATTAGAATCCAATCTTATAAAGTAAATTGTGCTAATTATTTTTATGTTAGCAAAGAATTCTGTGTGGAATGCATTATTTTATATAAGTAACTTACAAAATCTATGAGCAATCTAAATTCCCCAACCTATGAATAATTTTAGAAAATATAGTTACAAACCAGTTTTATAGCTTTTCTTCTGAGTTCCCATTCATTCCACTCATATGATTGCACAATGGTTGGTTGCAATATGTGTGTGTCTGTTTGTGTACTACTTTCACACTTGGTAATTGGTTTTACATAATGTTTGTCAACATCTCTCATCTAAAGAAATAGAATTTTGTATTTAGTACTTGCAAAACATAAACATTATTTATAAATAAATGTTTAGTTAAAACTGCCAACAAATTAGAAAAACAAGAACTTTAGAACATGGACTATACTTGTAAATATCAACAGAGAAAATAACCTCATGATTATTGAGCTGAACAGAATTACTTTTCTGAGCGTTGTAGTTTCATGCATGATTTTGTGAAGTTAACGTAAGAAGTATATTTTGGAAGGGGAAAATATCCTTAATGCCCATGTACAATGCCCTTCTTTGTGTTCCATGATTGGTAGCTTAAGTGAATAACTTGTTAAAATGGATAGAATTTTAAAATAACTATTACTGCCAGGCATGGTGGGACATGCCTGTAATCCCAGCATTTGGGTGGCTGAGGCAGGAGGATCTCTGTGAGTTCAAGGCCAGCCTGTGCTACATAGTGAGACCCTGTCTCGAAAAAAACGATTACATATTAGGTGTAAATCACATTGGTTTAAACTTTCAAAACTGCTTTAGGACATACCTATGCATCCATAACACATTTAGCAAAGTTTTGAGGGTTTTTTCCTACTGGACACCCAAAATTAAACATCCAGTAATCCAGTCTAACCAAGATATAGTTGTTCTGCATATGATTTTGTTGGAGGGAGTGGGAGAAGTTTGAGGAACTGGGGTCATAGTAAAGAAGAGAAAGAAGACATTAACTTCCCAAATCCAGTGCCAGGTAATTATAAAGTGCCTACCATTTGATATAAGATATCGATTCTGCCTTTAAAATTATGATTATATCATAATTGTTGATAGATAAAAACATACTAAAAGATAATTAACTGTACTGTGTAATACAAGTAAATAAGTAAATAACGAGGCAGTAATCCCTCCATGGAATATAGAGGGAGAAACCTCACTTTCATAGGTATTGTGTATATACCACACCTTTCCTATTAACTGTTGTAGGCTTTCTTTTGTCTTTGAGCTATTTTACAGCTCTATAAATTTTAAATAAGTAATAACAAGATCAAATTTTTGTCTTTAGACACGTAATGTCTGTCCTATCTTTAGAGATTCAACTGACTACCCTTTAAATCAGTATTGCCTTTATTTACACATTATTTGAATATATCTGATCTATAAATGTGTCTGTTAAGAGATTCTCTGTTTTTTGTTTTGTTTTATTTTTTTTTTATTTTTTGTTTGGTTGGTTGGCTTTTTAAGACGGTCTCGCTATGTAGTTCAGGCTGGACTTGAACTCACTAGGCTGGCATCAAATATGTAGTGATCCTCCTGCCTCAGCCTCCCAGGTGCTGGGATTATAGTCATGAGTCACCTCACCTGGCTCAGGGTTCTCTTTTAAACTGACTATAACATCTACCAGATTCCCTCACTGATTAATGAATAGATTGTACTCTTTAATATATTTTCATTTTAAATCTCCATGAGAATCATGATTTTACCGGTTTTTTAAAAAATAACTTTTTTTGGGCCGGTGAGATGGCTCAGTGGCGTAAGCGCCTGCCTTGCAAGCGCGAGGGCCCGAGTTCGACTCCCGGATCCCACATACGAAAAAGGGGCCGGTGATATCGCTCAGCGGCACGGGTGCCTGTTGGCGCGCGAGGTCCTGAGGTCGACCCCCTGGTACCCACAAAAAAAAAAAAACAAGAAAAAAAAAAAAAGAACTTTTAACAAGTTAAAGACTAGGGTATTCTGAGACCAGTATATAACTCATTGTTTTTCTGACACTGAGAGGTCATGGTAGGAATGAATAGAAAAAAAGAAAAACAAAAATGAAAACAAACAAACAAAAAAGTAGGCCTTCAATGTCAGGCCAAGAAGTTTGGATTCTATCTTACAGATAAAACTCTCTAAATTCAAGGTAAAATGGTAAATGGCATTGTTGCAATCTGAAGAAAATTTGATTATTAAAATTTTCCCTGTTGTGAATTTTTCGTTCATAAGTTTTACAACTACTTGGCTTTTTTCTTAATTAGATTTTTGTATAATACAGTATCTAATGGAGCACAAAATCATATATATTAAACTTATGGTAACAGCCTTTATAATACTCATTAAAAATAATTATGATCTCCACGAACTTTACTACTTGAACAAATTTGAGAACCACTGACTTTAGAAAAATAATTTGGTAGTTATTTGAGGAGTGAACATACCAGTTAACTAATAGTTTGGGCCTTTTTGTGCTAAGTGCTCATATATCTCCAAAATAATATATGTATATTAATATATTATTATTCACGTACTTATATATGTAAATTAGATCCATAATAAATGTATTCACATATATTTTACTTAAAAGAAATATATACACCCATTTATAAGAAAAGTACATTTAGAAAGTCAGATGAAAGCTGAGGGCCGGTGAGATAGCTCAGTGGCATAAGCACCTGCCTGGCAAGTGTGAGGTCCTGAGTTCGACTCCTGGTACCCACATACGAAAAAAAGCCAGTGATATCGCTCAGTGGCACGGGTGCCTGCTGGTGCATGAGGTCCTGAGTTCAACCCCCGGTACCCACAAAAAAAAAAAAAAAGAAGAAAGAAACCTCAAATTAAAAAGATCCTACTATAATGTAACAAAATTAGGTACCAATATTAAATTGTTTTGCATTAAAAAACAGGAAATCTCTTTCATGAGTAAGACAATAACCATAAATAAGCTATAAGCTAAACAAGAAATTCCAACAGGAATTAGGAAATACTTAGAACTGAGAACAATGAAAATAATTGTTTAAAAGTATATGATATATAACTGATACAGTTTAGTGAAAAAGAAATTTATTTCATTACATTAAAAAAAGGCTACAAATGAATAAACTAAGCATCTATCTTAAGAAGTAAGAAAACAAATAAAATAAAGGAACTAGGTAAAGTGAAATAATAAAGCTCAGAGCAGGAAATATGAAATGAAAATAAATATAAAATAGGATCAATAAAGCCAAAAGTTGATTCTTTAAAAAGACTAAGAAAATAGTCCTCTGGAAAGGTTAATCAAAATCAAAATAAATAATAAGTAAAATAATATAATATGACATAAAAAAATAATCCTCTGGCAAGATTACTCAAAACAAAAGGAAAACTGAAATAAACAATACTTGGAATTTAAAAACAGGAATCAGAAAGCCGGGCATGGTGGCACACGCCTATAATCCCAGCACTTGAGAGGCTGAGGCAGGAGGATCGTACACAGTGAGTTTGAGGCCAGCCTGAATTGCATAGTGAAACCCTGTCTCAAAAAGGCAAAAAATAAAAAAATAAAAAATAAAAAAAAAATAAAAACAGGAATCAGAATGTAGAATTTCAACAAATAATAAAAAAATTGTGAAAGCACATGAGACTAGGTAAAAAATTTAGATGATGTTAATAAATTTCTACAGAAATAAAACTCGCTAAATTGAAACAAAAAGAAATAGAATGGTGTGTTCTATAATGATAAAGTAGTTAAAATTAGTCATTGAGTGGTTATAATTTTTCCAAAGAAGCCCAGAGAAGTTTACATGTGTATTTTACCTAGATCATTCCAATATTAAATGAATTCATTCAGAGGAAAAAAATGTAACATTCGTACTTATTTATAAGACATATATAACCTTGACACCAAAACAATGAAAATTAGTGAAAGAAAGGAAATATGTATGTCAATGTGACTCAGGAATACAGATATAAAATTCTTCATTATCCTTTTTTCTTTCTTTCTTTTGGTACTGGGGATCGAACCTAGACCTTTGCACATGCTAAGCAAGTGCTCTACCACTGAGCTAAATGCCTAAGCCTAAATGTAATATTCTAAAGAAAAGTCAAAAAGGTGAGCCAAAAATATATTTTAAAAAAATAAAACAATCTAGGATCAAGTTGGTTTGATCATAGTAATGCAAAGTTAGTTTAATCTTAGAAGTAAATTAATACACAGTATTTTACTATATTAGCAGATAATATAATGAAAACCAAACTATCATCTCACAAGATGCAGAAGTTATTTGATATGTCAGGTGAGATTAAAATATATGGTGAATTGTTTATATAATTATTATAGTAAATGATACTAATTCCCCCTCCCAATACTTGCCCTTTCTTGAAACACTTTATCCCATCACTCTTGCCACTTTCTGAAGCAGTTCTGGAAGTCTGCTTTTGTGAGTGTTTTTAGTTGCAGTGTTATGGCTACCTCGATGTCCTGAATAAATTTGAAATGTTTACTGTTCGTGGTCATTTTGACCTTGAGGAAGAGTCAGAAGTTGCATGGGGTGGCTCTGGTGGAAAGTTTGGACCCATGACCCAGTAGAATCCTGGGATCCATTAGCTGGTCCCCAAACAACTCCACAACTGTAGATTCTATGCCTCAACTCAGCCACCACCAACTTGGAGCTGCTTTTGCACTGTTTCCCCTCTGGATGGGACAGCAAAAGTGCCAGCCAACAGACCAGATCTTGGACAAAAGTCTGAAATAGGAAATTCAACATGGCTGCCTAGAGAAGTCACATCATAGAAGCTAAGGAAAGATCTACTGAGAAGAAATGATCTGGAAGATCTAACATAGCTGGGTAGAGGAGGAGCCATGTTGGAGAGACTCAGAACATCAGCAAGAAACAGAGAGTAGGAGAATCTATAGTAAAAAGAAAGAGACATAAAAGATGGATTAAGGGGCCAGTGAGATAGCTCAGTGGTGTAAGCGCCTGCCTGGCAAGCACAAGGTCCTGAGTTCGACTCCCAGTACCCACATAAAAGAAAAAAAGGGCCGGTGATATTGTTCAGCGGCACAAGTGCCTGCTGGCAAGCGCGAGGTCCTGAGTTTGACTTCCAGTACCCACATAAAAAAAAAAAAAAAGATGGATTAAGCAAACACAATATGGTGACCATGTCTGAATTCTGCTTTGAGGATTCCAACAAAAGAACATTACTCAGAGACAACCACAGAACATTCCACAAGGAAAAGTGAACTGCATGGGGACTGAGAGAATCAGTTGGAACCTGCAAGAAAAACGTGGGATACTGCTCCCAGAGTGGCCTTCCACAGTAAACAGTTGGTGATATTAGCATTGCTACCCCTGCTAATGCCACTTTTCTCAAACTCTTTAATGAAAATGAAAAGTAAGCAAGACTCCCATAGTCTTTGCTGGAAGCAGTCATTATCCTGATACAAAAACCAGAGAAGAATCTAATCAAAAAACAGAACTATAGGCCCATCTCCCAAATGAACATAGATGCAAAAATCCTCAATAAAATACTGGCAAACAGAATGGAGCAAGTCATCAAAAAGATTATACACCATGACCAAGTAGGATTCATCACAGTGATGCAGGCATGGCTCGACATATGCAAATCAAAAAATGAAATACACCACATTAACAGAACCAAGGACAAAAGCCACAAGATCATCTCAAGATACACAGAAAAGGCATCTGACAAGGTCCAGCACCCATTCATGATAAAAACCCTACTCAAAATTGGAATAGAAGGTCTTTATTAATCTGGTAAAAGCCATCTATGGTACACCAGCAGCCGACATCATACTAATGGTCAAAAACTTAAAACTTTCCCTCTAAATTCAGGAACAAGACAAGGATGCCCACTACCACCACTCCTGTACAATATAGTTCTGGAAACATTAGCCAGGGCAATTAGGCAGGAGAAAGAAATAAAATTAATATGAATAGGAAAGGAAGATGTTATCATTATTTGCAACTGACATGATACTACACATAGAAGCCCCAAAAACCACCACCAAAAAACTAGAATTAATAACCAAATTCAGTAGCATAGCAGGATACAAAGTCAACACTCAAAAATCCAAAGGATTCTTGTATACAAATAACAAACTGAGACAGCAATTAGGGAAACAACACCTTTCACAATAGAATCAAGAAAAAATGAAATACTTAGGAATCAATCTAACGAAGGAAGGAAATGAACTTTATGTGGGAAACTACAGTACTGTGAAAAAGGCAATCAAAGGGGATATCAGAAAATGGAAAGATATCTCCTGTTCTTGAATTGGCAGAACCAATATAGTGAAAATGGACATACTTCCAAAACTGTTATACAGATTTAAAGCAATCTCAATCAAAATACCAATAGCATTCCTCACAGAATTAGAGAAAACAATCTTAAAATTCATATATGGAACCAGAAGAGACCCAGAATAGCAAAAGCAATTTTGGGCAACAAGGGCAAGCCAGAGGGCATCACAATCCCTGAGTTGAAGTTATACTACAAAGCTACAGTGGTAGAAACAGCATGGTACAAGCAAAAAACAAAATAAAACAAAAACAAAAAACAGACCTGATGATCAATGGATCAAAATAGAAGATGCAGAAACAATTCCACATACACACAGCCACCTCATCTTTGACAAAGCAGACAAACACCTTTACTACAAGGAAGATAGACTCTTTATTAAATGGTGCTGGGAAAACTGGCTTCCCACATGCTGAAGATTGAACCTAAATCCACATCTCTTACCATGCACTAAAAGGGGAATGGAGCAAAGATCTAACTATAAAAATAGAAACACTTAATTTTCTGGAAGATAAATAGGTAAAACTCTTGAAGACTTAGGTGTAGGCAAAGACTTTATGAACAAAACCCTGATTGCACAGGAAATATTACAAAGAATCAACAAGTGGGACCTCATCATATTAAAAAGCTTTTGCACAGCAAAAGAAACCACTAACAGAACGAAGAGATGAAATTTTTACCAGCTACTCCTCAGACAAATATCTAGAATATATAAAGAACTAAAAAAAATCAGATCCCCCTAAATTTAAACACCCAATCCAAAAATGAGTATCTGAAATGAATAGACACTTCTCAGATGAAGAAGTACAAACAGCAAATAAATATATGAAAAAAAAATGTTCAACATCACTGGTCATTTGAGAAGTACAAATTAAAACAACACCAAGATTCCATCTCACTCCAGAAAGAACGGCTATCATCAAGAAATCAACCAATAACAAATGCTGGTGAGGCTGTGGGGAAAAAGAACCCTTCTCCTTTGTTGGTGGGAGTGTAGACTGGTGCAACCATTGTGGAAATCAGTGTGCAGAGTCCTCAAAAAACTAAAACTAGAGTTTGCATTTGACCCAGCTATTCCCCTTCTAGGCATCTTCCTGAAAGAATTAAAATCATCATACCACAGTGACACATGCATACCCATGTTTATAAAAGCACAATTTATAATAACTAAGTCTTGGAAACAGTACATATACTCATCAGCAGATGAATGGATAAAGAAAATGTGGTATTAACATACAATGAAGTACTTCTCTGCCATAAAGAGGGATAAACTTGAGTCATTTGTAGGTAAATGGATGCACCTTGAGACCATAATTTAAGTGAAAAAAATAAGACAAGTTTAAATATCACAGTGTTTCTATTGTGTGAGAAACGCTAAGGGAGGAGCAAAATAGAGGATAGACACTGGGAAGTAGGAAGAACATGTTCCAATGGGAAGGGGAACAAAGGAGGTAAAGGTAAAGCTTTATAGTTTTATAGGATCAGAATTGATATGTATTTTTAAAAGCTATCTTAACTCTTTTATAAGTGAAGAATAAAATATCACTAAAACCATGAAGTTGTGTTAAGGCATAATTAATAAACTAATTATAGAGAAAAATACTAAGCAAATAGTATTTTTATGAATGGGGCAACTAAAAATAATAAATATGTGAATTTCCCATTGTTTTATTTAATGCGATTCCAGTTTAAATTCCAAGGAGACTTTTGGAGGAACTTTGCAAATTTGCTAAGAAACTTACATGGACAGTTTGAAAAAATAAAGGCAAAGAGGAATGCTTCTTTACCAGATTTATAATCAGATATGCCGCTGGCTCTCCCTATAGTGCATCCATGGACCCAACTAACTGTAGAGCAAAAATATTTGGGCAAAAAAAATGTGTCTGTGTTGAATATGCAGATGTTTTTCTTGTCATCATTCCCTAGATAACACAATATATCTCTGCTTACATCGTATTTACATTATGTGTTATAAATAATCTATGAGTGATTTAAAGTATCTGGAAGGACACGTATAAGCTATATACAAATACTGCAGTATTTTATATAAGGGACTTGAAAATCTGCAGATTTGAGTATCTGAGGGTTCTGGAACCAATCCCCATAGATACCAAGCAATAACTGTGTTACAAAGCAAAAATAATTGAAACAATGTATGTATGTCTTAGTTACTTTTCTCACTGCTGAGACAAAATACCAATACCCACATGTTACAGGGAGAAAGGTACATTTCAGCTCACAGTTTGTAGAGGGTTCAGTCCATAGTTGGCTGGCTCCAAGGCAGGGCAGCATGGCAGATGGGTACCATAGAGGAGAAACAGTTCATGGCAGGGAGAAGGTAGTGAGCAGTAAGTAGCAGCCTGCCTTCCCTCTCTCCTTTGATTGGTGTGATCCAAACCCAAGTGGGGCTTCCATTAACCACACTGAGAACTATGCTAATTCTCATTAGTAGCCCAATTTAGTACCACACACCAGCATTATATGCCCTAGATACAGCCAGTTGTGAAAAACCCCACCTCTGAGAGTGTGAAGCTTGGGGGGACATCTAGATATAACCCACAATGGTATTCAGAATTCAATTCATTGATTCTTTGTATTGTTTTCTTAGTCCCCATTTCATTGATTTCTACTCTTATCTTAATAATTTGCTTCCTTGTACAAGCTCTGGATTTGGATTGTTCTTGTTTCTCTAGGACCCTGGGGTGAATCATTAGGTTATTTATTTGGGCTCATTCTGTTTTAAAGGACACTGCCAAAATCCAGATAATTAGTAACTACTTCACAAACTTTTATGCCAATGAATTGGAGCACTCAGAAGAAATGAAGAGATTTCTAGATATATATAAATAACAAAAACTCAACCAAGAAGACTTAAGAAACCCTAAATAACTCAATAATAGGCAATAAAATGGAAGCAGTAATAACCTACCTAAGAAATGATAAGGAACTGATGGATTCACTGCTGAATTCTATAAGAACTTCAGGGGATAACTAATGCCAATACTTCTCAAAATCCTTAATTAAACTGAAGGAGAAGGTGTACTCCCAAAGTCATTCCTGAATGCTAGCATTACCCTGATTCCAAAACCAGACAAGGACCCAACCTAAAAAGAGAACTATAGGCCAATCTGTCTAATAAACATAGATGCAAAAAATCCTCAACAAGATACTGGCAAACAGAATGCAACAAACTATCAAAAAGATCATACATCATGACTAAGTAGGCTTCATCCTTGGGATACAAGGATGGTTTGACATGTGCAAGCCAATAAATGTAACCTAAACATAAATAGAAGCAAGCACAAAAATCACATGATCACCTCAATAGATGCAGAAAAGGAATTTCACAAAATTCAACATCCATTCATGATAAAAACACTGAAGAAAATAGGGATAAAAGAAACTTACCTCAGTCTTTTAAAAGCCATTTATGACAAACTTACTACCAGTATCATATTGAATAAGGGAAAACTGAAAACTTTCCCTCTAAAATCAGGAACTAGACAAGGATGTCCACTATCATCAATCCTGTTCAGCATAATTTTCAAAATATTAGCCAGAGGGCCGGTGAGATAGCTCAGCGGCATAAGTGCCTGCCCAGCAAGCGTGAGATCCTGAGTTCGACTCCCAGTACACATATAAAGGAAAAAAGGGGCTGGTGATATCGCTCAGGGCACAGCGCCTGCTGGCAAGCATGAGGTCCTGAGTTCGACTCCTGGTACCCACATAAAAAAAAATTAGAGCAATCAGGCAAGAGAAAAAATAAAAGGGATGCATATAGGAAAGAAAGAAGCTGAAGTATCATTATTTGCAGATGACATGACCCTCTACATACAAGAACCCAAAAAATCCATGGAAAGGCTCCCAGAATTAATAACCAAATTCAGAAATACAGCAGGATACAAAATGAACACACAAATCAGTAGCATTCCTATACACTAATAATGAAGTCACTGAGAAACAAATTAGGAAAATAATACCATTCACAATAGCATCAAGAAACATTAAATACTTAGGAATTAACCTAACCAAGGAAGTTAAAGACTTCTGCAATGAAAATTACAATGCTCTGATAAGGGAGATTGAAGAGGACATCAGAAAATGGAAAAATATCCCACGTTCCTGGATAGGCAAAACCAGTAAGTCAAGATGACTATACTTCCAAAACTGGTATATAGATTTAATACAATCCCCACCAAAATACCAACAGCATTCCTCACAGATCTAGAAAAAACAATACAAAAATTCACATGGAACCAGAAGAGACCCAGAATGGCAAAAGAAATCTTGGGTAACAAAATCAAAGCAGGAGGTATCACAGTCCCAGATTCGAAGTGATACTACAAAGCTACAATGATAAAAACAGCGTGGTACTGGTACAAAAACAGACTTGTGGATCAATGGAACAGAACAGAGGAAGGAGAAACAACCTCAGACACATTCAAATACTTGATCTTCAACAAAGGGCCCAAAAACACCCTGGAAGAATGACAGCCTCTTTAATAAATAGTGCTATGACAATCAGATATCAACATGCAGAAGATTAAGTCTAGACCCGCATATCTCAACATGTACTAAACAAAAATCAAAGTGGATCAAAGATCTAAGTGTTAGAACAGAAACTCTTAATCTGCTGGAACATAAAATAGGTAAAACTCTTGAAAACAGAGGCATAGGTAAGGACTTTCTGAACAGAACCCCAACTGCACAAGAAATAGTACTGAGAATCAACAAATAGTATTATATCAAATTAAAATGCTTCTGCACAGCAAAGGTCGTGTGTGTTCTGTACAACCAACAGAGTGAAGAGACAACCTACAGGATGGGGAAGATTTTTTTGTAAGCTATGCTTTGGACAAAGGACTCAAATCTAGAATATATAAAGAACACACAAAAAATGAGATCCTCCAAAATAAAAGATTCAGTCAAAAAATGGGCAACTGAAATGAATAGATGCTTCTCAGAAGATGTACAGATGGCCAATAAATACATAAAAAAATGTTCAACACTGCTGGCCCAGCCACTAAAAATATCCAAATTATGATAACATTGACATTCCATCTTACTGTAGAAAGAATGGCTGCCATTAGGAAATCAAATAATGACAAACGCTGGTGGGGTTGTAGGAAAAAGGAATCTTTCTTCATTGTTGGTGGAAATGTAAAGTAGTACAACCACTATGGAAATCAGTGTGGAGATTCCTCAAAAAACTGAAAGTAAAATTCCATTTTTCCCAGGTAGTCCCCTTCTAGTTATTTTCCCAAAAGAGTTAAAGACAGCATATTACAGTGATCCATGCATACCCATGTTTATAGCAACACAATTCATAACAGCTAAATGTTGGAAACAGCCTATATACCCTTCAACAGATGATAAAGAAAATGTGGTATTTACACACAATAGAGTACTACTCTGCCATAAAAAATGATAAACTTGAGGTATTCATAGGTAATGGATGCATCTTGTCACCACAGTATTAAGTGAAATATATCAGCCACACAAGTTTAATTAAGAATTGTACGCTTTCTCTTATAGGAGAAACCTAAATTATACATAAAGAGCAAAATAAAGGATAGACAACAGGAAGTAGGGAGATCTTTTTCAAATGGAAAGGGGAACAAGAGATGGAGGGAAGGGATGGAGGGAAGGGAAAGGGGACAAGAAAAGAATTGAAAGAAAAAAATGGAAATAGAGCTTTTACAAATGGAAGGGAAATGAGAGAGAGAAGGAGCAGGGAGGGTTAGGAGGTGTAGGGGATGAAAAAAGAATTAAGAAATGTTATGTACATATACCGACTGCCCATGATAGATGTAATGATTATGTACTGCAAACATCTACTAATAAAAAGCAAACAAACATAAAAAGTACATACAATCTCACAGGAGTCCAAACTGAGCTGTCCAGGGTCTGACCACTGTATCTCCTACCCCGTCCCCAGATGACTCGTTCTTAGCTTCTTGCTGATCTTCCCACCCTTGTGCTCAGAACACCCTCTGTATTCATTCCCACCAGCGTGTCAGTTCTCTTCTTAATTACTGCTTGGATCCCTGCTGCCCAGATCAGTGGAATCAAAGCCCACCTGGTTCGTAGTTAAAATGTTGATTTTTAAAAAAGAGCAAACAACAAACATTTTAAACTATGTATTTCAAAATGTTTTGTATTTCAGTATATTTTAAAAGAGGAACTCGAAGAGAGCCTTAAGGACCAAATAAAAAGTGAACAATGACAATGAAAGTTACAGAGGAAGAAACAAGATTATACAGCAATAGGATGAGTTCCATGCAGGTAGAGAATTTTCAATTTTGTTCAATGCTAATTTCCATATGCCAGGAATAATTCCTGGCACACAGTAATTGGCTTGTCAAATGTCTGATGAATAATCTAAGGAACAGGCACAGACATACAAGAAGCACAGCTTCAAATACATTCGGTGGTATTTTAGCCTATGATTTAAACCTGGCAAATTGTTTTGCAACTCTGAGTATTAAGTTACCATCTGTGTTATCTGTGTTGAGCACCTCTAATTTTAGATACTAAAATACTGTAGTTTTAATTATTCAACTATAGATTTCTCTTTCAAGCCTTTCTCTTTCTCTTTCAGATTTTTTCTCTCAGATTTTCTTTCAGATTGTCTCCAATCTTGTTAATTTATCAGTTTGACTCCATATTTTGTTTTCATTATTCTTTGTGGATTCCATTAGTTTCCATCTTCAGATGTGAATTCTTTTCAAATAACCTGTGAAAACCCTCATCTATTCTTACCTCTGCCTGGATTTGGGAATTACTCTTAAAAATATATAACTTTTTAAATAAAATATATTTTAAATGTCATAAATGTTTAATTTTGACCTGCTTACCTGAGAATAAGGAATCAGTGTTTCAAACTGTTGATGAAGCTCCAGAAGCTGAATTAACTCTGCATTTTTTTTGGCCTTTTCTTTAATTAAATCAATATATTTTTCAGGATTTTCTGCAAATGAATATGCAGCATCTCTGGTATTGAAAGTGTAATACTTTTCTTTATATTTCAAAATTCCAATTGTTGGATTTCCTGAAAATCAAGAAAAATAACTGAATTAGGCATAAAATATTAAGTGATTCTATGTCTACAATATATCCATAAAACCATTCCCTGTATACTCTATTTTAATTTATCAAATATGTTTTTATAAATTATGCATTTTATTAAATGATATTTTATGTGAAACTATTGTTAAATTTTTTATTTTAAAGCATGGTTTTAAAATATATTTTAGGGCTGGTGATATAGCTCAGCGGCATAAGCGCCTGCCTGGCAAGCATGAGGTCCTGAGTTCGAGTCCCTGCACCTGCATATAAAAAAATATATATTTTTTTAATATAAAATACTTTCCACTATCTAGATGAAAGATATTTAAAAATCTTCCATGAAATATCACTTAGACATTTGGCAGACTTTTAAAAATCTACTTAAGCTAAACTAACTATTAAAGGATTGTTTTTACCAAGCACTGCAACAAAGCCAAAATGTTCCATGAAGGATTGCTTTTAAAATAACTCTGTGAGACTTATCAACAATCAGACATCTTTTCCAAAAGCAAGTTTACGTGTTATAAAATATTTCCCAGTATAAAAAGATTTGACACTGACTGTAGATTACAAAATATCCACAGTTTATAGAAGTTATATAGGCATCAGTAATACTGTATTATTAATTTACGGTTTTATTTGTTAAACAAATATTTATTGAAGGAGTTCTTGGCATCAAGTAGATAGAAGAAAACAAGAAAACAAAGTCCCTGTTCTTAACAAATCACAAATGTGGCCAAAGAGTGACTAGTGCTATAGGTGGAAGGGAGGGAGGGAGGAGAGGAAGGAAAGAAAAGCAAATTAAACACATAGTAAAAGCAAAGAGGTAAGAGTGCTTTAAATTGGATGATTAGGAAAGACTAAGAAGACAAAGCAAGGCATGCAGCTATGGAGGTGAGTAGAGCTTTCCACGTAGAGGAAATTGCAAGTCCAAGGGCTCAGAAGTGAAAGTAGGCTCAGAATGTTCAAGAACAGCAAGGCCAGAGCTGCTGGAGCAGTGCAAACCAGGAGCAGAGTGGTGGCCATGAAGTCAGTGAAGCCATCTGGGAAGGATGCTGAGGGTACACCACAGAGTCACCTTGGGGTTTAAGCCCTCTGCTGCGTGTCCCCAAATGGAAGGAAAGGTGATGAAGGTTTCTGCCACCCAGAAATAATGTAGTATGCAGAAATAATGCAGTAAACACAATTAAGGTGGTCAGGACTAGCTTATTCAGAGAGTAGTCTAAAACCCATAGTCCAGCAAGTTCTTCTACTTCCCTGTTTCTCCCTTTTTCTTAGAACCATAGGTGATAGAAACTGGAAGGGACCACACAGGCCTTCTGCCTGGTTCTTATAATTTTTCTAAGGATAAACTGAGGTCCACAGAAGGCAGGAGATTTGCTGAAGGTCACCTTGTTCATCAGTGGTACAAACTGGGGCTAGAAGCCAGGCTTTCCTGAATCCAAGCCCATGCCCTTTTTAACCACATCACAGTACCTCTGTCATCACCCCACATGCGTGTCTTTCTGTGTGTTTCCTTTGTGTTAAAAGAAAAGAAAGAAAAGCAAGGAGACAGGAAGGAAGGAAAGCAAAGAAACTGCATGCACTCCATTGCTGCTTTTTTTTTTTTTTTTTTTTGAGACAGGCTGTCACTGTGATCATTGCTTCTTTTTTTTTTTTTTTTTTGTGGGTACCGGGGGGTCGACCTCAGGACCTCACGCGCCAGCAGGCGCCCGTGCCACTGAGCGATATCACCGGCCCCTTTTTTGTATGTGGGTTCCGGGAGTCGAACTCGGGCCCTCGCGCTTGCCGGGCAGGCGCTTAAGCCGCTGAGCCATCTCACCAGCCCCATTGCTTCTTACTTTTGCATGGACTCTCAATTATTTTCTCCCCAGGGTCAGTGACTATTATGATTTGGATCAAAAATGATTTCCAAAGGGCTCATGTATCACAGGTGGGGCTTTTAGAAGGTGATTGAATTTAGGGTGTTGAATGGGCTGTTAGGAGGTCAGGCTTAGCTGGAAGAAGTAGGACAGTAGGGAGCAGGTGGCATAACCTGAAAAGGTATATTTTGTCCCCAGCTCTTTCCCTTCTCTGCTTCCTGGCTGCCATGAAGTGAGTAGACTTCCTCTACCATGCCTTTCTGCCATGATGTTTCTCCCTTGGAGCCAGGCAACCATGGACTGGAACCTCTAAAACCATAAGCCAAAGTAAACCTTTCGTCTTTTAAGCTGTTTGTATCAGATATTTTGTCACAGTAACAGAAAGATGACTAACACATAAGAGCCTCAGAATTCTGTCATCTCAGTTCCTCATTGTAAACCTTTTGTCACTCTCACTATAAAAAAGGTAATACTATAAAAAATGAGCCAACTTGTGTGCCTTTATAGCATGTATGTACACAATTCCAATAATTCTTTATATGAAAAAAAGCAACTGCCAACTATGAAACAGCAGTAATACAGAAAAGAAATGAAAAAGAAAATGAAGGAGGGAGTTAATGGTATAAACAAGAAACATTTTTTTCATTCTAGCCCTAGCATGCTTCTTATTGTTTCCAATTTATACAACATTTTCTGGATAATAATTTATTTCACTTCAGTGTCTGATTTACTCTTTGTTTTGGTGATGCTCCAATAATCTATACATCATAGAGAAAATTTACCAGATAGAAAATATTTATTGGCCGTTTCCTTAGAAGAATCCTTTTTTTTTCCTTAGAAGAATCTAACTTAGAGAGAAATCTTGACCTATGTATTTATAAAATGACAAAAAGTATTTTTAAGTGAACATATTGGTCAAGTAATTACTACTTTATTTAGTAATTACTTTGGAACTTGATATATTTTTATCAATACTATAACAGTCTGGAATGCTTTCTTAGGCATTGAGTCATCCCCTTTCTGTAGCACTACAGCATACACATATATTGTAATATAGGTTGAACATATCTAATCTGAAAATCCAATATCTGAAATCTGAAATAGTCCAAAATCTGAAACTTTCTGAGCCTGGTATGACACCACAAGTGGGAACTTCCATACCTAACTTCATGCAACAGTTCACACAAGTCAAAACACAGGCACACTGAAAATGCTGTGTAAAATTACCTCTGGCCATATGTATGATGTTCAGGAAACATGAATTAATTCTGTGCTTAGATTTGGGTCTCATTCCCAAGATATCTTATTATGTATATGCAAATATACCAAAATTTTTTAAAAATCCAAAATCTGAAACAATTCTGGTCCCAAGCATTTCAGATTCAGGATACTCAACCTGTATGCATATTTCATTACTTATTGCTTACAATCTATTCTTCATGTCAAACTACAGATCATACTGTGAGCACCTCTAGGAGAGAGTGTCTGGACCACCTCTGGGTTCCTTTCCTGGTTCACCACCTGATTCCATAAAGTTTTAAAAAGTGAGCAAGTGAGTGAAAATGACATTCCATACAGAGGAAAAATTTGGGAAAGCAGGAGCAATAATGTTTCAAATAATATACCTGGAAGGAGAAGACCATCAGTTGTAGCAAATGTGTAACCACAAAATCCCCGATACTGAATTAACAATTTATCAAAATTTGCTGTTGTTTCTGGGAAAAACCATTCGAGTTTTTTGAAATCAGACAAATGGACTCTATTTTCTAAAATGAAAGAGAACAGGAAAAACTTTCATTTAGTGACATTAACTTTCCTAAATAAATCAGCAGTAATTCATTTGAAACATTCACTTTTTATTGCTTTGTACTTTCCTGACAAATACTTGATATAAAACCAGAACTATACAAATAACCTTGTGACTGTCCAAGGTAAACATGATTTGCTGGAGCAAAGCTGGACGTAGATCATCGCTCCAGAATGAAGAACACAAAGGAGAGGCCATTTCAGAACATGTTTTTCTCCAGAGAGAAAAACTGATGAAGGCACTTCTGAAAGATTAAGTGTTGATTCCTACTGCAGAGTAAATAACCAAGGGGGATAAGAAGACGACACTGGTTGCTGTGTGACCATAGCAGAGATGGACCAATTTCTTTCAATATAATGGAGCCCTTAATAATATACTAGATGATAAAATACTTTGAATTGGATATACTAAGATATTGTGTCTCAAAACAGTAGCAAATGTTCTAAGCAGGAAGAGTCAAGGAAATGTCTCTTACTAACTTGATATTAAAAACAAGGTATACAATTTCTGTTCCTAATACTTTTAAAAGTTCTTCCTCAAGTCAGTTGGTTTACTTTCAGTGATAATCAAATTGAATGAATTTGTATACAAATAACACATTTATAAAACATCCTTCCCTGAGATTTTCAGCTTTTGCAATCTTTCTCATACTTCTGTACCTGGTTCTAAACGCAAACAGCAGACACACTAAATGATTTTGTGGCTACAATTAACAATGAATACATAACTTGGAGGAAAAAAATCTGGTTTTTTTCCTGATATGCCCAAGGCCTCCAGCAATGATGAGATGTGGTAAATTAAATTAAATTTTTTCAGAAGAATACTGGCCTTCCCAATTCACAGGAGAATAACTTAATAAATGGTGTTCTAGTGAATAAAGAGTTGACACATGGTGGGAAATGACACATCTAAATCTAAGAAGTTGCAAGTAAACTATCTTGCCAACATAGTTTGGGTTAATAACTACTGTTGAACTTAATTTAACTTTTCAACTTCATTTCATATTTCCTGCATGTGCTATTTTAATAAACTGAAATGAGTAGTAAAAACTGCAACTTCTGAAAGGATGCTTTTGAGTCTCTGATTTAGTTTTCAGTTTTTGTAATTTCTAATAATTTACAAAAGGGAATCACTGTTACAGTTTTATCAAATACAATTTGAAAACAAATTCATAAATCATATAATTTTATTTTCTGGGAAAAACCTTAATTTTAGGTAATAATTCAAGCTCCATAGTCTATTTTGGCATTTGTCATGAGTTTTAAATTGTCTTTAAGATGGAAGAGACCAAAAGGTAAAAAGTTCACTGATATAGAAAGCATTTCTAAAAAAAAAAAAGTAATGCATCTCCTAAAGGGCATAAAATAGCTCAATTAATTTGACAGTGATAAAACTAATTGGTTTATAAATTCTCAACCTGAATATGAGGTAGACATTTAACAAACAACATGATAAAGAAATAGAGCTCTGTTTTCAACAAATATAACAAGGATTAATCTCCTTTTCTATTACCTATCAATAATCAAATCACTAATCCTGCAATAGAAACACGTACACACAGAAAATCATTGTTAACCAAAACATGAAGAATAATATTAGGCATGGCTACTGGATAGTAAGATACTTAGCTTATATATTTTTTGTTTTCCAAATTTTCTATAGTGAACACTGATACTTTATAATCAAGAAAGATGTTTAGTACTTTATCAGAAAGATATAACATGAAAAATGTTAAACAAAAGTGACTTTTCTAGAGGTAATTTTTAAAAAGAGGAAATAATGAATAATTTCCATTACCCATGTGTTCTTTTATTCTACTCGCATCTGTTTTCACAGTCACATCATCAAGAAGACCTTGCATTACTTTCTCAGGAAAGAGACCATCATGAGCACCCAGGAATGGCTCAAGATGAGTGATCATATTACTGAGGATGCTAATCAAAACAGTTTCATCCTGAAAGCTGGTCCACAGATTGGCCAGGGCCATGAAGATGGGCTGGGGGAGAAATAAAAACATTCAAAATATAACTGTGTGATAAAATCATAAACCACTGCACTCTTCAAAATAAATACAATTGTAGCCAGGCGTGGTGGTGCACGCCTGTAATCCCAGTACTCGGGAGGCTGAGGCAGGAGGATTACCACGAGTTCAAGGCCAGCCTGGGCTATATAGCGAGACTGTGTCTCAAAAAACCAAAAATACGGGGCCAGTGAGATGGCTCAGCGGTGTAAGCACCTGCCTGGCAAGCATGAGGGCCCGAGTTCGACTTCTGGAACCCACATACAAAAAAAAAGGGCCGGTGATATCGCTCAGTGGCATGGGTGCCTGCTGGCGCACGAGGTCCTGAGGTCAACCTCCGGTACCCACACACACACACAAAAAAATAATACATACATACATAATACAGTTGTCATTTGTAGAGAAATTAATTCCTCTTTAGGTCAAAAGTCTTATGAAATTAGACAATAAACTCTAGATAGAAATTTGAGTCATAAATTATATGAGAAAATAAATTTGTATTTTATTTCAAAGCTTTTTATTTTACTCAAATTATAATTTACTCAAAAAAAGCCAAACCCATTTGGTCACCTAAGAAAGACTGATAAACACTCCACCTGAAAAGACCAAGTACAAAAAAAAAGCTAAATATGAATCACTGTAGTAGATTTATCTGGACCAATAATGTTTCATGAGAACCTAGACGGTATAGAGATATATTTTAAGGCATGTCTTGTGAGTTGCAAGTTAAAGATTTTAAATGTTTTTTATTCATAATAAAGGTCACTGACTTACAGAACAAAGGAAAAATCAACTGTTTCTTGGTTTTTAAAGCCAAATATTGAGAATGAAATCATCAGTGTCTCAAATGCTCTACATAATACTCCTTGTACGTTTTCTATCTACTTGCTCAGATAAGAGCTGCCAGGTTTGTCCACAGAATGGTGCAGATAATCAGAAAGTCAATGGAAGCCCATGCATGGTAAACAAAATGAGTATTTTATTATTTGTCCTTTGAGAAAGCCCACAAGTTATATTACCTCTGTGCTACAGGAAATTTCTTTTTATTTTAATCAGATTTTATTGGTACATTTTAGATATACATAATGATCACATTCCTCATAGAGAATTTGTACCTGTACATGATATAACTTATTTTTTTTCCCCATTCCCCTACTCTCCCTTCAACCCCTCCTCCCCTCCCCATTTATTAGAGGAAATTTCTGTCTAACCACTATGAGTGCATTTTCAGCTCTTGCTATGGATTATTTCTTTTGCCACAGCCAATACAGACATGGTTCTTACAGTCCACACCTGCATTTCCTTTAGTTTCAATTGCTCATGAAGGAGAATGCTTTCATTCAACATAAAGCAAATTATCACTACAAAGTAACCACAAAGGACAAGACCAACTTGTGTGAAATTAATGTTATATATTTAGCAATTAAATATAATTATAGGGACTTCTAATCCACTTTGATAGGACTCCCAAGGAAATTCACCTTAACTAGGTCAAAGTTGACAACAAATACTTACAAAGACTTGTGATGTTGGGACAGCTGTCTTCGACTTTACAGTCATTTTTAATTGTTCCAGTTGGGCTGCTAATTGCTTTGTCATCATTTCCACTTCTTGAGCACAAGTAATTACATCTGACTGTGAAGAAAACATAATTCATGTTAATTTTTTTTATCATTTCACTATAAAAGCCAGGTGTGCTTTAAGCCCCCTGCTCCCCACCTTCCTTTGAGATAAACTCAGGGACAGGACAAACTCTGTTGTTCATGGCATCTGCAATGCCTAGCACAATAGTAGCATATGGACGGTGCTCCAGAAATATTTGTGGGATCCACGAATCTTCTGCAATACAATAGATATGATTTTTCTCAAATGGATATAGGAGTTCTTTTAAATCTAATTGCATTCCTGAGAAATGAATCCCCAGGCATTCACTTTGTATAGTTGTATGGCTGTTATCTTCCCGTTCCTCAATAATAAAACTAATGAAGTATTCCTCCGAAAACTATTTTTTGTCCCTCTGAAAACTATTTTGATATCAAGATTTAATAAATTACAGAAAAATGTTAAAAATCACAGCATTAAAAGTCATGCTGGGACCGGTGAGATGGCTCAGCGACATACGTGCCTGCCTGGCAAGCGCGAGGGCCCGAGTTCAACTCCCGGAACCCACATATGAAAAAAGGGCCGGTGATATTGCTCAGCGGCACAGGCACCTGCTGGCGCGTGAGGTCCTGAGGTCGACCACCGGTACCCACAAAAAAAAAAAAAAAAAAAAGTCATGCTGTGCTGGTGAAATGGCTCAGTGGCATAAGCGCCTGCCCAGCAAGCGTGAGGTCCTGAGTTCGACTCCCAGAACCCACATAAAGGAAAAGAAAAAGGGCCGGTGATATCGCTCAGTGGCACAAGCGCTTGCTGGCAAGTGCAAGATCCTGAGGTTGACTCCCAGTACCCACAAAAAAAAAAAAAAGTCATGCTGGTGTGGTAGTGCATGCCTATAACCATAGCATTCTGGGAGGCTGAGGCAGGAGGATTGCAAGTTTAAGCCAATGGACAATGTAAAAAGACTATCTTGGGAAAAAAAGGGGCTGAGGGATGTAGTTCAGTGTGAAGAAAGGGGGAGGTGGAGAAGAGAGGAGGAAGAGATGAAGGGAGGAAAGGAAGTTGGTAAGAAAGACAAAGAGACAAGGAAAGAGAAGAAAAGCAATATATTTCTGATACAGTGATCAGAAAATAAGTTGCTAAATTTGAAATAATTATAAATGTTTGTTACCATGTGCTAAGCACTATATAAAATATTTATAAGCACAAACTTAAAAAAACAAAGAATAGAAGTAAATTGCCTAAGTATATCAGCTAACAAGGGTTCTGTGCCCAAATCATCACAGTTCTATGCCCAAACCATCTGAGCGCAGAGCTCAGCCCTTACCCAGCATAGTGCACTGCCTAAAGTGGGAGCAGAAGTGACAGTGGTGTGGCTTTATCAGTACAGTGTAAAACATCCCATTTATTTGAAGAGAAAAAAGTGCATTTGAATTCTCAGGTGTCTGTAACTTAATTATATTCTTGTGTATGTGTGCGTGGGGGAGGTACCGGAGATGAACCTAGGGCTTCAAGCATGCTAAACAAGTGCCACATCTTCATACCTTTTCATTTTTTAATTTCTTTTATACTTTGGGTCCTGCTAAATTGCTCAGGCTGGCCTTGAACTGCAATGCTCTGCCTCAGCCTCCCAAGTACTAACTGGGATTAGAGGTGTGCACCACATCTGACTACTAGATGATTTTGAAATGACAAAAATGAATGAATTAAGAATTATTGCAAAGGTAATGATTGTGTGAGAAATATCAAATATTACTGTAGTCCACCTAACGAAAAATTTTATTCATAAATAAAACATGCACGTTGCTTGAATTTTTTTTTTTTTTTTTTTTTTTGTGGGTACCGGGGGTCGACCTCAGGACCTCGCACGCCAGCAGGCGCCCGTGCCGCTGAGCGATATCACTGGCCCTTTTTTCGTATGTGGGTTCACAGGAGTCGAACTCGGGCCCTCGCGCTTGCCAGGCAGGCACTTACACCATTGAGCGGTTTCACCAGCCCACGTTGCTTGAATTTTACCAATACTGCTACTTAAGCATTTTTTCTCTTGCTTCATTCTTCCATACAATAATGTCTATCCTATCTAACAGGTCTCTTTCTTTAAAGTTAATTTTATTGGTACATTTTAGATATACATAATGATAACATTCATCACATGGAATTTGTACCTGCACATGATATATCTTGATTCTTTCTTTCCTCTTTCCCTCCCCTCCCTTCATCCTCTCTTCCCCTTATTTACAAAAGCTTTGTTTCCATTTTTTTCTATTTTCTTTTTTCCCTTCCTTCCTTCCCCCTGTCCTCCCTATTTCCCCTTCCCATTTGAACATTTTCTTCCTATTTCACAATATCTTCTAATAGGTCTCTTGTCTGCCTCACAGAGCTTTCTTGAACCATGCTTGTTAGTTTTGCTTTAGGAATGAAATTTGAAAATGCAGTCTTTAAAGACATTTTAGATTTGTGCAACATAACAAAAAACAGAAATAAATCATCCTATGTTCTACAAAGAAGTGGCATTTGACACATAATACTTTTTAAAGCTATAATGGAAGACACCCTAGAGCTCATGTCCCCACTGTGTTTCCAGGGTGTATTCACAGAGTTTGGAGGCACAAAATACTTCTAGATTTTTTCCTGATAATGTTCTAGAACACTCATTCTATTTACAAATTACCAAAAAGAACCTATTTGCAAGGGTAGAGTTCTTTGTACTGTTAATCCTCTAGGGATAGTATCACTTAAAAATTTTATCATAGCACAGTCAATGTTTAGGGACAACATGTGACACCACCATGTTTCTTTTTTTTTTTTTTTTTTTTTGTGGGTACCGGGGGGACGACCTCAGGACCTCACGTGCCAACAGGCACCCGTGCCGCTGAGCGATATCACCGGCCCCTTTTTCGTATGTGGGATCCGGGAGTCGAACTCGGGCCCTTGCGCTTGCAAGGCAGGCGCTTACGCCGCTGAGCCATCTCACCGGCCCACCACCATGTTTCTTTGTCTCTTTTTTTCCCCCTTCTGGAAGATAAATTTTTTTTTTTTTTTTTTTTTTTTTTTTTTAGTTTTTTGAGACAGGGTGTTGCTGTGTAGTCCAGGCTGGTTTTGAACTCACTAAGTAGTCCAGGCTGGGCTGGAACTCACAGCAATCCTCCTGCCTTAGCCTCCCAAGTGCTGGGATTGCAGGTGTATGCCACCATGCCTGGCTAGATAAAACTTTGATGTCATAGGGGTAGGAAAGGACTTTCTGAACAAAATCCTGGTTACACAGGAAATAGTACCAAGAACCAACAAATGGGATTATACCAAATTGAAAATCTTCTGCACAGCAAAAGAAACAACCAACAGAGTAAAGAGACAACTACAAAAGTGAAGAGACAACCTAAAAACTTGCTGGCTATTTCTCAGTAGAGGAGTAGTATCTAGAATATAAAGAATTCAAGAAAATTAGACCTCCCAAAATAAAAGACCCAATTAAATAATGGCCAAATGAAATAAACAGATACTTCTCAGAAGAAGAAGTACAGATGGCCAATAAATACATGAAGAAATGCTCAACAATTCTGGCCAAATTAAAATATCACCAAGATTCTATCTTACCCCAAAAAGAATGGCTATCATCAAGAGATCAAATAATAACAAATGCTGGCAAGTCTGTGGAAAAACAGGAACCCTTCTTCATTGTTGGTGGGAATATGAACTAATAAAACCACTGTGGAAATCAGTATGGAGATTCCTCAAAAAAACTGAAATAGAAATTCCATTTGACCAAGTTGTCCCCTCCTAGGTATTTCCCAAAAGAGTTAAAGAGAGCATATTACAGTGATCCATGCATACCCATGTTTATAACAACACAAAAGTTCATGACAGCTAAATCTTCAAAACAGCCTATATACCTATCAACAGACGAATGAAGAAAATATGTATTTACACACAATGGAGTACTACTCTGCCATAAAAATGATAAACTTGAGACATTCATAGATAATGGATGCATCTTGTCACTATAATATTAAGTGAAATATATCAGACACACAAGTTTTAAGTACTGTGTGGTTTCACTTACAGGGGAAACCTAAATTATAAATAAAGAGCAAAATAAAGGATAGATAATAGGAAGTAGAGGGATCTTTTTCAAATGGAAAGGGGAATAAGAGATGGAGGGAGGGAGCTGGAGGGGAGGGAAAGGGGACAAGAAAAGAATTGAAAAAAAAATATAGCTAAATCTTGGAAGCAGCCTATTTGTCCACCAACAGATGAATGGATAAAGAAAATAGTATTTACATAGAATGTAGTACTACTCTGCTATACAGAAGGATAAATGAGTCATTTATAGGAAAAGGGATGTACCTTGAATCCATATGTACCTATGAATCCATAATGTAATAAAACAGACACACAAATTTAAATATTGTATGGTATCTCTTATATGAGAAACCAAAATATAAACAAAGACCAAAATAATAGATAGATAATAGGAAGTACAGAGATAGAACTTTCTCAAATGGGAGGGAGATCAAGAGATGGAGAGGGGAAGAAAAGGAGTGGAAGGGCATGAAAAAAAGAATTAAGATGTGTAATGTACACGAACCAACTCCCCACAAGAGATGTAATCATTATGTACCACAAACATGTACTAATAAAAAATAAAAATGAAAAAACCCAAAATTTATAAGTCCATCATACTTCCTTCTATGAACAGTCTTCAACAAGTATAGTCCGACCCATAGAGCAGACAGTAGAATGATGATTTTCAAGGAGCAGCAGAGGAAACGGAGTTGCTAATCACCACGCGCGATGGGTCAGTTATGGGTGATGAATGAGCTCTGAGACCTATAGTTAACACTAGTGCCTATACTTCATACTACTCTATTATATGCTTCAGATGTGTTAAGATGATAGATCTCATGTTAAATGTACAATCAAAATAAAATTAGTATACATTACTTATTTCTCTCTTGTGTTACCAAGAAAAAATCAGGATGCTTTTTTGCTTCATCTGTGAACAGATCTTGCATGCATGGGGTTGGGAGCCTTGGCTTTACAAAAATCTTGACTTACAGGTTTTAGGAAGGGTTCTGTCAGCAAAACTTTTCCTTGCACAGTAACAATCAGCTGTTTTTTCTCCTTGTTAACTTTCTTGCACTTAAATAGCCCCACAGGATGGAATTTTGCCCTCTTATCTAAGATAATCAACAAAACTGTGATCATACCTCCTTTTCCAGAATATATGAATTTGTTCACTGAAGCAGATAAAGGCCTGATTAGAACAAAACAACATAACTCACTACCCAAGCTACACTGGATTTTTTAAATGTTTATATAACCCGAATGTAGCTCTGCCAAGAGAGAATCTTTAGAGTCAAAATCATACTTCGATTCTTTTATTAATATCTTTTCAAATAATGTGAATATTATCCATAGATTTCAAGATAAGAAATCTCAGTATAAACTAATATAAATATAAACTAATATATTTAATAGCCTAGACATCATACTGATTAAACCAGTATCCATGCTGTGCTCATCAATCTTAACTGTGACAAAGCCAGATTGCCGGGAAAGGGTTAGGTAGTTAAAAAAAAAAAAAAAAAAAAGAAATA
Source organism: Erethizon dorsatum (assembly GCA_028451465.1). NCBI lineage: Eukaryota > Metazoa > Chordata > Mammalia > Rodentia > Erethizontidae > Erethizon > Erethizon dorsatum. Next base: position 111,396,664 of record CM051823.1, read on the forward strand.
AAGCCTCAGCAGAAAAGAATCAGAAAGTTAAGAAAATTCATCCTAGCTCTTAGAAAAGTCAGTACAAAGCAGCCATGAAAAGTGCTGAGATAAGAATATTAACCTTATCAGTAACATGAGCGACAAGGAGCTTGGAAATAAGATTCTTTCCAGAAAAACAACATCGCTTCAGCTTGTTCCCTACCAAATTGGAATGAGAGCTGTTCTGCTAAGGCACTGACAGTGATGATGGTAATCATAAATGCATCACCATTCAAAAAAAAAAAAACCATTTAGTACTTATTTGCTCACTTATTTGCTCATAGTGCTCACATTCATCAGGGAATTTGTACCTGTACATATATATCTTAATTCTTTTTTCTCATTCCCCTTCTGTCTCTTTAACCCTACTTCCCCTCTCCATTTACAGAAGCTTTGTTTCCATTTTTCTTCCTCTTTATGCAATTCCTTTTTCCTTCCTCCCCTTACCCCTTTACCCTCATTTATTTCCATTTCCTTTTCCATTTCAACATGTTATTCCTACTTCCCAATGTCTGTCGTCCACTTTGCTCCTTGTTTACCCTTAGGGTTTCCCACACAAGTGAAATAATGAAATATTTAAACTTGTGTGTCTTATTTACTTAAAATTCTTATTTACTTTAATTCACTTAAAATTATGGTCTCAGGGTGCATCCATTTACCTACAAGTGACTCGTTTATCCCTCTTTATGGCAGAGAAGTACTCCATTGTATGTTAATACCACATTTTCTTTATTCATTCATCTGCTAATGAGTATATGGACTGTTCTCAAGACTCAGCTATTATAAATTGTGCTTTTATAAACATGGGCATGCATGTATCATTGTGCTATGATGATTTTAATTCTTTCAGGAAGATGCCTAGAAGGCGAATAGCTGGGTCAAATGCAACCTCTTATTTTAGTTTTTTTAGGAATGTCCATAGTGATTTCCATATTGGTTGTATGATTTTATGCTCTCACCAACAAAGTACCCCATAACCTCACCAGCGTTTGTTATTGGTTGACTTCTTTTTTTTTTTTTTTTTTTTTTTTTTTTTTTTTAGTATATAAAGTTATTTTACTCTGAAGCTATCTTGGTAAACTTGCCCTACAGTATGAACTATGACTTCCTTCAGGGTAATGCCACGGTCCATTTGAGAAGTATTTATAATTATGTGAATGAGAAGCATTGTCTTTAGAAACCTTGGTGTATTGCATTTTATCCTTCTTTTATCCTTTTTTTTTTCTTTTCCCTTCCTTCCTTTCCTCTCCTCCCTCCCTCTTTCCCCTTTCTTTCGAGCAATTTCTTCCTATTTCACAATACCTGTTGTACGCTTTGGTCATTATTTACACTTTTGGTTTCTCACACCACAGAAACAATGAGATATTTATACATGTGTGCCTGATTTATTTCACTTAAGAGTATGGTCTCAAGGTGCATCTATTTACCTAGAAATGTCTCCAGTTTATCTTTATGGCTGAGTAGTACTTCATTGTATATATAAAAAACACATAAACACATCTTTTTTATCCATTCATCAGTTGATGGGCATTTGGGTCATTTCTAAGATTTAGCTATTACAAACTATGCTGCTATAAACATGGGTATGCATATATTGCTGTGGTATGATGTTTTTAATTCTTCTGGGAAGATGCCCAAGAGGGGAATAGTTCAGTCAAATGGGACCTCTAATCCTAGTTTTTTAAGGAATCTCCACACTGATTTCCACAATGGTTGTACCAGTCTACACTCCCACCAACAGTGGAGAAGTGTTCATTTTTCCCCACAGCCCCTCCAGCATTTGTTATTGGTTGATTTCTTGATGACAGCTATTCTTTCTGGAGTGAGATGGAATCTCGGCATTGTTTTAATTTGCATCTCTTGAATGACCAGTGATGTTGAACATTTTTTCATATATTTATTTGCTGTACTTCTTCATCTGAGAAGTGTGTATTCAACTCAGATGCCCATTTTTGGATTGGGTCTTTAAATTGGGAGGGGGTCTGATGCTTTTGAGTTCTTTATATGTTCTAGATACTAGTCCTGTGTCCGAGGGACAAATGGCTAAAATTTTTTCCTACCCTATGGGTTGTCTTTTCACTCTGTTGATGGTTTCTTTTGCTGTGAAAAAGCTTTTTAATATGATGAGGTCCCACGTGTTGATTTTTTGTAATATTTCCTTTGCAATTTGGGTTTTGTTCATAAAGTCTTTGCCTACACCTAAGTCTTCAAGAGTTTTACCTATTTATCTTCCAGAAGATTAAGTGTTTCTATTTTTATAGTTAGATCTTTGCTCCATTCCAATTTTAGTTTAGTGCATGGTAAGAGATGTGTATCTACGTTCAATCTTTAGCATGTGGAAAGCCAGTTTTCCCAGCAACATTTAATAAAGATATTGCATCTTTCTTGCAGTAAAGGTGCTTGTATGCTTTGTCAAAGATAAGGTGGCTGAATGTATGTGGAATTGTTTCTGCATCTTCTACTCTGATCCACTGATCACCAAGTCTGTTTTCTGTTTGTTTTGTTTTTTGACAGTACCATGCTGTTTCTGTCACTGTAGGTTCACAGTATAACTTCAACTCAGGGATTGTGATGCCCTCTGGCTTGCCCTTGTTGCCCAGAATCGCTTTTGCTATTCTGGGTCTTTTCTGGTTCCATATGAATTTTAGGATTATTTTTTCTAATTCTGTGAGGTATGTTCTTGGTATTTTGATTGGAATTGCATTAAATCTGTATAACAGTTTTGGGAGTATGGCCATTTTCACTGTATTGGTTCTGCCTATCCAAGAATAAGGGATAGCTTTTCATTTTCGGATAACCTCTTCAATCTCCTTTTTTCAGAGTACTATAGTTTTCAATGTAAAAGTCTTTCACTTCCTTCCTTAGACTGATTGTTTCCCTAATTTCTCTCTTAGTGCGTCTGTTATTCATGTACAGGAATGCTATTGATTTTTGAGTGTTGACTTTGTATCCTGCTATAGTACTGAATTTATTTATTAATTTTAGGAGTCTTTTGGTGAAGTTTTTAGGGTCTTCTGTGTAGAGTATCATGTCACCTGCAAATAAAGATAATTTAACTTCTTTCTTTCTTATCCTTATTCCTTTTATTTCTTTTTCTTGTCTATTTGCTTTGGCTAATGTTTCCAGAACCATATTGAATAGGAGGTGGTGGTAGTGGGCATCCTTGTCTTATTCCTGAATTTAGGATGAAAGCTTTCAGTTTTTGACCACTTAGTATGATGTTGGCTGTTGGTCTGCCATAGATGACTTGTATCAGATTGAGATAAAGACCATTTATTCCGATTTTGTGTAGGGTTTTATCATGAATGGCTGTTGGACTTTGTCAAATGCTTTTTCTACATCTATTGAGATGATCATGTGGTGTTTGTCCTTGGTTCTGTTAATGTGGTGTATTTCATTTATTGATCTGCATATGTTGAACCATCCCTGCTTCCTGGGATGAATCCTACTTGGTTATGGTTATTATCTTTTTGATGATTTGCTCCATTGTTTGCCAGTATTTTATTGAGGATTTTTGTATCTATGTTCATTAAGGAGATGAGCCTGTAGTTCTCTTTTTTGGTTGGCTTCTTCTCTGGTTTTTGTATCAGGATAATGCTTGCTTCCAGGAATGACTATGGGAATCTTGCTTTCTTTTCATTTTCATTAAAGAGTTTGAGGAATAGTAGCATTAGCTCTTCTCTAAAGTTCTTATAGAATTCTGTAATGAATCTGTCAATACCTGCCTTTTCTTTTTTTCATGTCTTCTAAATTACTTCTTCAATTTCATTAACTGATATTGGATTATTTAGAAGTTTTATATCTTCTTAATTAAGCTTTGGTAATTCATTTTTATCTAGCAATCTGTCCATTTCTTCTGAATTTTCCATGTTATTAGAGTATAGGTTCTAAAAATAGGTAGTGATGATCTTCTGGATTTATGTAGGATCCCTTGTGATTTTACCCTTTTCATTCCTAATTGCATGGATTTCTTTTTCCCCTTCTTTTGATAAGGTTGGTGAAGGGTTTTGTGTATTTCATTTTATCTTTCAAAAAAGCAACTCTTTGATGCACTGATATTTTATATTGTTTTCTTAAGTCTTGGTTGCATTAATTTCTGTTCTGATCTTTAGAATTTCCTTCTTCATGCAAGCTTTGAGCTTAACTTGCTCTTCTTTTTCTAGAATCTTTTTTTTTTTTTTTTTTTTGTGGGTACCGGGGGTCAACCTCAGGACCTCGGGCACCAGCAGGCGCCCATGCCGCTGAGTGATATCACCGGCCCTTTTCTCGTATG